>OX352764.1:54743930-55943930 GCA_947095585.1 Nephrocerus scutellatus
CCTCTAAGCGTGTTTCACCTAATTTGTTGTATTGTTCTAAGCCATCCAATTAATTTCGGGCACATTCAACACGAAATGCAAATACAACACAACAGACAAGACTGTCCCTTTCGTTTTCACATTGAGGTGTGTTGAATTTGCTACAAATGAATTAGTATAATACGATTTAAGTCTCTCAAATGAGGTGTGAGTTGTGTGTTGTGTTATTATGTAGCTGGGACATAAATTGAGGTACCTCGTACGTCCTACTACAAATGAGTTGGTACAAAACAAAATGTTGAGGTGTTGTGACATCTCAACTCATTGTATGGGACATTTGTACCAACTCATGTATGAGTTACCCAACACTAATTGTGATAATGCCACAAACTTCGTCGGTGCTCGTCGTCAGTTGAAGGAACTCAAGGAGTACTTTGCCAAACAAGAAGTGCGGGACCACATTTTAGCAGCTTGCGCTAAGGATAGCATCGAATTTAGACACATACCTCCACGATCCCCACATTTTGGTGGATTGTGGGAAGCAGCCGTAAAGTCTGCCAAGCACCACCTTAATCGAGTCCTCGGGGACTCCGTTCTGACCTACGAAGAAACCTGCACGGTAATCGCCAAAATAGAGGCCGTATTGAACTCGCGGCCACTCACACCGATGTCATCGAATCCGTCAGATTATTCGGCGCTCACACCCGGTCATTTTTTAATTGGAGAGCCGCAAAACGCAATAATTGAGGCTGATTTGACGGACTTGAAGGTGAGTCGTCTTAATCGGTTACAAATAATTCGACGATTGCAACAAGGATTTTGGGAAAGATGGTTGAAGGAATATGTTACCCAATTACAATGTCGGGCGAAATGGACATCTGCATCGCGCATAAACCTGGGTACGTTAGTGCTTATAGCCGAGGACAATATTCCGCCACAAAAATGGCATCTTGGGCGGATTGTAGAAGTGCATCCAGGCAAGGACGGAATCGTTCTGGTGGCAACAGTCAAAACAGAGCATGGATCATTGAAAAGGGCCATTCATCGTCTCGCGCTTTCAACGGGGGGCTGTATGTTGCGGCGTGTAAACACTGGTGGAGACACGAGCGAAGTTCATCAAGTGAACGCACTCGCCAAAAAACAAAGGCAAAGGAAACAAACAAACAAACAAACAAACAAACAAACAAACAAACAAACAAACAAACAAACAAACAAACAAACAAACAAACAAACAAACAAACAAACAAACAAACAAACAAACAAACAAACAAACAAACAAACAAACAAACAAACAAACAAACAAACAAACAAACAAACAAACAAACAAACAAACAAACAAACAAACAAACAAACAAACAAACAAACAAACAAACAAACAAACAAACAAACAAACAAACAAACAAACAAACAAACAAACAAACAAACAAACAAACAAACAAACAAACAAACAAACAAACAAACAAACAAACAAACAAACAAACAAACAAACAAACAAACAAACAAACAAACAAACAAACAAACAAACAAACAAACAAACAAACAAACAAACAAACAAACAAACAAACAAACAAACAAACAAACAAACAAACAAACAAACAAACAAACAAACAAACAAACAAACAAACAAACAAACAAACAAACAAACAAACAAACAAACAAACAAACAAACAAACAAACAAACAAACAAACAAACAAACAAACAAACAAACAAACAAACAAACAAACAAACAAACAAACAAACAAACAAACAAACAAACAAACAAACAAACAAACAAACAAACAAACAAACAAACAAACAAACAAACAAACAAACAAACAAACAAACAAACAAACAAACAAACAAACAAACAAACAAACAAACAAACAAACAAACAAACAAACAAACAAACAAACACATGGGCACGCGAAGAAGAATGAATTACATCTGCTGCTGTCACTAAAATTCGGATTTGACAATTTATCGGTAAAATTACCCGGTTATCTACATCTAATAGTCGAAATATTCTTTTTGATAATTCATTTGTTGGGATTATAAACAAACAAACAAACAAACAAACAAACAAACAAACAAACAAACAAACAAACAAACAAACAAACAAACAAACAAACAAACAAACAAACAAACAAACAAACAAACAAACAAACAAACAAACAAACAAACAAACAAACAAACAAACAAACAAACAAACAAACAAACAAACAAACAAACAAACAAACAAACAAACAAACAAACAAACAAACAAACAAACAAACAAACAAACAAACAAACAAACAAACAAACAAACAAACAAACAAACAAACAAACAAACAAACAAACAAACAAACAAACAAACAAACAAACAAACAAACAAACAAACAAACAAACAAACAAACAAACAAACAAACAAACAAACAAACAAACAAACAAACAAACAAACAAACAAACAAACAAACAAACAAACAAACAAACAAACAAACAAACAAACAAACAAACAAACAAACAAACAAACAAACAAACAAACAAACAAACAAACAAACAAACAAACAAACAAACAAACAAACAAACAAACAAACAAACAAACAAACAAACAAACAAACAAACAAACAAACAAACAAACAAACAAACAAACAAACAAACAAACAAACAAACAAACAAACAAACAAACAAACAAACAAACAAACAAACAAACAAACAAACAAACAGACAGACAGACAGACAGACAAACAAACAAACAAACAAACAAACAAACAAACAGACAGACAAACAAACAAACAAACAAACAAACACATGGGCACGCGAAGTTACGCGAAGGTAATATAGAGAATTTAAAAAAAATGGCTTCCTTAATGCTCCATATTATTCATAATGTCTCATGTTAAAGAAACAAACAACTACAGCCGTAAAAAAATGCTCTGTAGACTTTTTCAGAGTAAAAATATATCCAAGAATTAAAATGTAAAAAACGACTCAGAGAAAGCCAATATTGAAGCAGTTACATCGTTGTCTCGTGCGCGCCGTGGCTCAGTGAAAAGCGCATTGCTACTGAGCAGGGGTTCGTGCTTCAAATCCTAGTAACACCAAAAGTATTCTTCACGTTGTCCCAACTATCGCGAATGTGTGAAAAACGTCCGAGAGTAATAACTTGTCAAGGAAAGCTTCTCAATTTGCCGTTCGGATCCGGCCTTAAATTGAAGGTCCCATTCATTTGTGTCCAAAAATATAGATGCACATCACAAATGGTCGGGAGAAGCTTGGACCGCAACGGTCTGTCGCGGCGAATATTATTATAATAGTGTTGTCTCGCTCAACCAAGCATTTTATAATCATTTGTAATTTTGTAAACTAACCGAGAATATTATTTAGTTTGTTACCCTCATGCCTGAAACACAAACACGCTTCAGCTTAGTTTTCGCTGCGTTACGATGCAGCCGCTTTAAATTTGCTTTGAATGACTTTTCTCTATATGGCATTTCTCAAATGCGAGTTCTGCCACAGTTCTCTGCTTTGAACTGTCAGTCAAAGCAAATGTTCAGCACTTTTGAACTAGAGCTTCCGTTTGGAGTCTCGTTAAGTAACATTTCGTTTTTTCTTTACGATTGCCAAACGAAACGTTGAAGCCGAAGCTACATTGTGATAGGAAGCATTGAAATCAATTGCCTGAACTCGTAAACGTCAGGTGAAGACGAAGCTGAAGCGTGTTTGTGTTTCAGGCATCAAGTGGTATCTAATAAACTAGAAACGATAAACTAGTTAAAGTTTGCCACTTGGAGATATAAGAAAAAATTACGTCCATTTATATCGAAAATCCACCATTGGACTTTTTTTATCAGAAGTCTTAACTTTTTCATTTATTTTAACAAAATAAAAAAAAAATTTTCGTTCAAAGACGCGCGATGTGGCCCGCGATCCAATATTTTTTATTTCATACGATGTGCTTGTGTGCCAAAACATGTTTTGCTCGCGGGTTTCTGAATTTGTGAGGGCTGTTCGCGATTTTCGCGAAACTGATCGCTGGATTTCAAATTATTTTGATTTTTTCTCGTTGTTCGCGAACAACCATCGTTTGAGCACATGTTGTCACACCGCCCTACAATTTTTCGTTCTTAAAAAACATTTCATGGTGCTCAGTTCGTGAAGATTGCGGACAAAAATATATTTAATTTTTGGGATTTTATTTGTTGTGTCATATATTAGAAGTGTTTAATCATCGGCATCATGGCATCGACTGTAAATACCGATTTTTAAGTAGAGTTCTTTTTCTTCTTTTCTGTTGTTGCGTCTTTTTCATCTTGCTCTTAAAGAACCTTATCAATTATTAAAACACACAATGTTTTGTTCGTCATTAATTTGGGCGATGTTTATCAACCGACAAAAATATTTTAATGTTCTACTGCTGGTTGCCATGGTTTTGTTGACCTACTGTAAAGCTACGCCTACATGATAGCCTTGAGTTTCATAGCCAAACCTACATGTTGCGGCACACAAGTTCATCGTCTGATTTTTTACTTACTTCTGTACTGTCTTCGATTAATAGAAAATAGAGTCCATCTTTGAAAAAAAAGTTTACTGTACCACAAAGTCGCGCGAAAAATTTTGGATTTCTTTTTAAATAGGTCCGACCTCAAAAGTAAAATTCTTATATTTTGTTTATTATTCGTAGATTTCAAAATTTTCCTTTATTAGAAAAATGAATACAACAGAGTTTGCAATCGATTGTGTCCCAAATATGTTTCTATTGGAAAAGTACAGAGTAGATAGTTTCAAGCACTGGCCATTTGATGAAAGTAACCCATGCAATGTTCATAAGGTTCTTATTTATTGTGTCTATGATATTTTGACTTAATTTAAAAATTTCAGATGGCGGAGGCGGGTTTTTATTGGTGTGGAAATGTAAAAGAAAATGACACAGTGTCTTGTTTTGTTTGTGAAAAAATTCTCGACGGATGGGAAGCTTCAGATGATCCTTGGATTGAACACACAAAACATGCACCACAATGTCTCTTTGTGAAAATAGCAAAGTCAGAAAAGGAATTAACAGTAATCGTTAATTGATTCTAATAAAAAATAGGAATTAATGCTAAATTATTTAGGTGGAAGAATTTTACAATGTTTTTGGAAGTGTTATTAAAAATCAACTAAACAAAAAGTTAAACAGCACTAAAAAGAAATTTAGAAGCGTTGCGGAAAAGGAAATGGACAAATTTTTAAAATCATAACACATTTAGTTAACAAAAAAGATTGACCAATTTTAAGATTTTAATTTTACCATTTGCAAAATAAATGCTTTCTAAGCATGTTAATTTTTGTGATTTGGACTTAGTAACTTGTGTTTTTTTTTTGTTTTAGAAATTTGCGCTCGAGCTCAGATTTTTTCTCGAAAAAACAAATACGAAAGCCGAGAATCGTTTGTTTACATTTGCTGTTTTGCTTTGGCTAACCAGCTTGGCTTACAAGAAAATCGCATAAGCATAAAGCCGAAAATAGTTATAGCGCTCACCGTAAGGCGGTGTTTTGTTTAACACACGTTTTTTTTATTGAAAACATTTGGTAATGTTAGTAAAATATTACAATCTAGTCCCTAGACTAATAAGCAATTTTGTTTTGACTTAAATTAATAAAAATACAAAATTAAAAGTTTACAGCTTTGAAGCTAACTTATACTATACATGATTATATTATATGCTGCACTAGTTCAAAAGGTTTGATTCTTTTTAGTCTCCTAACTAGGTTTGTGTGGTCCAAGAGCGGGGTGGTCTCAGGGTTCGTGTGGTGGTGAAGCCGATCCTCATGCTTTTTAGCGAATCTATGAATTTCATTTTGTACGCATTCCATGCCCAGGTCCCTGTGAAGGTCATCGTTCCGAATATAGAAAGGTGCATTTACAATATTTCTTAGCACCTTGTTTTGAAATCGTTGAATTATTTGAATGTTGCTTTTTTTGGTGCAACCCCAAAGTTGAATAACAAGTCCGTATGGGTTTTATGACTTGCTTGTAAATCAAAATTTTATTGTTCGTTGATAGACAAGATTGTCATCCTATCATCCAGTATAGTTTTCTGTACCGAATACCAATCTCCTCTCTTTTTTTTCTTGTCATGAGCTTTCCATCGAAGTTTCGCATCCAAAGTCATACCAAGATACTTTGCACAATTTGCGTATGGTATGGCTTGGTTGTTAATATGGTATATGCTCTATTTTTTTATTTGTGAAATCAACATGTACTGATTTTGATTCGTTTAAACGTATTCGCCATTTTCTTGTCCAATTTTGAATATGCGAGATCGCCTCTTGTAGTTTACTAGTTAAGTCCACATTACTTTCCGCAACTACCATTAAAGCCGTGTCATCAGCAAATGTAGCTTTGGTTTCTTTAAGCTCCGAATATGTGTCTTTCTTTTTTATGCGCAAGTATCTGCCCGAAATGTAGGATCTTAGAATTTCAGCCTGTTCGTTGGGTAGTATCTTTTTTAGTTTGTAGACTAATCCCTCATGCCAAACTTTATCTAATGCTTGTGCTACATCAAGGAAGACTGTAGAACAAACTTTTTTTTTCTTCAAGCGCTTTTTCAACAATGTTTGTTATTCGGTGTACCTGATCAAAGGTTGAGTGGTTCACTCTAAAGCCAAATTGGTGGTCTGGAATAATATGTTTCCGCTCTATAGTCGGTAGCAGCCTTTTTAAAAGCAGTCTTTCAAAAAGTTTGGACATTATAGGCAGCAAAGAAATTGGCCTATAGGATGAAGCTTCGTGTGGTGGTTTTCCCGGTTTGGCTATCATGATAACTTCAGCTACTTTCCATAACTGTGGAACGTATTTTAATTTAAATGCAGCGTTGATGATGCATGTAAGCTTCGCGATTCCTTTTTCTGAGATTTGCTTGAGAATTTCACCATTTATCAATTCAAATCCTGGCGCTTTTTTCGCATTTAAAGTTTTTATTTCTTTTCTTACTTCAGATGACGATGTGGTGCGTATTTCTTCATTTTCTTCAGCTAGTTCTTCGCTAGGCAAATCGTCATGCTCTCCTGGGTTTGGTTGAAAAATTTCTTCCAAATACTCTGCAAATCTTTCAGCTTTTTGCTTGTTACTTTTTGCCCACTTTCCATCCAGTTGTTTGATGGGAGGAATGTGAATGATTGGTCTCTTTAATTTCTTAGTGGCTTTCCAGAGCGAGTACTCCGTGTTTTTATTGTTGCTAAGATTTTGTAAAAATGAATTAATTTCAGAATCTTTAAGTTCCTTAATTGTTCGACTAACTTGCTGTGCAAGCTTATTAAACTTATTTTTATCCTGCGGGGCTCTGCTTTGGTGCCATTTCTTTCTCGCTCTCCGCTTTTCGGTAATTAACTCTCTAATTTCGAGAGTATAGTAGTTACGCTTCAATTGTTTTTTGATGTTAGGAGTGTTTTCCCAAGCCGAAATTTGGATAACTCTGATAAATTGATCGAGCTTTGAATCTAGTTGCTCTTTAGATCGTATTGGTGTGCGTGGTTCTATCCTCTCTTGAAGACTTGATTTAAAGCTTACCCAGTCCGTGCGTTTACTAGTAAGAGCTGGATTACTTACATTCTGGATAATGCTCTCACTCATAGTCAGTAGGATAGGTGAGTGATCCGAGCTTAAATCATGATTTTCTTCAATTTGCAAAGAGTTTCTTGAGATATTTTTAACTATGAAGAAGTCAATGAGATCGGGGATTTTTGCGAGTCAGTCGGCCAGTAAGTAGGCTTTCCTGTAGATAACGCTTCGCACCCTTTTTTATTGCGTTAAGGAGTTCTCTTCCCTTGGTTGTCGTTAACCTTGAACCCCAATATGTGTTTTTCGCGTTAAAGTCTCCACCGATGATGAACTTTTTTCCCAGTTGATCAAGGAGTTCTGAATATCTGTTTTTTTATCGAATGTTTAGGAGGGCAGTAAATACTAGCAACAAGTATTGGGTAATTTGTTGTCTCTATAACTACTGCTGTTGATTGTATTTTATTTGTTTGAATTTTTGATTCCTCGTAGTGATTTATAGTTTCCTTTACAATGACAGGGCTCCCCGCTCTAGCAGAATTGTCCGGGTGGATGGTATGGTAGACTTTATATCATCTGAATTTAATAAACGATTCTTTGGTGAAGTGAGTTTCGGAAACGAGACAAACGTCTATTTTATTTATATCCATATTTATGCCTGTAACTCTATCTGATGTTGCAACAGTCCATTTGCATTCGATGCCATTATTCTCAGTGATTTAGTCATTAAGTTACTTTGATTTTGGAGCAACTCTTTTAGCGTTGCTCTCTATTTGTTTTACTCTTGTGTCGAGATTGGAAACGGATTTCTCTATACTAGTAATTTTCACTAGGATGGCCTGTAGGGTTTGTTTCAGATCATCTTCTTGTTGCTCTGGGGAACTGGTAGTTATAATCGAAGAGCGAGCAGCCTCGGCATATGTTATGCTACTTTTTTGTTTTTCAATAATTTGGTCATTTGTTTTTTCTTCTGTGTTAACATGAAATTTGTTTTTGTGATGCTCTTTTTCATTCGGAAGGGTTTGTCTTTCAACTAAACTTTTTAGTGTTGTTGGCCCTTATCTTCTGTATCTCCTTAGCTACTGTACACCCTCTATAGTTGGCTGGGTGTGCCTGTTCGCAGTGTATGCACATTGGTGGTTCATTAGTTGGTTTTTTACAATCTTTGGTGTGGTGATTACCTGTACATTTAACACATCTCGGACCTTTACCGCAATATCTTTGAGTATCTCCATAGGATTGACAATTTTTACATTGTGGAATGAGTTTATTTTTTTTAATGGCTCTATTTGTACCTTACAGTACATAATACTTTTGATTTCATAAATTCTATCTATATATTCTTCAGGGCTGAATGACAGCATGACATGTCTTGCAGCTCCTTACTTTTCCATTTTAGTTTATTAACTGCATCGGCTACATGGAATCCATGATTTTTTTAAGGTCACCCTTTATACTCTCCGGTTTGCAAGAATGGTGTAAACTTTTAGCAATAACTCTTATAGGTCTTAGTTGTTTATTTTCATAAGAGTACCAACTGTATTTCCTTTCATTTAGTGCTCTGGTTAGGGCTTTATAAGCATCGACATCCGTTACGTTGATTTTTAATGTAGTTTTATTCAATAGTTTTGTATTAATTTGTTTTTCAGCTATAATTGCTTTAACCAAACATAACAATTAAAATGCATCGAACATTTAAAGCCAAAAGCTGTTGCTTTTGTAAAGCCAAGCCGGATTAGCCAAAGCAAAACAGCAATTGTTTTGTTGTATGCTTTGTAGTTAATGAGGGGTAAATCTTCCAAAATATCAAGATCTGTTATAGGGGTAATTCGATTTACCGAAGATTGGATTTTTTTTAGAAAAAAGTAACAACTTGTCACCCAAAAAATGAATCTGCGCCTGATTTAAAAAAACGACAGAAAATTAAATCTTACAAGACTGCATCATATTGCCATGTTGGCTAAAGTACATAATAGGGCTTTCAGACACCCCTTTTCTGAAAGCCCTTATTGACTAGACCTCGAAAGCCGCAATCTTGTATTTGGGGAAACGCTCCCTTTAGGAGATAGAGGCTTCCAAAGTTCTAAGATCTTTTTTGAAAAGTGCATTTTTCTAAATGGGTTGATGGATGTTAAGAGTAAGAGTATCACAGCTAAGAGGAATTTGGTAAGATGTTTTTTTAAGAGTATCTCTTTATTGGTATTCCGTTGGTAGTATGTACTCTTAAAAACTCTTCAAATTTATTAGAAATAATTTGGAGACTTGTCAATTTTTTTTAGATTTTTACTTAAGGGAATATTTTTGTGTTTTTATTTTGAAAGAAAGTGATTTGAATTATAACATGCATTGTAGCTCCAATTAGTCAATAACTTCGATTGCTAACTCCTTTGGAAGACCAATTTTTTAAATACGTTTTCTTCGAAATCAAACGGATTTGTTGAATCCCGTAGATAGCGGAGATGTTGTCTTTTACTTTGCCTGAAAATAGACATGCATTTTTTACTAAAATAACAACCAAAATGAAAACAAACCCACATGTCTTCCTCGCTTAGTAAAAGCTAAAAGCGTTGAAATTTGTAACAACAAATGCATATGCACAAAATTCGCTTGAAAATCAAAATACTTTAATCCTATCTGCGTTACATATTAAAAAAAATACTTAATTTGTATACATTTACAGAAAAAATTATGTACAAAATGTATATTTTATACACATATTACATAAATTCGTAATTAGATAATACAAAATTAAATATTGAAAAATAAAATAAAATAGTAAATCACCTGATTAAGGTAAAAACATGCCATTTATTTAAGTTTTTGTTTGTTATTGTTTATAAAATATCGCTTTGAATATACGAGAAACGTCAATTGTGACCTATTTCGTTTGTATGAACTAAGAGATTTTCAAGAGAATCTCTTAACTAAGAGAATCGCAAAATAACTATAACTATTATTTTAATTTTTAAGTGTAAGCTCTTCAATTGCCTTGTTATGTCGGAGCATTTCAGCAGACATCACACTTAAAATCTTCCCTGGAAATTTTTGTTTGTACACTTATCAAAGAATTTCAGTCTTATGGCACTTTGTTCCAAGTCAATAAAGACCATTTTGTTTCTTTTTCCACCTTTTCCTTTGCTTCTTTGTCAATATGTGACAATTTTTTGGGGATATGAAACCAAAAATTGAAATAAAAAGTTTAACATTGTAAAATATTAACTAAACTAAAATTGATAAACCTAATGCCCCTTCACTACTCTAAAAATATGTTTTATCACTGGATTAATTACATAATCTTATTGATTTTCTTATATATTGTTTTTGTATTGTATATTGTATTGTATTTTTGGGAGGAATATTAGTTCTATTTATCTTGAGCTTTCATTAGCTTCAAATGAAATATTTTCATTTTCTACAAAAATTTTATTTATTCAATTTTTATTTTTTTTATATTTATAATTTTTATACCAGACTGTGAATCTCGAAATGAAGTCTGCATACGCAAAACTATACGTGTCCATGTATTTGATGGTGAACTCGTAAGTGAGCATGATGAGTGGGTAACGCTGTAACCGGCTAGCCGTGTAAACCGGAATGCCATTCTTCGATCCAAAAATTGCTAAAAATGGCTTGTGATCGGTCTGAAGCTCAAATTTGCGACCGTAGATGTATCGATAAAACTTTTTAAGGGCGAACATCAACGCCAAGGCCTCTCGCTGGATCTGCGGATAGTTTTTCTCGGTCTTCGTAAATGCCGACGCGGCGTGCATGGTCAATTTCCAAGTGTTGCACCCATACAGCAGTACAGATTCAACATTTGAACGGAACAGTCTTAGCTTGGTGTTTAAGCTGATCGCATTGCTTCGCCATATAATGGACATCATTCCAAACACTGATTTTGCTTTGCCAATTTAGTTGACAATGTCCTGTTCGGTTCCACCTTCGGTCGAGACAATACTCCCAAGATATTGGAATTCGACTCTCTCTACCGGCTGTCCAGCAATGTTAACTTAAGTTACTGAGTTAGTGCCGAGGTTGATGATTTTGGTTTTGGCGGTATTAATCTTAAAAGCCGCAACATTCGCCGCCCTTTCCACATTTGTTGTCATTTGGTGCAGCTTCATAATTCTCTGTGAGAGTAAACAAAAATCGGCAGCGTAGTCCAGATGTTTGAGTTGAGATGTAAGAGTCCAACGAATTCCTCTGGTTCCAGTAGATAAAGCTGCGCGAAGTACCTCGCTAATCCCCAACAAAAAAGTATCGGCGATAGAATGCAACCTTGTCGTACCCCGCTTAGGTTCTCCAATTCCTCTGACAGCTTTCCTCTATGCAGCGCCGGGTATACCTCTCCTACGCAAGGCGAGCCAGATAAACTGTCTGTTGACACTGTCAAACGCCTTTTCAAAATCGATGAACAGCAGTTGCAGTGGTGACCGGAATTCAACGCACTGTTCAATAATGATCCGTAGAGTTTATGTGGTGGATCCAGTGCGGAAACCGGCTTGTTCGGCATCGAGTGTATCTTCCAGATGTTCCTTAATTCGCTCAAGCACTACTTTGGCTATTACCTTTGCAACTGCAGGAAGAACGAATGTGCCTCTCTAGTTTTCGCACTCCATAAGACTACCTTTTTAGAGAACTTGACAATCATTCCCTTCTTCCACTCGTCGGGGAAACTTTCTGCCTCCCAAGCTCTCTCTACAAGAGGATATAAATGCTCTGCTGATGTCGTTGGAGTTGCGCGCACAAGCTCTGCGGGTATACCATCAAGTCCTACCGACTTGCTGTTCTTTAGTGCGTTGATCGCGGTAGCGATCTTATCTTTACTGGGAGTTGAGGTGCGAATTCGGGAAATTGTTACTAAATGCAGCTCCGTTTAATTTGGGTGCATATCTTCCTCAACTGAAACGAGTACGGCACGAGTATCTAGGAATTTCACCGGATGTTGGCTAGAGCGCCGACCAACTGTCAGCTTTTTGGTGATTCTGTAAACGGTTCTGCTATCGCACCTGCTCGCTGCTTGCTCTGCTTCTGAGGCCAGGTTGTTAATATAATATAAGTTGGTGATCCCGTACCATACGCATGTCAGCTCCTCGTATGTTTCGGACGTCTAAAAGACAGCTCCTAAAACGTCGGCTGATCGCCACATGGTCGATTTGGTTGGATGATGATTGCATATCAGTTGACACCCAGCTGACCTTGTGGCAGGTCTTATGCTCAAACATGGTGCCTCCTATGACAAGGTTGTTGGTGTTGCAGAAATCAACAAATCTTTCACCATTGTCATTTCGTTCGCCGTGGCCGTGCTTCCTAATCACATGTTTGAGTCCTTTATTGTCGTTGCCTACCTTGGCATTAAAGTCCCCCATCATGATGACGATATCTCCGTTCGGCGTTGCGTTGAATACAGCGCTTAGCTGATTGTAGAAGTTGTCTTTTTCATCCTCAGTCGAAGGATTTGTAGGGGCGTAACACTGTATGATCGTGACGCTCCGTACTCTAATCCAAAATCTGGCCGATAAAATCCTATCACCATGTGGGTGCTAGGAAATTAGGCCTGTGTGTGCTGTTGGCGTTAGCAGCATACCCACTTCAGATTCACGGGGACTGCCGGAGGGTTTGCCGTAGTATAGAGTAGCACATTTCACATATTCCCTAAACAAGGACCTCCTAACTAGGACAATGCCAAAACTGCTGCCTGACCGAGCCCTCGTTTGGTTTTGGTCGAACTGTCATACATTTAAGGAAGACTTCCTCCGTTTCTTACTCCCAGCAAAGTCAGGCTGGAGTGCGTCTTTCCAGATATTTTAGTTTACCGAAAACATTCAATCGAGTTATTTCCTAAAAAAAATATCCAATTTATCGTTTTCCAAATTTTCCTACTATCTTTTGTAATTTTTCCGAACTTTCTTTTGCTAAAAATTTCTCCGGGAGCTTATTTTTGCTGTTTGTCTGAATTTTTCAATTTTACTTTGTAATTGTCATTCTTTTTAGGATCACCACGCCCAAAATATAAAAAATAAAAAATACATCGTTTGAATCGCGAGTTATGGTTATGTATGGTCATACAAAAATCCTATGAAAAGACGTACTTTCAGTTTTTGCCGAATTTTCTCATTTTCCGGGCAACTTTTTTAATTTTTAAACCTTATTCGGACTATGACGAACATTTCAAAATGAAAATGAGTCAAATCGGTTCATCCGTTCTGAAGTAATGCGGAACGAACAGCATTTCATTTTTATATAGATAATAAAATTTTAGGACTGGAGACCTAAATTGTTTTTCTTTTCTTCTTAGGAGTTGGGTTACGACTTGATTGAAGTTTTGGACTGCTGACTCGATTTATGTGCTGGTTGATAGGGAAATTTTTGTGTGAATATATGCACTTATATATTATATTTGATATTTATTTAATAACTTTTTATTTAATTCAATTCTGTTAAAGTTAAAATTATTACAAATATTTGAAAATAAAAAGAAAGCTATATCAATAATAATAACAGAACAAGTTGGAAAACAGCCTCTATCAGCCTATACCCAAAAAGGCGAGCCGTTGTCTTCTTGTTTGTACCGATCTATATCACTTACATCTTTTCTTTCCAAGACGGCCTCCAGTCGACTAAGCGAATCCTAAAGCCACAGCCATTACTCTTGCATGGCATTTGCATCGAGCCAACTGAAAAACTTGCAATTATCGGTATGTGCATTACATAAGGTCTCCACCTGCGATTACCATTGAGTTATACCATTAATTTTCGAACAGTTTGCTAGTGGAGACACGCAATACCATCAAACTGTTATAATTACTAATATCATGGTATACAATCTCGGCATAACTTGATGGTATACAAAATGACATTTCCTCGAAATAAAAATGGCTTAATTTTCTTTTTAATTTGATTCGTGCAACAGTTGTCGATTGTTTCGATTTTAATAAATTTTTAATTTGGTTAATTTTAATTTTTTAACCAAAAATGAATGATAAACAGGTCATTGAATTATTAAACCACTACAAGGAGCATGAATGTTTATGGAATATCAATGGTAACTTTATCACACCCGACGCCAATTGAAAATTATTCTTACCATATATTTTAATGGAAATGGTATAAATTATGTCAGGTGGAGATGCAAGGTTAGATGCAAACACAAGTGATTCGTCAATGTCTGGAGAATCTACCCAATCACTAGAATATTCCGAAGAAATTAACATTGAAGATACCCATCGGTTCGAAAGGAGTCCACCATCAAGAAAAAAAAGAAAAACCACTAATCAAAATGAAAACATAAATTTTGATAAGGCATTAAATAAATTTATTTCATCCGTTAATTCCGAACCGGCTAGAGATCAGTTCAGCACATTTGTGGAATCCGTAGCTGATCAGTTACGGTAAGTACCGGAAATTCATGCAATCCAATGCAACAGTTGTCGATTGTTTCGATTTTAATAAATTTTTAATTTGGTTAATTTTAATTTTTTAACCAAAAATGAATGATAAACAGGTCATTGAATTATTAAACCACTACAAGGAGCATGAATTTTTATGGAATATCAATGGTAACTTTATCACACCCGACGCCATATTGAAAATTTTTCTTACAATATATTTTAATGGTAATGGTATAAATTATGTCAGGTGGAGATGCAAGGTTAGATGCAAACACAAGTGATTCGTCAATGTCTGGAGAATCTACCCAATCACTAGAATATTCCGAAGAAATTAACATTGAAGATACCCATCGGTTCGAAAGGAGTCCACCATCAAGAAAAAAAAGAAAAACCACTAATCAAAATGAAAACATAAATTTTGATAAGGCATTAAATAAATTTATTTCATCCGTTAATTCCGAACCGGCTAGAGATCAGTTCAGCACATTTGTGGAATCCGTAGCTGATCAGTTACGGTAAGTACCGGAAATTCATGTAATCCAATGTATGGGGGAAATTCACCAGCTGCTAACTAATATGAGAATCCGCGTACATAATTCCACAATTACCACGTCAATAGCTTGCCATTTACCCTCATTTTCACCTTGTTCGACATCATCGTCAACAGGAATTTATGTTCAACCAAATAGATTTATTTAACAAACACCGTTTAAAAAAATAAAAATTCAAGCCTGTACACCAACTAAATCACCTGCTCCTTTGCATTTAAAAGATATATTGCAAACATTGAAGAAAACAAAATTCTTTAAATTTAAATTTTTTCTTATTTTTTTTATTTGATGACTGAATTAACTAATTTTTTTTTATTATATTACTTGTTCTGAAATGAAAATAAATGAATTCTGTGTTTTTTTTAATAAAATTTGTATTTTATTTATGTGTTTCCATTGACTTTCGATAACTCCATCTGACATCACGTATTTCACAATATTTTGTCTTGTAGATGCGACAAATTTATTAGTTTTGACGTATTGCATGTTGATGGGTCAAAAATAATCATTTTTATTGTCATAAATCTCATTTTCTTGCATTACATTAAAACTTTGACGGGTTAAAAAGTTGTGTATCGCACAAGAAGCCTTCACTATTAAATCTGTGGTATCTAGTGAAGTTAAATATCTGGAATCGAGCAACTAATCTGCCAAAAGCAAATTCAACAATCATTCTTGCTCGGCATAGCCGATAATTAAAAAACAGATTCAGAAACAGATAACGTTATGTTTCTATTGAACGGCTTCAGCAGATTTCGTGATAATGGAAATGCATCATCACCGATGAAGAAAAACGATGTTTCCGAATCTTGTCCAGGTAAGTTTTGCTGGTGAAGGTATATTCAAAACCCCTTTTGACAATGCTTCATAAAAACAGCTGTCTTTATATATAGTACTATCATTAATGCGGCCATTTGATCCCACATCAATGAACAAAAATTTTCCGTGGGCATCAACAATCGCAAACAAAATTATACTGAAGTGGCCCTTGTAGCAGTAAAAATTAGATCCAGAATTTGGTGGGGCTTTGATACGTATAGGCTTACCATCAATAGCACCCAACGTATGTGGAAATTGCCACATTTTATTAAAGCCTTTAGCTACTCTACCCCAAACTTCTTGTGTCTGTGGAACCTATAAATGAATAAGAATTAAAAAATATTGTATTGTCCGCAAATATAATTTAGTTTTTCATTTTAGTTTACCTTGGGTTGGAGTGCATTCCATATAACTTGAAGAGCTTCTGGCACAAATTTCGATATTGTTTTATATGACACTCTTGGTACGTACTCCAAAGAACGGTAACTATCACCAGTTGCAATGAACCTTAATGTAAGAGCTAGTCGTACTCTTGATGAAATTACTTCTCGCAAAACTGTGGTTTTTTTTATTGCCGGTTTAACCTAAATAATATAGTTGTTATCTCATGAAAATAATTCAACTCACTTAGAAACATTTTCAAGAAGTATACAAATTTATTGCATATTAAACAAAATAAATTATGTATAAATCAAGAAAACTTATCAAGGATAACACTTCCTCAAATTCACCAACATGCATTCTGATAAAATTTCTAAAGTTGCTACCAAAACTCCAATTTAAATCTTTCAGCAAAGCCATTTCAATATCGTGTTCACTTCGTTTTATTAAAAAGGGATTAAACAAAAAGGAGGGGCTTTCTTTTTTTTTCTTCCATTTCTTGCTATTGTAATTCTTTGAAATCCTTTAAAACTTTTATCCCAAGCGCAATTTTAATTTTAAATTCTCTATATTAACATCACTTGCCCGTGGGTCGGTCGTCTGTCGTGGAATCTTGCGATAAAATTTTAACCCACTTCCCAAAGCCCGATTTTATTGAAATTTTGCACACATGTGTATTTCCGGCGACAACACATTCTATTAATTCTATTCTTGAGTCCCGTCGGGCCACGGGGTCGGGAGGCTCCCATACAAATATTTTACAAAATTTTACTCGATTTTCTTCAAATTTTATACACATGTGTATCTCTTATGGACAACACCCGATTTTTTTCAAATTTTATAAACGCGTGTATCTCCGATAGACAACACTTTTTGTAAAAATTTTGTAGTTTAACAGTTGTCGATTGTTTCGATTTTAATAAATTTTTAATTTGGTTAATTTTAATTTTTTAACCAAAAATGAATGATAAACAGGTCATTGAATTATTATACCACTACAAGGAGCATGAATTTTTATGGAATATCAATGGTAACTTTATCACACCCGACGCCATATGGAAAATTTTTCTTACCATATATTTTAATGGTAGTGGTATAAATTATGTCAGGTGGAGATGCAAGGTTAGATGCAAACACAAGTGATTCGTCAATGTCTGGAGAATCTACCCAATCACTAGAATATTCCGAAGAAATTAACATTGAAGATACCCATCGGTTCGAAAGGAGTCCACCATCAAGAAAAAAAAGAAAAACCACTAATCAAAAAGAAAACATAAATTTTGATAAGGCATTAAATAAATTTGTTTCATCCGTTAATTCCGAACCGGCTAGAGATCAGTTCAGCACATTTGTGGATTCCGTAGCTGATCAGTTACGGTAAGTACCGGAAATTCATGTAATCCAATGTATGGGGAAAATTCACCAGCTGCTAACTAATATGAGAATCCCCGTACATAATTCCACAATTACCACGTCAATAGCTTGCCATTTACCCTCATTTTCACCTTGTTCGACATCATCGTCATCAGGAATTTATGTTCAACCAAATAGATTTATTTAACAAACACCGTTTAAAAAAATAATAATTCAAGCCTGTACACCAACTAAATCACCTGCTCCTTTGCATTTAAAAGATATATAGCAAACATTGAAGAAAACAAAATTCTTTAAATTTAAATTTTTTCTTATTTTTTTTATTTGATGACTGAATTAACTAATTTTTTTTTATTATATTACTTGTTCTGAAATGAAAATAAATGAATTCTGTGTTTTTTTTAATAAAATTTGTATTTTATTTATGTGTTTCCATTGACTTTCGATAACTCCATCTGACATCACGTATTTCACAATATTTTGTCTTGTAGATGCGACAAATTTATTAGTTTTGACGTATTGCATGTTGATGGGTCAAAAATAATCATTTTTATTGTCATAAATCTCATTTTCTTGCATTACATTAAAACTTTGACGGGTTAAAAAGTTGTGTATCGCACAGGAAGCCTTCACTATTAAATCTGTGGTATCTAGTGAAGTAAAATATCTGGAATCGAGCAACTAATCTGCCAAAAGTAAATTCAACAATCATTCTTGCTCGGCATAGCCGATAATTAAAAACTTTTTCAGAAACCGATAACGCTATGTTTCTATTGAACGGCTTTAGCAGATTTCGTGATAATGGAAATGCATCATCACCGATGAAGAAAAACGATGTTTCCGAATCATGTCCAGGTAAGTTTTGCTGGTGAAGGTATATTCAAAACCCCTTTTGACAATGCTTCATAAAAACAGCTGTCTTTATATATAGTACTATCATTAATGCGGCCATTTGATCCCACATCAATGAACAAAAATTTTCCGTGGGCATCAACAATCGCAAACAAAATTATACTGAAGTGGCCCTTGTAGCAGTAAAAATTAGATCCAGAATTTGGTGGGGCTTTGATACGTATAGGCTTACCATCAATAGCACCCAACGTATGTGGAAATTGCCACATTTTATTAAAGCCTTTAGCTACTCTACCCCAAACTTCTTGTGTCTGTGGAACCTATAAATGAATAAGAATTAAAAAATATTGTATTGTCCGCAAATATAATTTAGTTTTTTCATTTTAGTTTACCTTGGGTTGGAGTGCATTCCATATAACTTGAAGAACTTCTGGCACAAATTTCGATATTGTTTTATATGACACTCTTGGTACGTACTCCAAACAACGGTAACTATCACCAGTTGCAATGAACCTTAATGTAAGAGCTAGTCGTACTCTTGATGAAATTACTTCTCGCAAAACTGTGGTTTTTTTTTATTGCCGGTTTAACCTAAATAATATAGTTGGTATCTCATGAAAATAATTCAACTCACTTAGAAACATTTTCAAGAAGTATACAAATTTATTGCATATTAAACAAAATAAATTATGTATAAATCAAGAAAACTTATCAAGGATAACACTTCCTAAAATTCACCAACATGCATTCTGATAAAATTTCTAAAGTTGCTACCAAAACTCAAATTTAAATCTTTCAGCAAAGCCATTTCAATATCGTGTTCACTTCGTTTTATTAAAAAGGGATTAAACAAAAAGGAGGGGCTTTCTTTTTTTTTCTTCCATTTCTTGCTATTGTAATTTTTTGAAATCCTTTAAAACTTTTATCCCAAGCGCAATTTTAATTTTTAAATTCTCTATATAAATATCACTTGCCCGTGGGTCGGTCGTCTGTCGTGGAATCTTGCGATAAAATTTTAACCCACTTCCCAAAGCCCGATTTTATTGAAATTTTGCACACATGTGTATTTCCGGCGACAACACATTCTATTAATTCTATTCTTGAGTCCCGTCGGGCCACGGGGTCGGGAGGCTCCCATACAAATATTTTACAAAATTTTACTCGATTTTCTTCAAATTTTATACACATCTCTTATGGACAACACCCGATTTTCTTCAAATTTTATAAACGCGTGTATCTCCGATAGACAACACTTTTTGTAAAAATTTTTTAGTTTAACAGTTGTCGATTGTTTCGATTTTAATAAATTTTTAATTTGGTTAATTTTAACTTTTTAACCAAAAATGAATGATAAACAGGTCATTGGATTATTAAACCACTACAAGGAGCATGAATGTTTATGGAATATCAATGGTAACTTTATCACACCCGACGCCATATGGAAAATTTTTCTTACCATATATTTTAATGGTAATGGTATAAATTATGTCAGGTGGAGATGCAAGGTTAGATGCAAACGCAAGTGATTCGTCAATGTCTGGAGAATCTACCCAATCACTAGAATATTCCGAAGAAATTAACATTGAAGATACCCATCGGTTCGAAAGGAGTCCACCATCAAGAAAAAAAAGAAAAACCACTAATCAAAATGAAAACATAAATTTTGATAAGGCATTAAATAAATTTATTTCATCCGTTAATTACGAACCGGCAAGAGATCAGTTCAGCACATTTGTGGAATCCGTAGCTGATCAGTTACGGTAAGTACCGGAAATTCATGTAATCCAATGTATGGGGGAAATTCACCAGCTGCTAACTAATATGAGAATCCGCGTACATAATTCCACAATTACCACGTCAATAGCTTGCCATTTACCCTCATTTTCACCTTGTTCGACATCATCGTCATCAGGAATTTATGTTCAACCAAATAGATTTATTTAACAAACACCGTTTAAAAAAATAATAATTCAAGCCTGTACACCAACTAAATCACCTGCTCCTTTGCATTTAAAAGATATATTGCAAACATTGAAGAAAACAAAATTCTTTAAATTTAAATTTTTTCTTATTTTTTTTTATTTGATGACTGAATTATTATGACTGAATTAACTAATTTTTTTTTATTATATTACTTGTTCTGAAATGAAAATAAATGAATTCTGTGTTTTTTTTAATAAAATTTGTATTTTATTTATGTGTTTCCATTGACTTTCGATAACTCCATCTGACATCACGTATTTCACAATATTTTGTCTTGTAGATGCGACAAATTTATTAGTTTTGACGTATTGCATGTTGATGGGTCAAAAATAATCATTTTTATTGTCATAAATCTCATTTTCTTGCATTACATTAAAACTTTGACGGGTTAAAAAGTTGTGTATCGCACAGGAAGCCTGCACTATTAAATCTGTGGTATCTAGTGAAGTAAAATATCTGGAATCGAGCCAAAAGCAAATTCAACAATCATTCTTGCTCGGCATAGCCGATAATTAAAAACTTTTTCAGAAACAGATAACGTTATGTTTCTATTGAACGGCTTCAGCAGATTTCGTGATAATGGAAATGCATCATCACCGATGAAGAAAAACGATGTTTCCGAATTTTGTCGAGGTAAGTTTTGCTGGTGAAGGTATATTCAAAACCCCTTTTGACAATGCTTCATAAAAACAGCTGTCTTTATATATAGTACTATCATTAATGCGGCCATTTGATCCCACATCAATGAACAAAAATTTTCCGTGGGCATCAACAATCGCAAACAAAATTATACTGAAGTGGCCCTTGTAGCAGTAAAAATTAGATCCAGAATTTGGTGGGGCTTTGATACGTATAGGCTTACCATCAATAGCACCCAACGTATGTGGAAATTGCCACATTTTATTAAAGCCTTTAGCTACTCTACCCCAAACTTCTTGTGTCTGTGGAACCTATAAATGAATAAGAATTAAAAAATATTGTATTGTCCGCAAATATAATTTAGTTTTTTCATTTTAGTTTACCTTGGGTTGGAGTGCATTCCATATAACTTGAAGAACTTCTGGCACAAATTTCGATATTGTTTTATATGACACTCTTGGTAAGTACTCCAAAGAACGGTAACTATCACCACTTGCAATGAACCTTAATGTAAGAGCTAGTCGTACTCTTGATGAAATTACTTCTCGCAAAACTGTGGTTTTTTTTTTATTGCCGGTTTAACCTAAATAATATAGTTGTTATCTCATGAAAATAATTCAACTCACTTAGAAACATTTTCAAGAAGTATACAAATTTATTGCATATTAAACAAAATAAATTATGTATAAATCAAGAAAACTTATCAAGGATAACACTTCCTAAAATTCACCAACATGCATTCTGATAAAATTTCTAAAGTTGCTACCAAAACTCCAATTTAAATCTTTCAGCAAAGCCATTTCAATATCGTGTTCACTTCGTTTTATTAAAAAGGGATTAAACAAAAAGGAGGGGCTTTCTTTTTTTTTCTTCCATTTCTTGCTATTGTAATTCTTTGAAATCCTTTAAAACTTTTATCCCAAGCGCAATTTTAATTTTTAAATTCTCTATATTAACATCACTTGCCCGTGGGTCGGTCGTCTGTCGTGGAATCTTGCGATAAAATTTTAACCCACTTCCCAAAGCCCGATTTTATTGAAATTTTGCACACATGTGTATTTCCGGCGACAACACATTCTATTAATTCTATTCTTGAGTCCCGTCGGGCCACGGGGTCGGGAGGCTCCCATACAAATATTTTACAAAATTTTACTCGATTTTCTTCAAATTTTATACACATGTGTATCTCTTATGGACAACACCCGATTTTCTTCAAATTTTATAAACGCGTGTATCTCCGATAGACAACACTTTTTGTAAAAATTTTGTAGACCCCGGGCCCCAAAAATTTTTTTTAAAAAAATTAACCCGAATTTCTTCAAATTTTATATACATACGTATGTATCTCCGATGGAAAACAATTTTTGTAAAATTTTGGAGACCCCGGGCCCAAAAATTTTTTTTTTAAAAAATTAACCCGATTTTTTTTTAATTTTATATATGTGTATCTCCGATGGACAACACTTTTTGCAAAAATTTTGGTGGCCGGGGTCTTGGGGCCCCATATAAATTTTTCAAAAAAATTAATCAGATTTTCTTCAAATTTTATACGCCTGTGTATCTCCGATGGACAACATTTTTTGTAAAGCTTTTGTAGTGAACGGGTCCTGAGGCCCGAAGGGTGCCCACATACATTTTTTAAAAATTAGCTCGATTTTCTTCAAATTTTAAACACTGTTGTAATGGTAGGATTAGGTGGTGCACCCTGTAGATCGTTGAAAGAGAAAAAGAAATTTTTCTTGTTTTCCCTTCCTCCATTTGCGCCGCAGACAAGTTCCTTCCATCCATTTGAGAGCTGGTAAGCTTACATATACACATACGTGTTCAGCTTAGACGAATGCAATTTTGCCACGCATGCAGCACAAAGGAGAATGGGGTAACGGGCATTCGTTTGGTTGTCACCCCAAAAGGGAAACCGCAAAGAAGAAAAAAAAACATTTTTTTTCGAGTGCGATATGCTCTTCACTCTAAAAGCAATCGGAGGTCAAAAAAATTGAATTCGAAGTCAATCACAAGGGGACAAGTGAGTTGATTTTTGGAGGTGTACAGTGCTGCACGCGGGCCTCGGTCATTAAACAGTTTCTCGTGCTCTGCTTATTCGTGCTAGAAAATACTTATTCTTTTTTATGACTGTACTGTCTAAAGTGTGTCGAGTTCGCCACAACGAGGAACTTACTGAAGCGTCTACCATCTGCCGTGTTGGCCCAGTGAGAGTTTTCGCGTAGTAATTCTTCAACTGAACTTGGGATCTGCTAATTACTGTGATCGTGTTGAAAAATTAAATATAAGATTTCAAATCTGCAACAAGTGAAAAGTGGTTTAATAAAGCTACTTCGAACCTTCAGTGTATTCCCAGTAGTCGAAGCAATATGTGATTCAAGAAATACACCAATTAAAAAAAAAAAAAAACGAAACGTAAAATAATCCTGAGCTGAGGCGTTTGTTCAGCGCCGTCGCCTTCCGAGCCAAATTCAACTGTAAATAGCTTGACTGATGAACGATAAAATGAAGGAGTTTCGGCTCTCTTTTAATCCGTTGTAAAGCGATAGCCCTGTGGTTTGTCCAGCATAAATTCATAGTCAAGCTTTGTCCTTGTCTCCCTTTCACGGACGCCTGCCTAATTGTGTGCGCGTTGGGAAAGTATGCCGTGTTCAAACTCCTGTGTGCGGTTAGATTTGGAATAGTTATTTATACTTTTTTTTGCGGCGTGTCCCGTTCTCGTGTGGCGTGGGCATTTTGGTCCAGTGACCGCAGTTATTTCTGATATTGCCTCGTCGAAGCGGCGCTCAATTTGACACGTTTTGCATGACATTCACTACCAATATATTGTCAAAATTGTTTCTTTGTACAACAAACGAGGGTCCCCTTTTCCCCTTGCCAAAACCAGCGTGCAAACTGGGGAAAACCAGGAAATATAGCAGTTAACGAGTCTTCCCTTCCTAACGGAGACAACCAATGAGGCTAGTTTCGCATGGACAAGCGGTTAACCAACGCTAGATGTGTGGTGACGCTGGCGACCGCCCGGGAGCCGGAAGCTATCCCTGAAAGGAACACCCTTAAAGGACCCACCAGAACGGCCCTGCAAAAATTTGAATAGTACCCTAGTATTATATTGTCAAAAAAAAAAGAAAAGAAAAAGGAAATGTGATGAAAGAAAAGAATTAAAGGCCTTTGCAAGTCCGAATGAATTATAGGCGTTTTAAGTTCGTTAGTTTTTTGAGAAAAGAAGCAAAGGCATTTGAAGGTAAGTTAATCTTGGTTGTGTTACTCTACGAGATCTCGAAGGAAAGGGGATCATAAAAATATAAAATTAACCAAATGTTTCAGGTATCCTCTTCGTCATTGACAGCGCTGCCGACGTCGCGGAGGAAATTATCCAAGTAAGTAATGATGGTTTTTAATTTTTTTTTAATTGGCCTCGCAACAAAATGGCCTCCCTATTTAATAGTAACTCGTCCGTTGCGAATACCCCTTTCCCGTAATCGGGTAACGCAAATAGAGGTTATATATATATATATATGTATGTGTGAGTACATGTGGGTATATATATATATATATATATATATATATATGTGTATATATGTGCAAGGACCCTTATTTTTATATATATGCCTGTGTATATATATATATATATATATATTGTATATATGTATATATATTTGTAAATTAAAGTTAAATTAATTTATGCCGAATAAACTAAAGACATTTTATAGTTGTGGGGCTTACCGTAAGGCGGTAAAACCAAAAACTAGTAAGAATTCAAGTTAAACCAGCTTAGCTTTAATAAGCAATACAGCTCTTAGTGATGGGAACTATCGAATGAATTCGACTATTGATAGTAACTGAACGATTTCAACTATCGAATAGTTTCATTCATTCATTCATTTATTAAGGCCCCAACATATTATTACCCAAGGGGGGGGGGGGGGAATCGTCGATGCTCCTTGTCTCTGATTCCGAAAGTTCTGAACGTTTATCTGTAACAAAAAGCCTAGATTGCACCGTCTTTTTAATTTTTGGAATTTCACCTGTCGATGCTTCGGCTACTTGCATATGTTCGTTGGAAATGCTTGATGTTTGTGGTTGTTTTTATTGTGCCATCAAAGACACTGAAGGTGTGGCATCCATTGTAGTTGGAGTTCCTCCTGTTAAATAGGCAGGATGTTTACAGCGCAAATGGTCATTCAAATTGGACGTATTGCCTGAAAATTTCAGGTCTTTTTTGCATATATTGCAACGTACAAGTTGCCATTCTTTTTAAAGAGCTCTCATGCAGCCAATTTTTTCAATCCAGGACGCATATTGTCAAAAATAATGCAATAATTTTTGGGAAAATAATACTAAGATGTGTTACTTACATGTAAAACGCAGTATTAAACTATAACAAATATCGTTTTTTCCTTTAAACCCGGGGAGTTTTACCCCTCTTTTATATTAACACAACAACATATGCAACAAAAACAAAACAATATAAACAAAAGATTTTCACCTTTCGTCTGAAAGTTGAAAACAATAGAACATATTACATAACCATAAATGATAAAACTATAAAACTATCGTTTTCTAATCTACCGTAGAGCGAAAACAGATCTGTATATTTTGGGAGTTTTACCCCTTCTTTATACTTACACAACAACAACACATGCAACAAAAACAAAGCAATGTAAACAAAAGATTTTCGCCTTTCGTTTGAAAGTTCAAAGCAATCGATGACTATATAATATTCTGAACAGTTTTCTGTTAAAATCTTCAAATTAATATTTTTCTTAAATAGCAAAATAAGTAATCTAATAAGCGCGAAACACAAACAAGAAACAACAAACAACTCAGATTAAAAATTAAATCAAATCAACTGAAGCTAGAAAATAGCGGCAAAATCGTTCAAACAAACGTTCACACGTAAAGCCATTCAATTGCAACCGATAGTCCAAACGAATGAAAAAATCATTTGCTCAAATATAAAACCATTCGAACATTTCCATCCGATAGTCAAAACGAATGAAAAAACCGGACTATCCAGAGTGAAACATTTGAATGGTTTTTTTTCATTCGATTGTTGTGAACGAATGCTTTCTGAAAAATAGTATTTGAATGATTTTGATAACTATCGAATAAATGAACATTTTGCAACTATTTTTTTATAATTCGCGCACGCTTCAAGGGGTTCGCACCCTTATAATGCTCGGCTATGTGCATGGCATAGCGTGGGCGTTAAGGAAGAGGAGGAGAAAAGAGGAGATGTCTATAAGCTTGTGTTTTGAATGCCTGTGGATCATAGTGATGTGGGAATACAGAGCTTGGAAGAGCATTCCACATACGTGTTGTACGGCTGAAGAACGAATCCCTGAATTTAACTGTACGTCAGAAGATGGGCTTGAGGGTAAACTGATGAGCATTTAGAGCGCCACGAGTATTCCGGTTGTTCAAGCGAATCTATTGATTTCGCTATATTTTCGTCACCGATAAGTTTTATCTCGCGGTTTTGTATTCTATCTAGCTAATGAAAAGTAGTCTTAGGCGCACCAGACCAGATATGACAATTGTACTCAAGTTTTCGGCGAATAAAAGCCTTGTATATGGTAGCCAGATCAGAGGTAGTGAAATATTTCTTGCACCGGGCTAGAAAACCTAAACATTTCGCAGCATTTTTAGCGACGGTAAATATGTGGTCATTCCAACGAAGCTTGTCGTTAACGCACATACCGAGAATTGCGAGATTTTCAGTTTCCTCAATGCAAGTGCCATTCATGGATAATGGCATGGGGTTTAGGATTCGCCTGGACGACAGGCGACAACATTGGGTTTTGGAAGCGTTAAATTCTACTCGATTGATTTCTCCCCATTGTATTATGCTGTCAAGGTCAGAATTTAACGGGCTTAACATACGAAGTTGTTTGAGTTCTACATCAGAGGTGGAGGGACGTTCCTCAAACTTATATGAGAAGCTGAGAGTGCTGTCGTCAGTGAACAAGTGAATTGGATTAGAAGTCACAGATAAGAGATCATTAATAAAAATGAGAAAGAGTGTCGGGGACAGAACAGAGCCCTGGAGAACGCCAGCATTTATGTGGTGTATTTCAGACTTGAAACCGTCCAAAACAACTTGAATTGAGCGGTCCAAAAGATAGCTTATAATCCAATGAAGCAGTTTATCATCGACACCATGGTACGAAGAAGGAGGATATGGGCTGGAAAAATGCTGTTTTCCAACTTCTCGGGAAGAGTCCAGAAGAATAAGATAGATGGAAAAGCTTACGCAATGGTTATGCCAGCTTGGAAGAACACCTCTTCAGAACTAATGGAGAAATACCATCTGGCCCAGCGGATTTGTGAGTGTTGAGATCATTTAAAACTCTAGGAACTGCACGAGTACGAATAAATATGTGTCGCATAGAGTGTTCAATACTCTGAGGTGCAGGAGGCGGCAATGTACAATCTGGAAGCATAGAGCTAGCTGCGAAATGCGCAGCAAACAGATTGGCCTTGTCTATAGAGCTGACAACTGGAATGTCATTATAAATGAGCGTTGGAATCGACGACGAGGCTGTATTTTTGATTCTTTTCACGAAAGACCAAAAATTTTTACTAACTTTGGGACATTGTAGTACTTTTTGCCTTAATTTTTGGTCGTAGGCGAATTTGACTCGAAAAATATGTTGCAAACATTTCTTGCTCGTTTAAACTTTTTTTGGTTTTCCTCGGTAGGGTTTTCTTTGTAAAACCGAAAGCATACCTCTCTAATCCTAGAAGCCTTTTTACAGCTAAAGTCATACCATCCATCTTCCTTTGATTTGATAGATTTATTCCTGAAAGGGATAAACTTTCTCATACCAATAAGAATGATGTTTGTGATTGCATCAGCGGCGGCATCCACGTTGCTTTCACGAAAAAATAGCGACCAGTTAGTTCCCACAAAGAAGTTGTTAAGGCCGTCCCAATTGGCTTTCCCGTATTGCCATACTATTTTTTTGGGAGTTTTTTCTCTAACTACGTGGCTTATTAACGAGAAATTAGCTGATACTACACAATTGTCTGACGAGCCTAGAGGCGATAATACATTGACGGAGTATTTATCAGGACGAGAGGTAAGGAACAAGTTAAGGGTGTTAGCGGAATGATATGCCATGTCATGTATTCGGGTAGGCTCATTTACAAGCTGAGTAAGGTGATTAAACTCAGCGAATAACTCAACACACCTTCCTTCAGGTGTTGTCTGGCCAGAATGGCGAAGCCACCCAGAATTGTGTACATTGAAATCGCCCACAATAACGATTTAATGTTTTGTGTCAATTCTTAAGATTGAATCAGACAGTGCATCAAACTCACTCTGGGTTGAAACACTGTCTAAGTGGGGGCTTCCGTAAAGAAAACAGTAGTAGATGTTGCGCTCTTGTACCTTAACTTTGAGCCAAATGAAATTGAATTCCGTTTTGGAAGTTTGGCTAAATTGAGGCAAAAGCTAAAACGCAACATCACTCCGGACATAGATTGCGAGTTCGCGTCGAGAGAAAAATAATGGCACCAAGCTATACCCAGGCAGATTAAATTCCGATACATCAGAATTATCAAACACCTGAATTTCACTCAGTGCCAGAATTGCTGGCCTGTGGACATGTACATGGTTAAACACAGAGAAAGAATTCGTTCTCAGCCCACGTATGTTGCTGAGATCCACTCTGAAAACATACATAACTACAAAAAACAAACACACAAAACACAACTTACCTCTTCTTTAAACCAAATTGAGAAGAGTATGCTCAAAATAGATTATTAACACAAATTGTCGCCAGTGTTATGCCTTCACGACATCGAATAAGTCGATAGTTCCCAACGCTACTATACATACCACCCAAAACTTAATTATATTTCTTTTATTTTCAAAAAAATCAACATCGAAAAGAATCAAAATTTTATTTCTTCAAGAAAAAAACAGTTTCTTTTACATTTACTTGTTAATTAGTCTGTAAAAAAGTTTCTATCATCTTACTGTGCCCAGAGCTAAAACGATTCTGTGCCAATTCCACTAGCAATTCCACTTGGCACAATTTCACTTGGCACAATTCAACTGGGCACAATTTAACTTGGCACAATTCAACTTGCACAATTTAGCTTTTTGATAATCAAACGCACTTAGGGTGGTAAATCACGCGCGAAAATAAATTGTGCAAGTTGAATTCGTTTAACTATAAAAAAAGTTAAATAAAATATTAAACGCATTTCTGATGATAAATCGCGAGCGCTATTGTTTTTTGTACAATTAAAACCATGCCATCGCAAATAAAATATTAATGTGTGTATTTCTGTATTTGCCTTTCCGTGTAACTATACAATTTAAATTGTTCCCCAGTGGAATTGTGCCGTATCGTATTAGACTTTGTAGCGTATAAGGTACGAGAATGGAAAGTTGCAAAAGAACATTCATTCACAGACCATCCTCCAAAGCCACCAGTCACTATAGAGGAGATAGATATAATGGTAGATACTGTAACAGATGCCATGAATCGCTCCTTTGATGCTGCCTGCCCTGTGATAAAAACAAGGGGCAAACAAAATACAACTTGGTGTTCCGAGGAGTTAGGTACCTATTAGAAGTCAAGCAGGAAAGCATTTAATAAAGCCAAAAGAACGGGAGTGGCCCTGGAATGGGATTTCTACAAGGAACATCTCAGAAATTATAAGAAGGAACTAAGAAAGGCACAAAAGAAATGTTGGATGCTCTTCTGTGACAAAATGGAAGCGGCCTCGGAGACCTCTCGCCTACGAAAGATTTTCTCTATGACAAACAACCACTAAAACCGGATGGTTCATGGAGGACCTCAAGTGAGGAATCGTTGGAACTGCTCTTTGAGACTCACTTTCCTGACTCAACTCGGGCGTGCGACTCAGAAATGGGCCCGGATGGGATAATCCTTGCGGAAATTCAGAAAACTCGGAGTGGATACTTCCATGCTTAGAGGCAATTTTCACAGGGTGCATAAAGCTGACATACAATCCTAGGGCTCAGAAAGAAGTCTAGGTAGTTTTTATACCGAAGGCGGGAAAAAGCTCACATGGCTACCCAAAAGACATGAGGCCTATAACTCTATCATCCTTTCTTCTGGAAAGACTGATAGATGTTCATATAAGGGCCAAGGTAAAACCTACCTGTTGGGTAAAGTCCCAACATGCTTACTGCAAGGGAAACTGGGCTGGAAACCTTATATAATAGAACGAGTACATAAAGCTAATACTGCTCTATACTCATGCAAGAACGCCATTGGTCAAAAATGGGGTTTGAAACTAAAGCTGGTACACTGGCTCTACACTTCGTTAGTGAGACTAAAACTACTGTACGATAAGAGTATGGTGGCCAGCTATGGAAAAAAAACCACGTATAAAATTATATTGGGGAAGGTACAAAGAGCGCCCTGTATGTTTATAAGCGGGCGAAACTTGATTACGTAACAACAGGGTTATGCTTTCAAAAAGGGTTTCGGACAATAATACCCTCCAGAGAAGACTGGAAGAGTGGATCCGTAACCGATAAGGAATCAATACAGTTTTTTCACGGATGGCTCTAAGCTAGACGGTACAGTAGGAGCAGGAGTCTTCTGTGACAAGTTGAAAGTAAGCATCTCTGTCTGTCTACCTGATCGTGCAGCATATACCAGGCTGAGGTGATGGCCATTGAAGAGGTTATGAGTTGGCTGAAGCATAATGTACTATCTTCAAAGAAGGATCTCATTTATTTTGACAGTCAGGCGGCCATAAATCGTTGGAGGCGGTCTCGCTGAAATCTAGGGTGGCGTTGAGCTGTCACTCTTCTCTTAAGGAGATGAGTGAGCAGTTCAATATAAGGATCAATTGGGTCCCGGGCCATGCGGATGTTGAGGGAAACTGCAGGGCAGACGAATTAGCTAGGCGTGGAACGACTCTCCAGCTGCTACCGGAAAGGGCAGAGTTATGGAGTCCTATCGCGACACTGAAACTTTAGCTTCGGAAAGAGGCAGAAACAATAACAAATGTAAGCTGGAAAAACACCGACACTTGTAATATTTCAAGACAGATCTGCCCGAAGCTGGACTTGAAGCGCTCAACTGCGCTTATTTCCCTAAAAAGACGTGAACTAAGAACGGTTGTAGGGTTAATGACAGGACACTGCCTTCTAGGGAAACACGCGAGAAGGATGGGTGTCGAAAATAATGAATTCTGCAGAAGCTGCATGGGCGAGGAGGAGGAGGAGACCATAGAACATATTTTCTGCTCATGTCCGGCATAGAAGGCTCAAACACCTATGTAAGCGGTTAATGAATAACCTATCAGATGTCGAAAACGGCAAAGTGCGAGATATACTTCCATTAATTAAGAACTCTGAATGGATATTCTGAAAAGGGGAAAGGTATAAGATCCTGTTGTAGCACAAAGGACCGCGAATAGTCGAAGTGAGAATTGCTGCCACCGCAACCTAACCTTTAACCTACTCTATACATCAACAAGGTTACATAGGTGATGTGCTGCAGCGATTCGGGATGGAAGATAGTAAACTAGTTTCAACTCCGTTGTGTGTCGGCGTACCAAACAAGTGCAACTTGGAGGCAGTCAAAAATGATCAGAGAAAGGTGCCATATCGTTAACTTGTAGGATATCTTATGTACCTGGCAATTGGTACTCGCCCCGATAACGCTTACGCAGTTGGCTAAGCCAATTTAACGATAGCCACAAGGAGGAATATTGGGTTGCCGTCAAGCGAGTGTTGCGCTATCTCCAGGGTACCAAAAGCATAGGTTTGATGAATGCACCATCGGAAACCGGATTAAAGGTATGCTGGATGCAGATTGGGGCAATTGCCCGAATTACAGATGTTCGTATACTGGGTATGTTTTCATCCTTCTGTGGAGCTATTACTTGGGAGTCGCGTAAACAGAGGACTGGGGCACTCTCTTCTACTGAAGCAGAATACATGAGTCTCACTGAGTCTGTAAAGGAAGGTATTTATCTGCAAAAATTCATCAGAGAACTTGGATTTGAGTCGCTTTTGAAGGATGTGTCGGTCCTGTGTGATAACATGGGAGCTTTGAAACTCGGTTCGAATCCTGTATTTCATTCCCTTACCAAACATATTGATGTCAGGCATCACTTTGTGTGGGAAGCACAAAAACATCCATTTTCATATTAGACATTAAGCTGTCGCGGATTTGACTTCCGAAGGCCAGGGGGTGTTGAATTAAGAACACGAAAATGTAAAATGCGTTTGAAATTATTTATTATTTTTACTAAGTTTACAAAAGCTAAAGATTTATTTAGTACAATTATTACTGGTTTCCAACAAACCGACTATACGATGTCACGAGCTAAAACGCTGAACTGTTGGGTCTAAGTCGAAGGAAAAGACTGCTTCCGTTGTGCAGCCACATGCTGCAGGAAAGTTCCCCTCGCCATGCGAGTTCGTCCACCACCACCATCACCTGCGACGCCAAGCTACTGCGTCATCACAAACTCCAGACGTGTAAAGCGTCGAGTTGCTGATACCAAGCCCATGCTTTGGATATCCAGCTCTACACAATGATAAAAGTACTTACGCCGGCAACTGCGATAATTATCCGCGTGAGATATGGCCGTTCCGTTGTATTTACTAAGTTGACAATGTTGCTGCTGCTCGTCGTTGCTGTATTCATTTGCCTTAGCAAATATGCCATCAGATTACATCACAACGGAGCGAGGTATCGGGTGTCCGCACACAGTGCCTAGTCGATGAGTGGACGACGATGAGCAGCAAAAGCAATGAATCGTCGCAGTGTGCGGCGCATCAGCAGTCCGCATTTAGTGTGTGTGTTGCTGGTGGCAATACTGTGATTGTATTGAATCAAGGTCAACGGCAGTTTTTCCTTTTTATATTAGTAAAGTTATATTTGTACTTAGTAAAAAAACGTCGGTTTAGTATTATTATTATTCTTCGGTGCATCCACTCGCAGCAGATTGTAAATGTGTACTAAATTTAGTCGCACAATAGTTATGTGGGATGAATTGCCCGATTCTCTGTTTTCGCATTCGTACAAAACTTGTTATTTAAAGAAAAAGTTTAGTAGCAGGAACAACAAAAATGGAAATTTCAGCAGATCAACCGACGTCAACAAAAAGTAATATTGCCAAAAAAGATTAAAATGAATTTAAAATTATAAACATGTTTGCTTATAAAAATACATTTTAATTTTAATGTCAATGTCATGTCAAATATTTCAATGTTCATCCAGTTCTGAGCTATGTTTAAAGTTTCATGTCTCTATCTCAGTGGGAAGTTAGTTTAAAATCAGTTACAAAATTCCACCCGCATGAATTAATTAAATTAAATGTGGTTTCGTTCATAATTTCGGTGATCACAGCCAAAACCTTCTCTTTAGAAAGCGCAACTGTTTCGCTGATACACGGATAAAGAGCAAAATCAATATATACGTTTCTTGCTCTTTGCACTACCGCCAGTTAGCGTGTTTCATAAAATGCGTCTGCTTACTCCTTTCACATCCCACAAACACAGACGCGTTTGGGATAGTTTCACTGTATTAGTATGCGTACAGTTGGGCTTTCTATAGAGAAGGTTTTAATAGCAGCTAACAATTATAACGCCCACTAATACATGTGTACTAAATTTTCTCTGCCTCCGTCTCGGTGTTTGCAGTGCGACCCTTCTATTCCATTTCGAATTTCGCCATTTTGATCTGTGCTGACCTTGAAAATCGCTACAACATTTTTTCTTCAATTCGGCTCACATTTATTGTAGCATTATTTGAAGCCCGTATACGTGTACATGCAAGAAGCAAATTATTTAATTTTAGCGTTATTGTTATTTGAGGTGGAAACAATGAGTAACACTTTGGTGAGACTTTTTCACATCTCACCTAGTTTTGAGCACGTGAGTTGTCGTCTGCATGAGACAAAATCGAACCGATTCAGAATTTGTACTAGAATCTGTCATTAAATTACACTAAGCCTAAGAAAAAAAAATTCACACAACTTTAAATTGTATGCTATACACCTCGTACGTATACGAACTGACATCTCACATTCAGGCGAGTTTTTCACATTTGCGGCCAAAATCCGTACCGTCGAGGGGCACCCATACAAGTTTTATAAAACAAAAGGACCCGATTTTCTTCAAATTTTATACACATATGTATCTCCGATGGACAACATTTTTTGTTAAAACTTGGAAGTAATCTCCGGTTGACACGTTTTGTAAAAATTTGGTAGGGCCCCCGATCACTACGAACACAAAAGGGAGTTATAGAAATTTACCAATGAATTTCACCCCTTTAAGTATTTGTCACCTAAACGGATACGACCTGTATAGTGACCACGAAAAATGTCTGAAAAAGCCATTCCACGTCAATTGAGGCATTTGGATTATGTGGGGCAGTTTTGCCACTCATATAAATCACATCCGTTGCTCATAGAATATAGTTGCTGATACTTTATCGCGTAGCGAATCTTTCTATTATATCACTTTCTATTAAATCACAACATTAAGGAACTGTGAATGGGTCAAAAGAATGATTCAGGTTAAAAAATTACTTAATGGCACGTTAATCTCAAATTTAAATTTTAAAATAATTCATATTCCGGAATATGGCGTGATTTGGTATGTGACGAATTAAATGGTAAAATTCGTCTATACATTCCACTCAAGATTAAAAATAGTGTATCGTGATCTATATGGCTTACTCATCCGGGAGGTCGACTGTTAAATTGGTTAAATCTCGTTTTGTCTAGCGTTCTACTTGAAAAGATGTGAGCTCCTGTGAAAAATCAAGTTGGCAATGCCAGCGAACTAAGGTATCTCCACATAAAAAAAATTCGATCTGGTAAACAGGATATTCGATCATATTAACATTGATATAGTTGGTTCCTTACCCGTGTTAAATGGAAAGTCATATTAGGTCTGTTCCCGTTCGTTTTGTTGAAAAAAATTAGCAAAAGAAAAATTTGACATAAAATCTCTCATTGAAAACATGCACACAAAAAAGTACGGGAACGCATAAAATCTCGAAATTATTGGCTTGGTAGAAACTGTCAAAATCCTTTAAGTCAAAATTCCACATTCACAAGTAACTACAAGTACCAACTACATGCTGAAAAATCCTTCCATGAAATCTGGAAATCTATAAGTGCAACCGAGAAGGGTAATGAAAAGAATATATTTCTCCCGAACCGTCGCGGGCAGACTTGTCCATAACATTTTTTGACGTTTCTTGTTTCCTCCATTCGTAATTTTTGTCGTCCTCTTTACTTTTTCCGTCAACCCCACTGGCCGACAGTTTGGCGTTTTTTTTTAGTAACTACGTATTTGTAATATTGTCAATACAAAATTCGTTGCTTACATAGAATATTAAATTTAATTAATAAAAATATTATTTTTATGTATAAAAAAAAACAATCCATAAAAATAAAAATTTTTCTTGTAAATTCTCTAATCGGGGATACACACACACATACACTGCGTGCTCGTTTTGTGGCAAAATCATCCACCAAATGCCGCAGCGGCAGCGAACAGCGCTGCTCACAAAGCACAGAGCTCATACTTTGCCGTGTTCTGATGCGATATAGCGATATTTAAAAATTGTATATTGGGGTCCCCAAGGGGCCGATCGCTCCAAATTTTTACAAAAAGTGTTTTCCATCGAAGACATGTGTAGAAAATTTATAGAAAATTGGGTAAATTTTGTAAAATATTTGTATGGGAGCCCCCCGACCCGCGGCCCGAGGGGCCTCAAATTTTCATAGAAAGTGTTGTCATGGGAGATATATACGTGTGCCAAATTTCAATAAAATCGGGCTGTAGGAAGTGGGTTAAAAATTGATCGCAAGATTCCATGACACACAAATCCACAAGCCCACAAACCCACAAACACACGGGCAAGTGAAGTTTGTAACGAAGTCGATTTAAATCGACTACGTCACACACCCTATAACTAATGTCCGAAACGTCCGTCCGCCCATAGCACAACATGCATATACGCACCGTCGTACGGTACACACAAAGTGCAGCCAACAAACAGGCAAGCATACGGTGTCGTACAACGATATACCATGCAGTCGGCACGACGTATATATATACATACGACAATACATCGTATAATATACACCGGCTCGCACATATGGTTTAATGTCGCGTATAAAGTGCAAACACTGGTCCGCATGTCAATACACAAGTACGTAGTGGAATTTCACTTCGGTGACAAAACACCACAAAATTCCCAACTACTTAATATTTTAAAGTAATGACATGGGGACCAGAAACACTAAGCAAGTCGTCCAGAAATTACTGCGACCAGAGCTCTGTCTCACCGTTCTGTACGAACCTCTTTGTATAGGAAGGAATTTTTGTGCGAAATTACCAAGCTTTGACTGATTGATATTCACGCTGCTTGGTATTTGGCCATACTAGTCCGCGCTATTAATACTCCGCCGTGTGCGACTGAAGTGAGATTTGAATGATCTATATTCACTCTGCTCACTCAGTTTCTTTGCACCGTTGAACAAGCTTTGACTGAGTGATATTCACTCTGCTTTGTGAAGCGGTGCTGCACCATTCGCACCGAAGTCCGAATACTCCCGGCCTAGGTGACTGAGTGAGCAGAGTGCTCACTTCAGGTTCACCACAATTTCGTACACTCGTCGAGGCACTGACTGATCTCATATTCACTCTGCCTCGACGACCCCGTACACCGTCTGTACCGACGTACAAACGCCCGGACAGCTCTGCTCCGCACAAACGCATACCCAGCCAGGCACTAATATTCACTTTGCCTTGGTAGTGGTGCTGCGCCGTTCGTATCAGAATACGAACCCCATTTAGCGGGTACTACACTCACTCAATACTCCGCATAGTGTTAGCGGACAAGCGGTCCGACTAACACTCCGTTGAACCCTCTCCCCCCCCCCCACTCCTGTATTTTTATCATTATATTATTAGTATTGGATTTTATTATTACATTGTTATATTAGTCTTAGTATTAGAGCGTAAGGAAAAATAATGAATAAACCAGATGGAAACAATGAAGTAAATGAAGTTTTCTTTTTTTAATTTGTAACACTCCGCTATACGAACCCTGGGTGACCGGCGAGCGTCACCCGAGCAAACTCGTTACAAATTAATATAGAGAATTTAAAAATATAAATATTTTTGAATATTCAAAAAAACCAAAAAAGTAAACAAGTATAAACAGCGTTATGTCGAAACTACGACTTTGAGCATTTCGACTTTCGACTTACGACAAGTCACGACAGATACATAATCGGCCCCCTGCACACGAATGATATGTTCCAGCACACAATTACGCGCCGTTTTCACGTCAAATAACTATAAGCTACAATAAAATAATTTGCATGGTTGAGTAAAATTATGGAGTTATCGCTGAAAAAAAGCCATGGACAAATTAAATAAAACATTTAAAAAAATATATCATGGGAAAACATGGTTAAACTGTGAAATAGCTCTACCTCAATTACATAATTTGACGATTATAACCAAAAAATACAATGTAAAAATAAAAAGTATTGTTATTATTATTTCGTTAATATTTATTACCCAATTAATGGAGTTTTTATTCATGATTTTACGGAATATAAATTTTCCTTTTTAAAATAGTGCAACACAAAAGTGAAATGGCTGCACTAAAGTAGATTTTCTTGCAAAAGAAATATAAAAGTTATTTTATTCACAAAAAAAAAATAGAAAAATCATAAAGTTAACTGGATACCAAAAGTAGTTATAGTATTTTTACTAATAATATAATATAAATATATTATTTTTTATGAGGTAGGAGCTATATCAAAACAAATCCGAAAACATATGTTTTTGTTGCATCTGTATCATAAGGTAATATGTGTTCTAAATATTGAGTTTGGTAGTGCAGTAGTAGTGGTTTCGTTCATAATTTCGGTAATCACAGCTACCAATTTATAACGTCCACTAATAAGTATGTTCTAAATTTTCTCTTCCTCCGTCTCGATGATTGCAGTGCGACCATTCTCTTTAATTTCAAATTTCGCTATTTTTATTCGTGCTGACCTTGAAAATCGCTTCAAATAATCCTGCAGTGTACATGTATCCAAGCAAATTATTTTATTGTACCATTATTGTTTTTTGACGTGAAGCGGCGCGTTATGCCTGAAACACAAACACGCTTCAGCTTCGTCTTCGCTGCGTTACGTTGCAGCCGCTTTGAATTTGTTTTGAATGACTTTTCTCTATATAGCATTTCTCAAATGCGAGTTCTGCCACAGTTCTCTGCTTTGAACTGTCAGGCAAAGCAAATGTTCAGCACTTTTGAACTAGAGCTTCCGTTTGTAGCTTCGTTACGTAACATTACGTCTTTCTTTACGATTGCCAAACGAAACGTTGAATACGAAGCTACATTGTGATAGGAAGCATTGAAATCGTATGGCTGAACTCGTAAACGTCAGGCTAAGCCGAAGCGAGTTTGTGTTTCAGGCATGAAGCCGATGCGACATGTATTAGGAAGCATTGAAATCGTATGGCTGAACTCGTAAACGTCAGGCGAAGACGAAGCTGAAGCGTGTTTGTATTTTAGGCATTACTTCTCCTAATGAAACGAATATGCGAATGAAAGGAAATCAAATAATAATATGTCAAAAATTTCATTTGACACAAATTCACATAGAAAACGTGCGAGTGCAGATTTTTTTTCGCTTAGCGCCAAAAATTAGTGCACTTGTTTAAGAAAGTGTAGGAAAACTTAACGCCACATAAGTTCGTTGTCAATAAATAAATCGGCCTGGGGGGGAAATGAACTTACTCTCTATGTTGCGCTTTCTTTTACCACATTTTAGAGTTCGGGAACGCTTTTGAGTTAAAAGTGGTAAATTATTATTGTTTGACGTGAATTGACCGCTATTCGAGATGGTTTTCAAACGGCATTATTGAACATGGTCATGGAGCGCTAAAGGCAGCTATCAAATGCCACAAACAGAAAATTGGAGTAATGTTCCTTTTCGTTTTATTAGGTATGAGTTCCTTTTATCATACTGATTTACAAGCCAGTTAAGCTGAATTGTTGTATGGAAAAAATATCACTTTTACAGGTGAATTGGTTATTCCCAACAAAGGTTTCATACCCGAAAATGATTTTGTTAGAAAGTTAAAAAATCATTTGTCTAATTTAGGGCCATACCTACCAATCATCATATTAAAACCAATGTCTTTCTTCATAAGAACCTAGCCAAAGGTTCACACGTATTTGAACGTAATAATGCGGATAAACTTAGCTTCACTCTCCTTATGGCGGTCCTTTCGAAGTGTTGATGCGGTCTGATGAATTATGGAATTATATTCAGAAATAAGGACGCATCAATTTCATAGAATAGATTGAAACCAGCTTTTATATTTAATAATGAAATCGTACCACTTTCACTTAAAAATAAACGTACCCATTGTTTGGATCAGCATAAATTTCAGGGGCAACGGATAACATAAAGTCAACGAACTGCATCAAGGCCAGCAGCAACATACATTCAACATACATTCAAATTTCTTACCTTGCGACTACAGCGGATGGAATCGCTTGTCGCTGCGTCGTCAGTGGATCATATTGCAGCACAACAGCAAGCACTCCAGTTTTTGGGGAATCAACCCTTTTTTGTTGTATTTTCTTTGTTTTGCACCTTAATTAAGAAGATATTACTCATATTACAGCAGGACGGCGACGACAGTTATTTGCCGCATCAGCCTAAATATCTATTTTTGTTATTTTTATTTTAAGATGTTATTGTAAATTATTTATACACATATTTTACGTATATTGTTATTGTAAGCACTTTTTGTGTATAAAAATCGCAAATTCTCTACTTATAAATGAGATCAAATTCAGCCTTGTCTGTTTTTGATTTCGTTTTTTAGGAAGACCTGATTAAAGTACCTGTACTTACTCTGCTATCTGATTTTGTCTGTACGTAATCAGAATCTACATTTTATTATCATTGATGTGGTTTAGAACCTAATCAACCGCTGTATCAAGCTACATTGATTTAATTTGCACCTAATCAACATCTGTGACCCCGACGTGATTTGGATATAACGGTTGGCGCTTCTGCAAGGAACCTCATTGGAAAAATTCCTATTTGGACACACTCTCACACCACATCATGGACGACTTATTCACACAGCAGTTTCAACTTGGGGATGAGTTTGAAAAAATAATTCGAAATTTTAAGAAAGATTCCGAAGAGCGAAAACATTAAAATACTACAAGCTGCGACTCAGCGAGCTACAACCAATCATTGCCCAGTTCGTGGCAAATGACACAGAGTACCGTAAATTGAAAGTTCGTAACTTTATGGAGGACTACGTCCAAACGACAACGTTGTACGATACCTAAACGAAACGCTTTCAACAAGAAATCCAAACGTTGAAAGCAAGCACCGTCCATGCCACGTCGATGAAAGCATCGAAGAAGGTTTTTACACAAATAAAACCAAACAAACTGAAGAAGCAAGCAGTTCAAATACCAGAGGCTTAATTAGAAAGGCATATCGCATGCTAGACTTTGAAATATCTAGAAAGTGGTGAATTTCGTCAATGAACTTTGGCAGGACATAGTTACAGTCGATGATATCATTTGGGAGCAATCATCCGATCCAACGTCATCAGGCTACAATATGCAAAGATTTGAAGATCTGGAGCAAAGGGTGCATATCACTCTAATGCGTATGGAACGAGCGTTACAATCTCATCAACGTCATCAATCAACACGAAATTTTTTACCGATTCCAACGGTAAAAATCCCAATATTCGATGGGTATAACTAAAATGGAATTAACTCCACGACATTTTTGAGAGTTAGTTCACAAACAGCCACTCTCAAATGTAGAGAAAATGTGGCACTTCAAAACGCAACTGGTTGGCGTATCAGAAAGTCTCGTCAGTATATTTTCAACCAAAGATGAAAATTATGTAGCAGCCTGGAAACTATTAGAGGAGCGCTATAGGAACAAAATAATACTGGCATCAACACTAATAAAAAAACCAGTGGATCAGCCAGCCAGCAGGAACATCATCTGCAGCAGCAGTCAAACATTAGCATGATACTACAAAAGAGTGCTTTCTTGCATTAAACAATTTAAGCATTGAATCGATTCATGGGATCCGTTGCTGATTCACTTGCTGATAAAAAAATTGATCGACCTACCTTTATCCGGTATGAGCAGTCACTATCAAAACCGAAGGAGCGACAGTGGAATATTTTTTACCGTTTTTTAATTGTATTTCCAAACAATAGAAACAATTAGACACCGAGAAAGGGCAACTATTCCTCAACCATCAATAAAGGTTTGCATCTCGGCAGCATCAACCCATGCAGCGAAGAATCTTTGTTTGTCATGCGGAAAGAAGGTTTACCCGTTATTCTTATGCGACCAGTTTTTTTTATATATATATATATATAGACTCATTGCCAAGGGAGGACTCCCTGAATGACTTGCATCACGGCAATAAGTTGAGCTAAGCCCTTTATTAAAGTCAAAATAAAATAAAAATAGAAGGAACGTGATTTACAATATATCACATTCCTCACATTTGTAGGCGGTTTCAATTTATTTTCTCAGAATTCTCTCTGATTCATTGAAAAGGCAAAACGAAAAACTAAAACGACGCGAGTTCATTAACAAATTATCATTGGCCACGACAAGATCACACTTATCAATTGAAGGAATCGGGCTACGTACTGGAATTCGAAATCCCGAGTTAACCTTGGCCTGACATTATCCGTAGGAAGTTTCTCAACAAGAATCGAAGCCGTTCTGCCGCAAATAATCTCAGCGCAACCATCACGTGCTTGAGATTTCACTAATTGGTACACGCCAAACAACATAACACTGGCCGATGCTAAATTATTAAATCTAGACGGATTGATCTCTTAATTTGAGCAGAATTTTTTCATGACTTACTCCGCCCAGAACAACTGAAAGTAGGAAAACACTACTACAAAATAAGTTCTTGGATGGATCGTCATTGGCAAAACAGAAATTGTTACAACAGCAACAAGTGCTGTATCTACACAAAAAGATGAAAGAACCAAAGAAATCTGGGAAAATTTCTGGAGAATGGACGATTTCAGCGAGAATGCGAAGGTCATGACTCCATCAGAAAAGTTGTGTGAAAGTCATTTTGAACAATACAAAATGAGACAAGGAGGGTCACTTTATTGTCAGACATATCGAGACATAGCTATAAATCTATTTTTATCAATAGAAAAACCCTTGCAAAGGGACACAACTTTACGCTCAGAGCACATCAAATTCAAGGACGAATATGAAGCATTGGGACACATGGAACGGTTCCTGATATCAATTATTTCATTCCTCACCATTGTGTTGTGAAGCTCGACAGTAGTACTACAAAATTAAGAATGGTATTTGACGCATCAGCCAAAACATCAAGTGGATTGGCTTTGAACGACATTTTGCATAACGGTTTAACAGTTCAAAGCGATCTTTTTTCAATTCTATTGCGCTTCAGAACACAGCGAAATTAAAAAAAAATGTATAGGCAAATTCGCACAAAGAAGACACCGCTGAACAACTCATTGTATGGCGTTAGGATCCAACTAAATTTATACAGTTTTATCGTCTTAAACTGTCACTTATGGAACAACGTCTTGCAACAAATGGCTTCAGCATCTGCGAAAATAAAACATGCATAAGTACCCACAAGCTGCATCAACAATTAATGACGATTTTTATGTAGACGATTGCTTAAGTGGTGACAACGACATCAACACCGCGCTTCACACCCAGGTGTGCAGGAAATGGTGCGCTAATCATCCAAATTTACTGGCAGACATGATGACTCATTAAACAAGGCAACAAAAACATTAGGAATCATTTGGCTACCAAAAACTGATGAACTATGCGGACGAGCGCAAGTGCCATACAGAAAATCAATCACCAAGCGAGTTTCTTATATGAACATCTATATAGTTATAGGCCTCAGGTATTTGTGGTAGCCATGTGAGCTTTTTTCCGCCTTCGGTATAAAAAGTACCTTGACTTCCTTCTAAGCCCTAGGAATCTATGTCAGCTTTATGCACCCTGTGAAAATTGCCTCTAAGCATGGAAGTATCCACTCCGAGTTATTCTGAATTTCCGCAGGGATTATCCCATCCCGGCCAGCCAATTTAAATGGTTTGAAACCACTTATCGCCCACTGGATTCGCGTTTTGCTCGCGATCCCTTTCGTTTGAATCGAGTGAGATTCCAGATGATGCCTACTCATTTCGGAGTCACGCACCCGAGATGAGTCAGGAAATTGAGTCTTAATGAACAGTTCCAACGATTCCTCATTTGAGATCGTCCATGAACCATCCGGTTTTATTAAATAACTTGGATTGGTTTTTGTCATAGAGAGAATTTTTCGTATGCAAGAGGTCTCCGAGGCCCTTTCTATTTTGTCACAGAAGAGCCTCCAAGACTTCCTTTGTGCCTTTCTTAGTTCCATCCTATAATTTCTGAGATGTTCCTTAATCCCATTCCAGAGCCACTCCCGTCCTCTTGGCTTTATTCCTTGCCTTCTAATAAGTCCCTAACTCCGAAGACCACCAAGTTGGCTTTTCTTTGCCCCTTGGTTTTATCACATGGCAGGCAGCATCAAAGGAGCGATTAATGGCATCTGTTACAGTATCTACCATGGTCTCTATCTCCTCTATAGTGACTGGTGGGTTTGCAGCCACCGGTAGTAATTTGTCTAGCATCTTCCTATAGATACCCCAGTTTGCGCTTTTCTCATTTATAAAGGACTCACGAAGGGCAGGCTTGATTGTCTAACTTGAAGATTAAATAGCGATGGTCTAAGAATGAGTGTTCTTTTGCAACCTTCCATTCTCTTACCTATAAAGTACGAGAGTTAAATCGAGTACTTCTCGCCTATTCTTTGTTATAAAAGTGGGCTCTTGCCCAATATTACACATAGCGAGGTTCGTATTTGTAAGTATTCTAAAAATGACTCATCTCTCTCATTTACTTCGGTGCTGCCCCATACTGTGTGATGAGCATTTGCATCGCATTCTAGTATCGCACCAATTTTCCTTTTCTCTGGTTAAATCTCTCGTACCAGCATTCTCCCGCCTGACGCAGACCGTAAAGCGCCTTCTGAAGTAAACATACCTTGTTGCCTTGTCGAATTTTAGAAAGCATCCTTTTTGCTTTGTTTTTAACCAAACCATCCTTTTCGTTCCTTATGATAAATTGAAGAGATTCTCTGAAACTTGCGATGCAAACGTTTAGCCGTAGCTAATGATGTAGTGTATGGAACTTATTCGAATCACTGGATCGAATGTTTCCTTAAAGTACATACCAGGTTGTTGAGCGCAACCTCTTGCAACGATTCTTGCCTTTCTTCGCTCTAGAGTTCCATCTGATGAGTGCTTGTTCCTAAGCACCCTCACGCAACCAATGACTTTATCAGCTAAGGATCTCTCAACAATCTTCCATGTGTCATTTGCTATGATGCATTTTAATTCAGCTGCCATAGAATCGTACCATTTTCTGGTATCAGAACCTGAAGCGGTAAAATCAAGGTCTATCTCGGCCAGAAAGCCGTGCTCAAAGGTAACATTTCTTACCTCTTCTGTTTTGAACTCTTTTCTAGGTCTCCCAGGCAAACCAGATTCAGCCAGTTGTTCCACTATATCGAAATATTCGGAATCATCTCTGAATCGGACTCCATCACCTTCTCGTCAGGAACCTCCGCCTCCATCTGAATATTATCGCTGAGAAGTGTGTCGTTACTGCTTATCTCAATCAGCGTCAATGACAACTCCACCATTTGTTGTTGGCTACTACCAGGAATTTTCTGCGAATGACTCTCCAAGAACTTGACATCTCGTGTAATAACTACTTGGCGTTTACTGGTATCCATACCCTGTAGCCCTTATTCTCCTTAGGATAACCGAGAAATATCGAGGGACCCCGATTTCTGATGTAATTCGCGGTTGCGAGAGCCTCTGTTCAAAAAGTTTTTGGCAAACCTGACTGTATGAGAAGGCACCTCACCATTTATACGAGAGTCCGATTTTTGCGTTTGGCGACGCCGTTCTGTTCAGGATTATAAGCCACTGTCTCCCTCCTCATTGGTCCACATACATCCGAGTGTATGAGTTCAAGAAGTTTCGATGTGCGAGTCGAGCGTTTTGGAAAAGGAGCACGCACCATCTTCCCCTGGATACAGGTTTCACATGTAAAGCTATCGGTAACTGGTATGAACGAACGAAGTCGATCTTCTCTTTTTGCGGTTAAAATAACACGCCCATCTCTGCCAACTACCTTCGCAGATTCCTTTTCAAACAGCACACGATATCCTTTGTCAGTTATCTTCCCCACTGACAACAAATTGGTGCGTAGGTCCGGTACGAATTCATCTGCTTAGTTACTTCATCGTCTTGAAGCTGGGTCGATACTCGTCCACGGGCTTTAATTTCGGCTGATGCACTACTTGCCGACTGTAGCTTCTCATTCACTACCTTCTCGATGTTTAAAAATTCGTTTGAGTTCTTGCACACGTAGCAAGAACATCCGCTGTCCAAACACCTCGACTGACTCTGGTACTTACCTACAGATTGGAATGCATTCTGTGGATCATCTGATAAGAAAAACAGAAAATTTTCTGGATTCTTCGCATTTTGTGATGGTTTTTCGTCTTTCTGTGGACACTCAGTTCGTTTGTGACCAATTTTCCTACATCTGTATCAAATTTTTTCAGAATTGCTTTGCTGCTCGGAAGTAGTTCTATTCTTGTTTTTTGATTTTGGTTGACCTCGAAATCTCTGTGTGTGCAGATGTATTCTTCGCATCCACAGCTGATGCAGGCTTAACACCACTTACGTATTCCCAGGCATCATTTTTGATAAGGAGTGCCTCCATATGCATCCGCCAGGTATCATAATTGTCCTTGTTAAGGGTTTCAAATTTTGTTATGCCTATTGCATTCATTTCGCGTATCTTATATATTGTTACAAATAGTAGTCAGTAGCGTATATAATAGAATTAGAATCCTAAGATAAATCCCAATGTAAATACTGCATACTAAAAATAAGCACTTTCCATTGCATACTTTTAGGCGACTATTAGATTATTTGAAATTTGAAATGTAACCGCCTGCAAGTTTGACTCATTGTGTACTGGTCAAACAAGTAGTCAAACCGGTTTGTGCGGTTTGCCTGGTTTTTGTAAAAGAACATGATTGAATATGTTGTCTATTTTTAGAAGATGACTCATTACATATAAGTATCGTTAGTTGTAAATAAGTGAATAAGGGTACAATTTTCTGGTCTATTCTCGATATTTCTGTGTAGTTTTTAATTGAGTATAAATGGAGGCGTAAGCCGAAGTAAGATTATTAGTTGTTTGGAATTTAACCAGTGCAGTTCTAAAAGTTCTTGTAAAGTGATAAAGCTATAACCTAAGAGAATTATTGTGAAGTACTATTATCATAAGTGTTCTTGTGTACATTTAAAGTAATCACCATTATTAATTGCGAACTTGTGTTATTGTTACTGTTTGAATATTAAATTTGTTATTTTTAAATTAATAAACTTATGTTGTGTTGTAATTGCAAAATCCTTTACGAACTCGGAAGCCTGAATTTCGTACCAATTGGTGTCAGAAGTGGGATTTTGCAAATCGGAAGACATTAAAATTTTGCAAATGGTGTAAATCGAGAGACAATAAAAATTTGCAAATTGTGAGACAGTAACATTTTGGAACAATAAATTATTTGGTGATTTTCCAAACCTTGATACAGTAAACAAATTAAGTGAAACTTTACAAACTGATAAACATTAAACAATAAAATGGAAAGTGCAGTGAACATTAAATCCTATAGTTCCCAGGAGCTTAAAGCAGAGCTTGGACGGCGAGGTCTAAGTACTGCAGGAAATAAGCAAGAGCTATTTCTCCGTTTACAACAAGTCGTTAAAGCAGAAAAACAGCAGGCTGGTGAACCGTTTTCAATTGAGACAGAGTTAGTGGAGCGAAAAACGGCTACTTCGGAAGATAAAGAAGCACCAAACATGGAAGCGATGTTTAATGCTCTAATGCAGCAAATTAAGCAGCAAAGTGAACAATCGCAGCAACAGAGTCAGGAGAACAAAAAGATGAATCTAAAATTGAGTTCCAAGCTAAACGTGAAGTTGGACCAGCAGAAGAAAGATTGGAATTTTCAAATAAGCGACAAGTTGGAACAGCAAAGCCAAAAACTGGATCAGCAAAATCAGCAGTTTAATTCCAAACTGACCGTTAAGTTTGAACAGCAAATTCAACAATCGCAGCGGCAAAGCCAAGAACTGAAGCAAGAATTGAACTCCAAATTTGATCAGCAAAATCAAAAGCTGGATGTTATTCAAGAAAAACTAAGAGGTGAAATGGGTGAAATTAAATTAACGCTTAAAGGTGAGATAAATGAAATTCAAGAAGAAGTGAAATCTCTCGAGACAAACATGACTGGAAAAGTGAGTGGCCTGGAAGGAAAAATTAAGTTTGAGACCCGGTTGGATAGCCGTACCCAATTTGTCAGGGGAAACACTCTACAAAGCAGTACCAGAGTCATTCCAGAATTTTCTAGTAACCAGAAAGGAATTCTGAAGCCACCTGCTTTCGATGGCGACACAGCTTTTGCAAATTTCAAAGTCCAGTTCACAGCTGCTGTACAACACAATGGATGGGGTGCAGAAGAACAGCTAAATTCTCTTATCCGAGCATTGAGGGGAAAGGCAGCAGACGTATTGCAAATGATTCCAAATGCTGAGATGAGTTCTGGAAGAATCCTGAAAGAGTTGGACTTGCGTTATGGACAGTCTCACACACAGAAGCTAAGCAAAATACAGCTTCAGATGAAGAATCAACAGCGAGGAGAACGACTTCAAGAATTAGAACGGGAAATAACCAAGTTAGCTCTAAAAGCCTATTGTAGGGTTCCGGCAGGTATCTTGGACGGATTGGCAGTGGATGCCTTCATCAATGCTATTCGAGATGAACAGTTGAAGCTTCACTTGAGGACAAGAGCCAGAGGAAAGTCGATGAATGAAGTGTTGGCATCGGCTTTGGAATACGAAGCAGCTAGAGCCAGTTTGTCTACTGAGTTGGTTAGATTGCGCAAGCTGGAAACATAGGACACATCAAATAAAGGCAATAGTTAAAGAGGAAATCCGAAAATCAAAAACTGGAAGCCCTCAGTACGACAGATACCCTATATCTAGTTCCCGTCCAAAATGTTTTAGATGTCAGAAGCCTGGACATTTCATCCGCGACTGCAAGGAACCAAGATCGGTACAAGCTACAATACAGCCAGTGAATCGTGTCAGGAGGTCTGAACATTTACGCATCACCGATGAATGAGGTAGAGCAGCCAGCTTACCTCGTAGCTTCAAATCAGGAAAACTAAGTTACACCAGCTTTAGCTGGTGAAGAGGGGAGAGAGCCCCAAGGTCACGGTGAACATTGCCAAACTTGGTAAGAACAGTAACAGCTTGGTTGTAAGTGGTGAATTAGAAGGAAAACCATGTACGTTTACATTGGATACAGGAGCTTCCAGATCAGTTGTGAATCCCAAAGTGGTGTCCAAAGGTCAAGTGGAAAAAGTATTTCGCTTTAATTTGAGAACCGCTGTTCTCAGGTGAAGTTGCAGCAATTAAAGGAGAGTGCTCCTGTAGTGTCATGTTTGGAGGAATACGGTTTTCTCATCGGTTTATTGTTGCCAGCATTACAGATGAATGCATATTGGGCTTGGATTTCATGACAGAGCACGAGATGTCCCTTGATCTAAAGAACCACGTGTTAAAATAGCGTAATGTGGAAGTACCCCTACAAATAAACGACAACCAGAGTGGTGGGCTAAGTGTAATTACTGAAGAAAAAGTGGGGATACCACCGATGTGTGAGAAAATCATCTATGGCAAGGTGAACGGTGATCTTGGGGACAGTAGAGTAGGAATAGTGGAGCCAATCAATTTCAACAAGAACGGAGTGTTATGCGGAAGAACTTTAGTGAAACTCCAGCCCAAGATACCAGTGAGAATAATGAACGTTAGTCCATCAACGAAGGTAATAAGAGAAGGAACAGTCATTGGCACGAATCAGGGAGGGAGTATCGAAAACTGCCAGACTGTAAAAGTAAATAATACGCCACTAGATCTGGAAAGAAAGCAGATAATTCATTCGCTATGTAAACATCTCCCACCAGCGCAGCAACAAGCAGCAGAAAATGCGCTATAGCAATTTGTAACGGAGTTTCCCAGCTGGGGTAGACTTCAGTGTGACCAGGGTTCTATTTTAAATTTGGTCGTTACAATAATAAGATTTGTTTGTTTAGGGTTTTTGGGATTTTATCTTTATTTAGTTCAAGTATATTCAATAGTAATTTATACAAAGGATATTTGTGGCCCCTTGAGGCGTGTAGTGATAATTTTTCCTTTGACAAGATTTTATGACATTAATAGTTATTTTATATAAAGTTTGATAATTTTCTTGTGAGAAGATATTAGGAAATTAATGTTTATTTTATATAAAGTTTGATAATTTTCCTGTGAGAAAATATTAGGGAATTAATGTTTATTTTATATAAAGTTTCATAATTTTCCTGTGAGAAAATATTAGGAAATTAATGTTTATTTTATACAAAGTTTGATATAATGCTTTGATGGCAGATGAGTTCACAGCACAAGGTAAGTACTCTTAAGCCACTAATGTGAGGATTCAGTCAGCGTTGCAGCGTTTAGCTTCACCGGTAATGGCAAGGTAAGTACTCTTAAGCCACTAATGTGAGGATTCAGTTAGCGTTGCAGCGCTTAGTTTCAGTGGTAATGGCAAGGTAAGTACTCTTAAGCCACTAATGTGAGGATTCAGTCAGCGTCGCAGCGTTTAGCTTCGGCGGTAATGGCAAGGTAAGTACTCTTAAGCCACTAATGTGAGGATTCAGTTAGCGTTGCAGCGTTTAGCTTCAGCGGTAATTGCAAGGTAAGTACTCTTAAGCCACTAGTTTGGAAACTCGGTCGGCGTCGCAGCATTTAGCTTCAGCGGTAGTGGCAAGGTAAGTACTCTTGAACCACTAAGTAGTCGATTCCAAAGTAAACTCAGGAAGACTGCCCTTCTGTCGAGCTGCGTGCTCCTTTTATACTTTTCTGTTGTTATACAGCGTGGTTTTTCGTTTGATTGTCGTCGTCCTTGTGTTTTGTGGTTGCTTTATTCGGTTTTCCCTCTATAGCTGGCAATATACATGATCGACGTGTTTTGCATACATGTTTCATATTCATTCCAATATACATGTTTTGTCGTATTTCAATATACATGCAATATACATGTTTTGTTGTATTGCAATAAACATGAAATATACATGTTTTGATTTTATTATACGAATGCTCTACCATATGCATGTAGTATGTTTGTTTGATCTCTGCTGACGTCATTTACATATATGGTTTTTGAAAACGGTTTGTGTTTTGAAAAGTTTCGGTCATCGACCCCATCAGCCGTTTGTCTGAAGTTAGTGTGCATTGGGTTCCGATCGGTGCGTAAGAGTCCACTGCCGCCTGGGTGTGAGTGGGACAGCCGTATTTTCGGGCGAATTCATTGCTGTTCTCGTTTTGTGCTTAATATTTATTTCTCTTCTGGAATTTTCTGTTCGCCTATGACTCATGCTAGATCAGTTGCGTCGGATTGGTCACTGCAGTTTCGCTCGACTCGGTGGTGGTTAGATTCACCGCCTGTGGTTGGTTGTCCTTTGAGTGCTTGCCTGCTTTTATGAGAAAACGAGAACGGTGGATATTGAGTCATTTTTTGTGTTGTGTTAGGTGCTTATTGACTACCATTTCCACTCTTCTTTTATATTGAGTGATTTTTGTGTAGTTTTGTGTGGGCAAAATTCTATTACAGAATTTTGTTTCTCACAAATTTGCCGACGTTTTTGCTGTCAGCGACAACGACATGGGTAAAACCAATATAGTGCGACATCGAATCGATACAGGAAATGCGACTCCAATTCGACAGGCGCCAAGAAGATTACCACTTGCTAAGCAACAAGAAGCAGAAACGCTGGTTAAGAAAATGGAACGGGATGGAATCATAGAGAAGTCCAAAAGCCCATGGAGCTCATCTGTGGTACTTGTTCAAAAGAAAGATGGTTCAACGATATTTTGTGTGGACTATCGGAAATTGAACGATGTCACCAAGAAGGATAGTTATCCATTACCACGTATAGACAACACGTTGGACACCTTATCGGGAGCCAGAATCTTCAGTACATTGGATCTGAAAAGCGGATACTGGCAGGTAGCAATTCATGACAACGACAAGGAGAAGACAGCATTTACTGCGGGAAACGTCTTGTATCAATTTTCTGTTATGCCGTTTGGTTTATGCAATGCTCCTGCTACGTTCGAGCGGTTGATGGAACATGTTTTGCGAGGCCTTAGCTGGAAGACATGTCTAGTCTATTTGGATGACATCATTGTTTTTGGTCGTACATTTAATGAGCACGTGAATAATCTTCGGAAAGATCTGGAAACTTTCTGGAAACTATTAAAACTGCAGGATTGAAGTTGAGTCCGCCGAAATGTAGCCTTTTCAAAAATGAAGTGAATTATTTGGGCCACATTGTATCCAGTCAAGGAGTATGCACGGATCCAAAGAAGTTGGAAGCTGTTAACGAATGGCCTGTACCAAAGAATTTACATGAGCTGCGAAGTTTTCTGGGGCTATGCTCCTACTACAGACGGTTTGTGCCTAACTTCGCAGATGTTGCACGAAGCCTTCATCGCCTTACTGAGAAGAACTAAAAGTTCCAATGGTCGAGTGAGCACCAAAAATCATTTGAGTTGCTGAAGGGAAAGCTGTGCAGTTCTCCAATTCTGCGTATCCACAGGCGGGAGAACTTTTCATCCTGGACACTGATGAGAGCAATGCAGGAATAGGAGCGGTTCTATCCCAGAATAAAGATGGAAAGGAGCGTGTAATAGCGTACTACAGCCGTTCGCTTTCTAAGCCCGAGAAGAACTACTGCGTGACAAGAAGGGAATTGCTACCTGTTGTCGATAGTGTCAAACACTTCCACAAGTACCATATGGGCAGGAATTTCTTTTTCGAACTGACCATGCAGCTCTCAAATGGTTAATGCAGTTCAGGGAACCAGGAAAGGAATGCTGTACAATAATGCCGACGGGTTATCCAGAAGACCTTGTGCACCCCAATGCAAACACTGTACAAGGCAAGAAAACAAGAAGTGCTCTGAAGTAGTTGCACAAATAAGACTACAGGTCGAAATTCGCTGGACAAAAGAGCAGCTAAGGGAGGAACAAGCGCGCGATGATTCGATTGCTCCAATATTTCAATGGATGGAGCAAGGTGAAAGACCGGAGTGGCACGAGATTGCCACAGCAAGTCCTACAGTAAAAAGTTACTGGGCTCAATGGCAGTCATTGAGATTGGAAGATGGACCTGCAAGAATTACATAGTGGTACATCAGGAGCGCCTTTGGCCGTTAGTAAGACGCTAGATAAAGTTAGGAATCGCTTCTATTGGATCAATTGCCGTAGGGATGTGGAAGACTGGTGTCGATCATGTGACATGTGCGCAGTAAGCAAAGGACCGCAACCAAAAACTAGAGGAAAAATGCAACGGTACAATGTTGGAGCACCATTTGAGCGGGTGGCAATGGACATAGCTGGTCCATTTCCAGAAACAAGAGATGGAAATCGCTATATACTCGTGTGCATTGATTACTTCAGTAAATGGGCAGAAGCATATCCCATCGCAAACCAGGAAGCTAGCACGATGGCTAGGGCATTCGTGGACAATTGGATATGCAGATTTGGGGTACCACTGGAATTACATTCCGATCAAGGGCGGAATTTTGAATCGCTAGTCTTTCAAGAGCTGTGCCAAGTACTCAACATCAAGAAAACGAGGACTACTCCGTTACATCAACAGTCAGACGGAATGGTCGAAAGGTTCAAGAGGACGCTGGAAGAGCATCTGCGAAAAGAAGTTAATGCCAACCAAGATGAATGGGATCGTTGTATACCGTTGTTTATGATGGGTTATCGTAGTGCTGTCCACAACACAACCAAAAGCTCTCCAGCAATGATTGTATTTGGAAAAGAACTTCGTCTACCATGCGACATCAAATCACCAGTAGAGCCTACAACAAAGGAGAACTACGTTAGTGATCTAAGGCAGAGGATGACCGCTGTTCCTGCTGCAGTAAGGAGCAACATAGTGGATGCCAGCAACCGGATGAAAACGCGATATGACCTGCGAGCAAACTGTGGTGGATTTCAGGAAGGAGATTTGGTCTGGCTTTACAATCCCAAGAGAAGAAAAGGTAAATCTCCAAAACTACAGCAGAGTTGGGAAGGTCCTTATAAGATCATTAAGAGGATTAATGATGTCGTGTATCGGATTCAACAAAGCCCCAGATGTAAAATGAAAGTTGTTCACATTGACAGATTGACAAGGTACAACAACAGAAGGAGTGCTGAATCTGTTCGCGACGAACGGAATTAAGGTGAGGGTAGTGTTACGAAAGTGGGCGCCGTGGCTCAGTGGTAGTGCACATAGCTGCTGCGCAGGAGGTTCAGGTTCAAATCCCAGCAACACCAAAAGTATTTTTCACGGTGTCCCACCTCTCGTGAATGGGTGACAAACGTTTCGAGAGTAATTAATACCTTGTCACGGAAAGCTTCCCAATTCGCCGTTCGGATCCGTCCTTAAATTGTAGGTCCCTTCCATTTGTGTCCAAAAATTAACATGTGCAGCACAAATGGTCGCGAGAAGTTAGGCCTTGGACCGCAATGGTCTGTCGCGCCAAATATTATTATTATTAATGTTACGAAAAGTAGTCAGTAGCGTATATAATAGAATTAGAATCCTAAGATAAATCCCAATGTAAATACTGCATACTAAAAATAAGCACTTTCCATTGCATACTTTTAGGCGACTATTAGATTATTTGAAATTTGAAATGTAACGGCCTGCAAGTTTGAATCATTGTGTACTGGTCAAACAAGTAGTCAAACCGGTTTGTGCGGTTTGCCTGGTTTTTGTAAAAGAACATGATTGAACATGTTGTCTATTTTTAGAAGATGACTCATTACATATAAGTATCGTTAGTTGTAAATAAGTGAATAAGGGTACAATTTTCTGGTCTATTCTCGATATTTCTGTGTAGTTTTTAATTGAGTATAAATGGAGGCGTAAGCCGAAGTAAGATTATTAGTTGTTTGGAATTTAACCAGTGCAGTTCTAAAAGTTCTTGTAAAGTGATAAAGCTATAACCTAAGAGAATTATTGTGAAGTACTATTATCATAAGTGTTCTTGTGTACATTTAAAGTAATCACCATTATAAATTCTGAACTTGTGTTATTGTTACTGTTTGAATATTAAAGTGGTTATTTTTAAATTAATAAACTTGTGTTGTGTTTTAATTGCAAAATCCTTTACGAACTCGGAAGCCTGAATTTCGTAACAATATCAAACGAAATGGAGGATATTAATGTCTGGAGAATATTCTAATTCGAGCAATCCACTGGGCCCATAACCTATTAGAAATGAGTATTCAATCTGTGCAAGTGGATGAACCGAAGAAGAGTAATAATACTAAACCGATTTATTTACTAAATACAAATATAACTTTATTAATATAAAAAATTAATATTAATTATAAGATGCAAGAATGAGTTTAGGTTTGTTCAGTTTGCTCTCATGATTGTGGTAGAGTGACACGAAACGAAACAGTAGAACTCCAATAGAACTTACAGCAGTAACCACAATTGAAGATATCTATTTTATTGACAGAAAACAATTAAAATTTTTAAGAAAGTCTGAAAAATTTGCTTGTGATATTCAATTATTAAACAACAAAACCTCTCAGAGCTGTAAATTCAGGAGTATGGGAGAGAAGACATCATTCATTCACAGCAACCTATTGTCCCAACCAGTGGTTTTTCGCCACGACTTTTACCACCGAAATTATGGCAGTGTACGAAAACGACACTGTTCAATTAACATTGATGGGTTCAGGATTTCTTACAATTGGTATTGAAAAATAACGCCATTAACATCCAAGGTAACACAGACATTTCCAGTTGTGTATATTTATCGTATACTGTATTTGGAAACATATCATCTCTTAGTTCACCAAGTTCATTAAATCCCCTTTTGAAATCAAACTTAGAGCACTTTGACACTAAATAGGAACAACTCACCAATCCCCAGTTACGAGACGAGCGTGAGCGAGCTTTGTGCGCCATTGACGTGAGCCTGAAGAACCTTGACAAGAGCCTGATTGCGTAGGCTATATATCTATATTTGCATTTTCCAAAAATAAATGCTTAGTAACATTTTCGCTGCTTTGCAGTGACTACATATTAATGCGAATGCTTCATAAGCATTTCCGCTGCTTTGCAATAGTTACATATTAACAAATTATTATAATTTTAATATCAGTACTTTGACAAAGTGCATTCTTGGTGCAAGTTGAATGTTCGAGGTTGAGGTTATGAACTCATGGTTGAATTCCACCACACAAGTACATAACCTTTTCCCTCTTACTTTGAAGATTCTCCTGAAACTTAGGAGTGTCATTTCTTTTGGTAATGTTATTTCCTTTTACTTTTGTTTTCTTATTAGTTTGGCAAATGACTATTATTACAATATTAATTAATATTACAATAATTAGAATGCTACATGTACTGATATAGTTATGGTTTCTATGATATCGTAATTCTTCAATTTGTTTGATATTTTCAAATTGTTGTATTTTTACGATTTCTTCAAAGTTTAATTTCTCTTGTATCTTTACATTTGCATTATCTTCGTAGTAAAATTGTTGAATAACTTCTAAATTTTAGTTGGTAATGGATATGTCTAATAGAGCAATTGTGCATATTTATAATATAGTTTCCAGACAGTTTTATTTGTCGTCACATTGATTTAAAAGTTGTTCTTTTTCCAAATTTTTACATATTAAAGTATTATCATCAATTTTAATTACTTGCTTTTTATTGTTGACCCGGTAGACACATTCGTTTTGGGTTAAACACGTACTGCTTGCATTCAATTCTTTTAAATATATGTTATTCGAATTATATGTGAATGTTATGTTATTCATTTCTATAGTTTGAAAAATTTCGAGATCTATTTTTTTTAAATTCTCAATATTAACTTCACTTGCCCGTGGCACGGATGTCGGTCGTCTGCGTGGAATCTTGCGATCAATTTTTAACCCACTTCCCAAAGCCCGATTTTATTGAAATTTTGCACACATGTGTATATCCGGAGACAACACTTTCTATTTGAGGCCCCTCGGGCGGGGTCGGAGGGCTCCCATACAAATATTTTACAAAATTTTACTCGTTTTCTTCAAATTTTATACACATGTGTATCTCTGATGGACGACACTTTTTGTAAAAAGTTTGGAGACCCCAGGCCCCGGGTTCGTGGGGCCCCATAAAATTTTTTTAAAAAAATTAACCAGATTTTCTTCAAATTTTACATACGCGTGTATATCCGATAGACAACACTTTTTGTAAAAATGTTGGAGACGCCGGGCCCCGGGTTCGTGGGGTCCCATAAAATTTTTAAAAAAAATTAACCCGATTATCTTCAAATTTTATATACGCGTGTATCTCCGATGGACAACACTTTTTGCAAAAAATTTGTAGACGCCGGGCCCCGGGTTCGTGGGGCCCCATAAAATTTTTTTAAAAAAATTAACTCGATTTTCTTCAAATTTTATATACGTATGTATCTTCGATGAAAAATACTTTTTGTAAAAATTTTGGAGATTCCGGGACCCAAACATTTTTTAAAAAAAATTAACCCGATTTTTTTTAAATTTTATATATACTGTGTATCTCCGATGGACAACATTTTTTGTAAAGTTTTTGGAAAGAATGGGCCCTGAGGCCCGAAGGGTGCCCATATAAATTTTTTAAAAATTAGCTCGATTTTCTTCCAATTTTAAACACATGTGTACCACTGATGGACAAAACTTTTTGTAAATTTGTTGGAGTGAGAGGTCCCTGAGACACGTGTGGTGTCCATGTAAATTTTTTAAAAATTATCCCGAATTTCTTCCAATTTTAACACATACCCATCTCCTATTAGAGATTTTACATGAAAAATTTTTATGGGTTGTTTTTTTTATATTTATTTGGCATTGGCATAACCATTTTAGGTTCTGCCTGAATGTAGTCTTTGGGTAGTCTTAAAACTTAAGTTAAACGGTCTTGGTCATAACTCATCAGTCCTATTTTGGTGTATTTAAGTTTGTAAAAGTCAATGTTTGATCATTTTATTTCCCTGGCTGTCAGAATATTTGAATGAAGTATTCCTTGTTTATGGAGATGCTATGTTGTCTAATATATTGTCTATTTTATTCTCTAAGGCTTTGAATTTCAATAATTGGTCTGTTTTAAGAATTTTTGTTATAAATTCATTTTGACTACCTGTAATACTACTGTATGCATCGGATATAAGTTTTCTATCTTTTTCTACGGTTGTTTTAAAATTATTAACGAAATTTGCGTTTGCGTTCTATGATGTCTTGTCTGTCTGTATCGTCCATCGTTCCAAACGACCATTTCTGTGCAGATCCTACAATATTCAAAAGTCCTCTTTTCTGTCTAGTAGCAGGTGTAATTGCTCGGAGTTTTTCCTTTATGTTTTTTATTTCATTTTATATTTCGATGTTATTAGTTAACTTTAGAGACTGTTAGTTTATTTCTGTTTGTTTTATTGATGCTAGAAGTTTTTTTGGTTCTATAATATGTAATATCATCTGGCTATTATTTATTATATCGACTAGTCCCCTGTTGAGAGAAGTGTAACCATTGTTGGTTTAAATAGGTGTCATTATTTGTGTGGATGCTGTCTCTTTGATTGCTATCATCAATCTTCTTTTCTTTATTTACCTTCGTTGCGATTTTCCTGATAGTTTTCTAATTGGTAACTACGGCTTGATTGTGGCTCATCCCTAAGGTCGAATGATATCTATTGTTGTAAGTTTCAATAGCCTTGTATAATTTACTGTTAGTTTAAATGTCTTTGTCCTTAATTGTAAGTAAAATTTGGAGAAACGTCGAATGAAGCCTTTCTATGTCAGAATTTCCAGTGTGGGAATTTGTGTAGTGAAATACATTACAATTCCTTCTTCTCGAAAATATTCTTTAATGTTTTCTGAGTTAAATTCGTTGTCACAGATAACTTTTTTTGGTTTTCCGAACTTTGTTAATTGTTCCTCAATGTATTCTAACTTGTTAGCCCAATTCTTACTATCTAACCTGTATCCGTATGTTTTTTTTATTTAGTTTGTCTATAAATGTCAGATAAATTAATTTATTGAAATGATAGATATCCATGTGCAAGATTTCGTTTCCTTTACTTACGCTTTCTGTTAGCTTGAATTTGGGTTTTATTGGTCTCCTATCATATTTACCTTGTTGGCAAGTTTGGCAATTTCCGATTATTTTTTAGATTTCTTTAATAAGTCCCGAAAAATAAATTTTATCTTTTAATGTGTGATATGTTTCTATTATTCCTGAGTGATTACTCTCCCTGGTGTGATAAAGAGATATTTGTCTATGAGCGTCTTCAAGAGTCTTTAAATTTCTTGCCCTTTTAAGAAGTTTATAAAATTTTATTTGTTTGTCATGTCCATACATCTCTATTAGCACTTTTTGTACTTTATTATATTCTGAATTTTCTAGTTCTGTATATATTTCCATAACTCCTGTTGTAATTGTTCTTTTGAATAAATCTCTCCAGTATGTTTCACATTAACTGAATTATACGTTTGTTATGCAATATTTCTAGTTCCGTATCTACTGAGTTTGTCAACATCAATTGAGTTTTATAAGTGTTAACAATGCCTTGTTTAATTTCAATATGGTCTAACATTTGTTCCACTGCTGAATGTACTGTTTCATCTTCTGATGTATCATTGATTTCGCCAGGAATTTTCTACTTAGGAAATCGGCGATTCAATATTCAATGTCAAATTCGAACTCTTGTAACTTTAGTAGCCATCGTTGATTTCTTTGGCTGAATTCTTTTCCATTGTATTTCTTTGTTAAGTTTTTTATAGGCATATTGTAATGGTAGGATTAGGTGGTGCACCCTGTAGATCGTTGAAAGAGAAACAGAAATTTTTCTTGTTTTCCCTTCCCCCATTTGCGTCGCAGACAAGTTCCTTCCATTCATTAGAGAGCTGGTAAGCTTACATATACACATACGTGTTCAGCTTAGACGAATGCAATTTTGCCACGCATGCAGCACAAAGGAGAATGGGGTAACGGGCATTCGTTTGGTTGTCACCCCAAAAGGGAAACCGCAAAGAAGAAAAAAAACAATTTTTTTCCAGTGCGATATGCTCTTCACTCTAAAAGCAATCGGCAGGTCAAAAATTGAATTCGAAGTCAATCACAAGGGGACAAGTTAGTTGTTTTTGGAGGTGTACAGTGCTGCACGCTGGCCTCGGTCATTAAACAGTTTCTCGTGCTCTGCTTATTCGTGCTAGAAAATACTTATTCTTTTTTTATGACTGTACTGTCTAAAGTGTGTCGAGTTCGGTGTAAAGCCACAAAGAGGAACTTACTGAAGCGTCTACCATCTGCCGTGTTGGCCGAGTGAGAGTTTTCGCGTAGTAATTCTTCCACTGAACTTAAAATCTACTAATTACTGTGATCGTGTTGAAAAATGTAATATAAGATTCCAAAGCTGCAACAAGTGAAAAGTGGTTTAATAAAGCTACCTCGAACCTTCAGTGTATTCCCAGTAGTCGATACAATATGTAATTCAAGAAATACACCAATCAAAAAAAAAAAACGAAACGTAAAAGAATCCTGAGCTGAGGCGTTTGTTCAGCGCCGTCGCCTTCCGAGCCAAATTCAACTGTAAATAGCTTGACTGTTGAACGATAAAATGAAGGAGTTTCGGCTCTCTTTAATCCGTTGTAAAGCGATAGCCCTGTGGTTTGTCCGGCATAAATTCATAGTCAAGCTTTGTCCTTGTCTCCCTTTCACGGACGCCTGCCTAATTGTGGGCGCGTTGGGAAAGTATGCCGTGTTCAAACTCCTGTGTGCGGTTAGATTTGGAATAGTTATTTAAACTTTTTTTTTGTGGCGTGTCCCGTTCTCATGTGACGTGGGCATTTTGGTCCAGTGACCGCAGTTATTTCTGATATTGCCTCGTCGAAGCGGCGCTCAATTTGACTTTTTTGCATGACATTCACTACCAATATATTGTCAAAATTGTTTCTTTGTACAACAAACGAGGGTCCCCTTTTCCCCTTGCCAAAACCAGCGTGCAAACTGAGAAAAACCAGGAAATATAGCAGTTAACGAGTCTTCCCTTCCTAACGGGACAACCAATGAGGCTACTTTCGCATGGACAAGTGGTTAACCAACGCTAGATGTGTGGTAACGCTGGCGACCGCCCAGGAGCCGGAAGCTATCCCTGAAAGGAACACCCTTAAAGAACCCACCAGAACGGCCCTGCAAAAATTAGAATAGTACCCGAGTATTATATTGTCATAAAAAAAAGAAAAAAAGGAAATGTGATGAAAGAAAAGAATTAAAGGCTTTTGCAAGTCCGTTAGTTTTTTGTTGCAAGAAAGGAATTATAGGCATTTTAAGTTCGTTAGTTTTTTTTGAGAAAAGAAGTAAAGGCATTTGAAGTTGAGTTAATCTTGGTTGTGTTACTCTACGAGATCGCGAAGGAAAGGGGATCATAAAAATATAAAATTAACCAAATGTTTCAGGTACCCTCTGTCCAAGTAAGTAATGATGGTTTTCATTTTTTTCAAATTGGCCTCGCACCAAAATGGCCTTCCTATTTAATAGTAACTCGTCCGTTGCGAATACCCCTTTCCAGTAATCGGGTAACACAAATAGAGGTTATATATATATATATGTATATGTATGTATATATGTGGGTATATATATATATATATATATATATATATATATATATATATTTATATATATATATATATATTATATATTTATATATATGTATATATATATATATATATATATATATATATATATATATATATATATATATATATATATGTATATATGTGTAAGAACCCTTATTTTTATATATATGTCTGTGTATATATATGTATATGTATGCATGTATATGTATATATATTTGTAAATTAAAGTTAAATTGATTTATGCCGAATTCGCCGGCATTTGAATTAAATGAATTTCCAATGCCTTTTCAATAGAGATTAGACTTTTTATTATTATTGATGTTTTGAAATTCCCAGGCCTTCCATAAGGGAAATTTCAACGCCTATGTATATATATTTGTAAATTAAAGTTAAATTGATTTATGCTGAATTCGCCGGCATTTGAATTAAATGAATTTCCAATGCCTTTTCAATAGAGATTAGACTTATTATTATTATTGATATTTTGAAATTCCCAGGCATTCCATAAGGCAAATTTCAACGCCTAGTTATATATATGTAAATTAAAGTTAAATTGATTTATGCCGGATTCGCAGGCATCTTAATTAAATGAATTTTGATGACTTTTCTCTATAAATGAATACCTTAAAAATTAATATGATTAAGGTCCTTAATATACAGACATTTCCAATATAAATTTTTCTGTGCATAAATTTATATACTTATCGTAAGTTTATACTATTTTTGAAAAATACATTTTTTTAATTAATCATGAAGTGCAACTGAGTCGTTAATTAACTTTCTCCTACAGCTGGGTGGTCTCGTAGATGACTACAAGGTTGCGGTAAACCTTAATGGGGGTCCCAAAGAAATCGGGGATCCATGGAAGGGTGGGATTGAGAAAGGGGCCGGTGCGCCTTTGGCAGGCTTGGCACTAGCTCCCTCCCACATTCAGGCATCCGTTTCTATTTCGCTAGTATAATATTTTTATTCTTGGTCTATTAGCGGTTTTCGTCTATTTTTTGTGTTTTTTTTTGCTCAGCACGCGGAAGTATTTATGCTAATGGTGGAAGGCGTGTGCGGACCAAGATTCCTCCCCGGTTGCCGACGAGCACAGCCGTAATTAACGCGTGCGCCCGGCTCGACCATGCCTCCTTATGACGTGGATCCTATCGTCAATCAACAGCTGACACACAGTACATTACATAAATTGGCGCCCAACGTTGGGCCCGACGGAATTCAGGCCGCTACTGGATTTTGTTGGGTTCCACAACTTTTCCTTTTTTAATTTTCCGTGTTAGAATAATAAATTAAATACCTCCGTGGTACATTGCTAGTTTCGGTGTGCGGTAATAATTCACACCGGATCCCTTCTCTATTAGTTTGTGTTGTGCCGCGTTCACGGGATGAGACCAAACCTCCCTTTTGGGAATCGCAGACTTCTTGCACGAGTAGGATGTACTGACCAGGGGAATTTAAGTCTGTCCCGAGATCGTTACAGCTCACGTTAATTTCGCCTGTTAAATCTTTTCCTGATATAAATCTTTAATAGATTAATGTTCGTCTTAACGGCGATCCCTTTTGCTCTGAGAGTGACCTCGAATCAGGGTTTCTGGAATTGCAGATTTCTGAACGTCTGTTTGGAATTCTGACTGAGGACCCGGTTTGGAAGGATACCTCACTCAAGATCCTTTTCATGATCGTCGGTTCTCTGCAGCTGGTGATGAGGAATCTGATGTGTCTTTCGTGGAATTACTAGCTCTTGCACGAGTGTGGCGACCTGGCCCGAAGACATTTTGATCTGCTGAATTAGTAGCAGAAGACGATCATTAACCCTTTAACGCCATAGAAGTTTTTTGAATAGTTTTTTTTGTCTTTCATGCAATGCATCCCTGGAATTGCCAAGAATTGCTCCGTGCGCACCTTGGACCAGATTGTCATTGGCTATGATACTTGGTCAGTATCAAATGGAATTGGGTATCATCTCTTGGAACTGCTAGCATTCGCAACCGTGCGAACGCTTGACCAGAGCCCTGATGACACCATCCTCGCGGTAAAGATATTAGATTTCGGTTCTTTTAGTTTCTTGGTGAAAATTTTTCTTCAACAATGTCTTGATGTGGAAAACGTAACTGCGACGAGGCTGTCCAGCGTCGGAGAGAGTAACAGAGTAGTTGGCTTTATATATTTGCGTTATTTTGTATCTGTTGTTATAGCATAGCTTATGCGAGTAATCGTTTTGGGTAAGGAATCACAAAAAGTTTTGTAATTCATCATATTGGAGGACACCTCCGTAACGTAAGAAGTAGGCTACAGTCGTTCGATTAATAACGATTCCCCAATCGACTAGGTATAAGTAGATTTAGGGTGATCTGGACTTATCAACTCAGGTTCAGGGTGTTGTCACACCTAATAAGGATTATAGTAATTTTAGGTTTCCAAGGGAACTCAAGTAGTAATTACGTAATATTATATATATTTTAAGTTTGATTCAAAGTTGGTATTCAGACTTAATCTAAAGCTAAAAGCTCATCTAAAGGGAATCAAATTTGTAAAGCCGTTTTTAATTTAGTTGTTTTTATAAATTTTGAACTAAGTAATTTTAAATTCCACTCACTTGATTTGAATTATCGAAAGTATCTCTCGCAGTAAAGGTTTGCTTCGTAAGCTGGTGGGTGTTCGGCGTGGCTGATCTGGGTTTTGGTGGTACTATTTTGTAGATCCGTACATTGACAATCGCGACGGTTTCGGGTATTGGTGTACTTGAGTGAACCTTGGTGAATATGTTCACTATTAGGAGCAACGAAGACTTACGCCGTCTCAATCCGAGCGTCATATGTCAGGTATGCAAGTCCGGATTGACACCAGAAATAGACAGCCTAGTCACCCCATGTGAACATGTATTTCACCACGCCTGCATCACCGAGTTCCTCAAGACCTCAGAGAAGTGCCCTACCTGTAAACTGGATTGTGTGACTGAAGGCCTAAAGCCCATAGAAATAACTGTCACGCAATCGTCAGGCGTAGCGTTAGGTAAGAAACGGTTTGCAAAACGAACTCCAATATCAAAGGGCGCCATTACGAAGACGGTACAAACCCGAAGCGCCGGTGTGGGTAAGAAAAGTAATGCAAGGGGGCGCAACCCGCTCAACTGGACCATGAATGGGTATTCGCAAAACACATGTGCCAATTATGACCTGGACGATAGTTTGGGAGTAGAGAACCATCTCTTTGGTGATCCACGGAGGTTGTCTGGGGTATGGCCAATTTTAACTACGGACAAGAGCATCACAAAGGATGAAGTTAATGCCTTGGTTAAGTCAGCTTTAGAGCGACAATATTCTGAAACCATTGAGGGTTTGACTAGCCGATTGTCTGAGGTGGTTACCGCCAATGTGCAAAGATATTTCGAAAACTTGAATCTCCATCCCACCTTTTCACGACCAGACCAACCGAACTTCTACCAGACGCGACCAGAGGACTTCGCTCGAATACCACCGAGGGCGATTCCCGATGCTTTCAGCGCCCAGGGAATTCCAAATGCCTCGAGAGGTGTTTCGTTTGCACCCGATCCTTCGGAGATCCCGGGGCGTTCTCTGTGTCTGTTCTAACCAATCGTCTGGATACACCTTTAAATGAAAGCGAATTGGTTGAGATAATATCTCGCAATCTCAGGCCAGATATACGACATGAAATTCTGTACTTAAATATGAATTCCATCTCACAACTTCGCGATGTCTGTCGGAAGCGCGAAAGGTTTTTAGCTTAATTAAATCGAGGGTCCGCGGGCCTAGAAATTCTTTACATCGACGGAACATCTCTGAAGTTGATGTGGTCGGTAGTTCCCCTGATAGGGTTAAGCAATTAAATCTTGCGGAAGTCGCAAATCGCGTTCCAGCGGAAAAGAATAGTCGTGGGTGTTGGAATTGCGATGAATCGGGTAACCGGTATTTAGATTGCGTAAAGGAACGACGTGTCTTTTGCTACGGATGCGGCGCGGTCAACGTATACAGACCAAACTGTAACACTTGTATGAACTCGGGAAACGCTCGGACGGGTGTGACCAAGTTTCGTCCTCGATACACACACCCTTAGTAGACAAAACCTCGGTTAACATGCAATCGGATACGTTGAAAACGGGGGTTATACCGACGAAATCTATTGTACCCTGCGCGACTCAAATATACAAAGTATCAGATACCATCTGTAAATCATACGTTAGGAAACCTGCCCTGTTGCCGATCAAACCTTATCATGTGAGATTTGACGAGTACCAAAAGGCGAAAGCACGAATTTTCGGAGAAGACACAAGTATGGTTGAGAGAAAAGAAAGCGATCAACCCTCAGATTACGAGCATTCTGGAGGTCGGTCCGATTAAATCGACGGAACCTTGTGGATGCGATCATCAACAAGGGGAACGATGTTCGATCTTATGCCGAGGTAAAAATGTTAGGCCAATCGGTGCTAGGATTACTTGACAGTGGAGCCACCATTAGCTGTCTAGGCTCCAAAGTAGCAGATGACCTGTTGCGAGGTGATCACGATATCATCAAATTCGTCAGCAGTGTTAGAACGGCCGACGGAGCTCGACAACCAGTAAAGGGGAAAATGAGAGTTGATCTGGAATTTCGCGGACAGACTCGAACAATTGTTCTGTACCTCATTCCTACTCTTTCGCAAGACTTATATCTGGGAGTTGACTTCTGGCGTGCATTTAATTTAGCTCCTGATATTATTGGCGAATTACACCTCAATTCGAGTAATGATACAGCAAAAGCGGTGGAAGGCAATTCTCTTAGGTTGACTGACGATCAACGTAAACGACTGGAAGCGGTTAAGTCTTGTTCCCATCTTACGATAATCATGGGTTGGGCAAAACGACGTTACTCGAACACACTATAGACGTAAGGGACGCAAAACCCGTGAAGCAGCGACATTACCCAGTGTCCCCAGCCATTGAAAAACTAATCTATGCCGAACTGGATGAAATGCTAGAGCAAGGGATTATTGAGGAGTCTAAAAGTTCTTGGAGCTCGCCAGTGGTGTTGGTGCGACAACCTGGGAAGATTCGTTTGTGCTTGGATTCCAGAAAAGTGAACGCGGTAACGGTCAAGAATGCGTATCCTTTGCCGCACATAAATGGGATTCTGGGACGATTGCCACCTGCTGAAGTAATCTCAAGCTTAGACCTAAAGAAAGCTTTTCACCAAATTCCGCTAGAAATAGGGTCGCGCGACAAAACTGCTTTCACAGTTCCGGGTAGACCATTGTATCAGTACCGAGTGATGCCATTTGGGCTATGCAATGCTCCGCAAACGCTGTGTAGGCTGATGGACCAAGTGATTCCATCACAATTTCGAGATTGTGTATTCGTTTACCTAGATGATCTGTTGGTCATCACAGACACATTTGATGCGCACTTGTTCATCTTGGAAGAAGTTGCCAGTCAGTTGCGAAAGGCGGGCCTTACCATCAACGTAAGGAAAAGTAAATTCTGTCTGAGGGAGGTAAAATATTTAGGCTATATTGTGGGAGGGGGAGCTTTGAGAGTTGATCCAGATAAGCTCGTCGCTATAAGGGAGTTCCCTACACCGAAGTCTATCAGACAACTGAGGAGGTTTCTGGGAATGGCGGGCTGGTATCGGCGCTTCATATCCAATTTCGCAGTTATAGCCCACCCCCTTACAGATTTACTAAAGAAATCCAAATCGTTTGCATGGTCGGAAGAGGCCAATAATGCCTTTGTCAAACTAAAGGAAAGTCTAACCACGGCTCCTGTCCTGTCGAATCCCGACTTTAATAAACCATTCATACTGCAATGTGACGCAAGTCAAGACGGTATTGGTAGTGTTCTAGCCCAGATTAACGACGGTGGCGACGAAGTTCCCGTGGCGTTCATGTCGCAGAAGCTTAACAAAGCCCAGATGAACTATAGCGTCACGGAGCAAGAGTGCCTGGCCGTAGTTATGAGTATCAAAAAGTTTCGCGCTTACATTGAGGGCCAAGCTTTCATTGTCATCACTGATCACGCGAGTTTACACTGGCTGATGAGGCAGACCGATTTGAGTGGCAGATTGGCGCGGTTGACTTGGACTCTGGTGAGTTCGAAAGCCCCGAATACGTGTCTCTCAGGGATAAGGTCTCGGCCAATCAAAATAGGCTACCCGATTGTAAGGTGATGGGAAAGTACGTATACAAACGCACCGAATTTGCATCCGGTAATGCTGATCAGGAGGCGGATTCTTGGAAGCTATGGATCCCTCAGTCTTTGGCTAGCCATATCAACCGACAAGCACACTGCCGCCTGACAAGCGCACACGGAGGAGTGGGTAAGACGATTGAACATATCAGACGATGTTTCTTCTGGCCTCACATGTTGAAACAGGTCAGAGATTTCATCTCAGATTGCGAAACGTGTAAGTGCACCAAGCCAACGAATACCATTTTACGACCGCCCATGAGACATTTAGCACCAACTGTCAACCCTTTTCAACGGTTATACATCGATCTGATAGGGCCTTATCCACGTTCAAAATCCGGTACCATAGGGATTTTTATAATCGTCGATCACTTTTCCAAGTATAACTGGCTAAAATCTCTAAAGAAACTCTGTGCTTCGGTCATTTGCGGTTACTTAGAGGATTACCTATTTCACACTTTTAGGGTACCCGAGGAAATTGTGTCCGATAACGGAGTACAGTTCTAGTCAGCTCAGTTTAAAACTCTAATGATAAAATACGGCATAAAACATGTGTATACTGCCTTATATTCGCCTCAGTCGAACGCGTCCGAGAGGGTGAATCGATCAGTAATAGCTGCTATTCGAGCTTATGTCAAAGACGACCAGAAAGATTGGGATCAATATCTGAGCGGTATAAGTTGTGCTCTGCGTAGTTCGAATCACACTACCATTGGTCATAACCCATACTATGACTTGTTTGGTATGAACATGATACACCATGCGGGTGACTATCGGTTGTTGCGTAGCCTTGACCTGTTAGAAGAACCCGACGTACACCTTCAACCGAATGACCAACGAATGCCGATCAAGACACGGGTCCAAGAGAATTTACGTCGTGCTTACGAGGTAAACGCCCGAACTTACAATACGAGGAGCCGTGAAGTCGATTTTAAAGTCGGTCAGGAAGTGTTCCGGCGAAATTTTATCCAAAGCAATTTTGCAAAAGGCTTTAGCGCCAAGCTTGCACCTCTTTTCCTACCGGCCCGAATTCGTGAGAAGCAAGGAAATTCGAACTATGTTCTTGAAGATAGATCTGGTAAATTGATCGGAACCTATCATGCGAAAGATATTCAACAATAGAGCTTCTACCCTTTTCAAACGATAGGGCAGAATGTCTTATCACAGAGTGTAATTCGGCCTATCGTTTGTTGTGTAATGGTAGAATTAGGTGGTGCACCCTGTAGATCGTTGAAAGAGAAAAAGAAATTTTTCTTGTTTTCCCTTCCCCCATTTGCGCCGCAGACAAGTTCCTTCCATCCATTCGAGAGCTGGTAAGCTTACAAATACACATACGTGTTCAGCTTAGACGAATGGAATTTCGCCACGCATGCAGCACAAAGGAGAATGGGGTAAGGGGCATTCGTTTAGTTGTCACCCCAAAAGGGAAACCGCAAAGAAGAAAAAAACAATTTTTTTTCCAGTGCGATATGCTCTTCACTCTAAAAGCAATCGGCAGGTCAAAAATTGAATTCGAAGTCAATCACAAGGGGACAAGTTAGTTGATTTTTGGAGGTTCTTTTTTTATGACTGTACTGTCTAAAGTGTGTCGAGTTCGGTGTAAAGCCACAACGAGGAACTTACTGAAGCGTCTACCATCTGCCGTGTTGGCCGAGTGAGAGTTTTCGCGTAGTAATTCTTCAACTGAACTTAAAATCTACTAATTACTGTGATCGTGTTGAAAAATGTAATATAAGATTCCAAAGCTGCAACAAGTGAAAAGTGGTTTAACAAAGCTACCTCGAACCTTTAGTGTATTCCCAGTAGTCGATACAATATGTAATTCAAGAAATACACCAATCAAAAAAAAAAACGAAACGTAAAAGAATCCTGAGCTGAGGCGTTTGTTCAGCGCCGTCGCCTTCCGAGCCAAATTCAACTGTAAATAGCTTGACTGTTGAACGATAAAATGAAGGAGTTTCGGCTCTCTTTTAATCCGTTGTAAAGCGATAGCCCTGTGGTTTGTCCGGCATAAATTCATAGTCAAGCTTTGTCCTTGTCTCCCTTTCACGGACGCCTGCCTAATTGTGTGCGCGTTGGGAAAGTATGCCGTGTTCAAACTCCTGTGTGCGGTTAGATTTGGAATAGTTATTTAAACTTTTTTTTTTGTGGCGTGTCCCGTTCTCATGTGGCGTGGGCATTTTGGTCCAGTGACCGCAGTTATTTCTGAAATTGCCTCGTCGAAGCGGCGCTCAATTTGACACTTTTGCATGACATTCACTACCAATATATTGTCAAAATTGTTTCTTTGTACAACAAACGAGGGTCCCCTGTTCCCCTTGCCAATACCATTTTACGACCGCCCATGGGACGTTTAGCACCAACTGTCAGACCATTTCAACGGTTATACATCGATCTGATAGGGCCTTATCCACGTTCAAAATCCGGTACCATAGGGATTTTTATAATCGTCGATCACTTTTCCAAGTATAACTGGCTAAAATCTCTAAAGAAACTCTGTGCTTCGGTCATTTGCGGTTACTTAGAGGATTACCTATTTCACACTTTTAGGGTACCCGAGGAAATTGTGTCCGATAACGGAATACAGTTCAAGTCAGCTCAGTTTAAAACTCTAATGATAAAATACGGCATAAAACATGTGTATACTGTCTTATATTCGCCTCAGTCGAACGCGTCCGAGAGGGTGAATCGATCAGTAATAGCTGCTATTCGAGCTTATGTCAAAGACGACCAGAAAGATTGGGATCAATATCTGAGCGGTATAAGTTGTGCTCTGCGTAGTTCGAATCACACTACCATTGGTCATAACCCATACTATGACTTGTTTGGTATGAACATGATACACCATGCGGGTGACTATCGGTAGTTGCGTAGCCTTGACCTGTTAGAAGAACCCGACGCACACCTCCAACCGAATGACCAACGAATGACGATCAAGACACGGGTCCAAGACGGGTCGTGCTTACGAGGTAAACGCCCGAACTTACAATACGAGGAGCCGTGAAGTCGATTTTAAAGTCGGTCAGGAAGTGTTCCGGCGAAATTTTATCCAAAGCAATTTTGCAAAAGGCTTTAGCACCAAGCTTGCACCTCTTTTCCTACCGGCCCGAATTCGTGAGAAGCAAGGAAATTCGAACTATGTTCTTGAAGATAGATCTGGTAAATTGATCGGAACCTATCATGCGAAAGATATTCGACAATAGAGCTTCTACCCTTTTCAAACGATAGGGCAGAATGTCTTATCACAGAGTGGAATTCGGCCTATCGTTTGTTGTGTAATGGAAGGATTAGGTGGTGCACCCATTCACCCGTTATATGTGAATGTTATGTTATTCATTTCTATAGTTTGAAAAATTTCGAAATCTATTTTTTTTAAATTCTCAATATTAACTTCACTTGCCCGTGGCACGGATGTCGGTCGTCTGCGTGGAATCTTGCGATCAATTTTTAACCCACTTCCCAAAGCCCGATTTTATTGAAATTTTGCACACATGTGTATATCCGGAGACAACACTTTCTATTTGAGGCCCCTCGGGCGGGGTCGGAGGGCTCCCATACAAATATTTTACAAAATTTTACTCGTTTTCTTCAAATTTTATACACATGTGTATCTCTGATGGACAACACTTTTTGTAAAAAGTTTGGAGACCCCAGGCCCCGGGTTCGTGGGGCCCCATAACATTTTTTTAAAAAATTAACCAGATTTTCTTCAAATTTTACATACGCGTGTATATCCGATAGACAACACTTTTTGTAAAAATGTTGGAGACGCCGGGCCCCGGGTTCGTGGGGTCCCATTAAAATTTTTAAAAAAAATTAACCCGATTATCTTCAAATTTTATATACGCGTGTATCTCCGATGGACAACACTTTTTGCAAAACATTTGTAGACGCCGGACCCCGGGTTCGTGGGGCCCCATAAAATTTTTTTAAAAAAATTAACTCGATTTTCTTCAAATTTTATATACGTATGTATCTTCGATGAAAAATACTTTTTGTAAAAATTTTGGAGATTCCGGGACCCACAAATTTTTTAAAAAAAATTAACCCGATTTTTTTTAAATTTTATATATACTGTGTATCTCCGATGGACAACATTTTTTGTAAAGTTTTTGGAAAGAATGGGCTCTGAGCCCGAAGGGTGCCCATATAAATTTTTTAAAAATTAGCTCGATTTTCTTCCAATTTTAAACACATGTGTACCACTGATGGACAAAACTTTTTGTAAATTTGTTGGAGTGAGAGGTCCCTGAGACACGTGTGGTGTCCATGTAAATTTTTTAAAAATTATCCCGAATTTCTTCCAATTTTAACACATACCCATCTCCTATTAGAGATTTTACATGAAAAATTTTTATGGGTTGTTTTTTTTATATTTATTTGGCATTGGCATAACCATTTTAGGTTCTGCCTGAATGTAGTCTTTGGGTAGTCTTAAAACTTAAGTTAAACGGTCTTGGTCATAACTCATCAGTCCTATTTTGGTGTATTTAAGTTTGTAAAAGTCAATGTTTGATCATTTTATTTCCCTGGCTGTCAGAATATTTGAATGAAGTATTCCTTGTTTATGGAGATGCTATGTTGTCTAATATATTGTCTATTTTATTCTCTAAGGCTTTGAATTTCAATAATTGGTCTGTTTTAAGAATTTTTGTTATAAATTCATTTTGACTACCTGTAATACTATTGTATGCATCGGATATAACTTTTCTAGCTTTTTCTACGGTTGTTTTAAAATTATTAACGAAATCCATAAATCTACTGTTTATTTTTATCTGTTTGTTGATATTTGTTATTGCTGCATGATTGTTTGCGTTCTATGATGTCTTGTCTGTCTGTATCGTCCATCGTTCCAAACGACCATTTCTGTGCAGATCCTACAATATTCAAAAGTCCTCTTTTCTGTCTAGTAGCAGGTGTAATTGCTCGGAGTTTTGCCTTTATGTTTTTTATTTCATTTTATATTTCGATGTTATTAGTTAACTTTAGAGACTGTTAGTTTATTTCTGTTTGTTTTATTGCTGCTAGAATTTTTTTGGTTCTATAATATGTAATATCATCGGGCTATTATTTATTATATCGGCTAGTCCCCTGTTGAGAGTAGTGTAACCATTGTTGGTTTAAATAGGTGTCATTATTTGTGTGGATGCTGTCTCTTTGATTGCTATCATCATTACCATCATTATGGTCAGCTAGTTGAGTAGGTACCTGTAAATTTATTAGGCCTTTAAAGTTCATGGCATGAATGTTCTTTAATTTGTGTTTTCTGTAGTATGTCTCATTTTTGTGTCTCAAATGCTTATAGTTTCTTATAAATATAACCTTCGTTGCGATTTTCCTGATAGTTTTCTCTAAAAATATTTCTTTTTTCCCTATTTTGTTCAATTTTTTTTTTCCCCTTCAAATGTTTCTAATTGGTAACTACGGCTTGATTGTGGCTCATCCCTAAGGTCGAATGATATCTATTGTTGTAAGTTTCAATAGCCTTGTATAATTTACTGTTAGTTTAAATGTCTTTGTCCTTAATTGTAAGTAAAATTTCGAGAAACGTCGAATGAAGCCTTTCTATGTCAGAATTTCCAGTGTGGGAATTTGGCTTAGTGAAATACATTACAATTCCTTCTTCTCGAAAATATTCTTTAATGTTTTCTGAGTTAAATTCGTTGTCACAGATAACTTTTTTTGGTTTTCCGAACTTTGTTAATTGTTCCTCAATGTATTATAACTTGTTAGCCCAATTCTTACTATCTAACCTGTATACGTATGTTTTTTTTTATTTAGTTTGTCTATAAATGTCAGATAAATTAATTTATTGAAATGATAGATATCCATGTGCAAGATTTCGTTTCCTTTACTTACGCTTTCTGTTAGCTTGAATTTGGGTTTTATTGGTCTCCTATCATATTTACCTTGTTGGCAAGTTTGGCAATTTCCGATTATTTTTTAGATTTCTTTAATAAGTCCCGAAAAATAAATTTTATCTTTTAATGTGTGATATGTTTCTATTATTCCTGAGTGATTACTCTCCCTGGTGTGATAAAGAGATATTTGTCTATGAGCGTCTTCAAGAGTCTTTAAATTTCTTGCCCTTTTAAGAAGTTTATAAAATTTTATTTGTTTGTCATGTCCATACATCTCTATTAGCACTTTTTGTACTTTATTATATTCTGAATTTTCTAGTTCTGTATATATTTCCATAACTCCTGTTGTAATTGTTCTTTTGAATAAATCTCTCCAGTATGTTTCACATTAACTGAATTATACGTTTGTTATGCAATATTTCTAGTTCCGTATCTACTGAGTTTGTCAACATCAATTGAGTTTTATAAGTGTTAACAATGCCTTGTTTAATTTCAATATGGTCTAACATTTGTTCCACTGCTGAATGTACTGTTTCATCTTCTGATATATCATTGATTTCGCCAGGAATTTTCTACTTAGGAAATCGGCGATTCAATATTCAATGTCAAATTCGAACTCTTGTAACTTTAGTAGCCATCGTTGATTTCTTTGGCTGAATTCTTTTCCATTGTATTTCTTTGTTAAGTTTTTTATAGGCATATTGTAATGGTAGGATTAGGTGGTGCACCCTGTAGATCGTTGAAAGAGAAACAGAAATTTTTCTTGTTTTCCCTTCCCCCATTTGCGCCGCAGACAAGTTCCTTCCATCCATTCGAGAGCTGGTAAGCTTACATATACACATACGTGTTCAGCTTAGACGATTGCAATTTTGCCACCCATGCAGCACAAAGGAGAATGGGGTAACGGGCATTCGTTTGGTTGTCACCCCAAAAGGGAAACCGCAAAGAAGAAAAAAAACAATTTTTTTCCAGTGCGATATGCTCTTCACTCTAAAAGCAATCGGCAGGTCAAAAATTGAATTCGAAGTCAATCACAAGGGGACAAGTTAGTTGTTTTTTGGAGGTGTACAGTGCTGCACGCTGGCCTCGGTCATTAAACAGTTTCTCGTGCTCTGCTTATTCGTGCTAGAAAATACTTATTCTTTTTTTATGACTGTACTGTCTAAAGTGTGTCGAGTTCGGTGTAAAGCCACAACGAGGAACTTACTGAAGCGTCTACCATCTGCCGTGTTGGCCGAGTGAGAGTTTTCGCGTAGTAATTCTTCCACTGAACTTAAAATCTACTAATTACTGTGATCGTGTTGAAAAATGTAATATAAGATTCCAAAGCTGCAACAAGTGAAAATTGGTTTAATAAAGTTACCTCGAACCTTCAGTGTATTCCCAGTAGTCGATACAATATGTAATTCAAGAAATACACCAATCAAAAAAAAAAAACGAAACGTAAAAGAATCCTGAGCTGAGGCGTTTGTTCAGCGCCGTCGCCTTCCGAGCCAAATTCAACTGTAAATAGCTTGACTGTTGAACGATAAAATGAAGGAGTTTCGGCTCTCTTTTAATCCGTTGTAAAGCGATAGCCCTGTGGTTTGTCCGGCATAAATTCATAGTCAAGCTTTGTCCTTGTCTCCCTTTCACGGACGCCTGCCTAATTGTGTGCGCGTTGGGAAAGTATGCCGTGTTCGGTTAGATTTGGAATAGTTATTTAAACTTTTTTTTGTGGCGTGTCCCGTTCTCATGTGGCGTGGGCATTTTGGTCCAGTGACCGCAGTTATTTCTGATATTGTCTCGTCGAAGCGGCGCTCAATTTGACACTTTTGCATGACATTCACTACCAATATATTGTCAAAATTGTTTCTTTGTACAACAAACGAGGGTCCCCTTTTCCCCTTGCCAAAACCAGCGTGCAAACTGAGAAAAACTAGGAAATATAGCAGTTAACGAGTCTTCCCTTCCTAACGGGACAACCAATGAGGCTACTTTCGCATGGACAAGCGGTTAACCAACGCTAGATGTGTGGTGACGCTGGCGACCGCCCGGGAGCCGGAAGCTATCACTGAAAGGAACACCCTTAAAGGACCCACCAGAACGGCCCTGCAAAAATTAGAATAGTACCCGAGTATTATATTGTCAAAAAAAAAGAAAAAAAGGAAATGTGATGAAAGAAAAGAATTAAAGGCTTTTGCAAGTCCGTTAGTTTTTTGTTGCAAGAAAGGAATTATAGGCATTTTAAGTTCGTTAGTTTTTTTTGAGAAAAGAAGTAAAGGCATTTGAAGTTGAGTTAATCTTGGTTGTGTTACTCTACGAGATCGCGAAGGAAAGGGGATCATAAAAATATAAAATTAACCAAATGTTTCAGGTACCCTCTTCGTCATCGACAGCGCTGCCGACGTCGCGGAGGAATTTATCCAAGTAAGTAATGATGGTTTTCATTTTTTTCAAATTGGCCTCGCACCAAAATGGCCTCCCTATTTAATAGTAACTCGTCCGTTGCGAATACCCCTTTCCCGTAATCGGGTAACGCAAATAGAGGTTATATATATATATGTATATGTATGTATATATGTGGGTATATATATATATATATATATATATATATATATATATATGTATATATGTGCAAGGACCCTTATTTTTATATATATGTCTGTGTATATATATGTATATGTATGCATGTATATGTATATATATTTGTAAATTAAAGTTAAATTGATTTATGTCGAATTCGAATTTGAATTTAATGAATTTCCAATGCCTTTTCAATAGAGATTAGACTTATTATTATTATTGATGTTTTGAAATTCCCAGGCCTTCCATAAGGAAAATTTCAACGCCTATGTATATATATTTGTAAATTAAAGTTAAATTGATTTATGCCGAATTCGGCATTTGAATTAAATGAATTTCCAATGCCTTTTCAATAGAGATTAGACTTATTATTATTATTGATGTTTTGAAATTCCCATGCATTCCATAAGGGAAATTTCAACGCCTTATTATATATATATGTAAATTAAAGTTAAATTGATTTATGCCGGATTCGCAGGCATCTTAATTAAATGAATTTTGATGACTTTTCTCTATAAATGAATACCTTAAAAATTAATATGATTAAGGTCCTTAATATACAGACATTTCCAATATAAATTTTTCTGTGCATAAATTTATATACTTATCGTAAGTTAATACTATTTTTGAAAAATAATTTTTTTTTAATTAATCATGAAGTGCAACTGAGACGTTAATTGACTTTCTCCTACAGCTGGGTGGTCTCGTAGATGACTAAAAGGTTGCGGTAAACCTTAATGGGGGTCCCAAAGAAATCGGGGATCCATGGAAGGGTGGGATTGAGAAAGGGGCCGGTGCGCCTTTGGCAGGCTTGGCACTAGCTCCCTCCCACATTCAGGCATCCGTTTCTATTTCGCTAGTATAATATTTTTATTCTTGGTCTATTAGCGGTTTTCGTCTTTTTTTGTGTTTTTTTTTTGCTCAGCACGCGGAAGTATTTATGCTAATGGTGGAAGGCGTGTGCGGACCAAGATCCCACCCCGGTTGCCGACGAGCGCAGCCGTAATTAACGCGTGCGCCCGGTTCTACCATGCCTCCTTATGACGTGGATCCTATCGTTAATCAACAGCTGACACACAGTACATTACAATATGGTCCGTAATGATTTTAAATTTCTTCCCCCATAGATACGATACATAGTATGGGGTAGCCCATATAATGGCTAAAAATTCACGATCAGTTACTGAATAATTTTTCTCGTGATCAGTATATAATGCTTAACAAGATTTTCTTTTAATTTCTCGAAAGCCTGAATATATTCTGGATCGTTGCTATTGATTTTCATATTCTTTTTCAAATATTTTAACAACGGGTATGCTATTTTGGATTAGCCTTTGATAAACCTGTACTACCTAAGAATGCTTTCAATTGTTTATCAGTTAATGGTAATTATTTATTTCTGAATAACTTCTACTTTGTTAGGATTAGGCTTCATGCCTTCAGAGGTGAGGATATGGCCTAAGTATTCTGTGTTCTTTTTCAGAAAGGAACATTTACCTAATTGTATCTGGAGATTGTGTTCTGCCAGTTTGTTGAATATTTTTTCAATGAATTCAGATGTTCTTTTAACGATGTTGAAAATATAAAAATATCGTCAAGGTAAAAGTATCGTCCTACTTATTCTCTTAGTATATCGTTCATAAAACGTTGAAACGTCATTGGGGCGTTTTTAAGCCCAATAGGCATTCTGACAAATTCATATAGACCATTTAACGTTACAAATGCTGTCTTATGTATATCTTTAGGATGAACCTTTATTTGATAATATCCCTTCGCTAAATCAAGGGTGGAGAAATACTGTGATCTGCCTAATTTATCGAGTACTAGCTGATTACCCGGCGTTGCCCAAGTATTTATTCATCACAATCTTCTATTAGGCAGGGGTAGAAAAAAGAATGATATCAATCTATAAGGTTAAATTTTAGTTTTTATTAACAAAAATATATTTGAAATTATAGCTATAGTATTCAAATTATAAAATAAAATTAAATAAACATACATAAAATTAATTATAACAAATCTTGGTTGCATGCCTACAATGTTTTTAGTTTCACCTTCAAGAGCAGGAATAAATAAATTCTTAGGTCAACCCAACCCAGAGCAAGCAAAATAAAGTTGTCCTTGGGAAAAGCATGGCAATCTCAAATCTAAACTCCGCAGTTCTTAATAAACTGTCCGACCGTCGAAATGAGTGCTATCCGTGGGATAAAAACTGTTCCACACTGTCCCTTTTCTGTCAAAATAGTCGCTTCAATTATATTTCCCGGCATCTCTTTTACGCACAGTCTTGTGCCGTTGAAAAGTTTTGGCGAGTCGAGAATACTTAGTAAAATAATTGGAGACTGTAAGACGATGTGGTGGCAATCCAGACGAATTAAGTGAGTTAAGGAACTCAGTTAGATATTTTATTCCTCATCAGTATCAACAACGGTATCGATACACTTATATTCAGTGACTACGCCTATTAAGATGGCAAGTATTTGATTGTTTTTTTCGTGGTTTTCTCCATTTTGGTAGCAAGAATGGCCCCTTCAAGCAACCGGTTCAAAATGTTATAGTTTTGAGAACAGCCGGATAAATAGAATTTATAAGTTCTGCGGCAGATATCAAAAATCGATGTTAATTTATCATATCCATAAAACACGGCTACTAATCTACCTTTCCAATGTTAAGTAGTGGCGACAATGTCCTCACCCCCGAATTCGTCGCTAAATGGTCGCCGAGTACCATTCTATACACCACTATTATCTCAGCGACCCCGAAAACTATGTGATCGACACTAATATCGGTGACCCTCTCCATACATAAAATTAATTATAGCAAATCTTGGTTGTATGCCTACAATGTTTTTAGTTTCACCTTCAAGAGCAGGAATAAATAAATTCTTAGGTCAACCCAACCCAGAGCAAGCAAAATAAAGTTGTCCTTGGGAAAAGCATGGCAATCTCAAATCTATACTCCGCAGTTCTTAATAAACTTTCCGACCGTCGAAATGAGTGCTATCCGTGGGATAAAAACTGATTCACACTGTCCCTTTTCTGTCAAAATAGTCGCTTCAATTATATTTCCCGGCATCTCTTTTACGCACAGTCTTGTGCCGTTGAAAAGTTTTGGCGAGTCGAGAATCCGTAGTAAAATAATTGGAGATCAAACTGTAAGACGATGTGGTGGCAATCCAGACGAATTAAGTGAGTTAAGGAACTCCGTTAGATATTTTATTCCTCATCAGTATCAACAACGGTATCGATACACTTATATTCAGTGACTACGCCTATTAAGATGGCAAGTATTTGATTGTTTTGTTCGTGGTTTTCTCCATTTTGGTAGCAAGAATGGCCCCTTCAAGCAACCGGTTCAAAATGTTATAGTTTTGAAAACAGCCGGATAAATAGAATTTATAAGTTCTGCGGCAGATATCAAAAATCGATGTAAATTTATCATATCCATAAAACACGGCTACTAATCTACCTTTCCAATGTTAAGTAGTGGCGACAATGTCCTCACCCCCGAATTCGTCGCTAAATGGTCGCCGAGTACCATTCTATACACCACTATTATCTCAGCGACCCCGAAAACTATGGGATCGACACTAATATCGGTGACCCTCTCCTCTCCGTTATCGATCCATTACCCATAAAGCTGTCTTACTATATCCATTCAACTCAGCGAACCCGAAAACCATAAAATCGACACTAATATCGGTCACCCCCCTCAGTGATCGAACCCATCCCCCTAGAGCTGTCTTACCATCACCGTTCAAGTCAGCGACCCCGAAAACTACAGAAGTTACACTAATATCAGTCATCCCCCCTCAGTTATCGACCCCATCCCCATAGAGCTTTCTTACCATCACCATTCAACCCAGCGACCCCGAAAACCATAAAATCAACACTAACATCGGTCACCCCCCCATCAGTTATCGACTCCATCCCCCTAGAGCTGTCTTACCATCACCATTCCACCCAGCGACCCCGAAAACCATAAAATTAACACTAACATCGGTCACCCCCCCCCATCAGTTATCGACTCCAACCCCCTAGAGCTGTCTTACCATCACCATTCAACTCAACGACCCCGAAAACCATAAAATCAACACTAACATCGGTCACCCCCCTCAGTTATCGACCCCATCCCCCTAAAGCTGTCTTACCATCACACCATTCAACTCAGCAACCCCGAAAACCATAAAATCAACACTAATATCGGTCAATCCCCACCCCCGCCATCAGTTATCGACTTCATCCTCCTAGAGCTGTCTTACCATCACCATTTAACTTAGTGACCACGAAAACCATACAATTAACACTAATATCTGTCACCCCCCCCTTAGTTATCGACCTCATCCTCCTAGAGCTGTCTTACCATCACCATTTAACATAGCGACCACGAAAACCATACAACTAACACTAATATCTGTCACCCCCCCCCCTCAGTTATCGACCCCATCCCCCTAGAGCTGTCTTACCATCACCATTCAACTCAGCGACCCCGAAAACCATAAAATCAACACAAACATCGTTCACCCCCCTCAGTTATCGACCCCATCCCCCAAGAGCTATCTTACCATCACCATTCAACTCAGCGACCACGAAAACCATAGAATCGACACTAATATCGGTCACCCCCCCCCCTCAGTTATCGACTCCATCCCCAACCCCCTAGAGCTGTCTTACCATCACCATTCAACCCAGCGACCCCGAAAACCATAAAATCAACACTAACATCGGTCACCCCCCCACTCAGTTATCGACCCCATCCCCCTAGAGCTGTCTTACCATCACCATTCACCCCAGCGACCCCGAAAACCATAAAATCAACACTAACATCAGTCACCCCCCCCCCCCTCAGTTATCGACCCCATCCCCATAAAGCTGTTTTACCATCACACCATTCAACTCAGCAACCCCTAAAACCATAAAATCAACACTAATATCGGTCAACCCCCACCCCCGCCATCAGTTATCGACCTCATCCTCCTAGAGCTGTCTTACCATCACCATATAACATAGCGACCACGAAAACCATACAATTAACACTAATATCTGTCACCCCCCTCAGTTATCGACCCCATCCCCCTAGAGCTGTCTTACCATCACCATTCAACTCTGAGACCACGAAAACCATAGAATCGACACTATTATCGGTCAACCCCCCTTAGTTATCGACCCAACCCTCTAGAGCTGTCTTACCATGACCATTCAACTCAGCGACCCCGAAAACCATAAAATCAACACTAACATCGTTCACCCCCCTCAGTTATCGACCCCATCCCCCAAGAGCTATCTTACCATCACCATTCAACTCAGAGACCACGAAAACCATAGAATCGACACTATTATCGGTCACCCCCTCCCTCAGTTATCGACCCCAACCCCCTAGCGCTGTCTTACCATCACCATTCAACTCAGCGACCCCGAAAACCATAAAATCAACACTAACATCGTTCACCCCCCTCAGTTATCGACACCAACCCCCTAGAGCTGTCTTACCATCACCGTTCAAGTCAGCGACCCCGAAAACTACAGAAGTTACACTAATATCAGTCATCCCCCCTCAGTTATCGACCCCATCCCCATAGAGCTTTCTTACCATCACCATTCAACTTAACGACCCCGAAAACTATAAAATCAACACTAACATCGGTCACCCCCTTAGTTATCGACCCCATCCCCCTAAAGCTGTCTTACCATCACACCATTCAACTCAGCAACCCCGAAAACCATAAAATCAACACTAATATCGGTCAACCCCCACCCCCGCCATCAGTTATCGACCTCATCCTCCTAGAGCTGTCTTACCATCACCATTTAACTTAGCGACCACGAAAACCATACAAGTAACACTAATATCTGTCACCCCCCCCCCCTCAGTTATCGACCCCATCCCCCTAGAGCTGTCTTACCATCACCATTCAACTCAGCCACCACGAAAACCATAGAATCGACACTATTATCGGTCACCCCCCTCAGTTATCGACCCAACCACTCAGCGACCCGAAAACCATAGAATCAACTCTAATATCGAACAGCCACCCCTGCGGGAATATAACTCACCCATAGGAGTGTACTACCAGCATTATTCGTCTCGGTGATACCGAAAACGGTGGGTCCGACCATAAAATCGCCTGCCACGCCTCCCCCAGCCAAAAAACCTACTACCCCCCACCCCCTATTTTTGATTCCACATAGTAAATAATATGTAAACCAAGTTTGGTTGAAATTGGTCAAGGCGTTCCAGAGCTAGCTAGGCACAAGTATATATACAAATATACAAATAATTTCTTTACTTTATACATATAGATAGATAGATAGAAGATAGTTAACGTCTATTTTAGGTAGAGGATATTTATCGTCTACTGTGACGTCATGGCCTGAATCGACGCATAATCTACAACTTATATTCCCTTCATTGTCAGGTTTTTTTTTGCAACAACTACGACTGGAGAAGCATAACGGCTATTCGATTTACGAATAATACCTTCCATGTCAGTAATTTGTGTTCTGATCTCTTCTTCATGCTTAGGAGGAAATCTGTATAATTTTGCTTTTATTTGCTGATCGGTGGTTAGCTTTATTTCATGTAAAACGCTTTTTGTATTTGTAAGCTGGTTTGCCTTTTTATAAATAAAGTTTTCGTATTTTTTCAATAATTCTCGAACTTCTGCATTCTCCTCTGAATTTAGGAATTCTAATTGAGGATTACGACATTTGTCTAACTCAAAACAGTTAAACGTATCATCGACATATGGTACTATAGGAATTAATTTTTTATTTACCAATCTTATTTCGTTCTTTCCGAATTCCTGAGGAATTGGAACTTGCAAGATTTGTCGTAAGATCTATGTCGACTTCCTGCAAAATTTTAAATGTACTACAATCTAAATTTCTTGTATTAACAATTGTCATAGTTGATCTGGTATCAGTAAGACAAAAATGTTTTTTATTACCTACATAAGATACTACTTGAGCTTCTATTGAGTGATTTTCTTCCTGCATATTCATGCCCAAGTAAACTAGGCTGTCTACCTCCATTGCTTGAGGATTTTGCCTGTCATTACGATTTTGTCCTGATTGATTAGAGAATCTTCTTTGCTGTTCTGAATTACTAAACGGTCATATTTGATTGTTTTGTCCTTGTAAATAGGAATGTATTTGGTTCTGGTCCGGTTTAAAAGATGGTCTCGTTCGGTCGTTTTGTCTATTGTAAGGTTGCCTATACTGTCCAAAATTATTAAATTGACCTTGTTGTTGTTGCTTCTGAATTGTCCTACTTTTCTGTCATGAGTATCACCTCTGTTAATTTTTTCTACTATTATATAACATTGTTCGAATTCAATATACGAGTATAAATGTTACTGTATGAATTTCATTCATAAAATATCCAATTTTATTTGTTAAATCTAGTACTGAACATACTTTTAAATAAATAATTTTTTTGATGATGTCCTTATGATCGATGATTGGCCTGAAATGGTTCTTAAGCAGGTCTCTTGCCACTTTCTAGGTCTTAGCTCCATTTGTGAGTAATAATTCCTTGGCTCTTCCGACGACTTTTTCTTGGAATTTAGCACTCCAGGTTTCGGCTCGCTGTGAGACTGATGTACAATTGATGTGGCCTTCAACGACGTTTAAAAATTGCGTCAGATCGTTTCGGTTACCATCGAATTCTTTGATGTATCCTATCTCCTTCATGATGTCTATAGCTCTGCTGTTGACTTGGTAACCTTCCAGCGTTATTAAGACTTGCGAGATTGATGAAAGGATGTTTGTTAACTCCGACATCTTTTCTTCTTCTGTTGAAAGCTGCCTTCTTAAATTATACAACTGTTGTCTCTTCTGTGAAATGATTATTATTATTTTTTAATTCCCTTTTTGACTGATTATAAGTCAAATAATGGGAATTGTCACTTTAGTTGAGTTTACACTTTGTTTTCTTTTTGACTGATTTGTAGTCAAAAAAAATTAAATTTTTTGTTAATCAACTAATCGGTTCGTTCTCATTGGATCAGAAACGTTTTTTTCTGATCCTACTGACTGCGCCAAATATGTACTGTGTTACTAAGTTTAAAAATTAATTAACGAAAAGAAAACTTCCGTTTATTTTAACACGTTTATTCAATTTACTCTCTCAAAGCCTACTGCCTTCAGTCTTTTTAAATCTATAATTGCATTTTCCAAAAATAAATGCTAAGTAACGTTTTCGCTGATTTGCTGTGACTACATATTAATGCGAATGCTTCATAAGCATTTCCGCTGCTTTGCAATAGTAACATATTAACAAATTATTATAATTTTAGTATCAGCACTTTGACAAAGTGCTGCAACTTGAAACCAAGTGCATTCTTGGTGCAAGTTGAATGTTCGAGGTCGAGGTTATGAACTCCTATGGTTGAATTCCACCATACAAGTACATAACTTGCGTGCACCATGAGCGATGCATGAGCATGAGCCTTCGTGGTGCGTGAGCCTTCGTGATGAGTGAGCGTGAGCACTGTGATCCTGACCGATGCGCTAGGCAATCTAAGGTCTAAGTTAGCGGCCTTCTCTGATTAGTTACTTGACCGAAAACTGTTAGCACTAATGTGTTCGCTGTGAGTCTATGTGTAAACGAAACCTAGCAGCGAGATGCTGATATGTATAGAGGTAGCAACCGACCGGGCAATCTAGAAGTGAAGCTACGTTATACGACGTCGGCGTTGGCAGCGAAATGCTGATATATATAGATGTAGCAACCGACCGGGTAATCTAGAAGTGATGCTACGTTATACGACGTCGGCGTTGAAAACGAAACGATAGAGAAACCTTGGCAGCAAAATGCTAATATGTATAGACGTAGCAACCGACAGAGCAATCTAGAACTTATGTAGATTTATTATAAGTATAGTATTTTTTTATAAGTATCACTTACCAAGGTGCGACACAGGCATCAGAAGAAATAGAAAAGAGAACGTTCGTCTGCGTGTTCGCCCTTTTATACTTCTCCCGAACACAGTTAAGTTGGGTTAGGTTGCGGTGGCAGCTAATGCTCACTTAGACCATTCGTCGTCCTTTGTGTTACCACAGGATCTTATAACTTTCCCCTTTTCAGAAGATCCATTCAGAACTTAATGAATCGGAGTATATCTCGCACTTTGCCGTTTTCGAGATCTGATAGGTTATTCATTATCTGCTTACCCAAGTGTTTATGCCTTCTGTGCAATAGTGCCGGACATGTGCAAAGAAGATGCTCTATGGTCTCTTCCTCCTCCTCGTCCATGCAACCTCTGCAGAAGTCATTATATTCGACACCCAGCCTTCTCGCGTGTTTCCTTAGAAGGCAGTATCCTGTCATTATCCCTACAACCGTTCTTAGTTCACGTCTTTGTAGGGAAATAAGCGCAGTTGAGCGCTTCAAGTCCAGCTTCGGCCAGACCTGTCTTGAAATATTGCAAGTGTCGGTGTTTTCCCACCTAACATTTGTTATTGTTTCTGCCTCTTTCCGAAGCTCAAATTTCAGTGTCGCGATAGGACTCCCCACCTCCGCCCTTTCCGGTAGCAGCTGAAGAGTCGTACCACGTCTAGCTAACCCGTCCGCCCTGCAGTTCCACTCGACAGCCGTGTGGCCCGGGACCCATATGATCCTTATATTGAACTGCTCACTCATCTCGTTAAGAGAAAGCTCAGCGCCACCTTAGATCTCAGTGAGACCGCCTCCAACGATTTTATGGCCGCCTGACTGTCCACATAAATGTTAATCTTCTTTGAGGATAATACATTATACTTCAGCCAGCTCATTACCTCTTCAATCTCTATCACCTCAGCCTGGTATACGCTGTAGCGATTAGGTAGACTGACAGAGATACTTACTTTCAGCTTGTCACAGAAGACTCCTGCTCCTACTTTACCGTCTAGCTAAGAGTCGTCCGAAAACCTTTTTGAAAGCATAATATTGGTGTTATGTAATCCAGTTTCGTCAGCTCCTGCTTTAGCGATTTAGTTATGGTGGAGTGTCCTTTTTGAAGACTTCTCCACTGATTGACAGCTAACAGTCGCGTAGCCGTAATTGCCGCTTTCTGTTTGCCGAATACATCTAGTAGGATCAGGTGGAGCATAACCTCTAGAGCGCGAGTGTAGATCTCAGCGCCCCGCTTATAAGCATGCAGGCCGCCCTTTGTACCTTCCCCAATATATTTATATACGTGGTTTTTTCCATAGCTGGCCACCATACGCTTACCCCATTCAGTAGTATTGGTCTCACTACTGACGTGTAAAGCCAGTGTACCAGCTTTGATTTCAAACCCCATTTTTTACCAATGGCATTCTTGCACGAACTGAACTCTTTCTATTGTATTAGGTTTCCAGCTCAGTTTCCTGTCCAAGATTGTCCCCAGAAATCTTGCTTTATCAGAAAAAACTAAGGGGGTACCATTTAGTGTTGGAGGATCAACTGTTGGAATTTTATATTTCCTGGTGAAAAGGACAAGCTCTGTCTTATTCGGGTTGAGCCCAGACCGGTTTAACGATTAGAAGGACATTTTGCATAACCTCCTTAATCGTTCTGAGTTATTTTCCTGAGACAGCTTACGCTACATCATCAGCATACGCTACCGCTTTTATCCCCTCTCCTTCCAGTTTCAACAGTAATTCGTTGATTACTATATTCCAGAGTAGGGGGGATAATACACCTCCTTGCGGTGTTGCTCTAACTGCCTGGCTTTTTAAGATGGAACTACCCAGCTCTGCACTAATAATCCTGCCTAGAAGCATATGATTGATTAGTTTGCTTGTAGAGTAATCCACATCTAGGTCTGCCAGTCCTTTCAGATTGCCTCTGTTTTAACGTTGTTGAACGCACCCTCGATATCCAAGAATGCTACTAGTGTATACTCCTGGGAGTATATTGATTTCTCAATTGTGCTTACTTATGTGTGTAGGGATGTGTCTACAGACTTCTCGTTGCAGTAAGCATGTTGGGACTTTGCCCAACTGCTAGGTTTTACCTTAGCCCTTATATGAACATCTATCAGACTTTCAAAGGTTTTCAAAAGAAAGAGATCTCAGGTCTTTTGGGTAGCCATGTGAGCTTTTACCCGCCTTCGGTATAAAAACTACCTTGACTTCCTTTCAAGCCCTAGGAATATACGTCAGCCTGTGAAAATAGCCTCTAACCATTGGAGTATCCACTCCGAGTTATTCTGAATTTCCGCAGGGATTATCCCATCTGGGCCAGCCGATTTAAAGGGTTTGAAACCGCTTATCGCCCACTGGATTCGCGTTTTGCTCGCGATCTCTTTCGTTTGAACCGATTGAGATTCCAGATGTTGCCTACTCATTTCTGAATCACATACCCGAGTTGAGTCAGGAAAGTGAGTCTCCATGAGCAGTTCCAACGATTCCTCAATCGAGATCGTTCATGCGGTTTTATTAAATAACTTAGAGTAGTTTTTGTCATAGAGAGAATCTTTCGTGGACGAGAGGTCTCCGAGGCCCCTTCCATCTTATCACAGAAGAGCCTCCAAGACTTCCTCTGCGCCTTTCTCAATTCCCTCTTATAATTTCTGATATGTTCCCAGTCCAGAGCCAGTCCCTTTCTTTTGGCCTTATTGAATGCTTTCCTGCTTGCCTTCCGATAGGTCCCTAACTCCGCGGACCACCAAGTTGGCTTTTGTTTGCCCCTTGGTTTTATCACAGGGCAGGCAGCATCGAAGGAGCGATTCATGGCACCTGTTACAGTGTATACCATGGTATATATCTCCTCTATAGTGACTGGTGGCTTTGGAGCCACCGGTAGTAGTTTTCCTAGCATATCCCTATAGATACCCCAGTTTGCTTTTTTTTTATTTCTCAAGGACTCACGAAGGGCAGGTTTGATATCTAGCTTGAAGATTAAATAGCGATGGTCTGAGAATGAGGGTTCTTTTGCAACCTTCCATTCTCTCACCTTATACGCTATAAAGTCTGATACGAGAGTTACATCGAGTACTTCTCGCCTATTCTTTATTATGAAAGTGGGCTCTTGCCCAATATTACAAATAGTGAGGTTTGTACTTAATAGGTATTCAAAAAATTACTCACCTCTCTTATTTACGTCGGTGCTGCATCACATCTTATGACCGCCCCAATTTTCCCTTTCTCTGCATCAGAGATGACCTCCTCCAGTATTTTTGGTGGAGTCTGCTTTTCCCGGTCCATGTATGCAGAAACCAGCCAGAATTTTTCGTTTTCGACTTCAATGCTGGCCGCAGTTATATCACCGTCACTATATTGTGATAAAAGGTATATATTCAGGTTAGTTTTACCCAGAATACAAGATCTGATCTTCTCTGACTAACTTGAGTATAGGACTTTATAACCCCTTAAGTCCGAGCCCACAGATCCTAGCTCCATTTATCAATGGCTCTTGGATTATGACGAGATCTTCCCCCGTTTCTGCCAATCTAAGTAGAAGAGCCGCCGAAGTTTTGCTACTGCGCTCATCGTTTGTACTGTAGTCGAAATTTTTTAATATCGATTTTGTTGTAATACTTCAACGTATTCGCCGTTTCGATGTGTCCTCATGGAAAACTATAAGTTCTCTGACATGCGCCGTGCGTTCCCCATTTTCTCCTCTTTTCCTCAGTTTCACTGTTACCGGTGAGGTCAAGTTCATCATTTGGTACCGTCCATCGTACTTCGGGGCTAGTTTGGTTGCAAATCCCTCTACCGTATTGGATTGGTGGTGCTGCTTTAGTAGGACGAGCTGTCCAATCTCAGATTTCCAGGTCCACCGCCTCAGATTGTAGTGTCGGGCCTGGTCCCCAGCCACACGTTCTAGGTTTCGTCTGACGATTTCAAAAACTTATTTCAAGTGGTACGCTCTCTCATAGGGTGATTTTTTCAGTGTGCCCGTGCCTGGATCTACGTTTCTGTCAGCTTCGCTTTCAATTTCTCGAACGCAGTTTGCTGCTCCTCAGTCCACTTCCAGTGCCTTCCTTTCTTCGACAGCGCTGTCAGTGGTCGCGATACCTCCGAACCGTCGGTAATAAGAAGCGACACCTAGGTATCATCGCACCTCTCGGAAATTCCTTGGGGTTGTAATTCCCTGATGGCGGCTACCTTCCCTGGGTTGGTGTGTATCTCTTGATTACTGATGACGTGGACTAAGAAGCGTAGTTCCTTTTTGCAAAACTCACATTTCTCGGGGTTAATCTTTAAGTTTGCTGCTTATAGACGCCTGAAGACCCTTTTGAGATTCTCGTGGTGCTCCTCAAATGTTCGGCCAATGACGATGATGTCATCAAGGTAGGCAAACGCGTGTTGTTCTATCTCGGGTCCATGACCCGATCAAGTGCCCGCTCGAAAGTAGCTGGAGCTGAGTGCAGCCCAAACGGCATTACTCGCCACTGAAACAAACCGCGTCCAGGTACGATGAAAGCTGTGTATGACTTACTATGCTCCTCCATTGGAATTTGCCAGTACCCGTTGCGAAGGTCCAAGCTGCTAATAAATTGTGCGCCACTGAGTAGGTCCTGAATGTGTTGTATGCACGGAAGTTGGTATGCATCTGGCACCGATCGCGCGTTCAGCTCTCTGTAATCGATACATAGCCTTCACTTCTTCTTGACCAGTACCATTGGTGAGCTGTGGGGGTTGTGTGAGAGTTCAATACACCCTCGATCTCTTTATTAATTATTTGCTGCATCGCAGAGTTTCGTAAGAAATAGCGCTGCTTTATCGGTCGTTCATCATGCATAATAATTTTGTGTTCCGTTATGTTTGAGATGGCTGGCAATTGTTCGAACTTCGGGAACCCTCCTGGAGAAAAGTCTTGAGTTTTTCCTCGTCTGTCTGAGATTTCGGTTGGATAGCGGTGCAACGCGGGGTGTCTATGATCTCTTTGGTTTGTTCCTGGAGTTCTACCGTTTGACCCGCGCAGGTGAGTCTGGGCCCAATCCTTATGAGGAAATCAAAACCTAGAATAATATTGTCCATGGCGTCTGGGAGTATCAGGAATAGAAATTTCGAGTAGTGGTTTCCGATTCAGGCTTCTAATTCTAGGGCTTCGCTAATATGTTTCGGTGTACCCTCAGCCATGCTCACTGTTATATCCATGGGCACACCGTTAGTTGGGGTTCGGAGTTCGTCAGCGTATAGTTTGCTTATGAAGCTCCTTGATGTTCCCTTGTCTATGTATAGTCGCTTTCACCAGATCATCTCTTAGTGCTATTCTGGGGAAGATGCGGGAGGCATTATATTATAGGAAGTTTAATCTCTCCTCGAACATACAGCTGATATTCTTGGCGGCAGTTCCTGAATATACGCTCTACCTGTTGGGTCGTCGAATAACCAGCATGTCGCATGAGATTTAGCATGGTGATAACGAAATTCCGGGCCTTTGTCATCCAGTTGCTGTAAATACCTTGCTGGGAGGAAGAAACGGAGGAAGTCTTCTTTAAATGTATGACAGTTCGACCATTGCAGGTTATTGTTCCAAAACCAAACGAGGGCTCGGTCAGGTAGCAGTTCTGGCATTGTCCTAGCTAGGAGGTCCTTGTTCTCGGCGGTTCCTCCAACCGCTCAAAGAAAGAGCGGGTCTTTCCCGCCATCATACCGCACGAAGATCTGCATTGCGATTGATCGGGAAACTACTGACTGCTCAAAACATGGTTTGAGCCAGTAGCGAAACAATCAAGTTCGTGATGTAGTGCTTGCTCTACCGTGATGTAGTGCTTGCTCTACCTCCTAGTGGTGGTCCTATGTGTAAAAATCCTTATATATGTAGGCTTAAATTGCAAGTGCGAACGATCACCGACACAACGCCTCGGATAAGTAATGATCAAATAATGACGGCTATTGTACCCGGACTAAGATTGGTTTCTTGAATGTGAGGACGCTCCTTGACTCAGGGAGCGAAGGACCTCAAAATGCCAGATTTCTTTAACTGGAACGTGAGTTTCTTCGATATAATTTGGATATACTGGGAGTGAGTGAAGTAAGATGGTTCGACGCGGGAGAGTACAATTCCCCAACGCGTAACACTGTGCTACTCTATACTACGGCAAACCCTCCGGCAGTCCCCGTGAATCTGAAGTGGGTCTGCTGCTAACGCCAACAGCACACAGAGGCCTAATTTCCTAGCACCCACATGGTGATAGGATCTTATCGGCCAGAGTTCGGACTAGAGTACGGAGCGTCACGATCATACAGTGTTACGCCCCAACGAATCCTTCGACTGAGGATGAAAAAGTCAACTTCTACAATCAGCTAAGCGCTGTATTCAACGCAACGCCGAACGGAGTTATCGTCATCGTGATGGGGTACTTGAATACCAAGGTAGGCAACGACAATAAAGGACTCAAACATGTGATTGGGAAGCACGGCCACGGCGAACGAAATGACAATGGTGTAAGATTTGTTGATTTCTGCAACACCAACAACCTTGTCATGGCACCATGTTTGAGCATAAGACCTGCCACAAGGTCAGCTGGGTGTCAACTGACAGGCAATCATCATCCTACCAAATCGACCATGTGGCGATCAGCCGACGTTTTAGAAGCTGTCTTTTAGACGTCCGATTCAGACGAGAAGCTGACATGGGTATGGTACGGGATCACCAACTTATGGTAGCTACTGTCCAGTTACATACTGCATCAGTTCAAGGAATCCGCAATATCATCCGAATGTCTAGGTATAACATCGACCGGCTAAAGATCCCCTTAGTACGCCAACAATTAAGGGATCATTTATGGCAAGGAGTGGAAGAAATCAGCAGCTCACTGCCGACAACCATTCAAAAACTTTGGAAGGCTGTGAAAATTGTTTTTACATCTGGAGCGGAAAGCATTGTTGGTAGAAGCCAGGCAAGACACAGCACGTGGCTTACCAAAGATACCTGGAGGTGGATTGAAGAACGAGCCAGAGTCCCTGTATTGAAGCAAAATAAGAGAAGTTCAGCGTAGTGTAAGACGTGACAAACGTAATTATATTAACAACCGGGCCTCAGAAGCCGTTTACAGAATCACCAAAAAGCTGACAGGTGGTCACCGCTCTAGCCAACATCCGGTGAAATTCCTAGATACTCGTGCCGTACTCGTTTCAGTTGAGGATCAGCTCAAGCGATGGAAGGAGCATTTCTATCCGGTCCTTAGCCGTGTATTCGCCAAAGATATGCACCCAAATTAAACGAAGCTGCATGAAGTAACAATTTCCCGAATTCGCACCTCAACTCCCAGTAAAGATAAGATCGCTACCGCGATCAACGCACTTAAGAACAGCAAGTCGTTAGGACTAGATGGTATACCCGCAGAGCTTGTGCGCGCCGCTCCAACGACATAAGCAGAGCACTTATATCGTCTTGTAGAGAGAGCTTGGGAGGCAGAAAGTTTCTCCGACGAGTGGAAGAAGGGAATGATTGTCAAGTTCTCTAAAATAGGTAGTCTTATGGAGTGCGACAACTAGAGAGGCACTTGCTTTCTTCCTGCAGTTGCAAAGGTAATAGCCAAAGTAGTGCTTGAGCGAATTAAGGAACATCTGAAAGATACACTCGATGCCGAACAAGCAGGTTTCCGCACTGGATCCACCACATAAACACTCTACGGATCATTATTGAATAGTGCGTTGAATACCGGTCACCACTGCAACTGCTGTTCATCGATTTGTAGAAGGCGTTTGATTCGAGAACCTAAGTGGGGTACGACAAGGTTGTATTCTATCGCCGATACTTTTTTTGTTGGTGATTAGCGATGTACTTCGCGCAGATTTATCTACTGGAAACGGAGGAATTCGTTGATATCTTACATCTTAACTCAAACATCTGGACTACGCTGACGACGTTTGTTTACTCTCACAGAGGATTATGGAGCTGCACCAAATGACAACAAATGTGGAAAGGGAGGCAAATGTTGCGACTTTTAAGATTAAAACCACCAAAACCAAAATCATCAACCTCGGCACTAACTCAAGTTAACATTGCTGGACAGCCGGTAGAGAGAGTCGAATTCCAATATCTTGGAAGTATTATCTCGACCGAAGGTGGATCCGAACAGGACATTGTCAACCGAATTGGCAAAGCAATATCAGTCTTTGTAATGATGTCCATGATATGGCGAAGCAATGCGATCAGCTTAAACACCAAGCTGCGACTGTTCCGTTCAAATGTTGAATCTGTGCTGCTGTATGGGTGCATCACTTGGAAGGTGACCGCTACTATCACAAAAAGATTACAAACGTTCGTAAATATGTGCCTACGGAACATCTTAAGGGTTTTCTGGCCTAACCGTATCTCTAACGAACATATTTACCAGAGAACGGGTCAGGAACCAATAGGCACAACCATCCAACGACGGAAGTGACAGTGGATTGGTCATACACTTCGAAAAGGCGACAGTTCCATAGCAAACTACGCAATGCAATGGAATCCGTTAGCTCAGGATGGTAGAAGAACGGGTCGTCCGAGAAATACATGGCGCAGAACAGTTGAGGAGGAATCACGGCAATTGGGGAAGAGTTTGAGAAAGCTGAAGCTCATTGCCAGGAACCACACGCGATGGCGCGTAGGCGTAGTAGAGGCCTTAGGACCCACAAGGGGATATAGAACATAAATCATACCGCACGGAACATTTCCTTACCCTATCGATAACCATTGGGTATAACGCAGACGCCTCCTTCGTTTGATGGGATGGCGTGGCAACCTGCGATACCCAAGATCATGTGCTATTTGCTACAAATTTGTTTCTTTGATCTCATGTGCCGGTGTTGTATCGTGCGGTGTCAAAGCAGAGTGCCTGGGGTAACGGTGATGTGCCGCGACGGTTCTTCGTTACCAGTTCGGCCAGACGGGCTTCATCTTCTGACGTTACGTCACGTCCCGAGATGTAAGCTGAGAAACGCTTAATCAACTCTTCCACTCCGCCGGAACTATCCACTCTGAATGCCTATTGAGCTACACCTGCATTACCAGAGGGACAGCATCATTTTTGCTTTTCTTTTATACCTACTGTTAGTAGAAATCAGTAGCAACGCTGTGCTTGTTTACGCGCTGCTTATTGAGCTACACTCCGCATGCACCGAAGTGCAACCCCAGAAGAACCGAATCATTTCCTGTTTCGCTTCTACCCATATCTTTAGGGCAACCCAGTATTAACGCTGTGCTTGTTTACGCGCTATTTACTGAGTTGCTCTGTAAATCCACCGACGGTGTTGTGTTGCTTACACACCGGTCGGGGAGCTACACCGCCCTGTACCTTGCAATCAGCATGTAGTCACTATATTAGCTTATAATCATTATATTAGTTTGTACACATTATATTAGCCTGTAATCATATTAGCTTAAGTATATTAGCCCTATGTTAGTAGTAATAAAAACGAAAATAAAAGACATCAAAAAAACCTACACACAATCTTAAAATTTATTTTGTAACACGGAAGGAGAAAGAACCCTGGGTGACCGGCGAGTTACGTTACACTTTGCATGTGAGTCTTTGCGTGTGGGATGTGAGCGTAAGCCTTAAACAAGCGTGAATCCTGAGTGACGCGTGTGCGTAAACCTGAGACGTTCGTGCACCACGAGCGATGCGTGAGTCTGAGACGAGCATTCACGCTGAGCGATGCGTGAGCGTAATCTTGAGACGTGCGTACACCCTGAGTGATGCGTGAGCGTGAGCCTGACCCGAGCGTGCACCCTGAGCGTAAACCTGAGACGTGCGTGCACCTTGAGCGATGCGTGAGCGTGAGCCTGAGAAGTGAAGCTACGTTATACGACGTCGGCGTTGGCAGCGAAATTATAGAGAAATGCTGATATATATAGACGTAGCAACCAACCGGTCTATCTAGAAGTGAAGCTACGTTATACGACGTCGGCGTTGGCAGCGAAATGATAGATAAACCTTGGCAGCGAAATGCTGATATGTATAGACGTAGCAACCGACCGGGAAATCTAAAAGTGAAGCTATGTTATACGACGTCGGCGTTGGCAGAGAATCATTGAGCGCGAAAGAGCATAGAATCAACGGCAGAGGAACTTATGTAGATTTATTATAAGTATAGTATTTTTTTTATAAGTATCACTTACCAAGATGCGGCACAGGTATCAGAAGAAATAGAAAAGAGAACGTTCGCCTGCGTGTTCGCCCTTCTATACTTTTCCGGAACACAGTTAGTTTTTGATCAGTTCGCAACGTGCTGCACTGTGATTGGCCAGTACGATGGAGTGATGTTGGTTGCTATTGTTTGGTTTGAACATACATCCGTTGGCTGCACTGCGTTGGTAAAGGGTGTACCCGAATTTAGAAAAAAAAAAAAGTATATTGTTTTGTGTGAACAAAATTCGGCAACACGCATTTTGTTTCATACAACTTAATTCATCAAACACTCATCATCATTTCGTCAGCTACCACTCAATTCAAATTCAGTTGATCAAGTCTCGCACACCAACACACCATCGCAACAAATCCTCAACCGACACCAAGTCAACAACCTTCAAATTTTAATATTTGTGTGTCATAAGTTGAGTAAATCACTCAACGGTGGAAGAATGTTTGGATCAGCATAAATTTTAGGTGCACCATATTTTACGCATATTGTTATTGCGAACACTTTTTCTGTATAAAAGCCTATAATCTCAACTAATAAATTAGATCCAATTCAACCTTGTCTGTTTTTGATTTCGTTTTTTAGTTTTTGATAACTGGGACTTAGAAACAAACGCCCTCCTCAACGTAGACAAACCGAAGGCGTCGCCAGTTTTCCATAGCAACACGGCTCCTTTCTCTTTGTGACTGGGGTTACCATTGCAGGTAATGGGTGCTTTGGGGTTCCAGACGGCTGTGATGGCTGATTGTGACGACTTTGATGTCTGTGATGGGTCTAGCGGCTGTAGTGACTGCGGTGATTTTGCTGACGTTCGAATTAATCGACGACTATGATTAATAGCAGCTTCTTTATTTCTTGACAACATATTCAATGGTTGCGGTTGGTTTCTGCTGACAGAAATTCTTCTCGATGATGATTGTTGTGCTGTGCAGACGACTTCTGGTAATGCTGACTGTTGGGACGTCCGTGGCAACCTCTGGTGGTAGTTCTGACTGAAAAAGGTTCAAATAGATGTGGTAACACTTGAAGGTTGCGATGTATCACGTCAAGTTTTGTTCTGTGCTGTTTTGGAAAGAGGTTACTTTCGTCAACTTTTGTGCTTGTCAATTAAGCAGATTCTATGACGTTTCCCGACATCATGTGACTGCGACGTCTTTTGCTTGACGGTGACTAATGACGACTGCGACTTTAGCAGCGCTACGTCTTTAAAAAATTGTGATTGCTTTGGTTCATGGAGTGTGTTGCAAGTCCGAAGTTTAACCAGTGGTGCTGGCCTAATTTGGAGTGCTGTATACTTAAAGTGGCTCTGGACCTTGTAAGAAAGTCCATCCCCAGTGTGAGGTCATCAGCGGTGATCGTTAACAGCAGCAGGCGCATTAATTATGAGGACATCCCGAAGCGAACGTTGTCGTTCAATTCTTCGCGGACTGTCGTCTGACTCCCGTTTGCCATTTGAATTGGGATGTGCACAGGGATTGTGTTCTCCAAATTTCGGATTCTCTCAGCCAAAAGTTCGCTCACGAAACTGCGGTATGCACCGGTGTAAATGGTGGCCTAAACGGTTTTGCGGCCGATGACAATACGAGCGAGAATTCGATGTTGATCTTGAATCAGAGATGTCTTCTTGTTGAACTGGAGTGAATGACGCTGCTCAACGTGTAAAATACGTTGACGGGAGCAGTCGATTGTTATGATACTCCGTTTGCCACAATCCCAACAGAAAATCACCCGTTAATTAGCGAACTCCTGTTGAAAGTTACCTTCCTGCCGGCAACATCGATAGGTGGTTAGGGAATTGCATACTCCTTTTTCAGGCTGACTCACCATGCAATGCCTTTCCGGTGGACTTTTTTGAGATGCCGTCGTTGTGCTGTCCTGGTTTTCCTGAATTTTTTCATAGTCCTCTGCCAGGCTAGTGTGTTCTTTGCGGACCTGGAAGTCCCTTCTACGGATATAAAGCTGCTATTCTCGCCGGCAGTTTCGAAAAATTCTTTCGATTTGTTGCATCTCTGTGGAATTCGCATGTCTTATGAGATTCTGTATCACGATTACAAAGTCTTTAAAACTATCCTTTGGTTTTAGGAGGCGTTGGCGATTTCGTCTTAAAGGTGTTCCCAGTACCTGGAGGGCAGGAAGAACTGTAGAAAGTCAGATGTGAAAACCTTCCAGTTCTCCAATTTTTGCTTGTTGGTGCAGAACCACAACATGGCTCTGTCGCGGAGTAGTTCATGCGTGGTTCTGGGCAGGAGGTCTCTATTTAAGCAGTAGGCATCAGCGAGTTCTTACAGCCTTAAACGAACAGAAGAGGTTCCTTACCACCATCGTATATTATGGACCATTTCCTTACTTGGTCTTTCCCCGTTGCGTCACCGCTATTTCCGCCTTGCGCCGAGCTGAAACCACCTCGTATGGTATCGGAGATGATGACGTTTGTAAGGACGATTTTGGACGCGTTCCAAAATCCCCCCTACAGCAGAAACCAGCTCAGCGGGACCAAGGTTTGGATATAAAAAAATAAATAATATTTAAAATAAACAAAAAAAAATATATATATAAAATAATCATTATTTTAATTATTTATTTTTTTTAATTTTTTATAAGCAAGAATTGTAACGGGTTTTGCTCCAATAGCACTGCACCGGTAATTGCATAGCACTACTCATGGCAACACACAGTGTAAATTTCATATTTACATGAGTGAATGCCACCGAGTTACAAAGCATAACAAAAGTAATAACAACAACAAACTACATGGAAAATAATAAGACACAAATATACGTATGAAATACGTTATTATTAGAAATAAGTATTTAGAACAACAAAAGTACTATTAGAATTGTAAAATATAATTATGTATACATATGATTGGGTTCAGCATACGTCAACGCACAGAAGAGGTACGACACCCATGCTGGACCAAATATACCGTTAAGTTTGGTATAAAAGAAGTCGGCTAATCGACCACCAGCGAGTCGTGCGTGAACCGTCGAAGTGTGCACATCGTGGGTAAGCCTAGTTATCATAGTTATCTTAGTTATTATTTCGTAAGTTATATATAGGCCACAGCTTTCCTCCACCCGTAGTAAGGGGTTGTACTTTTATTATCAATAGTCTATACATAGCATACAGCTTCCCCCACCCGTGGTAAGGGGTTGTATGTTATTATCAATATCTATTAGTCAAGCTCGTATACAGACTACAGCTTCCCCCCACCCGTGGTAAGGAGCTGCAAACTATTTTCATAGTTCACTTATAGAAGGCAGGGACTTTGTCTCTCCAAGTTTATTTTGGCAAGCTACGTGACATCCTTGTTTTATACGGTTTGCAATTTCCCCCCACCCATGGTAAGGGGTTGCAAATCCACGTTCTTAGTTCACTTATAGGAGGCAGGGACTTTGTCTCTCCCCCACCCGTAGTAACAGGTTGTGAACCTATTATCAATAGCCTTTACATAACATACAGCTTCCCCCCACCCGTTGAAAGGAGTTGTATGTTATTATCAATATTAAGTAATCAAGCTTGTATACAGTCTACAGCTTCCCCCCCACCCGTGGTAAGGGGTTGCAGACTACTTTATTAGTTCACTTATAGGAGGCAGGGACTTTGTCTCTCCAAGTTTGAGTGGTTAGCTACGTATCCTCTAGCTCATATACAGTCTACAGTTTCCCCACATCCGTGGTTAGGGGCTGCAGACTATTCTCTTAGTTCACTTATAGGAGGCAGGGACTTTGTCTCTCCAAGTTTAAGGTGGTCAGCTATACGGCTCGCAACTTCCCCCCATTCGTGGTAATGGGTTGCAAAGTCAAGTTTCTTATTGGATCATAGGGCAGATGACGTACCTCCCCAGGTCGGTAGTTATGGGTATCAGAAGGACTATCACACAACGAAATGCACCTTGCGATGCTGAGACGTCGACTCCTTAAATAACGCGAGAGTAAGTTAACGTTTGCGAACCATTATAAATCCTTGTAAACTTTTTTGCAAACTGATATATACTCATTGTAAACATTATAAAATCTTATATACTAAAGGCTAATAAAACAAATTAAAGTTGAATCAAAACGTCTCGGTCTATACATTTTCTGTAACGAACTTACTGGAACGTGCTGAGCATACCCCATCCCTAGAAGAAAACTTCGTTACAGTGGCGCACGAGCAGGGACTATCTTCGCAGAAAATATCCAACATCGTCAGATCGTCAGATCAAGACAATCTTCGCAAGAAAATCAAGCACCATTAAACTACGACACCCCCACGGAAGTCTACGAGAATCCAACAATTATCCGTTGCGAAATCTCTACTTCACGAAAGACCACTTCAATTTCACTCCAACGCACTATCCGTGAAATCGCCACAGAAGACTACGGCTATTTAACTTTGACACACCATCAGCTCAAGACTTGCTAAGTCTACAAAGAGGATTCACACTACCGAAAACACAAGCCAGAGCAAGTCTACCAACCACCAGGATGAAGAAAGCGTGGATTTATTCGATACGCAAGCAAGTCTTGGTCGCGTACGTTAGGGAGTTTGGGCTAGATATCACTGGCACCGTCGACGAACTTCGTAGACGCTTTGCTTCGTTTGTCAACGAAGGTGAACTTAAATCTGAAGTTCAGGATCGAGTTCGTTCTCTGGAAGCCCAAAACACGAGAAGCGCCTCACCGATACTCCCCCAAGTAGTCATCTCACAGACGGATGACGCCCAAGAGAAGATGACTGGCATCATTAACAGCGAAGTCCAAAACACATCGGTTCCAACCAACTGCACACCCTCGTTCCCAGTTGTCTTCGATCACGTGCGGATGTGGTCGGTGAAACTCGATGGCGTGCGTGATCCGCTGGCTGTCGTCGAACGCGACGAGGAGCTGTCTGACGTCTATGGTAAACAAGAATTTGCTTCCGCGAACGATGCCAGAACTCCTTAAGGTCAGAGCGCAACAACAACAGAAACAACAACGGTCAATGGACAGAGTGGCATAACTTCAAACAAGAATTCTTGAGGTTCTTCCTGCCAGCGCGATTCTTCGAAGGATTGGAAGATGACATCCGAAAACGCAAACAACAGCCGAGAGAAAAATTCAAAGACTACGTTCTCACCATCCAGAACTTAATGAGCCACGCCCGATACACCGAAGACCAGAAGCTGGAACGCATCTTTCAAAATAGTCGCCAGGACTACCAACTTTATATAAAACGAAAGGATTTCGTATGCCTTGAAGGGTTGGTAAGTTTGGCCGAAGACTTCGAATGCTTAAACTGCGGCAGCCGAAATGTCGACGCACCACCACGACCACCGAGACGGGACGAGCAATACCGACAAGTCGTCCTGATGCGCTGCGGCCACCAAGGGCATTTCTCCCGCGAATGCCGAAACCCCAGGGTGTTGTTCTGCTTGGAGTGTGGCAAATAAAACACCAGTAGCATCGACTGCTGTCGCCGACAGACGGGAAACTCCAACGGGTTCCATCGAAGCCAGGGGAGGATGGAGCCCCAAAACCCCACACCCCGAAGCCAATAAAATTGCTACAGCAAGAGGTCGCCGTATAGCAGCTACAATAACTATGGGAGGAGAAGAGGTTACAGCTACAATCGACACAGAAGCATCAAGAAGTTTCATCAGCGAGGCCTATGATTGCGAAGTACGACACACAGGACTGGCAATAAGAGCGGCGTTATCAGTACGGTTGGCGAACGGTACGAAACGATCGGTAGAAAATTCATTTGAGACCACGGTGCGATTTGGACACAGTTGTTGCAAGATACAGCTGCTTATTCTTCCGGAGGCTATCGACAACGCTTTCGCCTACCTAGACGACATCGTCGTAACTGGAGAATCCACATGACGCATCTAAAAGAAGTACTGCGACGGCTGCGACAGGCGAACCTGAGAATCAAAACAGACAAATGTGAATTCGTCAAGAAGGAGATAAAGTACCTGGGACACATGGTCAGCGAACAAGGAATTCACACTGACCCGGAGAAAATCGCGGCCATACAAGAACTCCGACCGCACACTACCCTACGAGAACTCTGTCGCTGTCTAGGGATTGCCTCGTGGTACAGGAGATTTGTTCCCGAGTTCGCAAAGGTCATCCAACCCCTAACTAGCCTCCTGAAGAAGGGGAAACACTGGAAGTGGACCGACGCGCACCAAGCCGCATTTGTTCAACTAAAGGATCGGCCCACACGGGCACCCGTTCTCGCCTGCCCGGATTTTGAAAGAACATTTACCATACAAACATATGCCAGCGACTACGGGGTCGTACTCACACAGGAGATCGACGACCAAGAGAGGGTTATTGCCTACGCCAGTCGCCACTTGAATTCAGCGGAACGCAACTACTCACCCACGGAAAAGGTGTGCCTAGCTATAGTGTGGGGCGTCCGCAAGATGCGACCCTACCTAGAAGGGTACAGATTTACAATAGTCACAGATCACCTAGCGCCAAAGTGGCTTAACTCAACCGAGAGTCCGTCTAGACGAATTGCTCGCTGGGCCTTGGAGTTGCAGCAATTCACGTACGACATCCAGTATCGACGAGGAAAATTGAACGTGGTGGCCGACGCGATCTCACGCCACCCACGAGAAATCCTGCGAACGACAATCGTGGAGAACAATAATTTGGAGAAGTGTACCTGGTTAGAGAAAAGAAAAGCGGAGGTCAAGGGAAATCCGGAGAAATTCCCGGACTACATCATCGAGGACAACGGACTCTATCGACACATCTCTCATCAGACCGCAGACGAGGATTGCACTCTCTGGAAACTGTGCGTCCCAAAGTACCAGCGAACACGAGTACTGAGGAAAAATCATGACGAGCCCACCGCCGGACATTTAGGGAATCGCAAGACGGACACACGCATTACCAACCGATACTATTGGCCAGGCATGTTCCGGGACATTAGCCGGTACATACGCCGCTGTCAATCATGCCAGAAGTACAAGTCCATCCAGCCGGCCGGAGTAATGTTGTCGCAAATCGCGGACGGACCCTGGAACATAGTCTGTGCAGATTTCGTTGAACCACTTCCCCGATCTAAATACGGCAACACGGTAATATTAGTCCTATTCGATAAGTTCTCGAAGTGGACAGAGATTGTCCCGCTACGAAAAGCCACAACGGAATCTCTGAAGAAGGCGTTTCGCGGACGAATCTTGGCCAGATATGGCGTACCTAAGATCTTCGTGTGCGATAATGGAGCCCAATTTTCCAGTAGCCAGTTCCGGAAGTTTCTGCAAGAGAAGAGAGTCAAACACCAGTTCACCGCCCCGTACACGCCCCAGGAGAACCCCACAGAAAGGACAAACCGCACGGTCAAAAAAATGGTCGCCCAGTTCGTAGGTGAACAGCATAGGGGATGGGACGAACTCCTCCCCGAGATCTTATTGGCCATAAGCTCCAGTGTAGCGGATTCGACAGGTTTCAGTCCGGCATTCCTCACCTCGCCTCGCCTACCACGGACACTTTTCGACGAAAGGACTAGCGGGACGGGGCACACCGAACAATCACCGAAAGAGAAGGCCGAGCACCTCCAAGAAGTCTTCCAAATCGTGCGTCGGAACCTGGAACAAGCGACTCAGAATCAAGCTAGGTACTACAATCTTCGCAGACGGCCATGGAAACCAACGATCGGACAGATGGTCCTAGTCAAACAACACCACCTGTCCAAAGCGATCGAAAATTTTGCGGCAAAACTCGCTCCAAATATACTGGACCCTTCGAGGGCACCGGCTTCGTGTCCCCAGAAATCGTACGACTCCGTATAAATAACAAAAAGAGTCGAACCGCGCACATCAGCGAACTAAAGGAGTTCAAGACAGAAGATACCCTAGACTCACCAGACTCGTCACAGCCGGAGCATCCAAGTAAACTATCTGACGAGACACTCGTTCTTCAACGGACACTGCACGTCCACCGGTCCAAGCATACACCACACCGAGAGAAACAGCAAGCGCTGAAGTAGACTGCCTGCTGACCATCACCCTATCCAGTGACGAGGAGGAGGCTACCCCGACAAAACACCTATGTGTTTTCCCCCCAAGACCCGCCGGGATCGCCATTACTAAGGAGGACTACTGTCGTCTGGCGATCGGTAGGTTCCTCAATGACCGGCCCAGTACAACTTTACTTTGTTGCCTACACCAAGTTTTTTTAACTTTGTTTTGCATTCTTCCACCAGTCTAGACGTGGTGTGGAATGCATCTAAAGCTTTTAGCGCAGCTTGGCTGTCTGACATGATGGCTATTTCCTGCCTCATGTATTTCCTATCCAGATTGAATTGACCGCATCTTTCGATGGCGTGAACCTCTGCCTGGAAGATACTCGGATAGTGGACCATTGCTTCAGAGTACTTGGTTCGTGGCCCTATTACCCCCGCACCTGTGCCATCCGCCTTCTTTGATCCATCCGTATACCATTTTATAGTTCCTGGATGTATCTTGTAATCTGTTTCGGACCTATAGTCCGTCTTGGTGCTTAGTTTGACCTCATAGTTCTTTTTGAACTCAAGCTTTTGCACCATGTTGTTACATGGCATGCATGCCACAGGGGTTAGCTTGGCTAGTGATTTCATTAAGCTCCCCGCTCTGCTGCCTGTGAAGCAGCCAACCTTGGTCAAGCGTACTATGGTTTCATTGGATTTACCTCTACCACTATATGCAGCGGGAGTAGCCCAATGATTACCTCCATACCCGTCGTTGGGCAGGTCCTCATAGCTCCTGTGATTAGGACACAAGCTAGCCTTTGTACCTTTTCCAATTCTCTCCTTGTGGTGCTTAGCATAGTGTATTATTTTGGGGCTTACTCCCCATGATTTGCCTGCCACCCTTCTGCACACCTTGAGCGCTCTCTTAGATTTTTTTATTACTGCCTGCTGATGTTTATTCCATAGCAGTCTCTTGTCTAATATCAGACTAAGGTACTTGACCTCTTCGCTGATTGAGATCACTTCGCCATTGAGGGTTATTGGTCGCATTCGTCCCAATTTCCTTCTGTTAGTGAAGGTAACCAGTGTGGTTTTGCTTGGGTTCACCCTAAGTCCCACCTCACGGCACCATCTGCTTGTGATATTTAGTCTAGTGTAAAGTCTGGCAGACTCCTTAGTGTTTTGTACTTCCTCAAAGAAGTTACGAAAACTTCTGCGCTTTGCTCTTCTCACTTCTGTATTATATGCCGTGAGAGACTCTCTGTATTCCTGCCAATTGCCCCTTCTCTTGGCGGTCTTGAAAAGTTTTCTTACCTGCCTTCGATGGGCTGACAGTTCTACGTTCCACCAAGGAACTTCATTACCCCCTTTGGGTGAACTCATCGGGCAGCTCGACTCATATGCGTCAGAGATTGCCCTATTCATTTCCACTGCTGCGCATTCTAGCTCGTGCGGGCACCTGGCCACTCTTTGAACTGAAGCTTGTAGTAGATTGCTCTGTAAATAGATTCTAAATTTTTCCCAATTTGTCCTTCTGGGGTTTCTAATAACCCTTTCCCCTACGATCAACCCTCCCAATTCAAACAAAAGTAATCTATGGTCTGACAGAATTGGTTCGGAGGAGACCCCTTACTTATTGAGTAAAAGACTCACTGTCGGAGTTCCGAAGGTGATGTCGAGTACCTCTTCGCTAACCCTAGTCACGAATGTGGGAATACTACCTACATTGTAAATATCTAGGTTTTCCTTCACCAAAAACTCTAAAAGGTACTCACCCCTATTATTTGTGTCGGTGCTCCCCCATTCTTCGTTATGTGCGTTTGCATCGCACCCGATCAGTAGAGGTTTGCTAAGCCTTCGGCAATATTCTACCAGTTCTTGAATTTATGGGGGCGGTATTTCATCCCTGTCACCGGCAAATTAGGCCGAAGCGATGACTATCTCCCGGTGCGTGCCGTCTACGTTAAACTGGCACTGGATTGCTACCACGTCCCGGGTTATAAATTCTGAAAGAGATAGATAATTAATATTATTTCTAACGACGATGCAGGCCCGTGGGGCAACTTGCCCCACTTCATATATCACCTTTGCATCTCTGCAAGACAGACCACATATCTGTCCCCTGTAGAACCAGGGTTCCTGGACCAGCACTAGCCCCAGATGTTGTTTGGTGAACGTCCTAGCCACCACGGCGGCTGCCCCTTTGGACTTACGGGTGTTCACCTCAGCAATGCGTGTGCTGATCATGATTTAGTTATCTGAAGAGGGCAGCTGCCCCTCTCCAGTCTCTAGCTCGAGGTGCTGAATCTCCTTCAGCAACTCATCCTCCTCTAGCTGTCGGATCGCCTCCAGCTCGTCTAGTAAAATGTCCGGTTGGGGAAGGGCAGCGAGGTCTTCCATAAGGGGACCTCTTCTGCTCCCGCTTCTCCTTCCGTATCCATTGTACCTGCCCCCTGGGGGTCATCTGCTGCTAGGGCGGGAGGGTCTTTCTGCCCCTTCTCCACCTGTGAGCTTTCTTTCTTCTTCAGGCCACCCACCGATATCTTGCCATACCGGTATCTTATGGAGTGACCTGCCTCTTTTATTACATCTCTGTTTCGGGAGTCTATGGAAATTGTGGCGAATACTCCACCCTTTTCCTCTCGACAGTCGATGACCTTCCACATATCTACGGGGAGTCCCTCGTTCTGTGCTCCAATCAGGGAGATGGAGCGCTCCATCCCCTGCCGACTGCTACGTGGCAGAAACACCGACATAATAGTCGTCTTGAGTATGTCGTCCCCGTCCCTGGCCAGGATCCTTGGTCCACGTCGAAAGGGTTAGAGCATGTGCCTTAAGCCAAGCTGCCAAGCGTCCATCGCAACAGTCGACAAGAATCATCCCTGGCCTGAAATGGACGCCGTCGAAGCTAATTTTGACTTCCCAGCGCAGCGCCACATCATCCAGGATGGATTCCTCCAAAGCTGCCAACTGCTCGTGGGTCAGTGTCTCCTCCGGATCATGCTCCGCTAGGATAGCGACCCTGACTTGCTTAATGGCCTCAGCATAGCTAGGCTGAGAACCCCCGCTACCCCCGATGGGGGCACTGGTCGACTGCCCGGTGCCCTCCCTCAATCTCTTGTCCTCCCTAGGTGGTGGAGTGCGGACCGATGGCCCCCTCTTCGCCCCCTGGGGAATGACGACGGGAGGTCTATGCCCTACAGCCGCCAGCTTCCTATCGTCTACCTCCTTCCTCGCTAGTGCGGGTTCTATGCCCTGCTCAAGGAGTCGGAGATAGTGCCTAGTCCCCACCCCACTGAGACCCTTTCTCAGGGGATCGTACACACCTCCTGGCTGCCACTTTGGCGGGTCCGGTTTGAGGACTGCTCCTAGCGTCACCTTGGGGACAGTGGTCGGCGGACGATTGGGACGATTGGGGAGAGACCCCGAACTATCCGCTGAGGGTGTACCCAACTGCGGCGTCAGCACTTGCTGCCTACTGGTGGAGGCTTCACCCTCGGGTTGGCGGGATAGCCCCAGCCGCGCCTTGCCATCGTGGGTAAGCCTAGTTATCATAGTTATCTTAGTTATCTTAGTTATTATTTCGTAAGTTATATATAGGCCACAGCTTCCCCCCACCCGTGGTAAGGGGTTGTGCTCCTATTATCAATAGTCTATACATAGCATACAGCTTCCCCCCACCCGTGGTAAGGGGTTGTATAGTAACGGGTTGTAGGGTATTATCTTAATTTATATATATATAGGGCAAAGCTTCCCCCCACCCATGGTAAGGTGAATCTATTATCAATAGCCTATACATAACATACAGCTTCCCCCCACCCGTTGTAAGGAGTTGTATGTTATTATCAATATTTAGTAATCAAGCTTGTATACAGTCTACAGCTTCCCCCCACCCGTGGTAAGGAGCTGCAGACTATTTTCCTAGATCACTTATAGGAGGCAGGGACTTTGTCTCTCCAAGTTTATTTTGGTCAGGTACGTTTCATCCTAATTTTATATGGTTTGCAACTTCCTCACCACCCGAGGTAAGGGGTTGCAAATCCACGTTTTTTTAGTTCGCTTATAGGAGGCAGAAACTTTGTCTCTCCAGTTCGAAGGTTGGATAGGTGTACCTACAATTTATTACCATTAATCTAGACATAGTGTAATGAATCAGACGATTGTTGACAAATTTTCTGTGTGTCGACTGTCAACTGGAAGGCATGGTCAAACCGGGCGCACGCGTTTAATCCAGCCATGCTCGTCGGCAACCGGGGTGGGATCTTGGTTGTCCCATGACTTCCTCCATTATCACAAATAATTCGCGTGCTACAAAATAAAAAAAAACCAAAACTAGGAGAGACCAAACGAGATAGAAAAAGGGAGAGATAGAGAGAGAGGGAGATAGAGGGACTGAACTGATGACCTGATACCAGGGGAGGGGCTGTGGGAGGCGTGTCCGACACCGACCCCCACCCACTTTCTTAACCCACCCTACCGTGGGCCCCGATGTCCTTGGAGCCCCCTTGTGTTTTTTTTCTAAGCCACCGTTGACCTTGGTACTAACTGCGCCTGGAGGACGAAAGCCAAAGAACTTTTACACACTCATTCTCCTTTACATTAACACCATTTTATTTCCTTTATAATAATAACGCACAAGTTACTCACAAAAAAAAAAAGGTTTTCCTCTAATAATATCAAACATTAATTGATTGGTAATCTTAAATTTATCAATATCGAATTTTAATCGTTTTTGAAATTTTTATTCTTAACAATATCGAACTTTAATAGTTTTGTAAATTTTTTTTTTTTTTATATTTAGCAATTTAGAACTTTAATCGAATTGTACTTTCATATTTAAAATCATCGAATTCTAATCGATAGGTAATTTTAAACTTAAAATTATCGAACTTTAATCGATTGGCAAATTCAAACTTAAAATTATAGAACTTTAATCGATGTGTAATTTCAAACTTAAAATTATCGAACTTTAATCGATTGGCAAATTCACATTTAAAAATTATCGAACTTTAATCGATTGGCAAATTCAAACTTAAAATTATAGAACTTTAATCGATGTGTAATTTCAAACTTAAAATTATCGAACTTTAATCGATGTGTAATTTCAACCTTAAAATTTATCGAACTTTAATCGATTGGCAAATTCACATTTAAAAATTATCGAACTTTAATCGATCTGTACTTTCAAATTTAAATTTATAGAACTTTAATCGATTTGTAATTTCAAACTTAAAATTATCGAACTTCAATCGATCTGTACTTTCAAATTTAAATTTATAGAACTTTAATCGATTTTTAATTTCAAACTTAAAATTATCGAACTTTAATCGATTGCCAAATTCACATTTAAAAATTATCGAACTTTAATCGATCTGTACTTTCAAGACAGTAACAAGCGAATAAGCTCTTCGAGGTGAAACTCAACAGGATTAGAGTAATCGATATGAAAACTTAAATTTTTCTTGTTTTATTATGGAGCTAGGGGATCCGATTTGAAACTTTAAATATAATAAGTTCATCGATGTGAAACTCAAAACGATTAGAGTAATCGGTTTGAAAATCACAACGATTAATAAATGTAATGTTGATACACAACGCGCAAGGATAGGAACAATCAAAACCATCAATTGTATTGATAAAGTCGATAGGGAATATATATATTTTCTAGCGTAATCGATATGAAACTTAAATTTTTCTTGTTTTTTTATGGAGCAAGGGGAAATAAAAAGGCCACTTACTTGTTCGAGCGTAGATCCGTGCTTCGTCGCCAGCGCTGTCGATGTAGGCAGAATCCAAGCTGTAGGGCAAAAACATTACATTAGTACTTGATGGTTTTGCCTTCTCTTCCCCTCTTTCAACATGAATTTACACAATCTACCCCGCGTTAATATATCCACTCTACTAGCGTTCGGAACCCCCTATAATCCCTGGTCGTTCGGTAAATCCTTTTAGGTAACCAAACTTTAGTCAGAAAGACTTAAAAGTTTCTTTTTTTTTTCTTGAATAAGTAAGACCCCCCCCCACAGGGACTATTCGGTATGTGGCTGAGGAATCTGCTTCTAAAGGTGTCTAGTGCTGCTGCCGATGTTTAGTTGCTGTTAATGATGATTAGCTGCTGCCAATAATGATTAGCTGCTGCTGTTAATGATGATTAGCGGCTGCTAATGATGATTAGCGGCTGCTAATGACGATGTTTATCGCTGCTGATGCTGGTTATTAGCTGCTGCCAATGATGATTAGCGGCTGCTAATGATGATTAGCGGCTGCTAATGACGGTGTTTATCGCTGCTGATGCTGGTGATTAGCTGCTGCCAATAATGATTAGCTGCTGTTAATGATGATTAGCGGCTGCTAATGATGATTAGCGGCTGCTGATGCTGGTGATTAGCTGCTGCCAATAATGATTAGCTGCTGTTAATGATGATTAGCGGCTGCTAATGATGATTAGCGGCTGCTAATGACGATGTATATCGCTGCTGATGCTGGTGATTAGCTGCTGCCACTGCTACTGTTAGTAAAATTATTTGCTAATGGGATGAAACAACTGAATTGGGTGTAAGTCGGCCAGTAGAAAAAGAAGAAGAAGACTTTTGGGATAATTGTTGCCACGGATTAACAAGGACTTTGGTTGATTTCTTGCGATTGAAAATGTTTGTGAGAATGTCCACCGATTGTTGTTGTGGTGGTGGTTGTGTATATTTTTGTCTACTTGCGGCGGCGACGGCAACCAGTGCGGTCTTTGGAGGTGGCGGCCATTGTGGTGGCACTTTGACGTTCCCTGCTCCCTTGATTGTTACAACTTTATAACACTTATGAAAATTGAATGCAATGAAGGTACACAATAACAGGGTTTCCTTTATTTGTTTAATTTTCTTGATCGGAGTTATGAATTCAAAGTGGTTTTGGTTTTGTATATTTTCTTAAATTTTTATTAGCAACGGTACTAACTAGTGACTGCTATATAATTTTGCAATACACGACACATTTACTTCAACAACATTCAATTTATTTTTGCGTTTTCCGCCTGTTGCAATTTATTTCTACGTTGAATTTTTTTTTTTTTAAAGCTTTGATTTTCTAATTTTGAAACGCAATTAACACATAGAAAAAAAATGTCGACTTTTTATATAAACGACTGCCACAACACTCAACCGTTTCTTATTATTTGATATTTGATAAAAAAAACAATTATTCAACAGAAATCGAATTTTCTCAAGCCGCACAAAAACTAATGTCACCCCGATCAGCACAATGCTCTTCTCAACTGCACGGTTCAACCATCGAAAACTTAATAATCCCCTTTTCTTCTTATTTTCTGCTTGTACGTCGCAAAACGCATTCCGTCTCCGCACGGTCGCTAGTCGATGACGCTATCAACCAGAAATCGTACGATTTCTCGGCCAATCAGAGAAGGTCTTTTAAATTTTTCGACCGACATTTCGGTGAACAACTACATTGACATAATGATGTCGATGCAGGTGCATGAAAACCTACGTGGCATACCAGCTATGGCTATCAACCAGAAATCATCCGATTTCTGGGCCAATCAAAAAAAGTCTTTTAAAATTTTCGACCAACATTTCGATGGACCACGACATTGACAAAATTATGCCGATGCATGTACATGTATTCGAGTCTGAAACGTAGCAGTTATTTTTGGTCGCAATTCAAATGAGATACCATTGAACGCGTCTGGCGTATAGGGTGGCTCGTATCACTCGGATTATTTTCTTTACAAGAAAAAATATCTCCCATTACACAACAAATGATAGGACCCGTTTTCTTCTTTCGAGGAAGAAGGGTGCTATTCTTTGAAAGAGTGGGACAACCAGATTTAAGTTATTGCCGAATGTCTTTGGCGTGATAGGTACCCAACAGCTTTCCGGATCGGTCTTCTAGGACGTAATAAGTGTTACCTTTTTTCTCACGAATTCGGGCTGGAAGAAATAATGGGGCCAATTTGGCACAGAACCCTTTCGCGAAATTGCTTTGGGCGAAGTTCCGCCTAAAAATCTCTTGACCTACCCTGAAATCTACATTGCGGCTTCGAGTGTTGTATGTGCGAGTATTGGTATCGTGGGCCTGTTGTAACCTTTCCTGAACCTTTTCCCTAATGTTTCCAAGTTTGTCGTTCAGTGGAATATTCACTTGGTGATCCTCCAACAAATTCAGGCCACGCAGCAAACGATAGTCGGAGGCGTGGTGAATCATATTCAATCCGAACAGGACATAGTACGGAGCAAATCCGATGGACGCATGGTAAGAACTACGCAATGAACAGCTGATGCCACTAAGACATTTGTCCCAGTCCCTCTGATCGTTCTTAATATATGCGCGTATGGCAGCTACGATAGAGCGATTCACACGTTCGGATGCGTTAGACTGAGGAGAATACAGGGCCGTATAAACATGTTTTATACCGTACTTAGTAAGAAGTGAATTAAAGATGACCGATTTGAATTGAACGCCATTATCCGTCACGATTGTCTCGGGAACTCCGAAGGTGTGGAAGATGTAATCTTCCAAATAACAACAGATCGACGTTGCACAAAACTTCTTAAGGGGTTTCAGAAAGTTGTATTTTGAGAGATGGTCGACTATGATCAGTATCCCAATAGCACCGGATTTAGATCGAGGATATGGACCTAACAAATCCATGAACAGTCGTTGAAATGGTCGGGCTGATTGTACCAGCTGACCCATAGGTGGACGCAAGACGACATTGGATGGCTTAGTGCATTTACATGTTTCACAATTAGAGATGTATTCCTTGATTTGTTTCGACATGTGTGGCCAGAAGAAGTGTCGCTTAATTCGCTCGGTGGTCTTTCCTATACCTCCATGAGCACTAGTTAGGTAACAGTGATCTTGCTGAATGACCCCGTTGGTCAACGATTGGGGAACCCAGAGTTTCCAAGAGTCATTTTCTTGCACCTCACTACCAGCTGCAAATTCGGTACGCTTGTACAGATATTTCCCTACGACTATAAGATCGGGCAACTTGCTTTGATTGATCAAAACCTTGGTCTTTATAGTTCCGTATTCCGTACTATCGAACTCGGCGGAGTCTAAGTCGATTTCGGGACCTACGTCGGTGAATTCGCATAATTCATCAGCATACACTCGGGATAGGGTATCTGGAACAACATTCTCAGACCCCTTTCGATGTTTAATCGAAAATTGGAAACCCTGTAGTTTCAGAGCCCACCGCGCCAACCTGCCACTGAGATCAGTCTGTCGCATCAACCACTGCAAGCTTGAGTGGTCGGTTATCACTGTGAACTCCTGTCCTTCAATGTACGCGCGGAATTTCTTAATACCTAGGACAACGGCCAGACACTCCTGCTCAGTAACGCTGTAGTTCCTTTGCGCCTTATTCAACTTTTGTGACATAAAAGCCACAGGAACCTCATCTCCACTACTATTTACTTGGGCAAGAACGCTGCCAATTCCGTCCTGGCTCGCGTCACATTGCAGGACAAAGGGTCGATTAAAGTCTGGATTGGCCAGTACAGGTGCAGAAGTCAGTCTTCTTTTCAGCTCGTTAAAAGCTTTTTCGGCTTCGTCCGACCAATTGAAGGATTTGGACTTCCTGAGTAATTCTGTGAGAGGATGGGATACTACCGAGAAGTTGCTTATGAAGCGGCGATACCAGCCAGCCATACCGAGAAAACGTCTCATTTGTCGAACCGACACGGGCCTAGGAAACTCAGTTATCGCCACGAGTTTGTCTGGATCTACCTTAAGCATTCCGTTTCCGACTACGTATCCCAGATACTTGACTTCTCTCAAGCAGAATTTACTTTTACTTACATTGATCGTGAGACCAGCCTTCTGCAAATGTAGAGCGACTTCCTCCAGAACCCGCATATGCTTGTCGAAAGTATCTGTGATGACTAGCAGGTCGTCAAGATACACGAATACAAAATCCCTAAGTTGGGGTGGAATAACTAGATCCATCAATCTACAAAGTGTCTGGGGTGCATTGCATAATCCGAATGGCATCACCCGATATTGATACAGGGGCCTGTTAGGAACAGTGAAAGCGGTTTTGTCACGAGAACCTACTTCCAGCGGAATTTGGTGGAAAGCCTTTTTCAAATCTAGACTCGAAATAACCTCAGCAGGCGGTAATCGACCTAAAATCCCATTGATATGAGGTAAGGGATAAGCGTCCTTGACCGTCACTGCATTGACTTTCCGCGAGTCCAGACAGAGTCGAACCTTCCCTGGTTGACGTATCAACACGACAGGCGAGCTCCAGGAACTTTTGGATTCCTCGATGATCCCTTGAGCTAGCATTTCGTCCAGCTCCGCAAAAATCAATTTCTCGATAGCCGGAGAAACTGGATAATGCCGCTGCTTTATTGGCTTTGCATCCTGAACATCGATAACGTGTTCAACCAGGGTCGTTTTTCCCAATCCATCTTTGTCAAAAGAAGGAAAACGTGACTTAACCACTTCCAATCGGTTCAATTGGCAAGTCGTCAAAACGAGTGATTTGGTGTTATTACCTTTGTCCACCTCGACATTCAAACTATGTTGCACTTCGCTGAATATTCCGGGCGCTAACTTAAATGCTCTCCAGAAATCAATACCCAGGTACAAATCTTGAGAAAGGTTAGGAATGAGATACAATTCGATTTCTCGAATCTGTCCTCGAAATTCAATGTCGACCTTTACCTTTCCTTTCACAGGTTGACGATTTCCATCAGCCGTTTTAATACTACTAACAAACTTGATCACGTCTCGACCATCACTCAAAATACTCTCTGCAACTTTTGAACCAACACAACTTATGGTGGCACCACTATCTAGTAGTCCTAGCATAGTACGATCTAAAAATGTCACCTCCGCATACGAACGAACGTCATCTCCCCTGTTGACAATTGCATCTATAAATCTCCGACGGCTTTGTAACACAGACTTCCAGAATGTTCGTAGCCTAAGTGTCGATCGCTTACTCTTAAGCTTCACCGTGGGAGCGTCTTCACCAAAAATTCGAGCTCGTGCTCTCTGATAAGCATCAAAACGAACGTGATATGGCTTAATTGGATACAGGGTCGGTCTTCTGCTATTGGATTCGCCGGTCGTTTTGTCTTCATTGTTTAAAAGTAAGGCAGTGGGAGCGTGAACTTCACCGCCAATGCCACCAAAACTAGTGTCGATAGGCGGAATCACGTCCAAGGTTGATTTTACATGGGGTGCGGGTTTCGCTGTCGAAGCTGGGCCACACCCGGTCGAAAGTTTCCCGACGCCCTACATTTAGCACAGTTGGGTTTGAAGACATTAACGGCGCCACACCCATAGCAGAAGATCCGCCGTTCCTTCAAACAATCTAAATACCTGTGACCAGGCTCGTCACAATTCCAACAAATGAGAGTATTACCCTCGCCTAAAGCACAAATTCCGCTTTCATTACTTGGTGTCAGACTTCCTTCCTTTGGTAATACAAAATCGCCGTCAACCTCGGAGATGTTACGCCGAAGGGTCGGATTCCGTAATCCAGTAAAACCGCGGTTAACCTCAGCAAAGAAACGTTCACGTTTCCGGCAGATATCACGGAGTTGCGCTACAGAGCCAATGGTCAGATATAAGATCTCATGTCGAATATCCGGTCTAAGGTTGCGTGAAATGATCTCAACGAGTTCCTTTTCGCTTATTTGAGAGTTTAGTCGGTTTGTTAAAACAGAAATCGAATCAAAATACTCGTCGAAAGATTCTCGATCTCTCTGCTTCCTTGACCGAATACTCTCAAGGAGATCGTAGTCGGTGCGACAATCCTTGTATTGCGTACGCAATGCTTCGCAAAGGTCAAACCAATTGCAATTGAGCACGCCCCTGTGATAACGCCAAAACCATTCGCGCGCCTTACCGTGAAGCAACATGTGGAAGTTGTTACAGATCAACGAAAAATCTCCGTACAAAGTCTGGTTCGTCAGAACCTGTATGCGATACAAAAACTCGTCAACCGTGAGACCATCTACCGAGCCGTCAAATCGTATTTGCCATTTCTGTATCAGACTGGTGATACGATCGGACTTGCTTAGATCGAGTGAACGATCATTGAACATTGAGTGATCAGGTGCGAACGAAACGCTGCGTGGATTGGATGGAATCCCCTGCTCCATATTTGCATTAGGACCGGTTGTTGGAGGGTAACGAGAGAATTCCCCCGGACCGTTTAGTGGAAAGCCCGGTGGACTAGAACGAACCCCGGTGGATCGACGATTAAAATTTTCGAAGCACCGCTGGACGTTAGAGGCAACAACATCAGACATTTTGCTGGTCAAACAATCGACCATCTCCGTCTTCTGTTGTTTCCAAGCTACGTCAATCAAGGCCTTAACTTCCTCGGTCGTGAGACTTTTATCTGTGCTTGAAATCAGCCGAATACCAGAAATTCGTTGACTATCCTCAAAAAGATTATCTTCGTCCAGGAGCCCTCTGTCCGGATTTCGATTAGGCTCTCCAGCCCATAAGTTTTCGTTCCTCGTCCAGTCCGACTGATTTCGCCCCTTGGCCTTGCCTTTTCGCCCAGTGTTCGTACTTCGTGTTTGCATAGTTTTCGGAATTGCTCCCTTGGATGCTGGTGTCCTTTTAATAGATTGGTTTCTACCCGACATGACAGTGTTAGCGGGCACAACCGTAACTTCTATCGGCTTCATATCTTCCACCAAGCACGGCTCTTTGCAGGTTGGACAATTGTTCGAAGTCTTCAAATACTCTGTGATACACGATTGGTGAAAAACATGTTTACACAGGGTAACCAAGCATGCGACCTCAGGAACCAGTTCAGCCTTGCATACCTGACAAACTATGCTGGGGTTGAGGCGACTCAAGTCCTCATTACTACGAACGGTGAACATGTCTACTTAAATTCAAGAAGCGCAAAACGATAATCAAAATACCACAACACAGATTCTGAGCAACAACAGCCCACGAAACAATCAATAAATCGAATTTCGAGGAATTCAAACAAACGAAATTATCCTGAATAGTAGAATTCAGAAATGTCTTAACCGGAACTTTACGATTTGAAGTTTTCCTTAATTTCTATAGTCAAAACTAAAGGTGATTGTTGATCCTAAAATCCACAAGGTAATACTCCAAAATTCACAATAAAAAAAAATGACAGGTTCTAAAACCCAAGAAAAATGTGTACAAATAACTAACTTTCTCCGTCCTCCAGCCAGGCACTACCTTCGGTCGTTTGGTGGTTTTACCCCTCCCTTTCACATCAAGACATCAGTTCAAAAAAAACTTTCAGTAACATAACAGTATATCCGCTTAGTCCATGTATCAGGTCACCAAGGACTTCCTAGTCTAAGGTCGGCATATCGTCGACGTTGGCAATTACAGACAGACATGTGCAGCAATTGAAAAGCGAAAAAATAATTCCCTCAGGGGAAATACATAAAACGATCTAAGATTCCAGCTATTGGAAATAATACCATCAAAACTCTGGTCTAGCATGCGTGAGATGACAAATGACTAGTAATTCAACAAGATGATGCATTTAATTGATAATTGAAAAGCATTCCGGTCCAAGGTTCGCGCAATACAATCCCTGGTTATTCCAGAACGCTGGGATATAACACATATAAGGCTGTCGAAACTTAAGTGACATTAACGTTGAAGCGGACGGATTCTCCTACAAATTCAGTTGAACAGATGGTTTTCTCGTCAGGTCGACCACCCAGGCAAGACGCCTGCAATTCCAGTGAAAGGCACATCTAATTCGCCCTTACTTGCAACAAAAAAAAAACCCGCCGATAAGAGAAGGGTTCTGGAGTGAGGTGTCCTTTAACGTCAGCTGTGCGGTCAGGAACCAAACTAAAATCAGAACCCGAAATTCCGCAAGACCTAGTTCCAAGGCCTCACCCAGAACAAGAAAAGGGATCGCCTTTAAGACGAACAATAATCTACCAAGTGATTAAACCGAGCAAGAGAAATTTAATAGGGGAAATTATGAACAATCAGCTTTCAAGGGACCCGCCGATTCTTTGGTCAGATCTTCCGCTTCTAGCAAAAGGTCTGCGATTCCAAAAGGAAGAGAGGGGTCTTCTTGGTCATTCGACTGAGGTCCAGATAGAAAGAAGAAAGGTATTCTGGTGTGGGACAATCCGAGTACCAGGTCTTAAGGGTTTAGAGCCAGACAAGTGTTTTGGTCAGGAACACGGCCAAAGGTGCCAAGTTACCTGCTATTCCTAAAGAACATGTTTAGCTTCCCACACTCAGTTGCAAAATGAAGTCCTATAGACAACTATATATTAAGCTATAAGGGAAAATTTAAAGCGAAAATAGTTTGTGGAACCCCAAAGCATTAGCGCGATGCCAATATCTTTTCGGGCCCCACGTTGGTATTAACCAACGAGGTTTCTACCAAAAGTGTGTGACTCAAGAAAGTCTTGGAACAAGCCCAAAACTTCCTCGGGCCCCACGTTGGGCGCCAATTTATGTAATGAATCAGACGATTGTTGACAAATTTTCTGTGTGTCGACTGTCAACTGGAAGGCATGGTCAAACCGGGCGCACGCGTTTAATCCAGCCATGCTCGTCGGCAACCGGGGTGGGATCTTGGTTGTCCCATGACTTCCTCCATTATCACAAATAATTCGCGTGCTACAAAATAAAAAAAAACCAAAACTAGGAGAGACCAAACGAGATAGAAAAAGGGAGAGATAGAGAGAGAGGGAGATAGAGGGACTGAACTGATGACCTGATACCAGGGGAGGGGCTGTGGGAGGCGTGTCCGACACCGACCCCCACCCACTTTCTTAACCCACCCTACCGTGGGCCCCGATGTCCTTGGAGCCCCCTTGTGTTTTTTTTCTAAGCCACCGTTGACCTTGGTACTAACTGCGCCTGGAGGACGAAAGCCAAAGAACTTTTACACACTCATTCTCCTTTACATTAACACCATTTTATTTCCTTTATAATAATAACGCACAAGTTACTCACAAAAAAAAAGGTTTTCCTCTAATAATATCAAACATTAATTGATTGGTAATCTTAAATTTATCAATATCGAATTTTAATCGTTTTTGAAATTTTTATTCTTAACAATATCGAACTTTAATAGTTTTGTAAATTTTTTTTTTTTTTATATTTAGCAATTTAGAACTTTAATCGAATTGTACTTTCATATTTAAAATCATCGAATTCTAATCGATAGGTAATTTTAAACTTAAAATTATCGAACTTTAATCGATTGGCAAATTCAAACTTAAAATTATAGAACTTTAATCGATGTGTAATTTCAAACTTAAAATTATCGAACTTTAATCGATTGGCAAATTCACATTTAAAAATTATCGAACTTTAATCGATTGGCAAATTCAAACTTAAAATTATAGAACTTTAATCGATGTGTAATTTCAAACTTAAAATTATCGAACTTTAATCGATGTGTAATTTCAACCTTAAAATTTATCGAACTTTAATCGATTGGCAAATTCACATTTAAAAATTATCGAACTTTAATCGATCTGTACTTTCAAATTTAAATTTATAGAACTTTAATCGATTTGTAATTTCAAACTTAAAATTATCGAACTTCAATCGATCTGTACTTTCAAATTTAAATTTATAGAACTTTAATCGATTTTTAATTTCAAACTTAAAATTATCGAACTTTAATCGATTGCCAAATTCACATTTAAAAATTATCGAACTTTAATCGATCTGTACTTTCAAGACAGTAACAAGCGAATAAGCTCTTCGAGGTGAAACTCAACAGGATTAGAGTAATCGATATGAAAACTTAAATTTTTCTTGTTTTATTATGGAGCTAGGGGATCCGATTTGAAACTTTAAATATAATAAGTTCATCGATGTGAAACTCAAAACGATTAGAGTAATCGGTTTGAAAATCACAACGATTAATAAATGTAATGTTGATACACAACGCGCAAGGATAGGAACAATCAAAACCATCAATTGTATTGATAAAGTCGATAGGGAATATATATATTTTCTAGCGTAATCGATATGAAACTTAAATTTTTCTTGTTTTTTTATGGAGCAAGGGGAAATAAAAAGGCCACTTACTTGTTCGAGCGTAGATCCGTGCTTCGTCGCCAGCGCTGTCGATGTAGGCAGAATCCAAGCTGTAGGGCAAAAACATTACATTAGTACTTGATGGTTTTGCCTTCTCTTCCCCTCTTTCAACATGAATTTACACAATCTACCCCGCGTTAATATATCCACTCTACTAGCGTTCGGAACCCCCTATAATCCCTGGTCGTTCGGTAAATCCTTTTAGGTAACCAAACTTTAGTCAGAAAGACTTAAAAGTTTCTTTTTTTTTTCTTGAATAAGTAAGACCCCCCCCCACAGGGACTATTCGGTATGTGGCTGAGGAATCTGCTTCTAAAGGTGTCTAGTGCTGCTGCCGATGTTTAGTTGCTGTTAATGATGATTAGCTGCTGCCAATAATGATTAGCTGCTGCTGTTAATGATGATTAGCGGCTGCTAATGATGATTAGCGGCTGCTAATGACGATGTTTATCGCTGCTGATGCTGGTTATTAGCTGCTGCCAATGATGATTAGCGGCTGCTAATGATGATTAGCGGCTGCTAATGACGGTGTTTATCGCTGCTGATGCTGGTGATTAGCTGCTGCCAATAATGATTAGCTGCTGTTAATGATGATTAGCGGCTGCTAATGATGATTAGCGGCTGCTGATGCTGGTGATTAGCTGCTGCCAATAATGATTAGCTGCTGTTAATGATGATTAGCGGCTGCTAATGATGATTAGCGGCTGCTAATGACGATGTATATCGCTGCTGATGCTGGTGATTAGCTGCTGCCACTGCTACTGTTAGTAAAATTATTTGCTAATGGGATGAAACAACTGAATTGGGTGTAAGTCGGCCAGTAGAAAAAGAAGAAGAAGACTTTTGGGATAATTGTTGCCACGGATTAACAAGGACTTTGGTTGATTTCTTGCGATTGAAAATGTTTGTGAGAATGTCCACCGATTGTTGTTGTGGTGGTGGTTGTGTATATTTTTGTCTACTTGCGGCGGCGACGGCAACCAGTGCGGTCTTTGGAGGTGGCGGCCATTGTGGTGGCACTTTGACGTTCCCTGCTCCCTTGATTGTTACAACTTTATAACACTTATGAAAATTGAATGCAATGAAGGTACACAATAACAGGGTTTCCTTTATTTGTTTAATTTTCTTGATCGGAGTTATGAATTCAAAGTGGTTTTGGTTTTGTATATTTTCTTAAATTTTTATTAGCAACGGTACTAACTAGTGACTGCTATATAATTTTGCAATACACGACACATTTACTTCAACAACATTCAATTTATTTTTGCGTTTTCCGCCTGTTGCAATTTATTTCTACGTTGAATTTTTTTTTTTTTAAAGCTTTGATTTTCTAATTTTGAAACGCAATTAACACATAGAAAAAAAATGTCGACTTTTTATATAAACGACTGCCACAACACTCAACCGTTTCTTATTATTTGATATTTGATAAAAAAAACAATTATTCAACAGAAATCGAATTTTCTCAAGCCGCACAAAAACTAATGTCACCCCGATCAGCACAATGCTCTTCTCAACTGCACGGTTCAACCATCGAAAACTTAATAATCCCCTTTTCTTCTTATTTTCTGCTTGTACGTCGCAAAACGCATTCCGTCTCCGCACGGTCGCTAGTCGATGACGCTATCAACCAGAAATCGTACGATTTCTCGGCCAATCAGAGAAGGTCTTTTAAATTTTTCGACCGACATTTCGGTGAACAACTACATTGACATAATGATGTCGATGCAGGTGCATGAAAACCTACGTGGCATACCAGCTATGGCTATCAACCAGAAATCATCCGATTTCTGGGCCAATCAAAAAAAGTCTTTTAAAATTTTCGACCAACATTTCGATGGACCACGACATTGACAAAATTATGCCGATGCATGTACATGTATTCGAGTCTGAAACGTAGCAGTTATTTTTGGTCGCAATTCAAATGAGATACCATTGAACGCGTCTGGCGTATAGGGTGGCTCGTATCACTCGGATTATTTTCTTTACAAGAAAAAATATCTCCCATTACAATAGTCTACAGCTTCCCCCACACCCGTAGTAACGGGTTGTAGGGTATTATCTTAATCTATATATATATATAGGGCACAGCTTCCCCCCACCCGTGGTAAGGGGTTGTGAACCTATTATCAATAGCCTATACATAACATACAGCTTCCCCCCACCCGTGGTAAGGGGTTGTATAGTAACGGGTTGTAGGGTATTATCTTAATTTATATATATATAGGGCACAGCTTCCCCCCACCCATGGTAAGGTGAATCTATTATCAATAGCCTATACATAACATACAGCTTCCCCCCACCCGTTGTAAGGAGTTGTATGTTATTATCAATATTTAGTAATCAAGCTTGTATACAGTCTACAGCTTCCCCCCACCCGTGGTAAGGAGCTGCAGACTATTTTCCTAGTTCACTTATAGGAGGCAGGGACTTTGTCTCTCCAAGTTTATTTTGGTCAGGTACGTTTCATCCTAATTTTATATGGTTTGCAACTTCCTCACCACCCGAGGTAAGGGGTTGCAAATCCACGTTTTTTTTAGTTCGCTTATAGGAGGCAGGGACTTTGTCTCTCCAGTTCGAAGGTTGGATAGGTGTACCTACAATTTATTACCATTAATCTAGACATAGTCTACAGCTTCCCCCACACCCGTAGTAACGGGTTGTAGGGTATTATCTTAATCTAGATATATATAGGGCATATAGGGCACAGCTTCCCCCCACCCGTGGTAAGGGGTCGTGAACCTATTATCAATAGCCTATACATAACATACAGCTTCCCCCCACCCGTTGTAAGGAGTTGTATGTTATTATCAATATTTAGTAATCAAGCTTGTATACAGTCTACAGCTTCCCCCCAACCGTGGTAAGGAGCTGCAGACTATTTTCCTAGTTCACTTATAGGAGGCAGGGACTTTGTCTCTCCAAGTTTATTTTGGTCAGGTACGTTTCATCCTAATTTTATATGGTTTGCAACTTCCTCACCACCCGAGGTAAGGGGTTGCAAATCCACGTTTTATTTAGTTCGCTTATAGGAGGCAGGGACTTTGTCTCTCCAGTTCGAAGGTTGGATAGGTGTACCTACAATTTATTACCATTAATCTAGACATAGTCTACAGCTTCCCCCACACCCGTAGTAACGGGTTGTAGGGTATTATCTTAATCTAGATATATATAGGGCATATAGGGCACAGCTTCCCCCCACCCGTGGTAAGGGGTCGTGAACCTATTATCAATAGCCTATACATAACATACAGCTTCCCCCCCCCCCCCTTGTAAGGAGTTGTATGTTATCATCAATATTTAGTAATCAAGCTTGTATGCAGTCTACAGCTTCCCACCCACCCGTGGTAAGGGGTTGCAGACTACTTTCTTAGTTCACTTATAGGAGGCAGGGACTTTGTCTCTCCAAGTTTGAGTGGTTAGCTACGTATCCTCTAGTTTATATACAGTTTCCCCACATCCGTGGTTAGGGGCAGCAGACTATTCTCTTAGTTCACTCGTAGGAGGCAGGGACTTTGTCTCTCCTAGTTTAAGGTGGTCAGCTATACGGCTCGCAACTTCTTGTCAGATCTTTATACGTAAATAACATTTGCCTCTGAATTATAAGATTCCTCACGGGCATCTATTTCGATTATGGGACAAATCCTCGATCCAGTCGCAAAATATTAAGTTGCGCCGTCGCAAGATGGCTGACTTGCGACAGCTAAAATTGCTACTGCAATTTTGTATCCTCGATAATAATCGTAAAACTCTAATTCAGCATATTCGCTGAATAAAATTTGCTACTGTCAAAAGTGTGTAAGTGTAAAGTATAAAATCCCAAAATAGAAATGCAAGCTGGACCATCCGAACTGAATAAAAAATGGACAAGACGTCCCAATTTTTCGGAGGAACTACGACTACTTGTAAACATTTTAGAAAACAATAGAGAAGTTATTTTATGTACCTTGTGACAAGTTTTGATGCCGGAACGACGTATCACTCTTTGTGCGTTCCTGGAAGTTAGGTTATCCTAGCGTTTAGCGTGTTATTGATTACCGTGGAAGTGAAGGCAAGGACTTCGCTCATAAGCCGTTCAAGTGTAAGGAATTCTAGCGTTAAGCGTGGAAGTGAAGGCAAGGACTTCGCGCTTAAGCTGATCATTTGCAAGGAATTTTAGCGTTAATCGTGGATATGAAGGCAAGGACTTCGTTATTGAGCCGTTCAATCGTGAGGAAATTCTAGCGTTAAGCGTGGATGTGAATGCAAGGACTTCGCGCATAAGCCGTTCAAGTGTAAGGAATTCTAGCGTTAAGCATGGAAGTGAAGGCAAGGACTTCGTTCTTAAGCTGTTCAATTGCAAGGAATTCTAGCGTTAAGCGTGGCTGAGAAGGCAAGTACTTCGCTCTCGAGCCGTTCATTCGTAAGGAAATTCTAACGTTAAGCGTGGATGTGAATGCAAGGACTTCGCTCTTGAGCCGTTCAATCGTGAGGAAATTTTAGCGTTAAGCGTGGATGTGAAGGCAAGGACTTCGCTATAGAGCCATTCAATCGTGAGGAAATTCTAGTGTAAAGCGTGGCTGAGAAGGCAAGTATTTCAAGCATTTCTAGGTGAATTTCCCTGGAGTATTTCAACATGTTTTTCGAGAGGAAAGAAAGATGTCAGTAAAATAGAAAATTAGGAAAGTTTTAAATTTGTGCGGACGAATTTGTTCTTCACAACATATCATGACAACGAAAATCACGTTAAATAATTCCGTCTCAATCTCCATCGCACAATAATTATATGTTATTCTAATAAATTGTTTTTAATTTTGAAACGTTTGTTGTTTCTTTTTTATAGGTTGCTTTACATAAATTGTTTAAGTTAAATAGCATAAATAGTATCCAGAGATATAAATATAGTTGTTCCTCTCATCCTACATCAGAGTATCGGATCACTTTAACTTTAATGATAACCAAATTATTTTATTGTAGTTTGAAATGGTTTTTTCCGTTAATACTAAAACATATTTTCGTGTTGAGGCTGTATCTTAAGATACAAAAAACTAAAACAATCCCCGTTACAATAGAAAATTATTATCTCATAGGAAAAGGTTAGCGGTTAAATTTATTTCATAATTTATTTTTAAATTATCTATAGTAACTTAGACTCTACGTCTAAGTGCCAGAGATCGGTGGAGGAAATCGATTCGATTCGATCGCAGCGTCACTGATGGAACTATCTCTCCAGAACGGTGGCAATTAGTCAAGATAAAGCTCTCTGTTAGCTTCTTGACTTTTATGAAGGAGCATACAGGACCACCTCCTATCACTCGCGATGGCGGCTGGCGTCAAGGCCGTATTAAGCTAATCGCGTGTGATGACTTGAGATCTCGCGATCTCTATAAACAGGCCATTAACAGTCTAGGATAGGTTTGGCCGGGCACTAAGCTCGAGGTCGTTACGATTGAGGATATCCCCAGCTGACCGAGAGCTCGCACCTGGATCCCAAATGATTCCTCCTCTGCGAATGAAATACTCCAGGTCCTTCAAATTAGCAATCCCTCACTTCCGACCCACGAGTGGAAAGTCGCCAAGTTGGAGGAGCAAAGAGGTTCCTACAGATCCGCGATTGTTGTGATCAACCAGGAAACTCTTGCTCCTTTGGCTGAGACCAAAGGCGTGGTAAAAAATTCGGATGGAATCACATCACCCTTGAAGTCTACAAGATGGATGAGCTGGAGGCAGGTAAACTGCCCCCATCCCTAAGACTCGGAGCTCCTAATTCCCGACCCTGGAGCATCTATCATGATTCCCTTGATGGAAGACACTCCAAAAACTTTGGATGGAGACGGAAGACTCACCCTTCGGAGAATTTCCCAACGAGAACGTACTTCTCAGTTCGTCTTCAGAAAGGGAAGATCTGGAAAACACCGTGGTGGAAGTTTCTCTACCTGATTGCAACGGAAATGCTGCAGTTAGTTCAGATTAACCTCCAACACTCTAAAAAGGCATCGGGCTCCCTTTTACTCCGTCTGCTTAAAGGCGGAGAAGACATCGTCCTATTCCAAGAACTATGGATTGTTAACAACCTGGTTTGCGGACTTAGGACTCCTGGTTGTTATTCGCTGTATGTAGCAGATAAAGGTAAGCCTAGATCATGCATATTAATGAAACGTAATCTTAATGTATTTTTACTTCCTAACTACAGCGATCGGGATGTCACTGCCGCACGATTAGAGACTCATCAAGGAACTAAATAGCTGGCATCGACTTACCACGACCACGTGGGATCTCTCCCTGGTGATAGCCTGGAGAGATTAATCGCAGAGGCAAGAAGACGTAACACCAGTCTCATTATCGGCTGCGATGCAAACGCCCATCACTCAGTATGGGACAGCTCCGACATCAACGACAGGGGTGAGTTACTTTTTGATTATATTTTAAGTACTAACCTAACTGTAGTCAAGACTGGTAATGACTACAACCTTCGTAACCAGGAGTCGACAAGAGGTGTTAGATATTACTCTTGTCATCGACTCTCTCAACCAAGTAATTCTAGAGCGGAAGGTATCGGCTGAACATTCTTTCTCCGATCACCGATACATACAATTCAGTTTAGATGATAAACACCCGCGCCAATCACCTTATAGAAATTATAGGAAGACTGACTGGCTCAAATGTCGAGTAACGTTTAAACACTATTTAAATGTACACTCTGATCTTACAATTCCCCCCTTAGCACTAATGAACTTCACACCAATGTCAAGTTACTCACCTGTGCTTTTAATAAAGCGCTTTCTGCGTCCTGCCCTCTCATTTGTCCAAGAGGCAAGAAGAGACCACATTGGTGGACCTCGGAGTTAGGGCATTTCAGAAGCAGCTGCAGGAAGCTATTCAACGTAGGCAAGGCTACTAGATTAGAAGATGACTGTGATGCTTACAAAGCATCTCTCAAACTTTATAAAAGAGAATTAAGGACAGCCAAGCACTTTTATTGCAGACTCTTCTGTGATAAAATAGAAGAATCTTCTGATTATTCGTCCAATAATGCCGAGCTGCCTGAAAAAGGCAGATGGCTCGTTGACTACTTCAAGCGAAATATCGCTCAATCTGCTTTTAGATACCCACTTCACGGGAAGCTCCCATGTGTTAGGTAATGTCGGCCTTGATAGGGCAGACACCCGTTTAACTATCTCCAATGATCTGATAAATAAGGAAAAACTGCTTTGGGAGCTACAATATTCAAACCATACAAATCTGCATATGGCAATCTGATGGCATAATTCCAGCCGAGTTGCAAAGGACTTCGGATATTATCCATCCTTTGCTGAAAATAATTCTTAAAAGCTGTCTCGATCTGGTCAATATTCCAGTTTTATGGAGAGAAGTAAATGTGGTTTTCATACCCAAAGTCAGAAATTGCTCGCATGTTAGTCTAAAGGATCTCAGACCAATCAGTCTTTCATCATTCCTGTTAAAGACACTGAAAAGACTGATCGATATCTAAATACGCACACGCATTGACAAGACTCCTGTCTACAGATCAGCACGCGTATTGTAAAGGCAAGTCTGTGGAAACAGCTGTGTACACACTGGTACGTTCTATTGAACGTTCCCTTCACCACAAGGAGTACACAATGGTGGTATTCCTAGACATTGAAGGCGCTTTTAACAACGTCAACACATCTGCAAAGACGGATGCGCTGTCAATTTTGAGGGTGGACGACTCGCTTGGCGAATTGATTAATCTTCTGCTCACAAGTAGGATTATTAATTCAAAGCTGGGCGTGTCGTCTGCCAGAAGATCTGTCTGCAGAGGAACCCCACAAGGTGAAGTCCTGTCCCCCCTACTATGGAACTTAGAGGTGAGGGCCGCAGAGTAATCGCTTAAGCAGATGACGTTGCTATTGGCGTCTCAGGAAAATACCCGAATACCTTATGGGAACTCCTGCAAAATGCTCAGAACAAGCAAACTGGACAGATCGCTGTGATTAAGGGGTAAATCATCACAAAACTGAGCTTGTCCTATTCACCAGGAAATACAAAGTTCCAGTTATTAATCCTCCTTCCATAAAAGGTATAACATTCTCTGATAGAGCCAAGTATTTGGGTCTTATTTTGGACAGGAAGCTGAGCTGGAAACCTAACATACAAGTGTTTTAACGCCTGTGCGAGTAACCGTGCTTCCTTATACCTAAGGGAAGAGTTACTTGGGCGGAGAGTTAATTAAACACAATTTTTATACTTCTAAAGGATTTTTATTTAAATATAATATTGAATGAATTTCTGGTTATATACTTCTAGGGAGGCCCGCTATCTTGAGCGTGGCTGCGACCTCTAATAGATAGCTTAGAATGATAAGTTTATATTATATTTTTATTATTTTTATATATAAAATATAAAGGGAGGCCCGCTGTCTTCATATCCTCAAATCCAAACGATCTTTATCCCAAAATCAAACGCAGTTCACGAAAATGCACTCATCAGCAATATTTTCCAATATCGATAAATCAAATAATTAATGCTCCAGATATAGTGCGATGCACTATTAACTGCGTAAGCAACTAAATTTTTAATTAATTTAACTATTAATATTGGGTTAAACCATTAAGTCGGTAAATTGTTACACAATATTAATGCATCAGCATAAAATTCGTCAATGGCTCTGGATAAAGTTCATACACCCAGCTAATGCCGTTGACGATGTACATTCACCCTTGCTCTCTATACCTACAATTCATAATTGTACTTGACTTTGGATTTCGTGTGTATCCGCCGCCGTATAGCATTGTATTCGGTATGGAACAATTGGGAAAGTGTATTGCTATTCGTTATAGCTGTCGTCTTGTATATACACATCATTGAATGAACCGCGAGTGCATGAATTATGTGTATTGCTATTCATTATATTTGTAGTGTTGTATATACACATCATTGAATGAACCGTGTGTGTTATGTTGCTTATAGCTGAAGTAGGTATCGGGTGACGAGCTCATGAACATGAAATATTTATGTTCGACATGAAAAGTAAGCGCTGCAGCGTACTTGGCGTACTTTTGATATTGTGTCGCATTTGACGTCGTGGGAAAGAAGATCATATTATTAAGGAGAGTTGATTTGATGAGGCGACATGTAGTGCGATCCCACGACATCCCACCCCCCTTAGAAGAAGGAAATTCCACGGTTGGAATTTTCGGGACACGATTGTTTTTTTTTGTGTACATATTCTTAATTTTCTAATCTAATTTTTATGTTTTTATGATTCTTTAAACATTAATAACTTCCTTAATTATTTTAACACAACGTTATAAAGTTGTTTTACACATTTCTTAACGTATATATAATAATTTTTTCTTGTTTAAATTATTTTTTATTATGATGACAATGTAAATCTTGGGCCTGGGTTTGGGTTAGCGTTGTTATTATCTAGTTCTAGTACAATTGATTGATTAACAAAAACTTCATCGATAGTTTCTTCATTGGGTTTTGGTTTGTTTTCATTCTCCGTTGGTTGCTGTCTTAACTTTGTTACAATGGTTTTTAGTTTATAATGGTATTTATAAATATACAACATGATTATGCAAGTTACTAAAGCTAGACTATATATTACTATATAATAGTGAGCATCGTGTTTATCTAAGTTTTGCAAACCTTTTCCTTCCTCTTTCTTTAACAAATCCACTTGGTAAGAAAGTTCCGCAAGATTATTGTTTTCATCGTATTTAAGCAGTTTAATAGGGGTTACGTTTGTAGAAAATGTGCTAGGTTTAGATTTCAAAAGAGTTAAATTTATCATCGGAATGAAAGAATTCCTTAAGAGAGTGCTATCTAGATTGTCACCATATATTGTCAGATCTTTATACGTAAAAACATTTGCCTGTGAATTATACGATTCCTCACGGGCATCTATTTCGATTATAGGGGCACATCCTCGATCCAGTCGCAAAATATTAAGTTGCGCCGTCTCAAGATGGCTGACTTGCGACAGCTAAAATTGCTACTGCAAATTTGTGTCCTCGATAATAATTGCAAAACTCTAATTCAGCATATTCGCTGAATAAAATTTGCTACTGTCAAAAGTGTGTAAGTGTAAAGTATAAAATCCCAAAATAGAAATGCAAGCTGGACCATCCGAACTGAATAAAAAACGGACAAGACGTCCCAATTTTTCGGAAGAACTACGACTACTTGTAAACATTTTAGAAAACAATAGAGAAGTTATTTTATGTAAGTATAATAATATAAAATCATGATTCATCAGCAAACTTATCAATTATTTTAGGTGATTTCTGAATTTCAGTCCTTCGGATAAGAAATTTTCTACGTTTTTAATAGATACGGGTGCCGACGTTAGCTTGGTAAAAAATATGTATAGTAAAAATACGATACATGGTGATGGCCTCTACACCATAACTACCATAAACGGGGAATCGCTAAAAACCCTTGGTTTGGTGTATGGTACTTTAGAGTTCAAGTCAACCGTACATACCCTTTTATTAAAGCACCCTTTCCATTTACTCAATAATCGAATCAATTTTCCTTATGACGGTATTATTGGGAATGATTTTTTATCAAAATTTAAATGCGTAGTGGATTTCAAACACCGCACTCTAGAAATTCCGTATAAAGAAAGCCAAACGGAGGAAAACATACCATCCCATTCGGCATACAAAGAAAACCTTAAAGACTTTGAGTAGCCATGCGAACTTCGATCCACCGATACTGATGATTCCGATTTCAACTTCAAAAATAAACAATTTAATTAAAACTTAGTCGAGAGTAAAACCAAGCAAAAAGACTTAGAGACAATAGATCCTAAGCAAAATCAAAAAGACTTAGAGACAATAGATCCTAAGCAAAATCAAAAAGACTTAGAGACATAGATCCTAAGCAAAATCAGAAAGACTTAGAGACAATAGATCCTAAGCAAAATCAAAAAGACTAAGAGACAATAGATCCTAAGCAAAATCAAAAAGACTTAGAGACAATAGATCCTAAGCAAAATCAAAAAGACTTAGAGACAATAGATCCTAAGCAAAATCAAAAAGACTTAGAAAAAACTAAGAAAGAAAGAAAATAACGTTAGCTGAAAAAAATCCAGATATTTTTTCTACCCCATGGAACACGACAAGAGGAAACTTTATTTAGGAATATTTCGGGATATACTCGTCCCAATCCTAACAAATTAAAAACACTCCATAACAACAACATAAAGATTTTGACAGAATAAATAAGTAAATAAATAAATAAATTAAATCCACTCTCTTAAATTCTTAGAATAAAAAAAAACAAAAGTTATCCATTCCCACTGAACTCGTTTCGATTTTACACGCTCATCCCATCACATCCCAGCACATCCTCGATCCAGTCGCAAGTGTGTTAAGCAATCTAACACGACAAAATTACCAAATCGGCATCCTCGATATCGCAATTTAATAATGATTATTGATGCGATTTTTAACACTGCTGAATTGAAAATTTCGCATCCTCGATAAAAATAACAGGCGCAAATCATTAAATTTTTCTTGCTATTTTGCGACCCCGATTTTTGAGTAGTAAACGTATTTAACACTGTACGTAACCTCAGAAAAAATAAATAAATTTACGTTTCATAGTGGATGCAGTGATTCAAGTTTGTGTGCAAAAAAAAACAAAAAAAACGGAATGGAATTAATTCGATACAGGAGAAAGCGATGATAATGTTTTTTTATGCGACATCGTTTCCCTAAAACTACGCAGTCTTCATTATTGATAATTTAAAGGATCAATTAAAGCGAACCACTACTATTGCGTATTCTTTTTTTTAACAGGAAAGCTTACTACTCTATTAATGTTCAAGCGGTAAGTTTATAATTTTGAAACAGGATATGTTCTTATGCCATATTTTCTAGGTTTGCGACTAAAATGCCATCTTCACAGATGTGGCGGTGAGATGGCCTGGCTCCACCCATGACACCCATATATACAAATAATCATCATTATATAATCATCTACATTCAGAATGTTTTCCGGATAATACATGGCTATTAGGCGATAGTGGTTATCAACTTCAGCACTGTCTGCTAACGCCAATAATTAGTCCTTCAACACCCGGAGAGGAAAATTATAATAAATTCCACAAGCAAACTAGGAAAATTGTTGAACAATCGTTTGGCATATTGAAAAGCCGGTTTTGGGATCATCATCATAATATCGCTAAATCACAGACGATAGTGACGATTCTGAAGCCGATAACGATCATGAAAATAGAGAAGAAGATGATGGCATCTATGAGTTGGATAACGAGCAATCTACTTCAGAAACCAGGACGCATGAACCGAAACATACTGACTAATTATAGTTTCTAAAATTAGTGAATAGTAAATTCTGTGTCTGCTGATGTTATTTCTGTATCTCCGTGATTTATTGCGATTAATTCTATAAATTACTATATTACCTCTGAAAAACTATCCGCGTAATAGCACAAGCCAAATATAGCATTTTCATCAGCTAAATTCACCACAGTTTTTTCAACATCTGATAATTGTTTCGGAGCACCACCACCGGTCTGGTTCTGATTATTTTTAATCTCTGCCAATTTTTTTTTCGTTCTTGATTTTAAATCTTTGAACTTATTGCGGAGATCTTCTCCGGATCGGGGCATATTTGTTTGGGACGAAAATTCTATGGCCACATTATCCCAAGCTCTTATTAAATTGTCACCATCTTGAGCCGTTCAATCGTGAGGAAATTTTAGCGTTAAGCATGGATGTGAAGGCAAGGACTTCGCTATAGAGCCATTCAATCGTGAGGAAATTCTAGTGTAAAGCGTGGCTGAGAAGGCAAGTATTTCAAGCATTTCTAGGTGAATTTCCCTGGAGTATTTCAACATGTTTTTCGAGAGGAAAGAAAGATGTCAGTAAAATAGAAAATTAGGTAAGTTTTAAATTTGTGCGGACGAATTTGTTCTTCACAACATATCATGACAACGAAAATCACGTAAAATAATTCCGTCTCAATCTCCATCGCACAATGAAATGACCAAAATTTTTTTTTATTTGGTAGATAATTTTTTGGCATTTAACATTTAAACACAATTTCTGGCATATGGCTACCACGACTATTTTTCACAAATGTCATTCTGGAGGTCCAATTTTCCAGCACTTTTTCAAGCATTTGAGGGCGTATGTCAGCAATGACACGTTGAATATTGGTTTCCAAAGCGTCAATCGATTGAGGTTTATCCACATAAACCAATGACTTCACGTATCCCCACAAAAAGTAATCGAGTGGCGTCAAATCGCACGAACGCGGAGGCCAATTCACCGGACCATTTCTCGAAATAATGTTGTCGTTGAAAGTTTCTTTCAATAAGTCGATTGTTTCACGTGCTGTATGGCAAGTGGCACCATCTTGTTGAAACCACATTTCATCCATATCCATATCTTCAAGATTTGACAACAAAAACTCATTTAACATGGTTCTGTATCGATTTCCATTCACGGTAACGCGTCGTCCTTCCTCATTTTTAAAGAAATATGGACCGATGATCCCACCAGCCCATAGACCGCACCAAACAGTACATTTATCAGGATGCATTGGTAATTCTTGAACGGCGTGTGGATTATCTTTGCTCCAAATGCGACAATTTTGTTTGTTGACGTATCCATTTAACAAAAAATGCGCCTCATCACTGAAGAGAATTTTACGGTAAAAAAATGGATCTTCGTTCAATTGATTTAACGACCAATCACTGAATTCACGGCGCAAACGATGGTCGTGTGGCTTTAATTCTTGCACCAATTGAATTTTGTATGGCACCAAACCCAAATCTTTACGTAAAATTTTCCATAAAGTCGATGGACAAAGTCCAATTTGCTGAGCACGACGACGAATCGATAAATTGTCGTTTTCTTCGACACTGGCCTCAACGACAGCAATATTTTCTTCTGTACGAACTCTTCTCATTCTTGTCGGTGGCTTGGCATCCAAAAGAGTGAATGTAGACCGAAATTTGGTAATTACGTTCTTTATGGTGGTCTCTGACGGACGATTATGTGCACCATAAAATTCACGAAGTGCTCTATAAACATTTTTAATTGAACACTGATTTTGAAAATAAATTTCCACGATTTGAAAACGTTGTTCTGGAGTTAACCTATTCATAATGATTTGCCAAACAATACTGAGTAGAAATGCCACTTTGAGCTGTCAAAACAACTGTCATAAAATAAAACGACATCTATCGGAAAAACAAACCTCCTAAAAAAACACCCGTTATGTTATTCTAATAAATTGTTTTTAATTTTGAAACGTTTGTTGTTTCTTTTTTATAGGTTGCTTTACATAAATTGTTTAAGTTAAATAGCATAAATAGTATCCAGAGATATAAATATAGTTGTTCCTCTCATCCTACATCAGAGTATCGGATCACTTTAACTTTAATGATAACCAAATTATTTTATTGTAGTTTGAAATGGTTTTTTCCGTTAATACTAAAACATATTTTCGTGTTGAGGCTGTATCTTAAGATACAAAAAACTAAAACAATCCCCGTTACAATAGAAAATTATTATCTCATAGGAAAAGGTTAGCGGTTAAATTTATTTCATAATTTATTTTTAAATTATCTATAGTAACTTAGACTTTACGTCTAAGTGCCAGAGATCGGTGGAGGAAATCGATTCGATTCGATCGCAGCGTCACTGATGGAACTATCTCTCCAGAACGGTGGCAATTAGTCAAGATAAAGCTCTCTGTTAGCTTCTTGACTTTTATGAAGGAGCATACAGGACCACCTCCTATCACTCGCGATGGCGGCTGGCGTCAAGGCCGTATTAAGCTAATCGCGTGTGATGACTTGAGATCTCGCGATCTCTATAAACAGGCCATTAACAGTCTAGGATAGGTTTGGCCGGGCACTAAGCTCGAGGTCGTTACGATTGAGGATATCCCCAGCTGACCGAGAGCTCGCACCTGGATCCCAAATGATTCCTCCTCTGCGAATGAAATACTCCAGGTCCTTCAAATTAGCAATCCCTCACTTCCGACCCACGAGTGGAAAGTCGCCAAGTTGGAGGAGCAAAGAGGTTCCTACAGATCCGCGATTGTTGTGATCAACCAGGAAACTCTTGCTCCTTTGGCTGAGACCAAAGGCGTGGTAAAAAATTCGGATGGAATCACATCACCCTTGAAGTCTACAAGATGGATGAGCTGGAGGCAGGTAAACTGCCCCCATCCCTAAGACTCGGAGCTCCTAATTCCCGACCCTGGAGCATCTATCACGATTCCCTTGATGGAAGACACTCCAAAAACTTTGGATGGAGACGGAAGACTCACCCTTCGGAGAATTTCCCAACGAGAACGTACTTCTCAGTTCGTCTTCAGAAAGGGAAGATCTGGAAAACACCGTGGTGGAAGTTTCTCTACCTGATTGCAACTGAAATGCTGCAGTTAGTTCAGATTAACCTCCAACACTCTAAAAAGGCATCGGGCTCCCTTTTACTCCGTCTGCTTAAAGGCGGAGAAGACATCGTCCTATTCCAAGAACTATGGATTGTTAACAACCTGGTTTGCGGACTTAGGACTCCTGGTTGTTATTCGCTGTATGTAGCAGATAAAGGTAAGCCTAGATCATGCATATTAATGAAACGTAATCTTAATGTATTTTTACTTCCTAACTACAGCGATCGGGATGTCACTGCCGCACGATTAGAGACTCATCAAGGAACTAAATAGCTGGCATCGACTTACCACGACCACGTGGGATCTCTCCCTGGTGATAGCCTGGAGAGATTAATCGCAGAGGCAAGAAGACGTAACACCAGTCTCATTATCGGCTGCGATGCAAACGCCCATCACTCAGTATGGGACAGCTCCGACATCAACGACAGGGGTGAGTTACTTTTTGATTATATTTTAAGTACTAACCTAACTGTAGTCAAGACTGGTAATGACTACAACCTTCGTAACCAGGAGTCGACAAGAGGTGTTAGATATTACTCTTGTCATCGACTCTCTCAACCAAGTAATTCTAGAGCGGAAGGTATCGGCTGAACATTCTTTCTCCGATCACCGATACATACAATTCAGTTTAGATGATAAACACCCGCGCCAATCACCTTATAGAAATTATAGGAAGACTGACTGGCTCAAATGTCGAGTAACGTTTAAACACTATTTAAATGTACACTCTGATCTTACAATTCCCCCCTTAGCACTAATGAACTTCACACCAATGTCAAGTTACTCACCTGTGCTTTTAATAAAGCGCTTTCTGCGTCCTGCCCTCTCATTTGTCCAAGAGGCAAGAAGAGACCACATTGGTGGACCTCGGAGTTAGGGCATTTCAGAAGCAGCTGCAGGAAGCTATTCAACGTAGGCAAGGCTACTAGATTAGAAGATGACTGTGATGCTTACAAAGCATCTCTCAAACTTTATAAAAGAGAATTAAGGACAGCCAAGCACTTTTATTGCAGACTCTTCTGTGATAAAATAGAAGAATCTTCTGATTATTCGTCCAATAATGCCGAGCTGCCTGAAAAAGGCAGATGGCTCGTTGACTACTTCAAGCGAAATATCGCTCAATCTGCTTTTAGATACCCACTTCACGGGAAGCTCCCATGTGTTAAGTAATGTCGGCCTTGATAGGGCAGACACCCGTTTAACTATCTCCAATGATCTGATAAATAAGGAAAAACTGCTTTGGGAGCTACAATATTCAAACCATACAAATCTGCATATGGCAATCTGATGGCATAATTCCAGTCGAGTTGCAAAGGACTTCGGATATTATCCATCCTTTGCTGAAAATAATTCTTAAAAGCTGTCTCGATCTGGTCAATATTCCAGTTTTATGGAGAGAAGTAAATGTGGTTTTCATACCCAAAGTCAGAAATTGCTCGCATGTTAGTCTAAAGGATCTCAGACCAATCAGTCTTTCATCATTCCTGTTAAAGACACTGAAAAGACTGATCGATATCTAAATACGCACACGCATTGACAAGACTCCTGTCTACAGATCAGCACGCGTATTGTAAAGGCAAGTCTGTGGAAACAGCTGTGTACACACTGGTACGTTCTATTGAACGTTCCCTTCACCACAAGGAGTACACAATGGTGGTATTCCTAGACATTGAAGGCGCTTTTAACAACGTCAACACATCTGCAAAGACGGATGCGCTGTCAACTTTGAGGGTGGACGACTCGCTTGGCGAATTGATTAATCTTCTGCTCACAAGTAGGATTATTAATTCAAAGCTGGGCGTGTCGTCTGCCAGAAGATCTGTCTGCAGAGGAACCCCACAAGGTGAAGTCCTGTCCCCCCTACTATGGAACTTAGAGGTGAGGGCCGCAGAGTAATCGCTTAAGCAGATGACGTTGCTATTGGCGTCTCAGGAAAATACCCGAATACCTTATGGGAACTCCTGCAAAATGCTCAGAACAAGCAAACTGGACAGATCGCTGTGATTAAGGGGTAAATCATCACAAAACTGAGCTTGTCCTATTCACCAGGAAATACAAAGTTCCAGTTATTAATCCTCCTTCCATAAAAGGTATAACATTCTCTGATAGAGCCAAGTATTTGGGTCTTATTTTGGACAGGAAGCTGAGCTGGAAACCTAACATACAAGTGTTTTAACGCCTGTGCGAGTAACCGTGCTTCCTTATACCTAAGGGAAGAGTTACTTGGGCGGAGAGTTAATTAAACACAATTTTTATACTTCTAAAGGATTTTTATTTAAATATAATATTGAATGAATTTCTGGTTATATACTTCTAGGGAGGCCCGCTATCTTGAGCGTGGCTGCGACCTCTAATAGATAGCTTAGAATGATAAGTTTATATTATATTTTTATTATTTTTATATATAAAATATAAAGGGAGGCCCGCTGTCTTCATATCCTCAAATCCAATCGATCTTTATCCCAAAATCAAACGCAGTTCACGAAAATGCACTCATCAGCAATATTTTCCAATATCGATAAATCAAATAATTAATGCTCCAGATATAGTGCGATGCACTATTAACTGCGTAAGCAACTAAATTTTTAATTAATTTAACTATTAATATTGGGTTAAACCATTAAGTCGGTAAATTGTTACACAATATTAATGCATCAGCATAAAATTCGTCAATGGCTCTGGATAAAGTTCATACACCCAGCTAATGCCGTTGACGATGTACATTCACCCTTGCTCTCTATACCTACAATTCATAATTGTACTTGACTTTGGATTTCGTGTGTATCCGCCGCCGTATAGCATTGTATTCGGTATGGAACAATTGGGAAAGTGTATTGCTATTCGTTATATTAGCTGTCGTCTTGTATATACACATCATTGAATGAACCGCGAGTGCATGAATTATGTGTATTGCTATTCATTATATTTGTAGTGTTGTATATACACATCATTGAATGAACCGTGTATGTTATGTTGCTTATAGCTGAAGTAGGTATCGGGTGACGAGCTCATGAACATGAAATATTTATGTTCGACATGAAAAGTAAGCGCTGCAGCGTACTTGGCGTACTTTCGATATTGTGTCGCATTTGACGTCGTGGGAAAGAAGATCATATTATTAAGGAGAGTTGATTTGATGAGGCGACATGTAGTGCGATCCCACGACATCCCACCCCCCTTAGAAGAAGGAAATTCCACGGTTGGAATTTTCGGGACACGATTGTTTTTTTTTGTGTACATATTCTTAATTTTCTAATCTAATTTTTATGTTTTTATGATTCTTTAAACATTAATAACTTCCTTAATTATTTTAACACAACGTTATAAAGTTGTTTTACACATTTCTTAACGTATATATAATAATTTTTTCTTGTTTAAATTATTTTTTATTATGATGACAATGTAAATCTTGGGCCTGGGTTTGGGTTAGCGTTGTTATTATCTAGTTCTAGTACAATTGATTGATTAACAAAAACTTCATCGATAGTTTCTTCATTGGGTTTTGGTTTGTTTTCATTCTCCGTTGGTTGCTGTCTTAACTTTGTTACAATGGTTTTTAGTTTATAATGGTATTTATAAATATACAACATGATTATGCAAGTTACTAAAGCTAGACTATATATTACTATATAATAGTGAGCATCGTGTTTATCTAAGTTTTGCAAACCTTTTCCTTCCTCTTTCTTTAACAAATCCACTTGGTAAGAAAGTTCCGCAAGATTATTGTTTTCATCGTATTTAAGCAGTTTAATAGGGGTTACGTTTGTAGAAAATGTGCTAGGTTTAGATTTCAAAAGAGTTAAATTTATCATCGGAATGAAAGAATTCCTTAAGAGAGTGCTATCTAGATTGTCACCATATATTGTCAGATCTTTATACGTAAAAACATTTGCCTGTGAATTATACGATTCCTCACGGGCATCTATTTCGATTATAGGGGCACATCCTCGATCCAGTCGCAAAATATTAAGTTGCGCCGTCTCAAGATGGCTGACTTGCGACAGCTAAAATTGCTACTGCAAATTTGTGTCCTCGATAATAATTGCAAAACTCTAATTCAGCATATTCGCTGAATAAAATTTGCTACTGTCAAAAGTGTGTAAGTGTAAAGTATAAAATCCCAAAATAGAAATGCAAGCTGGACCATCCGAACTGAATAAAAAACGGACAAGACGTCCCAATTTTTCGGAAGAACTACGACTACTTGTAAACATTTTAGAAAACAATAGAGAAGTTATTTTATGTAAGTATAATAATATAAAATCATGATTCATCAGCAAACTTATCAATTATTTTAGGTGATTTCTGAATTTCAGTCCTTCGGATAAGAAATTTTCTACGTTTTTAATAGATACGGGTGCCGACGTTAGCTTGGTAAAAAATATGTATATTAAAAATACGATACATGGTGATGGCCTCTACACCATAACTACCATAAACGGGGAATCGCTAAAAACCCTTGGTTTGGTGTATGGTACTTTAGAGTTCAAGTCAACCGTACATACCCTTTTATTAAAGCACCCTTTCCATTTACTCAATAATCGAATCAATTTTCCTTATGACGGTATTATTGGGAATGATTTTTTATCAAAATTTAAATGCGTAGTGGATTTCAAACACCGCACTCTAGAAATTCCGTATAAAGAAAGCCAAACGGAGGAAAACATACCATCCCATTCGGCATACAAAGAAAACCTTAAAGACTTTGAGTAGCCATGCGAACTTCGATCCACCGATACTGATGATTCCGATTTCAACTTCAAAAATAAACAATTTAATTAAAACTTAGTCGAGAGTAAAACCAAGCAAAAAGACTTAGAGACAATAGATCCTAAGCAAAATCAAAAAGACTTAGAGACAATAGATCCTAAGCAAAATCAAAAAGACTTAGAGACATAGATCCTAAGCAAAATCAGAAAGACTTAGAGACAATAGATCCTAAGCAAAATCAAAAAGACTAAGAGACAATAGATCCTAAGCAAAATCAAAAAGACTTAGAGACAATAGATCCTAAGCAAAATCAAAAAGACTTAGAGACAATAGATCCTAAGCAAAATCAAAAAGACTTAGAAAAAACTAAGAAAGAAAGAAAATAACGTTAGCTGAAAAAAATCCAGATATTTTTTCTACCCCATGGAACACGACAAGAGGAAACTTTATTTAGGAATATTTCGGGATATACTCGTCCCAATCCTAACAAATTAAAAACACTCCATAACAACAACATAAAGATTTTGACAGAATAAATAAGTAAATAAATAAATAAATTAAATCCACTCTCTTAAATTCTTAGAATAAAAAAAAACAAAAGTTATCCATTCCCACTGAACTCGTTTCGATTTTACACGCTCATCCCATCACATCCCAGCACATCCTCGATCCAGTCGCAAGTGTGTTAAGCAATCTAACACGACAAAATTACCAAATCGGCATCCTCGATATAAATGACAGTCGCAAAATTACCAAATGACAGTCGCAATTTAATAATGATTATTGATGCGATTTTTAACACTGCTGAATTGAAAATTTCGCATCCTCGATAAAAATAACAGGCGCAAATCATTAAATTTTTCTTGCTATTTTGCGACCCCGATTTTTGAGTAGTAAACGTATTTAACACTGTACGTAACCTCAGAAAAAATAAATAAATTTACGTTTCATAGTGGATGCAGTGATTCAAGTTTGTGTGCAAAAAAAAACAAAAAAAACGGAATGGAATTAATTCGATACAGGAGAAAGCGATGATAATGTTTTTTTATGCGACATCGTTTCCCTAAAACTACGCAGTCTTCATTATTGATAATTTAAAGGATCAATTAAAGCGAACCACTACTATTGCGTATTCTTTTTTTTAACAGGAAAGCTTACTACTCTATTAATGTTCAAGCGGTAAGTTTATAATTTTGAAACAGGATATGTTCTTATGCCATATTTTCTAGGTTTGCGACTAAAATGCCATCTTCACAGATGTGGCGGTGAGATGGCCTGGCTCCACCCATGACACCCATATATACAAATAATCATCATTATATAATCATCTACATTCAGAAGGTTTTCCGGATAATACATGGCTATTAGGCGATAGTGGTTATCAACTTCAGCACTGTCTGCTAACGCCAATAATTAGTCCTTCAACACCCGGATAGGAAAATTATAATAAATTCCACAAGCAAACTAGGAAAATTGTTGAACAATCGTTTGGCATATTGAAAAGCCGGTTTTGGGATCATTAGTAAGAGTGGGGGCATGCTCTGTTATAATTTGGAGAAGTGTGTTCAAATAGTTTTGAGTTGCTTCATCCTTCATAATATCGCTAAATCACAGACGATAGTGACGATTCTGAAGCCGATAACGATCATGAAAATAGAGAAGAAGATGATGGCATCTATGAGTTGGATAACGAGCAATCTACTTCAGAAACCAGAGGACGCATGAACCGAAACATACTGACTAATTATAGTTTCTAAAATTAGTGAATAGTAAATTCTGTGTCTGCTGATGTTATTTCTGTATCTCCGTGATTTATTGCGATTAATTCTATAAATTACTATATTACCTCTGAAAAACTATCCGCGTAATAGCACAAGCCAAATATAGCATTTTCATCAGCTAAATTCACCACAGTTTTTTCAACATCTGATAATTGTTTCGGAGCACCACCACCGGTCTGGTTCTGATTATTTTTAATCTCTGCCAATTTTTTTTTCGTTCTTGATTTTAAATCTTTGAACTTATTGCGGAGATCTTCTCCGGATCGGGGCATATTTGTTTGGGACGAAAATTCTATGGCCACATTATCCCAAGCTCTTATTAAATTGTCACCACATAAATTAGAATCACCTAAAATAATTGATAAGTTTGCTGATGAATCATGATTTTATATTATTATACTTACATAAAATAACTTCTCTATTGTTTTCTAAAATGTTTACAAGTAGTCGTAGTTCTTCCGAAAAATTGGGACGTCTTGTCCGTTTTTTATTCAGTTCGGATGGTCCAGCTTGCATTTCTATTTTGGGATTTTATACTTTACACTTACACACTTTTGACAGTAGCAAATTTTATTCAGCGAATATGCTGAATTAGAGTTTTGCGATTATTATCGAGGATACAAAATTGCAGTAGCAATTTTAGCTGTCGCAAGTCAGCCATCTTGCGACGGCGCAACTTAATATTTTGCGACTGGATCGAGGATGTGCCCCTATAATCGAAATAGATGCCCGTGAGGAATCGTATAATTCACAGGCAAATGTTATTTACGTATAAAGATCTGACAATATATGGTGACAATCTAGATAGCACTCTCTTAAGGGATTCTTTCATTCCGATGATAAATTTAACTCTTTTGAAATCTAAACCTAGCACAACTTCTACAAACGTAACCCTATTAAACTGCTTAAATACGATGAAAACAATAATCTTGCGGAACTTTCTTACCAAGTGGATTTGTTAAAGAAAGAGGAAGGAAAAGGTTTGCAAAACTTAGATAAACACGATGCTCACTATTATATAGTAATATATAGTCTAGCTTTAGTAACTTGCATAATCATGTTGTATATTTATAAATACCATTATAAACTAAAAACCATTGTAACAAAGTTAAGACAGCAACCAACGGAGAATGAAAACAAACCAAAACCCAATGAAGAAAATATCGATGAAGTTTTTGTTAATCAATCAATTGTACTAGAACTAGATAATAACAACGCTAACCCAAACCCAAGCCCAAGATTCACATTGTCATCATAATAAAAAATAATTTAAACAAGAAAAAATTATTATATATACGTTAAGAAATGTGTAAAACAACTTTATAACGTTGTGTTAAAATAATTAAGGAAGTTATTAATGTTTAAAGAATCATAAAAACATAAAAATTAGATTAGAAAATTAAGAATATGTACACAAAAAAAAAACAATCGTGTCCCGAAAATTCCAACCGTCGAATTTCCTTCTTCTAAGGGGGGTGGGATGTAGTGATCGCACTACATGTCGCCTCATCAAATCAACTCTCCTTAATAATATGATCTTCTTTCGGTCCTATCGTTGGTTCCTTAAACTCGGGAAAAAACGAACGAAAAATCTGAAATTCAATTCTTGGGATGGTGAACCTCGACTGTCGTAGTCATTCGAGAGGAATTGCCGATTGCTTCCTTCCGAAAGGCTTCGTGAACACCTCACCCCATGGCTATCATTCTGCTTAGAGGTGTATGCAGGTCTATTATGGTTTCCGCTGAAACCAGGAGTGGAATCGCCATTCCTAAAAGGATTTTGTGGCGACCTGTGGTTGGATAACCTTAATCTACAGGTTGCCTTGGTGTGGTTCCTCTTCTTGCAGTAATTGCAAGTAAGAAATTGCACTTCTTTTTTAATGGGAGGCCTACCCTGAAAGTTTTGAAATTGATTATTCCGGTAACACGTTTCCCTCGTGTGACTGGGCTTACCGCATGTTTGGCAATATATAGTAGTTAGGGGATTTCTGTGGTGAGCAAATTTGTTTTTGGTAAGTTTGTGAGGTGTGATCTATGTATGCAGCATGTCCCTCAGCATGAGCTATAACCTTTTTCAGGTCTGCTCCCCCGAAAGCCTAATTTGGTAATTTTTCAAACCATCCTCGAACACCTGGATCGCTAGACGGCGGTTTTCTTGCACCAAGAATTCCCTAACTGTCTCGTCGCGGGTTGTGTTGAAGGTGGCGGAGTTAAAAATATTCAGGGCCGTGCAAACCCGTTCGCCAAATTCCTTGACCGATTCTTTGTATCTTTGCTTTGTGGTCAACAGCTCATTATATGCAGAGGAACGCATTTTTACCTCCTTATATTCTAACTCGAGCTTCTACTTGAGAGCTGCCCAAGTCGTAAGTGAGTTGAACTGAGTCAACTCGATTGCGGGACCCTGTACCCTTGTTTTAACGATGGCCAAAAAGGTGGGTTCATCACTCTCTTTTACAGAGGTGAAGAGAATGTCACTGCAAGATGTGAATTTAGCTAAATCGGCTGGCTTCCCATCGAAAAGGGGTATGATGTTATAAAATTCAGAAAAACTAATTTTAATGTCCATGTCAGACGACTCCTCTTCAGGAATATCCTCCAAATCGGACGAAAAACTCCAATTTGAAGACAAATTAGTATCAGCAATAGCTTTTGCTTGTCTACTAATTTGCCTAGTGACTGGTCTACTTATTTTGAAGAAATAAATCGACTAGCACACACACAAAAAACATAATTCGCGAAAAGTATCGGAGTAATACAACAAAATAAAACAATATTCGCGAAAAATATCGGAGTAATATAGAGACAGAGGAAAAAAAAAGTTTGCAAAAAAACAAAGGAAAAAACCCAAGATTCACCAAAAGATATGTTTTTTTAAGAAATTATTATTATAAAAATAATATATATATATAAGTTTCTTTTTAAAATAATAGAAGGATTGTTTTACCTTGTCAATTTTATTTGTTCTGCTGCTGCCGATTTTGCTGTGGTTGTTGTGGATGTCGCTGCTGTTGCTGCTGTTGGTGCTGTGGGTGTTGCCGCTGAATTTTGCTGCTTGCCGCTGCTGTTGTTGTGAGTTGAACTTCTGCTGCTGAACTTAGCTTATTTCTGCTGCTGTTGCTTTTGTTGACTCTTGCCTCTTGCTGCTGCTGCTGTTGATTTTGCCAGACAGGCTTCGCGCCCTATAGATGCAGTTACAGCCTGGTCTTTCACTGCCCGAATGTTGGCCAAATTCCTACGCTCTAAAGCTGGCAAGGACTTACGGTTTTCGGGACTTTCAGTACGTCACTTTGCTTATTTTACTGGTGTTTAGCCCCAGCACCCATCAGAAGAACGGTCTTCTGTTTTGGCTTATTATTTTTGGTAAGAGATCTTTTAAGGATCCCAACGCTGCCACCAATATTTTAACGCCTGTGCGAGTAACCGTGATTCCGTATACCTAAGGAAAGAGTTACTTGGGCGGAGAGTTAATTAACACAATTTTTATACTTCTAAATGATTTTTATTTAAATATAATATTTAATGAATTTCTGGTTATATACTTCTAGGGAGGCCCGCTATCTTTAGCGTGGCTGCGACCTCTACTAGATAGCTTAGAATGATAAGTTTATATTATATTTTTATTATAAAATCCTAGGGAGGCCCGCTGTCTTCAGCTTGGCTGCGACCTCTACTAGAAATACTTTCTGTTTTAAACTTAGGATTAACTCTGACTTTTCAACTAGATTTTACTCCCCTTTTATATCCTCAAATCCAATCGATCTTTATCCCCAAATCAAACGCAGTTCACGAAAATGCACTCATCAGCAATATTTTCCAATATCGATAAATCAAATAATTAATGCTCCAGATATAGTGCGATGCACTATTAACTGCGTAAGCAATTAAATTATTGCCCAATATTAATAATATTGGGTTAAACCATTAAGTCGGTAAATTATTAAACAATATTAATGCATCAGCATAAAATTCGTCTATGGCTCTGGATATAGTTCATACACCCAGCTAATGCCGTTGACGATGTCCATTCACCCTTGATCTCTATACCTACAATTCATAATTGTACTTGACTTTGGATTTCGTGTGTATCCGTCGCCGTATAGCATTGTATTCGGTATGGAACAATTGGGAAAGTGTATTGCTATTCGTTATAGCTGTAGTGTTGTATAACTTAACACCAGCAGACGGTGTGAACGACACCTGCATGCACGAACACCAAATAGAACGGAAATGCTGACCAAGCGTCTGGCGCATCGAGCACTCATCAGAATAAACAAATCGTTCTCACGATAGCGAACGACAAAAAAGCTGAATTAGGGAATTAAGGCATAAATATAAGTTATTGAATTTTTGTTAGTCAATAAGAAAAATATCATTGAATAAAGCAAAAGGCATTCTGCCTTTCATTTTTTTTATACTATTCTTGTAGTGATTTAATTAACTGCATTCTGTAAAAAAAAGTGTTAGTGAATAATTAACTTGAAGAGTGGGCAACCAAACCACCAACAGTGAATAATTAACTCGAAGAGTGGGCAACCAAACCACCAACAGTGAATAAAAAAGCGTGGATAATCAAACCACCAGCTATGAATTAAAAAGTGTGGACAACCAAACCACCGATAGTGAATTAAAAAGTGTGGATAACCAAGCCATCAAGAAAACAGTGGAATGATAGGAAATATAAAGGCCCCCGAGTAGTTATACTAATCAAAGGAACAAAAAGGAGTCAGGAAAGTCTGACAGCCACCCTAACCAGCAGAAAGCAGCACGGAACCTACCACCAAAAAAAACAAAAAAACGTTGACAAGAAATGCTATAAGAAGTTATTATAATATTACTGTAAGTCAATAATCAAAAAATTATATTTGTATTACTCAAGATTTAAATAAAAACAAAAACACATACTTATGTTACCAGTTTGAACAAAATTAAATTATATGGTATCCCTTAAACATAAATAAATAACACGAATTGTCTTAACCAAAACAAATTATCAATCTTGAAAATACTGAATAGCGAATTCGTACCTTTTTTTTCTCTTTCTTTCCCATACCGAATTAATTCCTTATTATTACTTAAACGAGTGATATAATTGATTCTTTCATTCAATATAACAAATAATTTTTGAAAAATGTCAAATCCAAATAATTTGTTACGACCAGCTCGTCTGGAACTGCCTCCAGAAAACGTTGCACCTCATGTTCCTGCTCCCGTTCCCGCTCCTGTGCCACAGAACCCCATTAACGATGACATGATTCAAGTCATTACTAGACTAGTAGCAAATTCCCTGCAAATACAGGGACGACAACATTTCAATTCCTTTATGAATCCCGCATCGGATATAAATAATGACACAGACCAACCAATTAACCTAACCAACGACAGAAATTTGTCCGATTTGGACAGAATTCCAGACGTAGTAAAAAGTTTAAGAGAATTTTCTGGCCAACCCCATGAATTTAATTCATGGAAGAAGAGTGTCGATAGAATACTCAAAATTTACGAACATCTTAAGGGCACCCCAAAATATTATGGTATTTTATCAGTCATCAGGAACAAGATTACGGGCTACGCAGACGTAGCCCTAGAGTCTTATAACACGCCGCTAAATTGGGATAAAATGTCCAAGTGTATAACCTTGCACTACGCGGACAAGAGCGACTTAGGAACTCTCGAATACCAGATGACAACCCTGGTACAGAGTAGTAGCACGATCCCCGAATTCTATCAGGCAGTCTACCACCATTTGTCGCTTATCCTGAATAAGTTTGGATCCATGGATATGAGTCAAGAATCCAGCAGTATGTACAGAAACGCCAACATTCTCAACAGGTCCACCAACCGTATAAAATGCATAGAGTTTACCACACCGAAGAGTCCGATCCAAACGAGAATACATTGGAGGAATATGAAGGCGAGATAAATCGGGAAGATTGGGGACGTAAAAATTACACACCATTCCTTCGTTCAATTATTTGGTCCTAATACAAATAAAATAAAATTTTTTATTCTTCCTAGCCTTATTTCGTTCGATGGTATAATAGGCAATGACACGCTAAGAAAATTAAATGCGTTCATTTATACCAAAGAAAGTTATATGACTATCCACCCAAACATATTAATACCTCTCAAGCAACATACTTCACAAGCTATCAACAACGTTACCCTTAGAACATCTCACATGAATACAGACCAGTCTAGCAAACTTACTAGCATAATCAATGATTGCCCTAATCTTTTCTCCGACCCAGACAAAAAATTGACCTACACTACTACCGTAAAAGGAGAAATTCGAACCACAACCAATGATCTCGTTTACTCGAAGTCGTACCCTTACCCCATGGCTCTTAAGCAAGAAGTCGAGAAACAAATAAACGAACTATTAGAAGACGGCACAATTAGACCATCAAAATCACACTATAATTCTCCAGTTTGGGTCGTCCCAAAAAAAATGGATGCCTCTGGAGAAAGAAAATATTGCATGGTGATTGACTACCGTACTAAACTCCGTTACCGTTGCAGACAGGTACCCGATTCCCGAGATCAACGAGGTACTTTCCAACCTTGGCAAAATAAATGGTTCACAATAATCGATCTCAAAAGTGACTTTCATCAGATCCCACTCAAAGCATCTGATATCGAAAAAACAGCCTTTTCCGTAAACAACGGAAAATTTGAATTTACTCACTCCCCTTCGGCTTAAAAAATCCCCCTTCCATCTTTCAAAGAGCTCTAGACGACATTCTGAAAGACTACATTGGAAAATGTTGCTATGTCTATATTGATGATATCGTCATCTTTGGAAAAGAAGAGACTGAACACTCTAAAAACCTGGAAAAAGTGTTCAAAACCCTCGAAGCTGCTAATATGAAAATTCAGTTGGAATTCTTCCATGAAGAAATTTAATTCTTAGGCTTTGTCGTTAGTAGGGAAGGCCTTCACACCAATCCCAAAAAGGTTCTGGCGATCGTTGATCGACCTGCCCCAAAAAATCTGAAAGACCTCCGCATATTTCTCGGTATGTCAGGGTACTATCGGCGATTCATCAAAGATGATGCCAAAATAGAAAAAACCCTTGACATCCCTTTTAAGAGGGGAAGATGGACGAGTGTCCAAAAATATTTCAAAAAACAAACCTATTCATTTAGATAAAGAAGCTTTGGAGGCCTTCAATAAAGTAAAAAAGCTCACTTGTTTCGGCAGAAGTCATTCTGTCATACCCCAACTATGAAAAAGAATTCGAGGTAACAACAGATGCTTCTGACTACGCCATCGGAGCAGTTATGTCACAAGACAGCAAACCAATTTCATTTCTTTCCAGAACATTAAATAAAACTGAGGAACATTACGCCACCAATGAAAAGGAAATGTTGGCTATTATATGGTCCTTAAACTCATTAAGAAACTTCCTTTACGGATCCCGGAAAGTGAACATTTTTACAGATCACCAGCCGCTCACATACGCTCTAAGTAACAAAAATACTAATAGTAAGATGAAAAGGTGGAAAGCCATATTAGAGGAGTATGACTATGAGCTCAAATACAAGCCAGGGAAAGCAAATGTAGTAGCCGACTCTTTTTCAAGGCCCCCTCCAGTAACCGAAATCCACTCGATGACCCCAACCGAACATAGTGACGATAGTTCTGCACACAATCTAATCCCCACTGTTGAAACGCCTATTAATGTATTCTGCAACCAATTAGTACTAAAAATGGGAGAAGAAGACAGCTACCAAATTAAAAATCCATTTGAAAATTACACTGGACACATCCTTATCAAACCAGAATACACAGAAATTGATCTAATTAACATATTCAAAAGATATTAGAACCCTAACACTATCAACGGTCTTTTAACACATGAAGAAACTATGGGAAAAATTCAGGAAATTAAACCGCTCCATTTTAAAAACTTGTAGAAGATCTTCCTAACGAAATTGAGCAAGAGGAAAAAATCATGAAGACACACCGAAGAGCTCATCGCAATGCTGAAGAAAACCGAATCCAGCTATTAGAAAACTTCTATTTCCCTAAAATGTCTTCGAAAATCAGGGCAATAGTAAGCCGCTGTGAAACTTGTAAGGAAAATAAATACGACAGACATCTCAACAAGCCACACCTGAATCCTACACCCATCCCAAATTATCCAGGACATACCCTTCACGTTGATATCTTTTCCACAGAAAAACAACTCGCTTTAACAGCTGTCGACAAATTCACGAAATTCGCTCAGTTTAAAATTATCTCATCACGTTCTCTCACGTAAGGAAAATAAATACGACAGACATCTCAACAAGCCACACCTGAATCCTACACACATCCCAAATTATCCAGGACATACCCTTCACGTTGATATCTTTTCCACAGAAAAACAACTCGCTTTAACAGCTGTCGACAAATTCACGAAATTCGCTCAGTTTAAAATTATCTCATCACGTTCTATCGAAGACATTAGACGTCTACTAAGAGATATTCTATTCTTCTTTTGTGTACCTGTCGTTATAGACAACGTAAAAGCGTTAAATTCAGCATCTATAACCTCAATGATGGAAGACGACCTTCAAGTCAGAATCTTCAAAACTCCACCATATAAAAGTGAAGTAAACGGTCAAGTTGAACGTTTTCACTCCACTTTGTCGGAAATTATGAGATGTCTGAAATCTGACGGATCTCCACGGTCATTTGAAGAACTCCTAGAACGGGCTGTCAACGAGTATAACTTCACTATCCACTCAACCACAGGAAAGAAACCCATTGAACTATTTTACGGACGAATACCTAGGCTTAATCCCGAACAATTCGAAAAAAACGGTTAACTAATGTAGAAAAACTTAAAATCAAACAGGAAAAAGACAACAAATATCATAACAAAAAAAGGAAACCCAAAAAAGACAATAAGATAGGACATGTTATTTACGTAAAAAATAAGAAACGAATAGGTTCAAAATTAACAGGCAGATATCGACAGGAAATAGTTAAAGAGAATAAAAACTCTACAATAATAACCTAATCTGGAAGAACAATTCACAAGAGTAACATTAGAAATTAACCCTTTTCTTTTCAGATGTGCCTTTTGCACCTGCCAAGCTACAGTCCAAATTTTGGACTTTTCAAATTCACAAATAATAACCTTGCACATAGGACAGACGAAAATACAAGACGGAAACTTCAAACTTATACACGTCATCGACCTAGGACAGTACGACCAATTTATATCCGGAATAACCCCAATCCTTGATCTTCAATCAACCCATAACCATACAATATTCCCTTTGCTTTCACGTGAGCTGAAACAAATTCGAAATCTTTTGCGTAACTTGAGACCACGTATTACAAAACGTTCATTAAATTTCATTGGAAGTGCGTGGATATGGATGGCTGGCAATCCAGACCATGATGACTTCGTCACCATAAAAGAAAAAATTACAGATGTTTTAAGAAATAACAACAGGCAAGTTATAATAAACCAATTATATAATGAAAGAATGAATAATATCACTACAGTTCAAAACGAGATGAAAAAATTACTAAAAGAAGACAATAAACTAAACTTTGAAATCATAACGAAAATTCAATATAAAATTAAACTATATAACGAAGAATTAGAAAATATCAATTATGCCATTCATTGGGCTAAGTTAGATATGATTAATTCATTTATTTTATCAAAAACCGAAATAAAACTTGCTACAGACATTCTTAATAAACAAAAGCTACCATAGTTGTGAAAGTCTCATCGTCTAGTGCTGCTAGCCTCAGTGCTTTACAAGAAGGTTTTTTACTAATTTTTACCAAATACAAACTGAAAAAGTGCAACTATAATATAAGTGAGAAGCACACGAATGTGAAGAGTAAAAAAAAAATCAAGGTGAGTCGCTAATAATTGCTGAAAAATAAATTAAAATAAGCAACAAACGCCATGAGCATGCGTCGAACACCAACGCATACAAATAAGAAAAATACAACAATAACAACGCCGATGTCAAAAAGGAGACTGATAGACATTTCTTCAAAAATGAATGATCAGCCTAATAATGAACCAACTTCTAGGGGAGCAGTAGGAGATATGCAGATCATTGATCTGAAAATGATGATTGAATCAACAATGACTGCTATACTAGATACAAAACTCAAAAATATGCCTACAAAGGCGGACATAGAAGGGATAAGCGTAGAGGTCAAGGCATTGAAGAATTACAACAAAATACTGCAAGACCAACTAAATCAAGTGAAGGAGAGATGCAACGATCTTGAACGACAAGTCGAACAGATGGAAAGAAAAGCTAATGAAAAAAATATCGTTGTGCATATCCCAACACAACATGGCATAAACGCAGCAGAGAAGGCAAAGTCACTTTGCTTAGAATTACTGGAGTCAGCGGACGCGTCCCAAATAACAGCAGCTAAAACAATTTATGCTGGGGAGAAGGTCACGAATGTTGTGGTTCAAATGCAAAATAGTGAAGATGTGGGCAGAATTCTAAAAGCCAAAACAAAATTAAAAAACACAGGTATAAGTATGCATGTTGACTACACTGCGAGGGCCCGCCAACGCAGGAAACGTTTGTTCGATTTAAAAAAGGATATTGCACATCAAAATAGAAGTTTAAGGGTTCAAATTCGTGGTCAAAAACTTGAAATAGAGAATAAGACATTTTATTTCGACAAAAACAACAGTCTAATGTGTGAAGGTGTTCCTGATAATGCAATGACAGTTCTGCAGCAGATTGTGGGTGACAGTTTGAATGTAACAACGTCAGCTGTACCAGGTTCCACAAGATCCACTTATGGTGCAAACACAAGTGATCGCAGCGACAGCAGTGAGTGCCGAGCGCCAATCACAGAGGGCAATAGAATTGTTGGAGAACATCATTCGGGGGGAGTATGCAGTTCCAAGAAACGTTTTTAATTATAATGCCGTCTGCCATGATAGTAGTAAAAAGTTAGCTAATAAACCAAATGTAATTAAATTAAAATATTATCATACAATGTAGCGGGTTTACGTAACAAATCGTTATACCCAGAGTTTTTTAATTTTATTAATCAATTTGAGTTAGTTTTTCTATTTGAGACCTTTCTAGTAGACAAAAAAGAGAATGAAGATTATTTAGAGAATAAGTTTCCGAATTACAAGTACAAATGGATAACTGCAACGCAAATACATAGATTGGGAAGAGGAAGTGGTGGCTGTTACTTTGGCTATAAAAGGGATATCAGAGGTATTATATGTGAAATTAATACAGTAGAGGGCTCAACCTACGCAAATGTTAGTTTTGAAAATAAAGAGTTTTGGATAATCCCAAAATACGTCAACTGCAATTATTGGGAACGTGACTTTGATAAACTGCAAAGTATAGCACAGTACAGAGACAATACAAATCTAATGGTGATAGGTGATTTGAATGCTAGAACTGGTACTGAAGCTGGATCTGAAAACACTAGCGCCGGAATAGTTCGAGCATCAAAAGATGATTTGCGTAACACCAGAGGCATGAGAGTGCTAGAATTCTGCCAATCTTTTGGACTGCGGGTTTTGAATGGAACGAGTAAGTCTGATAAAAGTGGGGAATATACTTTTGTAAGTCATCAAGGAACGTCAGTGATCGATTTTGGACTTATTGGTGGAGAATGGAATTCGCATGTAGCAGATTTAAAAGTTGAACAGGTGCCATACTCAGATCATCTACCAATAGTCATAACTTTTCAAGTGAAAAACAACGAAAATGACGGGATAAGAAATATGAAGCTCCTTCCTAAATTGTTGTGGAAAGAGGTTAACGCTCTCCCCTACAAAAGACAACTGGATGAAATACTAAGCATGCAACAAGAGGCATATTTGGAAAACATTATAGAGGCTATCAAGGTATCTTATCCAAGCACCGGACAAAATAAGAACCGCAGAGACTGGTACAGAGAGAAGTGGTTTGACGAGGAATGCGAGATGGCGAGGAAGCGATCATTCGCCTGGCTTAGAGTCTTCCGTAATTCATCCGAGGATAACTTCAAGAACTTCTACATCGATGCAAACAAGAATTAAAAGGAGTTATGCAGAAGCAAAAGAAAAAACTTCTTCGAAGCAGAAGCCCTAAAGTTGGCTCAATGTAACACTGTAACTGTAACTGTAACAATGTAAAGTATGACATCAGTAAAACCCTAACACTTGGCGTGCTATGTACTCATTTTAAGAAATTGCTTAATCCGGTAATGGTTAGACTTAAGATTATGCTGCTCCCTGTTTAACAAATCAGTTGCTGGATGAACGAATTTCACCGCGAGATATTATTATTGCTCTGGCTGAGCTAAAGGATGGCAAAGCTCCTGGATCTGACCGAATACCGGTCGAATTTTATAAATATGGGACCACTGTGCTTATAGACAAGATGGCTCTTGTGTTTAATAAAATAATGGAGAATGGCATTATACCGCAGAAATTTAAAGAAGCCCTGATCTACCCCATCCATAAGAAAGGGAATAAATCGGACCCAGCCAACTATAGGGGTATCTCGTTTCTTAATGCCTCCTACAAAATCTACACAGCTATTCTACAAAAACGGCTCGCGACATGGATAAATGAAAATAATTTCTTGAAAGAATTTCAAGCAGGATTTAGATCAGGATATTCGACTGTGGATCATATATTCGTCTTGAGAAGTATTGCGGAGTCGTTTCTCGCGAGACAGAAGAAGCTATATGTATTTTTTATAGACTTCAAAGCAGCCTTCTATACAGTAGACCGAAATGCATTGTTTTATAAACTATATGGTATGGGGATGTCACTCAAATTTGGCAGGGCCCTACAAAACCTGTATGAAGATACAAAAGCAGCAGTGTGGGATGGGGAAGGATCTTCAGAGTGGTTTCAAACTGAGGCTGGATTAAGGCAAGGATGTTCTTTAAGTCCGGAATTGTTTGCACTCTTCATTGAAGACTTAATCGATTTTCTACCCGGAGGTACAGAGTTCGCAGGTACATGGATAAAGGCCCTGATGTTTGCAGACGACATAGTTATGTTTGCATGCACTCCCGAGACTCTCCAGCGGATGATTAATCGGTTATATGAATACTGTCAATTATGGAGCTTAGTGGTGAACTTGGAGAAATCTAAGGTAATTTTATTTAAGAGAGGAGGTGGCAGGAGCTGTGCTAACGAAAAATGGTTGTACAATGGAGAAAGAATTGAGGTAGTGACGGACTACAAATACTTAGGAGTTTACTTCACAAAAAACTAGAATATGAAAAAACATTTCGATGAAAAAATTGCAAAGGCAAAAATAGCAATAAATGCTACCTGGAGAAAGTGTTCTGCCAACAAACTTATTTCGCATAGCAGCAAATACAAAGTTTTTGAAGCATGCTCCGAAGCCATTATACTGTATGCAGCCCAAGTATGGGGAACCAAAATGTATGACACCGTAGAAAAGCTCTTGAGATTCTACATAAAAAGAACATTTCGACTTCCACCGAATACACCTAACTACATGATAATGATTGAGACAGGACTGCCCCCAATATTCATAAAAACGCTAAAGATGCAAGTGGACTATATCCTGAAGGTTCTTAAAATGCCAAATGATCGACTGACGAAGAAAATTGCACTTAAAACAATTTCCAACCGGTCAAGTTGGTTCGCGGAATGGATGGAGCTAGCGCAAAGCTGTGGCATGGAGCTTCAACTTAATATAGCAGAGCATCAAAATTGGAAACCAATGCTCTATAACCTCATAAAAAAAGTTGACCTTCAACTAAGGGAAGGCTTTCTAAGAAAAGCAGCGGCGTCGATTCACAGAACCACGTATAGTCAATTATGTCACAATCTGCAAGACAGTTACTTTAGGGACGAATATAGTGTGGATGAACTATCGATTATTATAAAACTTCGTGGCGAACTACTCCATCTGAATTTTATTCCACATAGAGAGGATCTTCCAATTATTTGCACCCTATGTAATCTTGGAGAAAGGGAAGATGTTCTGCATTTCCTTGGAAGGTGCCCGATGTTGAAGGAAACGAGAAGACACTTTTTCGGAACTGATTTTATACCGGACGTCGAAGTACTAGGAAGCCTAATGTGTCACAACTGTATCGCTATTGCAAAGTTGCTCTGGCGTATCGAAATCAAATTATTACGCTCAACTTCTAAAGTAATCCCTCTTTCCTTCGTAAATTAAATTCTTTATTTTTTTTTTTTTTTAATTTCAATATTTATGTGTATTTTTATTTTACTAAATCAAAGTGGTAAAACTTGTAAATTATTATACAGAATTAATTGTCAATCGGCAGACGGCAATGCCATGCTTTTTTGAGTTTGTAATATTTCAAACGAATGGTAATAAAAATCTAAATCTAAATCTAAATCAAAAGCTACCATACAATTCAATAGAGGAAGCTTTGGACTTCTCACATATAAAAGTTATAAGCAATAGCTCAGCCTTACTCTATATCATAAATATTCCATTAACAACAAACGAAACCTATGACAGTCTTCTAATCAAACCAATAAAAAGGAACAATATTGTACCAGAAACTTTATTTAATGTAATTCTAAGATACAATGAAGAAATGTATGGAACAATACAAAAATGTAAAAATTATAACCCCTTATCAATTTGTAATTCTAAAGACATTATAGATATAAGAAACGATACATGTATTCCTAGCTTGCTTAACCCGTAAAGTGCGTCGTGGAAAAAGTCGCATGGAAGGCGTCGTGCGGTCCAACGGACCGCAATTTTATTTTAATTTTTTTTTATGCAATTAAAACTAATAAATGATTGTTGAACATATTGTTGTTAAGGTATACGATGATATATTATAAAATAATATTATTTGTTTCGAAACAGCGTTGCACCAAAAGAATGTGTAGTATTTTATATAAGGATGTCTAAGGTGGCTATTTTTAGGCAATACTCAAATCATATAAATTTTTTTAAATAAAATAATTTTAAAAGTACGTTTATATGAATTCATTTATTAATTCAATATTCATTCATTCTCAAAACATCAAAAAAAGAATTAAAAATTTAAAAATATGAAAACTGACGTGGGCCAAAATTGATACTTTTTTTACACAATTTATGACAACATTCCATGTCCTGCGCTTATTTCTTTCGAGTTTATTTGAAGCGGTTTCTGTAGCTTCTGTATCAGCCTCAAGACCTAGAATTCCACTAATCATTATTCGTAGCTCACGCGGCAATCTCTCGTTATTCAATATCAATTCCGAAAGAATACGCTAATTGTTTCAAAAAACTATACCGCAACTCACTGGTGCCCGTACTCATATCCAGTATTCTAAAAAATAGTGCCATTCAATATGGTTTCTTCGAAATTTCGGTCACCAACACTAATTTTTGTTGGTACCCGCTTTTGTGACATTTTTATAATATATATATTCAATCTAAAAACGAAAATACAATAAATCTTATTTTTAATATTTTGTTACACTAAATTCGTGGTGCGGTCCCTCGGACCGCGATAGTGAAATAATTTAGTAAAACCAAGGAAAATAAAAAAAATTATTACCTATGAACGTTACTCAACGAAAGTCAAGAAGGTACTAAAAATTGCAGAAAAAAAATTTAACGGTATATAAAGAATTATTTTAATTGAAAATGAGAGCACAACGCTCTTTACGGGTTAACAGTCTATCAGTTTCATGCAACACCGTTAACAGTCAGCATATCCCAACAATAGATGAAATCTCAACCTATTACTAAACCAGTTTATCGGAATCATACAATTTGGAAACACTACCCACACCCTCAATCCTTTTTTTCATTTTTATTTTATTTTAAAAGTTATTGTTTAAAATTAAATTCCTGTAAATATAAACATGTAGTAGATTAAGTAGTCAAAATTATTGTTTAGTAATAAGCAATACAAAAAAAAGACAATGTAAATACGTCGGGCCCCTATTGTTGAGCCGACACTTATTAATAATAGTTATAAGTTTAGTTTTAAGTCAAAATTGTATATTACTGAAATGTTTAATAAAAAATATCTTAATCTTAATCCCACACCCTCAATGGCACATTCCTAATAAAATTCCACAACACCACCGTAACCGTCAATGGAACATCGTTCATTTCCAGAGAAGTATCAATGGTAAAAGCATTACCGGCAGTACTACAACCAAGCCCTAGAGAAAAGGAGTACAGAGAGCTACTATCGCTAGAGATTATAAAAGACCTTCACATTAACAACACAAACAAACTCCGATTGCTACAAACAGAGAACGATATACATCAAGTAACCACCTACTGCCTCATCTTCTGCTTCGGAAAATTAGCCACAATAGCCGTAATCTGCAAGTCTCTTCCTAAAAGAAATAGTACCAAGGTCACCATTCAAATCCCTGAAGAAAAGATCAGCGAAGAACACCACGAACCAGAAATTGCTACACCAACCATCGCGCCCGCTGAGATGCCTCATCAAAGTTTCAATAACATCCCATATTTTTAGCGATTGAGGACAATCGCAGTTAAGAGGGGAAGACTTAACACCAGCAGACGGTGTGAACGACACCTGCATGCACGAACAGCAAATAGAACGGTAATGCTGACCAATGCGCATCGAGCACACATCAGAATAAACAAATCGTTCTCACGATAGCGAACGACAAAAAAGCTGAATTAGGGAATTAGGGTATAAATATAAGTTATTGAATTTTTGTTAGTCAATAAGAAAAATATCATTAAATAAAGCAAAAGGCATTCTGCCTTTCATTTTTTTTATATTATTGTAGTGATATAATTAACTTATATACACATCGTTGAATGAACCGCGAGTGCATGAATTATGTGGGTGACGAGCTCATGAACATTAAATATTTATGTTCGACATGAAAATTGAGCGCTGCAGCGTACTTGGCGTACTTTCGATATTGTGTCGCATTTGACGTCGTGGGAAAGAAGATCATATTATTTAGGTGCCACAGTGGCACTCTTCTCGTGCAAAAAAGCCATTGGTAGCAGATGGGGCCTTCAACCCCATACAACCCATTGACTACATACAGCGGTAGTAATACCTACTCTTCTATACGATGTGACTGTATGGTGAACTGCCTTAAAAAAGAAACTAAACCTTGCTAAATTAAGCAAAGCAAAGTGGACATTCTGTTCGACCTTACACCACTCGACATTTACAGCAGGCAAGTAGCTGCTAGTTCGGCTATTCGCCTTAATGCGTTCTCCCAGTGGACTGGAATTGAAATTGGTCACTCCTCTATCCTAAATTTAGTCAGGATCCCAGACAACATATACTACAACCCTCCAGATCATTCTGCGACGAGGACGCTTACCAGGAAGATGAACACATTCATTTTTACACAGACAGGTCAAAAACTGATGATGGAGTCGACGGAGGTGTTTTCTCAAAAAAGCTAAAACTTACCCTCTCTTTCCATACCAATCGCTACATGCAAATTCTTGTTAAAGCGGGATGCTAATGTAAAAACTAACTGTAGGTGGTCAAACGGTACAACTTGCATAGCGACAAAGCAGATCTGGCCCAAGCTGGATCTGAAACGCTCCAAGTGTTTGATCTCTCAAAAAAGATCGAACATCGGTGCTATTGTAAGTGTCATCACTGGACACTGTCTCATGGGCAGGCATGCAGCAAGACTTGGCGTCTTCTGTAATGACTTCTGCAGATGCTGCATGGATGAGGAGGAGGAGGAAACCATCGTCCATCTTTTCTGTACTTGTCCAGGCCTCTCCCAAAGGCATAAACTAAATATTGGAGATTTCTTCTACGACACTAATGATTTCATCAACATTGACAATGTTAGTCTCCTACGCTTCATACGAAGCTCTAATTGGTTCTTCGAGTAGGTGGATCTAAATACGTGTGGTATTACAATGGACCATTACTGGTCTAAGTGTGTCGGTTTCACTGACAGCCACCTTAACCAAACTAACCTCTATATTAACTTCTCGTGCCCGTTGCTGGCTGGCTGGCTGGTCAGATCTTGCGATCAATTTTTAGCTCACTTCCAAATGACCGATACTTATTTTATTAATTAAGATTCCTTTTTTAACAGCTTTGATTACAATTTTTTCACAAGATTCTACTTTAGTTGTTAGTAGACTTACAATATAAATGATATTTTTACTATCGGATGCTATTCTTGTTTCAGAAAATTCTAACGCTTCGTCTACGTTTACATAAGGAATGTTCTCATTCTTAAGAATATTTTCTGTCATATTATTTTCGGAATTTAATAAGATAATAGCATATTACAGAACGAGCAAGGAAAGTGGAGTTTATCGTGCGAGGTCAAAGCTTGACGAACGAGGCGGTAGCTGAGTTCGGCAATCTAACGAGCACGATGAGCACTTTTCTGCAAGTCGTGTACGCTATTTTTCACGCGTCCAAACCGGTTTTTTTTTTGCTAAATCGAGAGAGAAGCAGAAATGTGAGAATGTGTGTTCGCTGTGACTGCAGTAAATAACAAAGAAATGAATTTTTCACACGTCCAAACCGGTTTTTCTGCTAAATCGAGAGAGAAGTAGAAATCACAAACAAACAAAAGAGAATTCTTGCTCATGCGCAATGTGTTCGCTGAGATTGTAGTAAATAACAAAAGACGTTTATATCATAACATAACTAGTGTTGTTATGGGCTACTTTCGAGGCTAGTTTATAGCGTAGGAAACAGTCACTTTCGTCTATGGGCGTGTGAAAAAGAATTTATTATATTGGCCTTATCCCAATGGATTGCATATTCAATATTGACAATCTCTTCTTTAATTAATTCTAATCTATATTTAAAATTTAAAATTAATTCGTTTTTAACACTTTCGTTAGACTTTATCATTTTAAGTATTTCATTTGTTACATTTCTGATTTTATTAATTTTTAGTACTGATAATTTATTGATTATGATTTGCTTCTTGTTATTTTCTAGTACGTTACTCATTTTATCAACTAATCTTTATATATATAATTCTACTGTACGTGTGTTGTCACTGAACTCCTCCTAAACGGCTGGACCGATTTGAATGATTTTTATATATTCTATAGTTTTCTGGATTGGTGAGTTGGTTAGTTAGTGGGGTGTAAGTGGGCGGAGTTCAGTGGGATGGGGCAGCCGGGAAACGCTGGTGTAAGTGGGCGTGGCGTCAGTGGGCGGGGGTCAGTGGGTTGGGACAGCCGGGAAATGACGGGTATTTCTGCTAATACTGATGTGGCTAATACTGTGACGCGATATCGCAAAACAAATAGTTTTTCACAAGTCCACAAAACGATCACAAACAAATTTATTGAAAGTGGGACAGGACAACGTCTGTCGGGTCAGCTAGTATATTATAATCTTGGTGGTCAGGTTTCCCGGCAATCCACTTCCATGCAGTGCCTATGAAATCCAGTGACCTTTTTTGTCTACTTAAGTCTACTTATATGGCTTTTTATCTTAATTATTTCGTGGAAAGGAAGGGAAAAATGGGATTATTAATAATAACGTTTTGCTTAATTGTTTGCTCCAGCTTGTCAAGAAGAGTTTCGCACAATTGAGGGTTTTTGACATGAATTAGCTTAAATGATCCTGTCTGTAGTTTTGCCACACCCGTATGTATGGTGACTAATTGGGAATTGGAGTAATCCAATATTTGGGTATCTCCCGTACATGATGTTATTAAAAGCCCAGAAAGAAAATGAACTCTTAATATGACTTTTGTGAACAACTCTTCCAGATCTGGTTAGGACTGTAGTGGACCTGTTTTCAGAGACTGTTTCTTTTTTGTATCGTGGTGAGAGCTTACTACCTAGTCGCTTATTGATTCGAACAAAGATCGTATCGCCGATTGAATAGTTCTTTATAGGTTGTCTTTTTTTTTTATGATTACTTAAATCGCTAGCTTGTTTTTTCCGAATATTCTCAATGTTTTCTTGTCGGGATCTTTCAAATTTTTCAGGGTCGGTGGTCACATTCCTACCGAAAAATACTTGAAGGTCGTAGAATGAACTGAAAAATTGTACTCATAAACAGAGCGGTCTAATAAGTCGAAGAATGATCTATGTACTTTATCTGTATTTAAACATCTCATAATTTCTGTAAAACTGGATTGAAACCTTTCCACCTGTCCGTTTACAGAACTAGTATGAGGTGGGGTTTTATAAATTTCGATTTCAAGTTGATCTTTTACCATGAATAGATAGATTCTGAGTTTAATGATTTTTCGTTATCTATAATTATTAATTTGAGTATGCCGAAAGAAAATAATAATTCACGTAAGGGTTGTCTAACGTCCTCTATTGCTTTTGACTGTATGATTTTAGCCTGCGCGTATTTAGAAAACTTGTCGAGTGCTGTGAGGACTAAATGATTTTCAGTTGAATAAATGTCAATGTGGAGGATGTGTCCTGGGTATTGTGAAATCGGTGTTGGTTTTAACTCCAGTTTGTTTGGATGCCTATCATATTTTTTCTCCTTACAAACTACACATTGTTTAACTATATTATTTATTTTTGAACTCATTTCTGCGAAATAAACTTTTTGTAATAATTGTATATTGTTCTCTTGTCCGCTTCCGTGTGCTCTTTTGTGTTCCTTTAATATCAATTCTTCCTGTTTTGTTTGGTCAGGTTCGTCTTCAACTTGGGTTTGTGTGAATCGTATCTTGTAGTGTCTGAAATGGTGGGGGTATATTTCTTGGACTGTTCCCATTACACGTTCAGTAGTATTTAGGCCGTTAATAACACTTGGGTTGAGAAAACGCTTGAATAGACTGACAATATCTTCTTTTGTATATTCTGGTTGTGTTATAATATGCCTGTGGTAGGTCGGGAATGGTATTTCGAACTTGTAGCTGTTATTATTACCTTCCAGTAGAAAAATCTGGCTCTTAAAAACGTTTATAGGGGATTCTAACGTACGAATAAGTTCATGGGACGAGCTTTCATCACTGTGCTGTGATGCCATCATGGAATTTACTTGGGATACTTTGGGTGGCCTGGAAAGTGCATAGGCTACGACATTGCTTTTCCCTGGTTTGTATTTTCGTAATCGTAATTATACTCTTCGATAATTTTCCAGCGCATCATCTTAGAGTTATTATTTTTGGTACTAAGTGCATAGGTCAGTGGCTGATGATCGGTATAAATTTTAACACGTGCGGTTCCGTATAGGTAGTTTCGCAAAGAATTTAGTGCCCTTATTATTGCAAGCGTTTCTTTCTCATGTGCTGCATAGTTCTCCTCGGTCTTATTCAAAGTCCTCGAGATGAACGTTATGGGTCTATCATCCTGAGGTAGCACTGCGCCGATAGCAAAGTTGGATGCATCGGTCATGAAATCAAATTCTTTGTTAAAATTTGGATAGGAAATAATAATATCTTTGGAAATAAGGGAGTTTTTAATTTTTTGAAAAGCTGTTATGGCATCAGGAGACATCCCCTCTTAAAAGGGATGTCAGTGGTTTAGCGAGCTTTGCATAATCCGTCACAAAGCGTCGATAGTACCCTGACAGACGATATTAGTTTTTTGATAGTGCTTGGAGATGGGAATTTTACAATTGCGTCAACTTTTGCTGGATTGGTTGTTATACCTTTGTGAGAAACAATAAAACCTAGGAATTCGACTTGTTCTCTAAAGAATTCGCACTTGTCTAATTTAACTTTCATGTTCGCTTCTTCAAGTGCATTGAAGGTTCAAGGTGTTCTGTTTCGTTCCCACTGAAGACGATTATGTCGTCAATATAAACGTAACAAAATTTGCTTATGTAATCACGTACTATATCATCAACAGCACGTTGGAAAATTGAGGGTGCGTTCTTAAGGCCGAATGGAAGCCTTATGTAGTCGTACTTTGCGTTGTTAATTGAAAATGCCGTCTTTTCTACATCGGATTCCTTTAGAGGAATCTGGTGAAAGCCGCTTTTCAAGTCGAGAACTGAGAAGTGTTTACTTTCCCTTAACTGTGCGAGTACTTCATTTATCTCCGGAATGGAATAACGGTCCGCGATGGTGACAGTATTCAGTTTCCTGTAATCGATCAAGAGTCTGAATTGCTTGTTACCAGCTGAGTCAAGTTTCTTGGATACAATCCACACCGTTGAATTGTAGGGTGATCTAGATGGTCTTATAATACCATCGTCAAGAAGTTTGTTAACTTGCTTCTCAACTTCGTCTTTAAGGGATGAAGGGTAAGGAAAAAATTTGGTGTAGACGGGGGAATCGGAAGTTATACGTATTTCGCCAGTCACCTTTGTGGTGTAGGTTAATTTTTCGTCCGGATCAGAAAATAAAGAAGGGGAATTTGTAATAATTGTCTGTATTGCAGCCTTTTGGGAATCTGTTAAGTGACAAATCTTTTCATTTAAAGAGTTTACTGACTGCGATATCTGTTGTTTGATTTGTATCTTCATTTTATTTAGAATTTCCATATAACTTTCTCTAGTATGAATTACAGCTGACAAAGCTTTAAGGCCATTATTTCCAAGTATTCCATGAAAGGATTTTAAACTTGGAAGAAGGAAGAATTTTAAATTAATATTTCTTTGGCCGAAAAGATTAAGCATTGTGTATTGAGTTATTTCCACGTCTCCCGCTATTGATTTGGCATAGAAACATTGGTCATTGGGTAAAGGATTTTTTACAAGGCTAGGTTGGATATAATTTTGGCTTGAGCCTGTATCGATTAAGAATTTTAGACACTCACCAATCTTCGTTATGCATAGAAAAGTTGGTCAACCTAAAAAATGTATGTCGCTGTACTCTAATGACTGTTCGGAAGTTGTTTCTTCCTTCATTTGTTCCTGATATTGTGAATATTCTTGCAATGTCTGTTCGTAATTTGGGTCTTCCGACTCTGCTTCTTGATTATAATCGGTTAGGCTTCCTTGGGGAGTTACAGCAGTTAAACATTTATTTGATATTTGGGGGCTGCTGGTGCTTGTATCGGTGGGCCTGATGGTCTTTTTCCTGCATACCTAAAAGGTGGTGGTCTATTTTGGTAGTTAACCCTTCCAGTCTGTATGGTTGACGTTTCCATTGGCTCTGGTTTTGGTTGTGGCTTCGGCGCGTATGGCCGAGGTGGTGCTTGATTCTGATGAGCATAATTTTGATGGTAGTACTGCTGATTATTAGAGCGATTCTGGTTCGGATAACTGTTATAAGCTTGATGTGCTTGTGGCAAATAGGCAATTCGGGGGAAAAATTGTTGAGGGCACATCGCTTGCTGATGCTGGTAAGAAAAATTGAGTTTACGGGGTGGTATTGGTGGCTGATTTTGGGTCTTTTTCATAAATGTTTGATTATTCTTTGCGTAACGAGATTTAAAGGCTTGCTTTTCTAGTTTTTGACATAAGTGTTAAGCTTGAGGAAGTTCTAAGGGTTCCTTCACACCAAGGAGCCTTGGCAGATCACCTCTAAGACCACGGATAAATGTGTCCAGTGCCTTATCTCTGTATGTTTTTGTTAGTATTTGCAGAGATTCCACACTTACCTCCATGCCTGATATTTTGTTTAAAATGAGTGATAAATGCGTGTAGACTAATTGGTAGAATTCCTGAATTATCATATTACCTTGGATAAGCGATGTCATTTGGTACACTAAGGTACCAATGTCCCGTTTATCTGCGTAATGCAGACTCAGGCACCTGGAAATCGCTGGCCAGTCCATTGGTGTATTGTATGATTCTAACGCCGTGTCCGCATTACCAGTTATCTTGTTGTGTATGACACTCAACATGCCATAATACCTAGCTGTACCCTTGAGGGGCTCATAGATTTTAAGAATTCGGTCTAAGCTCTTTCACCAAGAGCCGAATTCTCCAGGATTTCCGGAGAAATCCTGCAGGCATCTGACGACGTCTGTAATCTTGTCCATGTCTACCAGATTATCTCTATGTTCAGGTCTAATTTGTTGGTCTTGACCGAGATAGAGAGTTCAAAGCTTGGATTTATAATGGAATTAAAAATATTCCTACCTTGATTTTGCAAAACATTACCAACAATAGTGGTAATTAACGAAATTAATTCGGGTGGAGCTATGGGCTGTACTTGGGGTTGTGCTTGAGGTTGTGCTTGGGGTTGTGCCTCAAGTTGTGGATTTGTTCGTGGATTAGGTTGGGGTTGTGGATTTGCTTCAGGTACGTTCTGTACAATCAGCACAGGGGGTCGGACTTAATTTTGGTTATTGGCCATTTTGTTTTATTCTATAATTACTTTCTTAGACTTAATTTTCAATTCTCTCAATTGTCTATGCACGAATTAATTTGTATGTTTATATTATTAGAAAATAAATTCTTTTAATAACTTAACGTTTTATATAGAATGTATTTAAAAAAAAATTATTCTTACAGAACTAATTCCAGGATCATTACAGATGAGCTGTACCGACGGGTTGGATTTGTCTGGTTCCTCCACTGGTGGCTACAAGGGATCCGCTCTCGTACTAAGCGTACAGTGTCCTATACTCTATAGAGATAGCAGCTTTCACTGTCTTTGTGTCCTGGTTTTTGCACTTCTTGAGGGCACTATTAGGGTTTTCGGGACCACGGTTGTTTTCACTCATTACGTTCGAATTTGCACTATATTAGGGCTTCGTATCGCAAACAAACAAACACTACTTGAGGCTTTTATTTAATATCGAACGCGCACGCACTACTTAAGGGCTAATGCTTATTTTAAGTTACTATTACCGCGGTCCCTGCTCGGGCGTCAGTTAAAAGTCTTTGCGTTGACTTTTCTAAAAAAAATATATTTTTATTGCACCTCTCGTGCTTATTACATTACTTAAGATTAAAGACTAAAATAACAATTCAATTATACCTAGAACATAAGCTTCACCTTTTGCTTTGTTACCCATGCGACGGATGTGCGATTTCCCGTCGTATCCCATAATCAGCTAAATTCGCGATTGCAAGCTGCAATCCGATACGTCAGCAGAAGTGCACACGTTTGTGGGAAAATTCTTTGGAATTTTTCCATTTGATAATTTCAGCGAAATGAAATTTGTGCTGAGTTAACTTATATACAATCTTATGGTAAATAACTAAATATCTAAAATCGTGCTCGTCATTGATGCTTTCAAGTGCATCAATTGCTAGTGTAAAAAAAATTCATTTGAGTAGGGCGCAATGCAAGTGCCCTACTTTACAAATGTAATTCACTATTGTCGCCTATGCATTCTTTGTGTCGTCATTGCCGAACACGTGCAGTTTGTTTACTTAGGCGACTAGTGTAATTTATTGTGTGTGACTTATAGGAATATATTTCTGTAATAAATTGTATTGTTTATTAGTTTTTGTTGTGTGTACGTATTGTTACACTACACCCTCACCCTTTCTAGTACGCAGTTTTTCAAATTTGTATAGTGCGCAGCTAGCAGGATCGAAATTGTTAGGTGACTAGTGTTATTTATTGTGTGTGACTTATAGGAATATATTTCTGTAATAAATTGTATTGTTTTTGGTTGTGTGTACGTATTGTTACACTACACCCTCACCCTTTAGGGAAAAATTTTTATTTTATGTAAGAAAAGAAAAATTTTGTATTTACATTAATGTATATGATAATATTTAAAGAGTTGTTCTTATGTTATTAAAATTTTTTAAAGTTATATAATATATGTATATATTTTGTTCTATGTGCTTAATATGTACAATTATTATTCTTCTAGGTTAATAAATATAATATATTGGACAGTTCTTATTTCTATTTTATACATGGTTTATATAATTTTAACATATTGTTGTGTATGGCTTTATTTATACCATTAACGTTTATTGTGGTGCTTACACCGTTTCTACTTATTATTTCGTATGATCCTTTATATGGACTTTGACTTTTTGTTCTATTCTCTACTTTAATAGGACTTAATCTCCTATGTTTGCGTTTAATGTATTTTTATAATCATTGTTGCTTTTTAATGTTCTCTTCATTTTTATTTTGTTAGTTATGTCCCTGGCTTTTTGTAGTGCTGTTTTCAGTCTAGTTCGAAGTTCGTTTGTATAGTCTTCGTAATTATAGAATTTTTGATTATTGGTTATTATGTCACTCGGTAGAATTGCTAATTTACCATAAATTAATTCAAATGGTGAATAGCCTGTGTCAATGTGTGGAGTAGTGTTATATGCAAATGTGTAATAGGGTATCCATTTGTCCCATTCATTGTTTTCGGTGAAAGATAAAAGAAATTCATTCATAACTCTGTGGTTTATTTCTAGATATCCTAATGTTTCGTGGTGATATGGTGTTGAGAATGTCTTTTTAATTTTAAGTAATTTACAAATGTTTTTTAGAAGTTAATTTGTGAATTCTGTCCCGTTGTCTGATTTTAATGTCTTAAATAGTCCGTATTTTAATATTAATTGTTCTACTAATGTTTTAGCTATTGTTACTGCGTCTTTTGATTCCATAGGATGTGCTATGACGAATTTGGTTAATTCGCATTGCATGGTTAGGACGTATCGGTAATTGTTAGATATACGTTGTGGACCTACTGTGTCTATGGATATCGTTTGAAAACTGTTAGTCGCAAAGGTCGCAATTTGTGACAAATTCTTCTACCATTCGGCTCATGTTTTTCCAGACGTATCGTTGTTTTTACTTTATCAGTGTTTTTCTTACTCCTTGATGACCTCCGTGTGCAGAATTATGATACTCATCGATTAACGTATATTTGGTTAATTCATCTTTGATTTGTTTTGGGGCGGCATATAGTATGATTTTAAATTTGGGCTGCTTGTTATTAATTCTTAATTTGGCATATGCTTCTTTTATTTCTTCTATAGTGTATACATTAAATATTTCATCATTTTTCCTAAGCGCTAGGTCTTTGATATTTTCTTTGTTCATTCTGGTTGCCAGCTTCCTCAGTGTCGAATCTAGTTTCGCTGAATTATCGCTGCATCCAACGTGCACGTATTTATTATCAATGTTAATTTTACAATTGTGTATATAAAGGGTGTTTTTTTAGGAGGTTTGTTTTTCCGATAGATGTCGTTTTATTTTATGACAGTTGTTTTGACAGCTCAAAGTGGCATTTCTACTCAGTATTGTTTGGCAAATCATTATGAATAGGTTAACTCCAGAACAACGTTTTCAAATCGTGGAAATTTATTTTCAAAATCAGTGTTCAATTAAAAATGTTTATAGAGCACTTCGTGAATTTTATGGTGCACATAATCGTCCGTCAGAGACCACCATAAAGAACGTAATTACCAAATTTCGGTCCACATTCACTCTTTTGGATGCCAAGCCACCGACAAGAATGAGAAGAGTTCGTACAGAAGAAAATATTGCTGTCGTTGAGGCCAGTGTCGAAGAAAACGACAATTTATCGATTCGTCGTCGTGCTCAGCAAATTGGACTTTGTCCATCGACTTTATGGAAAATTTTACGTAAAGATTTGGGTTTGGTGCCATACAAAATTCAATTGGTGCAAGAATTAAAGCCACACGACCATCGTTTGCGCCGTGAATTCAGTGATTGGTCGTTAAATCAATTGAACGAAGATCCATTTTTTTACCGTAAAATTCTCTTCAGTGATGAGGCGCATTTTTTGTTAAATGGATACGTCAACAAACAAAATTGTCGCATTTGGAGCAAAGATAATCCACACGCCGTTCAAGAATTACCAATGCATCCTGATAAATGTACTGTTTGGTGCGGTCTATGGGCTGGTGGGATCATCGGTCCATATTTCTTTAAAAATGAGGAAGGACGACGCGTTACCGTGAATGGAAATCGATACAGAACCATGTTAAATGAGTTTTTGTTGTCAAATCTTGAAGATATGGATATGGATGAAATGTGGTTTCAACAAGATGGTGCCACTTGCCATACAGCACGTGAAACAATCGACTTATTGAAAGAAACTTTCAACGACAACATTATTTCGAGAAATGGTCCGGTGAATTGGCCTCCGCGTTCGTGCGATTTGACGCCACTCGATTACTTTTTGTGGGGATACGTGAAGTCATTGGTTTATGTGGATAAACCTCAATCGATTGACGCTTTGGAAACCAATATTCAACGTGTCATTGCTGACATACGCCCTCAAATGCTTGAAAAAGTGCTGGAAAATTGGACCTCCAGAATGCCAGAAATTGTGTTTAAATGTTAAATGCCAAAAAATTATCTACCAAATAAAAAAAAATTTTGGTCATTTCATAATTTTATATGTGTTTTATTAAAAAAAAAAATCGGCAACCTCTTAAAAAAACACCCGTTATTTATCGACTTAAATTTAAGCTCCCTTATATTCTTTATATTGTTGATGGACGTGCATTCCCATATTTGAATTTGTACCGGCCTGGTTACAGTCTTCATTTGAAAGTTGCAGTTCTCCGTATTATTTATTTGTTTGTCTTTATTAGACCTCTTGTTATAATTAATGTTCTTTTTGCATTTTCATTTCTGCTCATTTTTTATAAAGGATTTGTATGCGTGAATAATGCTACTAGTGGTCTATGGTCTGTGACCAATGTAAATTTTCTTCCATATAAATATGGTCTGTAAAAATGTATGCTCCAGTGTATAGCTAATAGTTCTTTTTCGATGACTGGCTTATTTAGGTCGAGTTTTTGCAGTGATTTGCTCGCGTATTATATTGGTAAATCTTTACCAATTTCACCTTGTGAGAGTACTGCACCTAAAGCAAAGTTTGATGCGTCAGTCGTTAGTATAAATTGTTTGTTAAAATCTGGATATTGCAATCCACCCCTATTGAGTTTTTGTTTTAATAGTTCGAAGGCATTTTGACATTCTGGTGTCCATGAAAATTTCGCGCGTTCTTTTTTAATAGAGAATTTAAGTCTTTAGTTATATCTGCAAAGTTTGGAATAAATCGTCTGTAGTAGTTGCAGAATGCAACGAATCGTCTTACGTCGTCAGTATTTTTGGGTAATGGATAGTCTTTGATGGCATTAAATTTGGCTGGGTCTGTTTTTACACCGTTTCTGGTTATTAAGTGTCCTAAGTATACAACTTCAGGTCGTAAGAAACAGCATTTCTCTGCGTTTAGTTTTAAATTATACCGTTTTAACCTATCTAATACTTTTATTAGGTTGTGGTTGTGTTGATTTAAACTGCATCTATAGATGATTATGTCATCTACGTATAAGAAAGCCTCTGTCTCTAATCCGGCTAGAGCTATTGTTATCATCCGTTGAAAACTCCTGTATGAGATTTTTAAACCGAAAGGTAGACGTTTAAATTGAAAGTGTCCATTAGGTGTGGAAAATGCAGTAATTGGTCTAGATTTCTTGTCTAATTCTATTTGGTGGAAAGAACTTGTCATGTCAAGGGTTGAAAACCATTTTGCTCTCCCTAGCTTGTCTAATATATCTTCTAGTCTTGTTAGCGGAAATTTGTCGTTGACTATTTTGTCATTTAGTTTTCTAAAATCGACATATCCATTTCATTTTGTCATTTGTGTTTTTATTGGGTACAAGAAGAAGTGGTGCGTTATAAGGACTAACTGAAGGTTCTATTATGTCATCTGTAAGCATTTTATCTTGAAGTGGTTCTGTATCTAAGGTGATGTTCTCAAGTATTACTTCACTTTCTGTCGTATTTAAAATTTTAATATGCGTCATTCCTAATTTGGGTGCTATCGAGTTGCTTAAGAAAACGCCTTGAGTCAATTCTTTGTTTAGAATAACTTTATCCTCATCCAGTATTAATTTTATTGGCTGTATTATTTCTATTCTTTGGGGTATAGTTATTTTTAGTGTCTGTAAGGGTTTTGAATGCATGGGTAAAATGAGGTTTGTTTCGTTCATTACTATTGAAATTGTAAAAGTTTCGTAGTCTATCTTACAAAAAAATCTTTTTAAGAAGTCTCTACCTAAAATGCCGTCAGTTTCGATGGGAACATTTTTCTTGACCAGTTGAAATTCATGTGTGCAGAATGCGTCACCTATGAGTAAATCTAAATCAAGGGTTCCTAAAGAGTATGTTTCTTCTTGTGTAATTCCCGTTAATTTACACTTTTACTCAGGGAAGTAGGGTTCATTTTCGACCTTGTTCGAGATTTTAAAAATTGAAATGTCGGCGCCAGTATCTATCAAAAAACTCAAGTCTGCATTTTTGTTCTTCAAAATTATGTTATTCGTATTGTTATCCGAGATTTTGTTTTGTTTTTGTGTATTGTAATGCATTATTTTGTTTGAGTGGTCTTTCTCAAAATCAATAGCGAGGTTAGTGGCCTCTGTCAATGTTTTTGGCTGTGCAGCTAAAATTGTCGGCTTAAGGCATATTGGTCGTTCATTTGAGTGACAACTGATTTTGCAGTTTCACTTGTGTTTTCACCTAGGTTGTTTATTTGTAATTTGTTTAAATCTAATTAGATTTAGAATTTTATCTTTGTATGCTGTTACAGATAGATTTCTTTGCGTCATGGATGTTAGAGAGAGTGTGTATATGTGATATAGTAGTATGTGACTTGCATCTGCTTTGTAATTGTTCTTTAAGAGAACTTAAATTAGTTGGTTGTGTATGTATCGTGGCTTTTACATTTAAATTTAATTTAATGTGGTAAGCAAATTCTAGTAAGTCTGTTTTCGCGGTGTCTGTTAGAGTTCTGTTTATTATTTCTATAATCTTTAGAAATGAATCCAATTCTTAATAATTGTCAGAGAATATGGGGATTGCCTTAATGGCGGTTTCCAAGTTGAATGAAGACATTTATGGAGATTTGTTAAGTATTGTTAGTGTTTGTTGGAATTTTTCTTTAAATTCTAATGTTAACTTATTTATTTTTGTTTGTCATTGATTTTTGGATTCTTCAATGAATCTGAAAATTTCTTTTTTAGTTTTTCTAGTTCTTCTAAGTTTGTTGCTAATGTTTCTTTTTTGTATCCTCTCTTAGAACTTTTTTTGGCATTACTTAATAACGTATTTATTTCTTGAAGACATTCTTTTGCGTCATCCATTATTTAAAGAAATTCTTTTTTTTTTATTTATACTTGTACTGTTTGTGTTTTATTAATATATTTGTGTATGTAATTTCTTAAATAATTGTTTGATATTTTGATAAGAAATAAGGTTAATATTATGGTTGATATAACTATAACAAGTATTATTTCTAGGGTTAATTGTTGGTTTCAGTTGGAGTTGTTTTGCTGTTGTTGGTTACAATTGTTTCCTTTGTATTCATTTCTTCCTTGGAAAACCAGTTTCCACTTGTTTTGCTTTTGTTTTTGCTTTTCTTTATCCTTTCTGCTTTGGAATCTTCTTTATATGATGTCGATTTCTTCCCACAGCTTTGTAGTTTGTTTCCAGGGAATTGGGTTTTTGTCGTCCCTCGTTATCTGCAATAGGTGCGCTAGCCTTTTCTTATCCTTCACTAGTTGGCCTCCTCTTTTTGGTTTTGTAATTGCTGCTGTGTCAATCAATCGTATTGTTGTTCGTTTGCTGTCAGCTCGTTCCTGTTGCTTTTTGTGGTATTCGTCCAGAGTTAGCTTCTTTGGTCCTGTTTGTATGTTGTTCAATATGGAATGTACTCTTCCATTTAAACCTTTTTTTTTGTATTAAAAATATATGTTTCCAGCGTGTTTAAAATGCAGGATTTGAAAAGAATTTTTTAGGTTGTCTGTAGGATCGTGGTCTGCAGATCGTAAAAATTTTAAAAATTTTCTAGTACGCAGTTTTTAAAATTTGTATAGTGCGCAGCTAGCAGGATCGAAATTGTTAGGTTCGTCATCGGCAGGATCGCCATGTAATATAAGTATTACAGTACTTATACTTGGTCTTATTGGTGTGAGACTGATGTTGTTTGAAGGACAACTAGCATGATGCTGTTTGTCTTCACACTTTGGACAATGTCCATGCGAAGAAGTGTAATGTAAAAAAAGGAAGACGAGCGTCTTTAAGTTCTAAATTACTTCTGATTTTATTTCATTCAAAATCTACTCTTTTATACTATTTCTTAACCTAGATTTTACTATATACAATCTTATGGTAAATAACTAAATATCTAAAATCGTGCATCGTCATTGATGCACTTGAAACATTGCAAGTGTAAACAGAAATTCATTTGAGTAGGGCGCAATGCAAGTGCCCTACTTTACAAATGTAATTCAATTTTGTCGCCTATGCATTCTTTGTGTCGTCATTGCCGAACACGTGCAGTTTGTTTACTTAGGCGACTAGTGTAATTTATTGTGTGTGACTTATAGGAATATATTTCCGTAATAAATTGTATTGTTTATGGGTTTTGGTTGTGTACGTAGTGTTACACTACACTTGTGTTTTGTATCATATTACAAAACACAACACAGCTTAACTCAGCTTAAAAGAAAGAATTTTGGTAGTACTTCGTACGTCGTTGTGTGCACGTCGCTCCAACCGTACGCTGTGGCTGCTATGTTTTCACCACCAAATGGGGAATCTCAGATTAGAGAATTTACAAGAGAAATTTAAATTTTTAAATTCTCTATAGCCGTATTTTATTGCCGAGGAATAAGGAATTACAACAAAAATTCCTTCTTTGGAATAAGAAAACCGGCTGTTTTGCTGGTTTTCAAATTCTAATTCCTTATTCCTTAGCAATTAAATACCGCTTATTATATTAACTTCGCGTGCACGGTTGTCTGGGGCTGACTGGTGGAATCTTGCAATCAATATTTAATGCACTTCTTTAAGCCCGATTTTCCTGCAATTGTGCACATGTGTATTTCCGTTGACAATACTTTCTATTAAAATTTGGAAGTGATTGGGCTCCCATACAATTTTTTTTTATAATTCACGCACGCTTCAAGGGGTTTGCACCCTTATAATGCTCGGCTAAATGCTTGGCACATCGTGGGCGTTAAGGAAGAGGAGGAGAAAAGAGGAGATGTATATGAGCTTGTGTTTTGAATGCCTGTGGATGTGATGTGGGAAGACTAATATGAGAAACTGAGAGTGCTGTCGTCGGCGAAAGAGTGAATTGGATTAGAAATCACAGATAAGAGATCATTAATAAAAATGTGGAAGAGAGTCGGGGACAAAACAGAGCCCTGGGGAACGCCAGCATTTAAGTAATGAACTTTAGACTTGAAAATGTCCAAAACAACTTGAATTGAGCCGTCCAAAAGATAGCTTCTAATTCAATGAAGCAGTTTTGCATCGACTCCATAAGCACGCATTTAAGACAAAGGAGCTTGATGCCAAACTCTGTCAAATGCCTTAGAAATATCGAGTGCAACAGCTTTGCTTTCTCTAAAATGAGGCAAAGACCGGTTCCACTGTTTGGTGAGATATGCCATCAAATCACCAGTAGAACGTGGATGTAAGTGCTATGGGTCGGTACGAAGAAGGAGACGACGACTCGCCTTTTTTGGTTTTGGGCTGGACAAATGCTGTTTTCCAACTTCTCGGGAAGAGTCCAGAAGAATAGGATAGATGGAAAAGCTTACGCAATGGTAATGCCAGCTTGGAAGAACACCTCTTTAGAACTGTTGAATATTTATATTTTAAACAATGAAAACAATTTTAGGTTTTTAATACTAATCGGTATTAAATAAGGGAAGAATTTTTCTGTGTGCGTATAACTTTCTTCTTCTTCACTCTCTATCAATTGTAGATTTGCTTCCATAGGTGTTTCTATACCTTTACATTCAGTCATATTTAATTTTTGTAAAATTTTATCAATTTATTTCTCCCATTCTCTCTTTCAATTTCCATTCCCAAAAATGTTTTCATTTGTCCTAGATCTTTTGCTCTAAATTCCTTTTTTTAATGAATTTACTGTCTCTTCTATTTCTCCAATTAGTATGATGTCATCTACATATATTATCATCCAAGAGTTTTCTTTGTAATATAAACAGTAATCGTGTTCTGAACGCTTGTATCCAATTTTCTTTGCCAATCTGTCTAATCTTTCGTTCTAACATTTTGGTGATTCTACCAAGCCATATAATGCTTTTCTTAATTTTAATACTTTATTTTAATCTTTAATATCTAATCCTTGTGGAACTTTTATGTTAATGTCTGATTTTCATTCGCTATTTAGAAATGCTGTTGGAATATCAAGCTGTCTTATAGGTAGGTCCTCTTGTATTGCTTTTGATATCATCATTTTTACTGTAGAAAGTCTAGCAACAGGTGCATACATTATATTAAATGGATCATTGTTCTTTACCTGAGATCCCTTAGCAACAAGTCTAGCCTTTTTTGTTCCATCTTCTTTTATTTTATATATCCATTTAGTATCTACTATTCTTGTATTTATAGGTTTTTCTACTTCTTGCCAAGTCTTTAATTCTTTAAGGGCTGTTAACTCTTTGTCCATTGCTTCTCTCCACTCATAATCCATTACAGCTTCTTCAAATAGTGTGGGTTCTTGTGTTAACATACAGTATGCATAGTATGTTTCATATTGCTCTAGGTATTGTGTTTTTTTAACCTGTCTGCCTGATCTTGAATACTTCTCCTGCCTTATAACTTCTCTGGTCTCTATTTCTTCCTCTTGCACTTTGTCGACTAAATTTTCTACCGCTTCGGAGATTTCCATCTGTTCAGTTTCATTTTTACTTATTATTTTATTTGTCTCTTTTTCAGATATTTCCTTCTGGTCTTGTTCTTCATACTGTTGTCTGTATTGCTGATTATTTTTTCCTTCTAAATATTTATATTTTGTTTCATCAAATATAACATCTCTGGACTCAACAATTTTATTTTCTTCCTTGGCCACAATCTGTATCCGCCTTTATTGTATCCTACAAATATATAGGACTTTGCTTTTGGTGCTAGTTTACTTTCTCTATTTAAATCTACTGCCCATGCTTTACAACCGAAAATTTTCAATTTTGATAGGTTCTTTTGTCCATACCATATTTCAGCTGGAGCTTTGCTATTTAAACATTTAGTGGGCGATCTATTCAATTCATATGTTGAAGCTCTTAATGCTTCTCCCCATAATGTCTTTGGAAGATTGGTATCGATGAACTTAGTTCTTACTTTATCTAACAATGTCCTATTCATCCTCTCAGCTTTACCATTTTTCTGCGGTGTATATGCCATTGTGTATTCCAATTTTATTCTTTAATTTCTGCAAAATGATTTCAAGCTATTACTAGAAAATTTCTTTAATCTAGTCTTACTCTGGCTGTTTTCACATTAAACGATGCTTTTAGCTCTTGTATATATCTCTTTACGTTTTCTGCAGCTTCGCCTTTATTTTTCAGTAAGTAAACTACTGTGAAGTGTGAATAATCATCGATAATTACTTGAAAATATTTATATCCTTCTGACGTAATCTGTTTTGCTTTTGCCGGTCCACATATATCTGTATGTATTAACTCGCCTATCCTTTTTGATATTTTCTTATTTTCTTTAAATGGTATAATGGTATTCTGTTTATTTTTCCTTCTATACATGTCTCACATTTTTCATTTGAATATGGTAGTCCTGATGATGATGGTATAGGGGTTAAATCAATGGCACTGCGACCCTTGTGGATCTATTGCGCCCCCCTCCTACGACTAGCGCTGTAGGGACGGTGCCTGCCCAACCCTAGAACACTTCCTCCATACCAATGGCCTTTAGGAACCTAATGATGTGGAGAGGTTCTAATGAATGACGTTCAGCTCGGAGAATGCGTGAGTTCCCAGCTGGTCCCTCCTCCGGCGGATCGTTGATCCGCAGTCGTTGAGAAGATGCCACGGGGTCTCCTCCGATCCACATAGCCTTCAGCTTACAGTGCTCTGTTAGGAAACCCGTAATGATTTTAACATTACCCCTACTTAGTCCCATTATTGATCGGGACCTCTTTGGGTTATAGCCACCCAACATTTCCTTCGCCTGCCGTAGACCTGGGAGTCCCTCCCACCTTTCTGAAGTGGTTTCTTTACCTATATTGCGTATTTTTTCACGCATAATACGGTACCCAATTGCACAAAAGGGTTCCGGCCCTACAAGCGGAGTATCTGCCCCTTTATTTGCGAGCTTGTCCGCTTGTTCGTTACATTCTATGCCTATGTGTCCCGGCACCCAGTAAAACTTTACTTTGTTGTCTTCACCAAGTTTGTTTAACTTTGTTTTGCACTCTTCCACCAGTCTAGACGTGATGTGGAATGCATCTAAAGCTTTTAGCGCAGCTTGGCTATCTGACATGATAGCTATTTCCTGACTCATGTATTTCCTATCCAGATTGAATTGAGCGCATCTTTCGATGGCGTGAACCTCTGCCTGGAAGATACTCGGATAATGGCCCAATGCTTCAGAGTACTTGGTACGTGGCCCTATTACCCCCGCACCTGTGCCATCCGCTTTCTTTGGTCCATCCGTATACCATTTTATAGTTCCTGAATGTATCTTGCAATCTGTTTCGGACCTGAAGTCCGTCTTGGTGCTTAGTTTGACCTCATAGTTCTTTTTGAACTCAAGCTTTTGCACCATGTTGTCACATGACATGCCTGCCACAGGGGTTAGCTTGGCTAGTGATTTTATTAAGCTCCCAGCTCTGCTGCCCGTGAAGCAGCCAACCTTGGTCAAACGCACTATGGTTTCGTTGGATTTGCCCTCTACCACTATATGCAGCGAGAGTAGTTCAATGATTACCTCCATACCCGCCGTGGGGCAGGTTCTCATAGCTCCTGTGATTAGGACACAATCTAGCCTTTGTACCTTTTCCAATTCTCTCCTTGTGGTGCTTAGCTTGGTTCTACCTGCCCATGCCACTGCTCCGTAGGTGATCATTGGTATAACTATAATAGTGTACATCCAGTGCATTATTTTGGGGCTTACTCCCCATGATTTACCTGCCACCCTTCTGCACACCATGAGCGCTCTTCTAGATTTTTTTATTACTGCCTTTTGATGTTTATTCCTTAGCAGTCTCTTGTCTAATATAAGACCAAGGTACTTGACCTCTTCGCTGATTGAGATCAATTCGCCATTGAGGGTTATTGGTCGCATTCGCTCCAATTTCCTTCTGTTGGTGAAGGGAACCAGTGTGGTTTTGCTTGGGTTCACCCTAAGTCCCACCTCTTGGCACCATCTGCTTGTGATATTTAGTCCATTTTGAACCATGTCACATAGAACTTCCTCGAACTTCCCCCTGGCCACAATGACTATATCGTCCGCGTAACCCTGGGTTACAGTTCCTGCTTCAGCTAGTCGCTGAAGTAGTTCGTCTACAAGGATGCTCCACAGTAGCGGAGAAAGTACTCCTCCTTGTGGGCACCCTCTTGTCGTGTTAACCATAATGGTTTTGTCTGGTGATTAGCATCTCGCACATCCATTTACTTATTGTGCCGTCGTCTGTTTTCTTTTCCAGAGCATTTCTTATCGCTTCATGTGATGCGTTGTCAAACGCCCCTTCGATATCTAGGAAGGCACATAGAGCGATTTCCTTACTGGCGAGGGAGCCCTCTATGCTTTCCGTCAGTTCCCACAGTGCGGTCTCCGTAGATCTGCCCGCTCTGTATGCGTGTTGACTGGAATGCAGTGGTTCTTTTACCAGTATTGTCGACCTTACATAGTTGTCGATAACCTTTTCGATAGTCTTTAGGACGAACGAAGTGAGACTGATTGGTCTGTAGGACTTTGGGTGTGTGGGATCCTTCTTCCCTACCTTAGGTATAAATACCACCCGAGCCCTTCTCCAGCTTTTCGGTATGTACCCGAGTGCTAGACTACTTCTAAATATTCTTAGAAGGTATGGAAGGAGATTGTCTAGCCCCATTTGCATGACTGCTGGGATTATCCCATCCACACCTGCTGATTTAAAAGGCTGGAAGCTTTTGACTGCCCAGCGGATTCTTTGCTCAGTGCATATCTCCGAGGCTTTCTTCCAGTCTTCTCTACTAAATCTACGATAGTTTAAGCCCATATCAGATTCGGTACTGTTCACTGTGCTCCCCGGGAAGTGAGTTCTCAAGAGGAGGAGAGCTCTTTGCTCTTCGTTCTCTGTGAACTCACCTTCATGGTTTCTCAGTGAAGCCTTGGAACAACTAATGTCTTTTGCCATCGCTTTGTAAAGTCTGGCAGACTCCTTAGTGTTTTTTACCTCCTCACAGAAGTTACGAAAACTTCTGCGCTTTGCTCTTCTCATTTCTGTATTATATGCCGTGAGAGACTCTCTGTATTGCTGCCAATTGCCCCTTCTCTTGGCGGTCTTGAAAAGTTTTCTTACCTGCCTTCGATGGGCTTACAGTTCTACGTTCCACCATGGAACATCATTATCCCCTTTGGGTGAACTCATCGGGCAGCTCGACTCATATGCGTCAGAGATTGCCCTAGTCATTTCCACTGCTGCGCATTCTAGCTCATGCGGTCATCTGGCCACTCTTTGAACTGAAGCGTGTAGTAGATTGCTCTGTAAATAGGTTCTAAATTTTTTCCCAATTTGTCTTTCTGGGGTTTCTAATAACCCTTTCCTCTACAACCAGCCCTCCCAATTCAAACAAAATTAATCTTTGGTCTGACAGAGTGGAGGAGACCCTCCACTTATTGAGTAGACGACTCACTGTCGGAGTTCTGAATGTGATGTCGAGTACCTTTTCCCTAACCCTAGTCAAAAAAGTTGGAATACTACCTACATTGTAAATATCTAGGTTTTCCTTCACCAAAAACTCTAAAAGGTACTCACCCCTCTTATTTGTGTCAGTGCTCCACCATTCTTCGTTGTGTGCATTGGCGTCGCACCCGGTCAGTAGAGGTTTACTAAGCCTTCGGCAATACTCTACTATTTCTTGTAATTCTGGGGGCGGTATTTCTTCCCTGTCCCCGGCAAAGTAGGCCGAAGCGATAACTATCTCCCGGTGCGTGCCGTCTACATTAAACTGGCACTGGATTGCCACCACATCCCGGGTTATAAATTCCTCCTGCCCCACTTCATATATCACCTTTGCATCACTGCAAGACAGACCACATATCTGTCCCCTGTAGAACCAGGGTTCCTGGACGAGCACTAGCCCCAGATGTTGTTTGGTAAACGTCCTGGCCACCACGGCGGCTGCCCCTTTGGCCTTATGGGTGTTAACCTGAGCAATGCGTGTGCTGGTCATGATCTAATTATCTGAAGAGGGCAGCTGCCCCTCTCCAGTCTCTAGCTCGAGGTGCTGGATCTCCTCCAGCAACTCGTCCTCTTTTAGCTGTCGGATCGCCTCCAGCTCGTCTTGTAAAATGTACGGTTAGGGAAGGGCAGCGAGGTCTTCCATAATGGGTACCTCTTCTGCGTCCGCTTCTCCTTCCGTATCCATTATACCTATCCCCTGGGGGTCATCTGCTGCTAAGGCGGGAGGGTCTTTCTGCCCCTTCTCCACCTGTGAGCCTTCTTTCTTCTTCAGGCCACCCACCGATATCTTGCCATACCGATATCTGATGGAGTGACCTGCCTCTTTTATGATATCCCTGCTGCAGGAGTCAATGGAAATTGTGGCGAATACGCCACCCCTTTCCTCCCGACAGCCGATGACCTTCCACATATCTACGTGGAGTCCCTCATTTTGTGCTTCAATCAGGTGTGATGACCTTCCACATATCTACGTGGAGTCCCTCATTTTGTGCTTCAATCAGGGAGATGGAGCGCCCTATCCCCTGCCGATTGCTTCGTGACAGAAACACCGACATAATAATCGGCTTGGGTATGTCGTCCCCGTCCCTGGCCAGGAGCTTCGGTCCCTTCCACGTCGAAAGTGTTGGAGCATGTGCCTTAAGCCAAGCCGCCGAGCGTCCATCGCAACAGTCGACTAGAATCATCCCTGGCCTGAAGTGGACGCCGTCGAAGCCAATTTTGACCTCCCAGCCCAGCGCCACCTCATCCAGGATGGATTCCTCCAAAGTTGCCAGCTGCTCGTGGGTCAGTGTCTCCTCGGGATCATGCCCCGCGAGGATAGCGACCCTGACTTGCTTAGTAGCCTCCGCATAGCTAGGCTGACGGCCCCCACAACACCCGAAGGGGGTACTTGTCGACTGCCCGGTGCCCTCCCTCAATCTCTTGTCCACCCTAGGTGGTGGAGCGAGGACCGATGGCCCCCTCTTCGCCCCCTAGGGTATGACGACGGGAGGTCTATGCCCTACAACCGCCAACTTTCTATCGTCTACCTCCTTCCTCGCTTGAGCGGGTTCTATGCCCTGCTAAAGGAGTCGGAGATAGTGCCTAGTCCCCGTCCCACTGAGGCCCTTATCGTCCACACTATCCGCTGAGGGTGTACCCATCTGCGGCGTCAGCACTTGCTGCCTACTGGTGAAGGCTTCACCCTCGGCTTGGCGGGATAGCCCCAGCCGTGCCTTGCCCCCCCCACCCTTCGTCAGTCTTGGGGTCATGCCCCCTCGACCGGTTTCTTACGCGGTTCAAGGTTGGGCTTCTGCTCCGCTCGAACCACTACTCTGCTGGTGCTAGGTTTCGGTTCGGGTTCACGGGTCGAATGCCCCAATATCCCCCTTACCGTAACCGCACCTCTGCCCCTAGCTGGTCTGGAGGTCATGCCCCACCGGCCAAGCCTGAGTCTCTCGCAGGGTTCGTCGCGAAGCATCCGCTGCTACCGACGCGGGCATGCCCTGCGTCAATTTAAAAAGTTTATTTTTTTTTTGTCCATTTGATTCCCACGAGTGTTGAGGAAAATATTACCTCCAGCCCAGAGCCTCTTGTTCTGGAGGGCCCGATACGCATGGAGGGCGGCAGGTATCCACGGGCTCACGTTTGCGATAGCCGGTTACCCCTGGCTACCAACCAGTCCACTGGGCACGGGTCGCTTTACACCAATGGATTAGGGGGCGGTAGTTCTTGGTTCGTTACTCATCAGACCTGCTAGCGAGCGAGGTTCCCCAGCTTGCAGGATGATCTTTGCAACTTAAGCCCTCACGCCACGTCAAGGCCCCTACTATCATCATCATCATGGTAGTCCTAATATTTTCATACCTTTCCTGTTTATATGTCCCAACCTTTGATGCCAAATTTCTGCACTGAGTACTTTATGTTCATAGTTTTCTACTATTTCCAATTTTAATGTATATAATCTGTTTACTTGTGGAGCTTGGAAAATATACTGATCCTTTCGCAATGTCAATCCGCTTTGATCTATCATCACTTTAAATTTATTGTCAACTAATTTTGAAATTGACAAAAGGTTACATCTCATTTATTCAACCAGTAAGGCTTCAATTCTTATTTTTGTTTTATTTAAATAAGCTGCGAGTTCACCCTTTTTATAAGCTATCATTACTTTATTCTTTATTGTTTGCTGCTATTATTCTTGCTGGTGTAGTAATGTTGTTACTCTTCTCATATATGGTTCCAAGTCTGATCGCACTAGATGATTTGTTGCTTCACTGTCTAATATAAAACTTTTCAAGTCTGTTTGTATATTTGCACAGAAAGCTATGAATGTAACTTCGTCTGCTTCACTATAGTGAGATGTTGATTGATACTGATATCCACCTCGCATTGGAACTCTTGATCGGCCCCTGCCTCTTCCAGAACGATTTAAGCTTCTGCCACGGTTATTGGTTTGCGCTCGACATTCATAAGCCATGTGACCCTCATTTTTACATTTATAGCAAGTAACACTTTTAAATGCCATTTCATTCTTATTTTCACTATTTTGTGTATTTTGATATAGTTTTAATTCTTCATCAAGTAACCGAGTTTTCACAAAATCTAAATTGCATTCTTCTTGGATTGTTTCAATCGCTGTAATTACTGTCATACTTATTATGGAGTCCAATTAGTAGGTAGCAAATTTTGTCTGTATTATCAATTTTTAAATCCATACACTCTAGTTCTCGAATAATTGTTTCAAATCTATGAAAGTAGTCTTCTATCTTTTCATTTTCACTATTTTCAGCCATCTTGATTGTTAAAAGTTTTCTACGTAGATGCAACTTTGATAAGACACTTTTCCTTTGGAAGATGTTTTTAAATTTTGTTATCATTTCTTTTGCTGTTTTACTATCTTTTATGATGTTCAAATGTTTGTCATTTACGCATTGACCAATAACTGATTTGGCCTTTGCGTCTTTTATTAATAAAATTGATTTTTCTTTTTCTGATATCTCTTGGGCATCTATATCTTGGTCAAGCACATCTTTTAGCTGCCTTTCGTCCAGTATGCACTCAACACGGAAAAGCCAATTATTAAAGTTGTCAGTTTTTAGTTGAGGAAACTCAAAATAGCTATTCGATGACGAAGCCATTTTTATTTTCAATCACTGAAATTTAATTTTTTCTTATAACAATCACTGCTGAATTTATAGAGCTTCCTGGGCCCATAACCTGTTGAATATGTAGAATATTTATAATATTTTAAACAATGAAAACAATTTTAGGTTTTTAATACTAATCGGTTTAATATTAAATTAGAGAAGAATTTTTCTATGTGCGTATAACTTTCTTGTCGACTCAAACAACACTTAGACAGCATCAACTACAAGGTGTTCACACATTTTGAAATTTATATTTCTTACAAGAACTAATGGGGAAATACCATCTGGCCCCGCGGATTTGTGAGTGTTGAGATCGTTTAAAACTCCAGCAACTGCACGAGTACGAATGAATATCTGTCCCATAGAGTGCTCAATAGTCTGAGATGCAGGAGGCAGCAATGCACAATTTGGACGCGTGGAGCTAGCTGCGAAATACGCAGCAAACAGATTGGTCTTGTCTATAGAGCTGACAACTGGAATGTGGAATGACCTTTGGGACATTGTAGTATTTTTTGTCTTAATTTTTGGTCGTAGGCGAATTTGACTCGCCGAAGATGGGCATTGTAATCATTTCCTGCTCGTTTAAACTTTTTTCGGTTTTCCTCGGTACGGTTTGCTTTGTAAAACCATACCTCTCTAGTCCTAGAAGCCTCTTTACAGCTCAAGTCATACCATCCATCTTCCTTTGATTTGATAGACTTATTACTGAAAGGGATAAACTTTCTCATACCAATAAGAAAGATGTTTCTGATTGCATCAGCGGCGGCATCCACGTTGCTATCGCGAAAAAATAGCGACCAGTTAATGTTGTACAATGTACAATGTGCGATGTGTAGTATTAAATTCTCAGGGCTTTTCAACAATTTAATAATTAATCCATGATTCAAAAAATAATAATGTTTCTTTAGGTATGGTTTTTGTTTGACCTCACCGAAATTAAAGATGATAAATTGTAAAATATAGTAAAAAAACTAATAAGAAGTGAATCCCAATAAATTCGCAGTATAAATATTAAGATTTTGATTTTCTATTCCTAGAGTTATTTAGGATTTTTAAACGAGGATTAACATTTCCTAATCCATTTGCAGTGTTTTCGAAATAACACAAGGAGCATAAAATTCAACATTATTTTATGGTGATTATAACATTCTAAATCATCGTCAAACTACCAATTAAATTCCTTGTGTTGCCTGGTATATTTCCACACATTGGTCAACTACAATTTGTTCTATATTTTTAGTGAGGAGATTCGTCGATAACGCTTTTAAAAATCGTTATATGATTCTTACTTTATTCGGTAAAAATTTCTGAAGGGGGATGAAGTGAGCCAAAATCCGAATCTTTCTTATAATTTTTATAAAATATTAATGACTCATTTTGAAGATCCATTTTTTCATCAGATTTTATTAATCTGCTTTCACAATGCGTACAGTTATTTTTTAATTTCAAACGGGACACCACATATTAAGCATAATATTTTTCCGAACATTCATCTGATATAGGAAGCGTTTAATGTATATCATAATACTTTATTGAGAGTAAATTGAATATGTTTACACAATTGGAGATTTAACATAGAGACTTAGCTACATGCCATTACAAATAAGTTTTTATTTTTTTACATCAAATGATTAAATTTAATTCTATAAATTGAGAAAAAAAAAACAAATAACCAACACAAACAAGAAAACAAATATTTAAACTACAGGTTTATATATACATATATATACGAGAATATATTATTTATATATAATAATATTGACAATAAAAATAATAGCAATAATAATTAAAATGATAATAATATACATAATATTTTAAAATTTTACAAACTCTCAAAAAGTTTAGAAAAATCATTCTGAAAGTTTAATTATGTACACTGATATTCTTTCAATATTCGAATCTAAATCAAAATAAGGATTATTTTGAAACTTTCTAAGGATTTAATTTAATTTTGTTGTACTTGTAATTTTTTAATGTGAGTTTTGGGATAGTTTCTAGTTATTGGCGAACCATAATTATTACTGACCTCAAAATTACTTTAAACAGCATTAGTTTGCTATTAATACTAAGCTTAGAATGCCAGTTTATAAAACTGAACAAAATTTTAATAAATTTGTTAGTTTTTATAATTGTGTATTGTATATGTTGATTAAAAGTCAATTTTTTATCTACTATAATGCCTAAATATTTTACGTGATTTTCCCAGTTAATTGAACTGTTTCCGATCCTGAGATGTCTCTTAGGAATTTCACGTGTTCGTGTCTTAGAGTAAAAATAATGGCCTCCGTTTTTCAAATATTAAGTTTTACTTTCCATTTAATAAAGTAATCCGAGTATTTTAACATTGCTTCTCTTAATGACGTTACTATTGGTGCCCGAAATCTAGAGGAGGTATAGAATGCTGTGTCATCTGCAAAGAGCGCCCTGTATAGATTATTCCAGCATTTCCAGTTCAAGTATCTGAATTGATTGTTGCATCGTTAGTTTGTAATTAAAATCCATCAGAAGCCGATAAATTGTTGTTAGGATCCACTAAAATTTCATCATTATCATCCTGGCAGGTAGAACGCTCCGTTGGTTGTAAAATTTTCATAGACATAATTTGAGCAATAATGTCGTTAAAACGATGTACTGTTGGATTTCTTGAATTTCCGCCTCTTTGTCGAATTATTAAAATACATTTTCGCATGGATCTTAATTGAACCGTGAGGTTAGTATAAACGAAATTTTTGTTTAAAAATTCGTCAGTGAGATTTAACACAGCATTAATAGTTTGCAACGTTTCAGAAAAACAATAAGCTTTTATTTTGGTACACCCTAAAACATTTTAACATTTTATGTCGGCTATTTTCTAGTTTTAGAGCTATGCAATTTGGATTTAAATCGAATTGTTTTTTACTATTTAAAGCATCGAAGAGAATGTCAAATTTATCACAAAAATGCATTTTTGCCAAGGCTTTATTTGGGTTCGAAATTTTTTTCAACGTTAGGGCAGTTTTTATTCCTGCCGCCATACTTCGGCTAAAAATCTGCGTAGCATAATTGACCCTCAATTTCTCAAAATTGTTTGGTTTTATATGTGCATATGACAATTTTATGCACATTTTTGTGGTAGAATTCGTTTCGATCTCATACTATTCTTCCAATACTGACCAACTTGCAACTCCGTCTGAGGTTGACAAGACCGTAGCTAATAAGTTGTTTTGAACACTTTTTACTCATGTTAATTTTTTTTCGTAAAACTCTGCCCCAGATTTTTCGTTTCGTTTCGTTTCCTCTTCAAAATGCCTCTACCATAGAGCTAAAACAGCTCTCGATATTTTGGGAGATTTACCCCTCTTTATACTAGCACAACAACAACACATGCAGCAAAAAAATTTAAACAAAAGATTTTCGCCTTTCATGTTCGATTTCCTTTTTGAAAAGTTCTGGGGTCGAGCGCGATTATGTGGTAGAGTTTTACGAAAAAAAATTTAACATAAGTGAGGAGGGTCATACATATCATAAATCTTCTTATTTTTATAATTAAACAAGTAAATGTAAAAAAATTTCGTTTTTTTTGGGCTTCATAAGACGTTGTAACTTTTACTTCACTCCCTCTGAAGTATTAAGATTATATAAATCTTATGTTAGACCAATTTTAGAGTTTAATTCATTTGTGTGGGGTGGGGCTCCAAGATCGCATTTGGTTTATCTTGATGGAATTCAAAATAGAGTTATCCGTTTGATAAACGATGTAACCATTACTTCATCCCTTGATTCTTTGGAGCATAGACGAAATGTAGGATCTTTATCTGTTTTCTACAAATTTTACAACGGTAGATGTTCTCCAGAAACCTGTTCTCTATTCCCAGGTCCTTTTGTCAGCAACGTTAACACTCGTTTCAGGTCGTGACGCAAGTCATTCAGTGACTTATCCCTTGGCAATGAGTCTATATATAAAAAAAAAAAAAAACTATATTTACATCGAAACACGCCACACAGTCGTTTATTATTTGGTAATAATCGCCAAAATATCTGTTTTTGAGGTCGGAGCTATTTCATAGTATTTTATTTAGTATTAAATTTAGTATTAAAAATGCTATTTTGGACTTAGAATCAGAAAATTTCAGCTCTATAGGTCATGTGGAAGGTGGTTAAAAAGGACCTCAAAGATGTTGAAAAAAAATGTCAACCCATTACACGCGCCACACGTCAAACTCGGAAAATAAAAAATGTTATTTCGGACTCAGACTCACAAAATGTCAGCTGTCTAGGTCGTGTGGAAGGTGGTTCATAAGGACCTCAAAGAATTAGAAAATGCAGACAAAAAGGGATAAACAAATAAAAAATTTTAAAAATGGGTGGACTTCAGAAACATGGTAATAGCAACAATTTGTAATCTGTAAATTTGAAGAAATCGGTTGTTAGGATGTGGATTTAAAATTGATCGCAAGATTACACCGGTCTGCCAGCCGGCCACAGACAACCGTGCACTTGAAGTTAATATAGAGAATTTAAAAATTGAAATTTTTCTTGTAAATTCTCTAATCGGAAATTCGATTTTGTGGTGTAATTCCCCATTTGGTGGTAAAACATAGCAGCCACAGCGCACGGTTGGTGCGACGTGCACACAACAACGTACGAAGTACTACTCATATCATATCAAGCATAATATATAGCTAAATCTTATTATCGATAATGAAACACTTGAGCAAGTTCAAGTATTTAGGAGTCATAATCGACGATAAACTAACATTCCACCAACATGTAGAACAAGTTGTAAAAAAAGTATCGAAAAAAATTGGTTTTTTCAATAGAATCAGAAAAAAAACTCCTATCTTATGTGCAATAAATATATTTAATATAATGATCAAACCACACTTCGAGTACTGTTCCTCAATCTTATACCTGTGTTGCGATACGCTATTGTTAAAACTACAAAGACAAAATAGAGCAATGAGAATAATTTTAAAATGTAATCGACTTACTTCTGTCCGATTAATGATAGAAACTCATAAATGGTTAAATGTCAAACAAAGAATCCTATTCAATGTATTGTTTTATTTTTAAAATTAAAAATGGTATGCTACCTATGTATCTTAGGAGATATTTGGGATTTGTTTCTGACTCTCAGCCCTATAATTTGAGAAACCAAGGGGATTTTAAACTACCACACTATGTTGTAAACATTACTTAAAATAGTATAGTATATAAAGGTTGCCGCTAATTCAACACACTACCGCTAAATATAAAATGCGAAACAAATTTTATCAGTTTTAAAAAACAAATTTTTGATCATATTAAATATAGTTTTCCACACAGATAAAGTCATAGTTAAGTAATTCTTATATTTGCATATTTTTTTAATTGTTTATATTTCTTTTTATATATGTATTTATATTCACCTTAAGTTAAGTTTGAATTATTGTTAATTGTAAACTGAATTTTAAGCTCTGCTAAATAATAAACGAAATCAATCAATACTCAAATTCTCTCTTTTGAGTTGAGTGAAGCTGTAAAGCAGTGTGAGTGCGTAACCAGTTAGTTCTTCATATAATATGATACAAAACAAAAGTTAAGAATGCACTCACACAACTGAGTGTACAACCCATTTCTATTGCGGAGCCCATTTATTTTTGTATAAAAATTTTTGTTCTACATCGTTCCTCTTTATATCTCTATAATCTTTGTTTAAAGCGACAATTCCCTCATTCAGATTTTCCTTTTATGGAAAAAAATTACCGGAGGCTACAACGTGAAGGATTGTTAAAACTTCAGTTACATAATTTTTCTTTTTTTAGGATACTAGGAAAACATTTCCGTTCACATATAGTATAGGGAACAAAGATTGAAATGTGCACTACAGCGCCGGTAAGACATGGAAACTTGGGAATTATTTGTGGATTATTTTGGGATAAAATAATATTTATAAGATATTTTTTGATTTTTCACCAAACTATACCATATAAGTTTTTATTAATTGAACGATAAACAAACCTTTTTTATTAATTGAACGATAAACAAACCTTCCAACAAATAATTTGACTTATTTTAATTTGATTTTATTAGTGACCAAAGATAAGAAATTTTAACAAACTTTTTGTTAATTTTTCGTATTTTTATTATTCGTACAATAAAAATGTGCTAGTAAAAATGTCTAATAAAAAAATCAATTTTAATTTTTTTATTTTTTTTTCTTCAAACTTTTAATTTAACAGAAGTAACCGACATTGATGCGAAGTAATCGAAAATTATCCCAAACCATGTGCTCTATGTATGTTTGCCTAATGAATTTTTATTCATCACTGACTTTCCTCGCGGAACTTAAAAGAATAACTGCTGTAAGAGCATCAGGAAATAATGAATGATAGCTTAAAAGTGGAACATATGCAGCTGTAATTACTCGACCAGCAAACCATCTCCCGTGCAAGGCGTTAACTGCAAGAACTGCGGTTGTTATACTTGGACATTTTACATAAACATTTCCTGTTGATGAATTTTTATCTACGTATATGTGAAGTACACCGCCATGCTTTGTGCACTCATCGATAACATCATCGCGAATCTCACAATCCCAAAATGGATTAATTTCAGTTTTTGGATCGAACATATTTGAAAGCATGAAGCATTGTGTTGCAATAGATGGCGTTTGTGGCTGAGCTTGAACTGGAGCAGGCTGTGGAGCAGTTGCTAAAAGCGCATTTGCGGCTGCTTGGGGTACAGCCAAACCTGCGCCCTCAGCTAGTTTAAACATCAATTGTAATCTGCCAGTTGCACCCAGATCAATTCCACTCCGATCCATTTCATCCGTGTCCAGAGAGGTTGTATTCATATCAAGTCTTTCTGTGACATTGCCTACTTTCATTGGACGACCAGCAAGCTCAAATCCGTTCAGTTGTTCCAGGGCCTTTTTAGCGTCATCTGCATTGTGATACTAAAAGAAAACAGTGAGATCTTTATACTTGATAGATAAAAATAATTATAACTTTGATTTCAAACAATTCGTTAATTATAATAATAAAAATAAATTTAAGAAAAGCAACCCATAAAAATTTACAATTTTTCATGTAAATTCTCTAATAACCAAAAGTATATTGAATTCCATTATAAATGCTGCAATATAAAAAAACATACGAAGCACTGCAACCAACAACAAACAACCCCAATTGTAAAACATGTAGCACTTCCCACAGGGCACAGCACACAACGCACACAGAATACAGTCATTATAGTATGATATGAAATAATCTGATTCCGGTGAAAACAATTTGTATGAGAGACCCCCGACCCCGTGACCCAATCAAACTCAAATTTTAATAGAAAGTATTGTCACCGGATATATACATGTGTGCAAAATTTTAATCAAATCGGGCTTTAGGAAGTGTGTTTAAAATTGGTCACAAGATTCTGCCCATTAGCCAGTCAGCCACGGTCACGCGAAGTTAATATAGAGAATTTAAAACATTAGAGAAGCATATTGACAATTTCAATTTCAATGATAAAATTCATTTCGTTCCAAAATATGACAGGTTCGGCGGTTTTTGTTTTCTTTAAACACCGAACAGGTGAGTAAAATTTCAGAAACCTACAATTAAAAAATGTTAAATAATTCATAAAAACATGTGATTTGCAAAAAATAATTCATTTTGACCAAAAATATGCCTATTACGTGCTCATTATAGAACATTTTTTACAAAAGAAATTGGTGTCCGAATATCTGAGAAACTAAAAATATTCAAGTTAAGATAAAGGTAGACTTTACTTGGAAAGTACTTGCGAGAAGCCAATTTACGCGTAGTGAACCCGTTAATACGACCGTAATCCATGTTATATTCAGCGTGGCATAGCTCTGTAATACCCTTTAGTGATGGGTGAAATCGATCTAACCAAATCTTTTGAACCTGATCACTCAAAAGATCGGAATGACCGGAATAACTGGTTAGCAAAAAAAAAAGATCAGGGTAAAAAGATCTATTCGTTCATTTACGAACAGGTTAGCAAAAGATCAGGTTAAAAAAAGATCGACTCGTTCCGCCGTTCATTTATGAACAGGTTAGCAAAGATCAGGTTACGAACTGGTTTCAGTGATAAAATCCATCTCGTTCCAAAATATGACAGGTTCGGCGGTTTTTGTGTAAAATTTCAGAAAGCTGGTTAGCAAAACAGTATGTTAAAAAATGTCGATTCGTCGTCGTTCTTTTACGAGCTGGTTAGCAAAAGATCAGGTCAAAAAAGAACGTCTCGTTCATTCGCTCATTTCTTTTGTCTCGTGCTTTTCGTCCGTGAACTAACCAACTAACCAATATCGAACTGTCAAACTAACGAACGTATGATTATTTATGAGTGGGAAAAAGAAGGGTTGCTGCATAGAAAAACAACTGAAAATTAAATTTGATTCAATATTTATCAGTTGCGAGACTTATTATATATATATATTACTAGCTGACCCGACAGACGTTGTCCTGTCCCACTTTCAATAAATTTGTTTGTGATCGTTTTGTGAACTTGTGAAATGCTATTTGTTTTGCGATATCGCGTCACAGTATTACTCACATCAGTATTAGCAAAAATACCCGGCATTTCCCGGCTGTCCCATCCCACTGACCCCCGCCCACTGACCTCCTACCCACTGACGCCACGCCCACTTACACCCCACTAACTAACCAACCCACCAATCCAGAAAACTATAGAATCGACACTTACACAGGCAAAAATTGTACACTTGTTCGAATATTCTTTATATGAAGATCATATACAGGGAAAACTACATTTTCCTCCCCAGCGCCACCTATCCAAATTTTGGCAACGACTTTCTTTTTATTTAAATATTATATGGTGTGAATTTGAGCGAAATCGTTCCATAAATACTACCACAAAAACAATGTTCGGACTATAGCCAAATCAGTCCAATCGTTGTCAAAAATTTTTGTTTTGTTTTTTTTTTTTCACCTAGCGGTATTTTTTTTCACTTTAAAACCTATTCTCATACCTACTAAAAATACATAAAAAATTTCATAACAATCGGTCGAGCCGTTTCGGAGTAGTTGAGCCTCAAACACCGTGACACGAGATTTTTATATATTTGATATCAGTTGCAATTCGGAGGTGCGATCTCGATGCACCACCCCACACATATGAATTAAATTCTAAAATTGGTCTAACATAAGATTTATATAATCTTAATACTTCAGAGGGAGTGAAGTAGAAATTACAACGTTTTATGAAGCCCAAACATTGGCTAGCTCTTTTTGAAATTTCATAAATATGTTCCTTCCAGGAAAGATCAATTGATACTTTTAAACCTAACAACTTAAGCAAATCTGATCATTATTTGCTTAATAACCATTAATAACAGGTGTAACGCAATGTTGAATTGTTTTCTGAGAAAAAAGACAAGACTGGAGTTTATTTGGATTAAATTCTACTCTATTAGAAATGCCCCAATCGAGAACGACTTGAATATTCGACAGAATAGTAAAATTCATTAATTCATGCGAACCATTCAAGCGAGAATTCGGGGTCCGGCCTGGCCTCCCGCAAAAAGTCTCTCCACCGGTCTCGATTTAGACCCGGTGTCATCCAGTTTGGCATCCCTAAACTCTGGGCGTCCTGGTCTACGCCATCCTTCTAGCGTAAGCTTGGCCGCCCTCGCTGTCGTGTTACATAAATCCTACCGCAAAGGACTTTTCGAGCAGGATCCTCTTCGCTCATGCGAGCAAGGTGTCCTGCCCATCGGAGCCTACCGAGCTTAATTTTCTTTACGATGTCGACATCGCGGTAACGCTCGTAGATCTTATCATTATAGGGTCTCCGGAATCGTCCTTCCTCACATACGGGGCCGACAATTATCCGTAAGACTTTTCTCTCTAACGCGGCTAAGAGGTCAGAATGTTTTTTACTGAGCACCCAAGTCTCCTATCCATATATATGCACTGGTATGACCATTGTCTTATATATCAGCAGCTTGGATGTTATGGTTAAGTTCCTGGATTTGAAGAGTCTTGACAGACTATAGTTGGCTTTGTTGGCTTTAAGCAACCGTGCGCGTATTTTTTTTTTATATAGAGACTCATTGCCAAGGGAGGACATCCTGAATGACTTGCGTCACGGCAATAAGTTGGGCTAAGCCCTTTAATAAAATTCAAAATAAAATAAAAATCGAAGGAATGTGAATTACAATATATCACATTCCTCACGTTTGTAGCCGGTTTCAATTTATTTTCTCAGAATTCTCTCTGATTCATTGAAAAAGCAATACGAAAAAAAACGAGCGCGAAAAATAAAAACGACGCGAGTCCAAAAGCTTTCATCAATGGAACATGGTCAGGGAAAACTACAAAAAACCTTGACCAAGAAAATATTACGAATTTTAAAAATATTGAATGGTTTTTAAATCACATCTACCGTAGTAAAATTTGGAAGAAAACAGATAAAGCTCCTACATTTCGTCTGTGCTCCAAAGTATCAAGAGACGAAGTAATGGTTACATCGTTTATCAAACGGATAACTCTATTCTGAATTCCATCAAGATAAACCAAATGCGATCTCGATGCACCACCCCACATATATGAATTAAATTCTAAAACTGGTCTAACATAGATTTATATAATCTTAATACTTCAGAGGGAGTGAAGTAGAGGTTACAACGTCTTATGAAGCCCAAACATTGGCTAGCTCTTTTTGAAATTTCATAAATATGTTCCTTCCAGGAAAGATCAATTGATACTTTTAAACCTAACAACTTAAGTGAATCTGATCTCGCAATATGGGCACCATTAATAACAGGTGTAACGCAATGTTGAATTGTTTTCTGAGAAAAAAGACAAGACTGGAGTTTATTTGGGTTGAATTCTACTCTATTAGAAATGCCCCAATCGAGAACGACTTGAATATTCGACAGAATAGTAAAATTCATTAATTCATGCGAACCATTCAAGTGAGAATTGCATTCTTTTTGACTGACAAACTCAATGGAAGCCGATATTGTTGTATCATCAGCAAATAAATGGATATCACATGTTGTAGAAGACAACAGGTCGTTGATATATATCAAGAAGAGCGTGGGCGACAAGGATGACCCTTGAGGCACTCCAGCATTGATCGTTCCATAAATAATCCTCAATCCATGCAATGAGAGAGGAGTATAAGTTCAGCGCACAATTCTTATTAATAAGACAATCATGCCATACTCTATCAAAAGCTTTACAAATATATAAGGAAATCTAGATTCACCTAGGTTTTCAATGCTTCGCTCCAAACAATGATTCATGCACGCCATGAGTTCACCTGAAGAGCGATTTTTACGAAATCTAAATTAAAGAACATTCGAATCCAGATAGCTCATAAGTCTGAAATTAACGATAGATTCCATTACTTTCGATAGAACCGACAACAATGCAATAGGACGGTAGTTCGTAGGTACCGATTTATCACCTTTTTTGGAACGGGTTGAATATTTGCTATTTTCCAAATTGATGGAAAAACACTTGACTTCATTGAGAGAAGAAACAATTTGCTAAGCGGTTTTGCCAAAGTATGATGACATCTTTTCCATACTAATGGCGGAATACCGTCGGAGCCAGTCGCTTTATTTGGGTCAAGTTCTTTAAGAGTCTTTGAAACAACCCGTCGCCGGAAATAGATTTTAGACAATCCTGGGCCCAAATTCGGGAGAATTGGAGAGCTTTGGTTAGTTAACGGAATGGTAGACGCACCAGCGAAATGAGAAGCTAAGAGATTAGCTTTCTCAGTATCAGTTCTATACCATTAAGAAATAAAGAAGGAATAGAGGAAGTATCGTCTGCAAAGTTTCTTTTAACCAATGCAGCAAACGACCAAAAGCTTCGACTATTTGAATCTGAATCCAAAATTTTTTGCATGCTATCTTGAATCTTAAGGTCATATACTATTTTGGTCCTTTTTATATAGCGGTTGTTCTGTTTCTAGCTATTCGAAACTTTACAAAGTTTTCTTCAGAAGTGCAGTTAACGTAGTCCAAATGGGTTGCTTTTTTACACGCGACTGCTGACCTGCAATTTTAGTAAAACCATTTATTCTTACGAGTATTGTTTTTTTTTTAAATGAAGAAGGAATTCAATTTTTCATTCCTAGCAAAATGGTTTACGTGATAAGTTGTGATGCTTCATCAGCATTATTGCTGGAAAAGCAGGTTGACCAATCAAATGAGCTATAAAATTGGTTCAGGAGCTCCCAGTTAGCATTTTTATAGTGCCAGAGTAGCCTTTTATGAGTAGGCCCTATAAGGGCTGGTGTTATTCAAAATTTGGCTACTACCAAAGCATGGTCAGAAAGTCCTAATGGAGCAGATACATCAATTGAATATTTCACTGGCATAGTTTTTATTATTATTATTGTTTGGTGGGCCTGGTACACTGCGACCTAGAGGTCTATTGTGCATTCCAGATGATTACCACTTTATGTGGTGGCTTAGTTCCTTAATGAATGCCATTACGTCTGACAGTTCGATTGAAATGACATTCTGTCCTGGGACTGTGTAAGCCTTGATGCGCTTGAATCTTTTCCTTGTAAGAGCATCACACATGAACAGTATGTGCTCCGGCGTTTCTTTTGCCTTTTTGCAGAAACGGCAGCTGTCCGTCTGGGATTTGCCCATTGTCGATAGGTGACTGTTGAATGGGCCGTGTCCCGTTATGTACCAGACTAGAGATCTGGGTGCATGACGGTTCAGTTTGATTGTCTTGTCTATATGTAGAATGTTGTATTTGAGAAGCCTTTTGGTATGCTTCATTCCTGTCGACGATACCCATTCAGCTTCGATGGCATTGTTTACTGTTTTACATTGTTTATTGTGGGACTGTGTAAGCCTTGAGGTGCTTGAGTCTTTTCCTTGTAAGAGCATCACACATGAACAGTATGTGCTCCGGCGTTTCTTTTGCCTTGTTGCAGAAACGGCAGCTGTCCGTCTGGGATTTGCCCATTTTCGATAGGTGACTGTTGAATGGGCCGTGTCCCGTTATGTACCAGACTAGAGATCTGAGTGCATGACGGTTCAGTTTGATTGCCTTGTCTATATGTAGAATGTTGTATTTGAGAAGCCTTTTGGTATGCTTCATTCCTGTCGACGATACCAATTCAGCTTCGATGGCATTGTTAGCCCACTCTTTAGTTTTGTTTTTGAGGTGGCTAAGGGAGTAGGCAATGCTTGGTTCCGGCCCAATGAATGTACCTTCTGCGCCTTCTCTTGCGCAGAAATCTGCTGCCTCGTTCCCTGAACTGAAAACTGGCATAGTAGTAAGAAATAAATCTAAAAGGTGAGGTGATTTACCAGTAGTATCGGGATACCTCGTTGGCTTATCAACGAGTTGGGTGAAAAGAGTAATATTTGGAAATAGTTCTGTGGTTCACCAGAACTATCTCCACAATTCGAATAGGTCAACCATGAATCATTGTGGACATTAAAATCGTCCAAGACAACCAATTCTGATAATGGTGAGTATTGTTAAATTTTGTCTATATTTTCCGATAAGTAATTAAATTCAATATTAGTGTCATCAGATGACAAATTAGGACTACGATAAAGGGAACAAATAAACATCGAATGATTTGATCAACTACGGAAGATCAACACTGATTGGGAACATGTCATGGGAAAACACGTCATTGGTTCTATGAATAACAACGGCGAAAGGTTTGCTGATCTATGTTCTGATCGCAACCTAATCATTGGAGGCACAATTGTTCCCACAAAAACATCCACAAAGCCACCTGGACCTATCACGTGTACAACAACTAGATTGGTCACGTCGCTATAAGCCGCAAGTGGCGATCATCTTTGCTGGACGTTAGAACCCGAAGAGCAGCCGACGTCTACAGCGACCACCACCTTGTGGTTGGCAGTGTGCGGTTGAAGCTCGTGGTCCACTCAGTCACACGAAGTCAAATAACGAGAAAGCCAGCTGTAGCAGCACTGAAAGACCCAGATGTGTAACTGCAATATGTATCCCGCGTACAACAGTCTCTCTCTGAGATACAGCCCCAAACCCTAGAGTATAAATGGGAGAAAACAGTAAATGCGTATACGGAAGCAGCCTCATCCGTTTTAGGTTATCCCGACAAAACTAGAAAAGAATGGATATCAGATAGCACATGGAACACCATTCGTTAACGCCAATCCAGCAAAGCAGAGTTAAACGCGGCCTCGGGTGCCGAGTGAAGCGCATTAGCGCGGAAGTTAGGGATCTGGACCGACAAGTTGGCCGTTCAGCTAGGAACGACAAACGAGCATGGCTAAGCGATATTTCAACACAAGCACAGCTAGCCGCTGATAGCAGACAATAAAGCACAGTCTACCAACTCGCTCGTAAGCTCGCCAACAAGAAACACCACATCAACTACCCTGTTAAGTTAATAGATGGCTCTTTGATCCTTATGGAGGAACAACAATTAACCCGCTGGACAGAGCATTTTAAAAATGTTTTGAATTGTACTTCGCCAGGCACGTCCATCAACCCACATATGCACCCTAATAGGCTACTTAACATCAGCGTCGCTACTCCTTCGTTAGATGAGATAAGGACAACAATTCGTTCACTGCAATCAGGTAAAGCAGCAGGCAACGACAATATATACGCAGAACTCCTCCAAGCCGACGTCGAGTTAACTACGCGAACATTGCATGCGATATATCAATTTCACAATTGTTATCGACTGGGTGATTAAAATGGTAACCCGTACTCCATCGGGTTTGCCATGGAATGTTTTTCACCGCCTGGAAGACCTAGAGCCTAGACTATGCCGATGATATCTGTTTCCTATCACAATCGCTGACATGGAGCGAAAATTAAACTCACTAAAACTCCACGCTAACAAAGTGGGTTTAAAAATTAACGTTTAAATAAAACAACCCATAAAAATATAATTTTTCATGTAAATTCTCTCATAGGAGTAGGGTATGTGTTAAAATTTGAAGAAAAACGAGCCTCACTCCAAAAACTTTATAAAAAATTTTGTCCATCGGAGATACACACGTATATAAAATTTCAAAAAAATCGGGTTTAGTTTTTTAAAAAATTTGTTGGGGCCCCATGACCCTCCAAACCCTGTCTCCAAATTTTTTACAAAAAGTGTTTTTCATCGGAGATACATACGTATATAAAATTTAAAGAAATAATCGGAATAATTTTTTTAAAAAAATTATGGGGCCCAACGAACCCGGGCCCGGGGTCTTCAAAATGTTTACAAAAAGTATTGTATATCAGAGATACACAAGTGTATAAAATTTGAAGAAAATCGAGTAAAAATTTCTATGGAAGCCCACCGACCCCGTGGTCCGAGGGTCCTCAAATATTAATAGAAAGTGTTGTCAACGGAGATATGCCTGTGTGCAAAATTTCAATAAAATAGGACTTTGGGAAGTGGGTCAAAAATTGATCGCAAGATTCCATGACACAAAAATCCAAAAACCCACAAACACACGGGCAAGTGAAGTTAATATAATAAAGAATTTAAAAACAAAACTACTTCGCGTTAACGCTAGTGGAACATGTTATCTCTCGATTGACGGACATCAGATAGAGGAAGTCGATAAGTTCTGTTATTTGGGCAGCTGGATGTCAAAAAATGGTGGTGCTGACTCGGATGTGTGCTCTCGTGTAAACAAGGCGCGACACTCCTATAGTATGCTAAATAATACTCCTCGCAAATCTCCCGGGATCTAAAGCTAATGATCTTCAGATCTAACATTCTCTTAGTACTCTTGTATGGCTGCGAAACGTGGAAAGTCACAGAGTCAATTGCGACGCGCCTCCAAGTTTTCGTCAACAAGTGCTTAAGGAGGATACTGAGAATAAGATGGCCGGACATTATCACCAATCAAGACTTGCGGAGAGTTACTCAGCAGGAAGCAATCGCGCTCACCATCAGACGACGAAAATGGAGCTGGATTGGCCACACTTTGAGAAAGCCAGCGGACGACATTACAAAACTAGCGCTCGACTGGAATCCACAAGGAAGACGTCGAGTTGGCCTTCCTAGCAAGACATGGAAAAGGACAATAGAAGAGGAAGCAAGATCCCAGGGGACCGAGTGGCGTCTCTTGAAACCTCAGGCATTAAATCGAGTTCGTTGGCTGGCGTTTGTAGAAGCCCTATGCTCCCCCGCGTATTAAGGAAAGAAAGAAGAGTTACGTAGTGCCGTTATTGCAGTTGCAGTATTTTAAAGGCGTGTCCATTTCTCATCTACGCCTGAGGGCAGGCATGGAGTTCCCGTTCGACTGATTCAAAGAATTATTCTTTTTCATCATTTGGGGAATCCTCTGTAGGTGAGTTAACGTTTATGAGGCTTATGTTTTTAAATTTACCCTGCACGCGAAGGGTGCATAGCCGTTCATTTATTGCTTTAATAATGGGTTTCATTCTTTTGCTGACTAGAAACCCATCAATGTCGAGTCAGAGCAACCACAGTCAGTTGCCTATATCGACCAACGATCGAATGAAGTTAAATCTCAGTGGGAGAACATTTCTAAATTTCATCGAGTGATAGTATCAGAAGATGAGCCTGGCTCCTACTCTCAAGATGAGTTCTTTGAAATAGAGGATTTCTACAATGACATCCTCACCCAACGAATGGAAAGAAGGACGTCAGGAACTCCAAACATAACCAACCAGGTACCAATACTACTCCTCGACTACCAAGGATTAATCTTCCAGTATTTAATACAGTGGAGGCAGTTTGCAAAACTCTTCCAGCAACTAATACATCAACAAAGCATAGGCCTTTCGCAAAAGATGTACTACTTGAAGGCAAACCGGACAGAAGATGCTGCACGTCTGATTCAACAGCTCCCGATAACCGGGAACGTTATGAAACCACCTGGATAATTCTAAAGGACCGCTATGAAAATCGTCTCTGCATTCATGCAAAAATTCGTGGCTCTACCAGTCCTTAACGCAGTGTCCGCAGGTGGACAAAAATGCACGATGGATTGAAGGAAGCATTGCTTGGTATTGGCAACCTTGCTATAAGAACATCCAGTTGGGACGCCTTAGTATTACACCTGATGCTACAGAAGTTTGATCCAGAAAGCCATCGGTTGTTTAAGCAGTCCTTGTCCAATCCCCGTGAAATACCGCAAGGAAAGACCATTTCCAAAGATTAAACAACAAATTGCTTAACCACAACAGAAAATGAAAGGACATGCCACTTGTGTAAAGACGTCTCTCACATGTTAGTGAAATGAAAGAGGTTCCTACAAATGTCTCCTCAAGAACGAAATTCTAAGGTACGAGATCTAAAGCTCTGCCTAAATTGCTTAAAGTCCGGTCACGCATACCGCGACTGCAAATCAGGAACATGTTTAAGGTGCCAACAGAAACACAATACTCTGTTACACTTTGGAAAGAAAATTATAAGTCCAATCCCTCCAAAGATCTTCAGCATGCATCAACCAATGCTGCATTTCATGAAAGGGAAGAGAAATCCTGCGTTTTTCCAGCAACAGCAAGGATCAACATTTTGGATAGTCAGAGAAACACAGTAGAGGCAACAACAATTCTTGATTCTGGCTCTCAGCTTTCATTTATCTCTGAGAATCTATACAGAAAATTGGGTCTTAAAGGGATGTCCCAGCAACTCCAAATAGATTGGAATAGGATTATCAAAATCCAAGTCACATACAAGAACGACACTCGAAATTCAGTCCAAAGATACAAGTTTCAGTGCAACAGTTGATGTTTTATACTGTCTCACTTCAACAAATATAAAAAATTGACATTTTGCTTCGCGCGGAATTATACTCTGAACTTATGTGCGTTGGACAGTGAAAATGGGGAAAATCTACCTAAGCTAACTAAGAATGTCACCGCTAAAAACGCATTATGTGGCACATCTACAAATGAACTACACGAGCAATTAGATAGATTTTGGAAAATTGAAGAAGATGCGGCGACGCCGAAAAAAAAACTCAGCGCTGTAGAACAGAAATGTGAAGACACTATCATAAAAATACGGTAAGAGGAATAGACGTCGTATTTATTGTCGAACTCCCATTTTCGCAATCCCCAAACGTTTTAGGGTAATCAAAGGAAACGGCGATGCGCCATCGCCATCCATTTGCCATCGAAAGGAAATTAGAAAAATATTCTCACCTAAAGGTGTCAGGGCTTTTACGCAAGAATAAATCGAACTGGGACACATGAAGGAAATCAAGCCAAATGATATCCCCTCAAATCACTACTTCCTTCTTCGCCATTGTGTACAAAAACCAGAAAGTACCACAACTACGCTTCGAGTTGTATTTGACGCTGCATGCAAAACATCAAATGGAGTCGCATTAAATGATTTTTTGATGGTGGGACCAACAATTCAGAGTGAACGCTTTGGGTTTCTGCTCCGATTTCGGTCTTACAAGTATGTCTTTACCGCTGACATAGCCAAAATGTATCGACAAATTCTCATGAGCGAAAAAGACACATTGTTCCAGCTTATCATCTGGAGGAGTGACGCACAAAAACCGTTGAAAATATACCAACTCTGCACTGTCACTGCACGTCTTTGGCCTCCTACTTAGCAACAAAAAGTTTGCCGAATTTGGCAGATTTGGAAGAACGACCTTACCTTAGAGGGTGCAAGAATTGCCAAATCCGATTTCTGCGTGAATAATGTTATGACGGGCCATGATGACTTTGCAAAGGCTCTTGCTTTGCGAAAGGAACTGGAAGTTTTACTTAAAGGAGGAGGATTGGAATTAAGAAAGTGGTGCTCAAATCATCCTCAGCTGTTCAGGGAATACCTGCGAGTCACATCGAAACCAAGGTCGACATTGGGGGGAAGGAGGATGAGCACGTCAAAAGCCTTGGCATTATATGGTACCCATTAAAGGACTACTTTGCGATAAAAACAAGTTTATCAGAAAACAAGCATACAACCAAACGATCTATCCTATCAGACACTGCACGTTTATATGATCCACTTGGGTTACCAGTCAACAACTTTCAGCACTGAATTCTCTCACAATTTCACGGCATGTACTCTCTTCAAGCAAGACAAGGGTGATCGAGATTAATGGTTTTTCAGATGCATGTGAAAAGGCATATGGCGTTGCAATCTACATTAGATGTATAGATACCAATTCCGGAATTTCGGTGAACCTTTTATGTGCAAAGTCTCCAGTAGCACCGCTTAAGAAGCTATGACTGCCTCGACTCGAACACTATTAGCAGAATTGGTCAGCAACGTAAATTAAATTTCCCAATTAAATTTTACATCTGTCCTTAATAGGACATTAAGTAATTGAATTTGCATACATTTCACGGGATATAACAATACAAGGATAAGATCATTATCTTGATACTTCTTTTTTGGTTTTATTTACATATACATACATATATAATTTATGATTTTTTTTTCTTTTTTTCTTAGGCATTTCATCTTTTTTGTAGGTCTACAGGTCTGCGTCTTTTAAGTCGTCTTCTTCTGATGGTTTCCTGATAGGGTAAAGCTTGTAGGTCATTGTTTGTGTGCGTGGACAACTTTATTATGTGTTGTGTGCTCATATTTCTTATTTCTTCATTGATTGAAGGTATGCCAAGATCACGATGTATACTGTCATTAGATATATACCAAGGTGCATCTATAATTGTCCGAAGGATTTTGTTTTGCAGTCTTTGAATAACGGTGACATTTGATGTACTGGCGGTGCCCCATATCTGTATTCCATATGTCCAGATAGGTTTGATTATGGTTTTATATATTAGCAGTTTGATTTCTGTCGATAGTTTTGAACTTTTTTTTAAGAGCCAATAAAGTTGTCTTAATTTGATTTGTACTTGTACTGTTTTATCTTCACTGACGTGAATTCCCCATCTGCTGAACCAGTCAACTGTTTTGTCCAGTATGTCCTGTATTGTGTTGGTAGCCGTTTGAAGGCAATTATGAGATCACCGTGTCATCTGCAAATGTTGCTACCATAGTGTTTAGATTCCTTGGTTTTGGTATGTCAAGGTATAATACCGGTCCCAAAACACTTCCTTGAGGAACACCTGCGTCTACTTTGCATATATCTGATTTTCCGTCATTGTATTGTACATAAAATAATCTCTCGTTTAAAAAGCTCTTAATAAGAGGATAGTTGTCTGGTAGCGTTCGCTTTAGTTTTTGTAGAAGTCCTTTATGCCAAACACTGTCGAATGCTTTATCAACGTCTAGATAAACAGCTACACAATATCTTTTCTCGTCCAGGTCGTTGAGGATCTTATTTGTTACTCTATGAACTTGTTGAATTGTTGAAAATTGTCTACGGAATCCGAATTGATGGTCGGGGATAAGGCTTTTTTGCTGTATGGCTATTTCCATACGGTCGAGAAGCAATTTTTCAAATAACTTGGAGAAAATTGGAATTAAACTTATTGGTCTATACGATGATGATCTTGTAGCGTCCTTGCCTGGCTTTGGTATGGCGGTTATTTTTGATACTTTCCAAACTTTAGGGAAGTATAGGGTTTTTCAATAAGAGCACTTCAACTTTTTTTTTGAATAAAACACAAACTGTTCGACTTTTGAACTAACTTTTTTTTATTTTTTCTTTATTAACGAATTTGAACATATACATATGATACATTTAAGTATGAAACTCGATTTCTTTTGCATGACCACCGCGTGCACGTTTTACGAAGTGAGCCTCATCGCTGAAGATGATTTTTTGGTGAAAATCTGCATCATTTTCGATTTGCTCTTGAGCCCAATTCACGAATCAGCGTCGCTTCAAATGGTCAAACGGCTTTAGTTGTTGTGTCAGCTTGATCTTATACGGATGTAGGCCAAGATCTTTACTATACGGTCGATTGTCGAACGGGCTGGCTTGTTAAATGGACCGTAAAATGGCCGTAATGCTCTTAAAGTAGCGGCAACAGAACGATTATTTTGATAAAAAAATTTGCACGATTTGCAATCGCTGTTCACATGTGTAGCGTTCCATGATGAAATGTATGCTAATGAAGTTTCCAAATGACAAAAGAACAATAAAAAATATGGCGTCGTTCGCCGTCCCTATCGGAGAAAAGTTGAAGCGCACCTGTTGAAACACCCGATAGTTTAGCCTAAGAATGGCATTAAAATAATCCTTAAATATTTAATTGCCGTATCTGGTATTTCTTTTAACATTCTTCCTGTTATCATGTCATAACCAGGTGTCTTCTTTGTATTTAGTCTATATTGGAGGAAATGTTTTATTTCATTTGCGCTAAATGCTTATATTGTCCTGGACGTTGTAAAGTTGACTTGAGGCAACGAGGTGTTAGTTTGGTTGATAGAATTGGTGAATGTTGTTTTAAAGTAATCTTCAAGTGTTTGAGCTTTGTCTGTATTAGTCTTAGACCAAGTGTTGTCCAGTTTTAATAGAGGTGGTTGGTAGATGCTACCTTTCTTAAGTTTTTTATTTAGTTTCCACAGTGAGTAGTTAGTTGAACTAGTCGCTGATAAATTTGATAAAAATTTATTGGTGTTGTGATTATTATGTGTCTGTAAGAATTTTTTTTAGTTCTTTCGTTGACTTGTTCAGTTTTTCCTTGTCGTGTGGGGATCCGTTAGCTTGCCATAACTTTCGCAGTCTCCGTTTTTCTTTGATTTTTTGTTGAATTGATTGCGGTGTCAAGTCGTTGAATTGTTTGGTTTTAATCTCCGGAGTTGATTTTATTGCATCGAATTGGATTGTGTCATTTAGATGGGTAATGGCACTTTCGAGTTCGTTTGGTGTTTTAAGTGACATCTGAAGTTCTATTCTCTCGTCAATTATTTCGCGAAATGTGGTCCCGTCTGTCTTATGGTTGCATAGTTGCACTCCTGGAGTTTGAAGTCTTGGATTTGTTTGAAATTCAATTATAATGGGTGAATGGTCAGAAGATAATTCAAGGCAAGATTTTATTGTCAAATATTTCTGGTTAATATTCCTAACTATGCAGAAGTCTATGAGGTCCGGTATTTTTCTAGTGTCCGTTGGCCAGTGTGTGGGTTCTCCAGTGCTTATGTGCTTACAATTGGTTTTTATTATAGCGTCTAGTAGGTTTTTCCCTTTTTTGTTTGTGAGCCTGGGTCCCCAGTCAGTATGCTTAGCATTAAAGTCTCCCACTGCAATGAATCGTAAACCGTGGCTTTTGATGTAGTCCATATATTGTGTTGTACTGATTATGTGTTTTGGTGGACAATATAGTGAGGATATTATTAGAGGTCCTTGTAAATCTTCTATTTGAATTGTCGCAGATTGTATGTGTTCTTTTTTGTACTCTTGCAGTTCTATGTATTTAATATCTTGTCTAACCAGGATTGCTGCACCACCGCGGGCTCGTCCACTAGGGTGATTTGTGTGGTGTATGTTATATTTTCAAACTGAGGAGTTGTTGGGATCTCCCATCGGGCGCGTCCACAGGTGGCGGATAGGGGAATGCCCTCACCGGCATGCCGGCGGGTAGGTGGGAAATAAAATACCACCCGTGGACCAAAACCAACTAGGGGTGGTACTCCGACATAACTAACTGCAATGAGTAAATCGAAAGGAACTATTACCCCAGATGGTAAGCCAGACAATCTGGTGAATCCATCCTTCAAGGAGGCCGGTCCCATGGATTCTGGGGGGACCAACCATTGCGTAATAAGGATGATGAAAATCCATTTCAGAGAAAACCGAGTATACTAAGATCACCAACTATAAAAACAACACATCAGAAACATGAAAATCTGTTTAATCCTTTCAACAAAAAGGATCGAAGTGTCAGTGAAAGTGAATCAAACTCAAAATCTTCCCAAGGTGATGGGATCGAATTAAATGAGACTGTGACTTCTCAGGAGAAAGTAAATGTAGCACAAAACTCTGCTACAAGCAATAAAATTAGTGCATTGGAGCTGATTGTTGAAGAGCTTAAAAAAGAAATTGCTCAGTTGAAAGCTGATAACCTCAAGCTTTCGTATGAACTTCAGCAACGAAATGAATCAGGCAACGAAATGAAAGTTGAAACTTATCCTCAGTACGTTACTGATGAGGAGGAACTTAAGCGTGAAACTGATTGGATCTTGAAGAAAACAAAAAAGAATCATAAGAAAAGAAAAGCGAGCTGCTCACCAGAAGTTAACATCAGTACTTCAGAGAAGGAAACTAATAACGGGCAACCTCAACCTATAAGGAACAAAATACTAGTAGAAAAACCTGTCCAAAATGAAAAGCCTACAAGAAGGAAAGTTAAACCTCCTCCGGTAATTCTTAGTAACGTAGATGACTTCAACGTAGTGAAAAAAATGCTGAGCGAAAAAAACATTAAACCCGAAATAAAGCTGCTGAATAATAATCAACTTAAGATCAACGTGGATGATGAAGATGATTACAGAAATCTAAGTGGACTGCTTAATAAGACTGATATTGAATGGCATTCTTATGAAAATAAACTCACCAGGCCAATTAGAGTAATGGCAAGAGGACTCCATCCGACTTGTAAGTCCGATGAGATTAAGGAAGAGCTTAGTAATAAAGGGTTCAACATAATTAATGTGGTTAATGTCACGAAGAAAGTGAAAGAAAATGGAAGCCAACTAGTTCCATTACCACTTTTTAGGCTTACATTTGATAACATGGAGGATAGTAAGAAAATATTTGATATTAGACATATTCTTTATATGAAAGTTAAAATGGAAGCCAAAAGAAGGAATAGAGAAATTCCTCAATGTAAGAGATGCCAACGCTTCGGCCACACAGTGAAATTTTGCAAAAGAGAAGCTAATTGTGTCAGATGTGCAGGTAAGCACTTAACGGCTGACTGCACGATTCCAAAAACAAACAAACCCAAGTGCTCAAACTGCCATGAAGAGCACCCAGCCAGCTACCGTGGTTGTTTGGTAGCTAAGGAATTGAAAAAAAAGAGAAATATAAATACGAAGCAAAATCAGAGGGGAAAACCCGAGTTACTTGCTACCTCAAAAATAGTTAAAGGTTTCACCTATTCTGATGCAGCAAAAACCGCATCTAGAGGCCCTGGTACTGTGGATAGTGTGAAAGAAAATGATAATACGAATATGCTAAGCTTCATAGAAAGAATGATGTCCATGATGGATAAAATTACGTCAAGACTAGACAGCTTAGAAAGCAGGTATGCTGTTAAGCATACAAACAACATGCCTTGTACGTCGAATAATGTTAGACAAAAAAATTAGAATTGTTACCTGGAATGCCAATGGTATTCTCAGCAAAAAGCTTGAGCTTGAACTGTTTCTTCATGTCCATAATATAGATATATGTCTCGTATCTGAATCGCACTTAAACAATCAACATAAAATAAGTCTTCGAGGTTATAAAGTATATAACGCAGCGTACCCAAGTAATTACGGTATGGGAGGCAGTGCTGTAATTGTGAAGAATGATATAGATCATTACGAGTTTGGAAAAGTGGAGAACCCAGACATGCAACTTGCAATAGTCACAATCAATTCCGCCAAACAAAAGTTTAATGTGTGTGCATTATATTGTCCGCCCGGACCAAAAATTACAAAAGAAATATACAAAGATGTAATTGCCCAGTTCGGAGATAGGTTTATTCGTGGAGGTGACTACAACGCTAAACATACCGACTGGGGCTCCAGATTAACGCTCACAAGAGGTAGACAACTACGAGAAGCAATTAGAGATCTAGGATGTCGTTATCATTCAACAGGAAAGCCTACGTATTGGCCAACTGATACAAACAAAATTCCTGATTTGCTGGATTTTTTTATAACAAAGAGGATAGCTGAAAATTTCATTAGCATTGATGAAAATTATGACCTCAACTCTGACCATTCTGCAGTTATGCTAACGTTAAGTGAAAAAATTGTCAAAAAAACATTATCAGTCCCACTAAATAATATTGAACAGTTAGAGCATGCGGCCGAAGTCTTTATGCTGAATATTCAGAACGCAGCATGGAGCAACTCAAAAGTGGTAGAGCATAAAAACGTTAGTAATAAGTACCCAGCTCATGTCATTGAGATGTTAAGACTGAAACGCAGGGCTAGAAGAAAATGGCAGCAGTCACGTCACCCTGATGATAAGAGAACCCTAAATAATAAAACACAGATTTTGAGCAGAGAAATAAAAAGGCTAAAAGAGAATTCTTTTGTTAGCTACATGGAAAACTTGTCTACAACTAAAGAATCAAACTACTCGTTATGGAAAGCTACAAGTAATGTGAAAAGACCGGTTTCTCACATGGCACCTATCAGAAAAGCTGATGGCTCATTGGCGAGGAGTGATTTAGAAAAAGCTGAATAATTCGGGAATCATCTTGCTGAAATCTTTACGCCTAATAATATAGACTCTGATTTTGTGCTGGAGCAAGTAGAAAACAGTCGTGAAAGTAACATCCGTCAAATTCGAGTAAAGGAGCTTAAGAAAGAAATTAAAAATCTGAAACTGAACAAAGCTCCAGGCTTTGATCTAATAACAGCAGACATATTAAAGAATCTCCCATCCAAAGCTTTAACATGGTTAAGTTATATAATGAATGCGGCCCTAAAGTTCCGGTGCGTCCCAGGCACATGGAAAGTTGCTGAAATTATCATGATAAATAAACCTGGAAAACCTGCGTATGAAGCTAAATCGTACAGACCGATATCGCTGCTTCCCATGATGTCTAAACTTTTTGAAAAACTATTGTTTAATCGAATACAGCCTTTAATAGAAAGTTGTAATATTATTCCGAACCATCAATTTGGGTTCCGTGCAAAACATTCTACCATAGAACAGGTTCACCGAATTACTAATGTTATAGAAAAAACACTCGAAGAAAAGAAAATCTGCTCCACAGTTTTTCTCGATGTGGCGCAAGCCTTCGACAAAGTTTGGCATCCAGGTCTTATTCATAAACTTAATTGCTTTTTGCCTAAAGGTTATGTAGAAATCCTAGAGTCATATTTATCTGAAAGATCGTTTAGAGTGAAACAAGGAAATGAATACTCTCCATTAAAAGAAATTAATGCAGGAGTACCCCAAGGCAGTATATTGGGCCCAGTTCTATACTTGATTTACACAAGTGATATTCCACAAACAGATAATGTAATGCTTGCAACATTTGCAGATGACACTTCAGTAATGGCTGTTGGCTCAAACATCAATGAAGCTACGGATAAACTACAAACAGCTGTTAATGTGATCTCTAATTGGTGCAATAAATGGAAAATTAAACTAAATGAAGTGAAATCTACCCACGTAAACTTCACAAATAGGAAAATCGAAACCCTTCCTGTTAAAATAAATGACGTTGTAATTCCACATGATAACAAAGCAAAATATCTAGGAATGACACTAGATGCAAAACTTAGATGGAAAGAACACATCAAGATAAAAAGGAAAGAGCTCGATTGCAGATACAAAAATATGTATTGGCTGATTGGACGGCGCTCAAAATTATCGATATACAACAAAATTTTGATTTACAACCAAATTTTAAAACCGGTGTGGACATACGGTATTCAACTATGGATCTGTGCTAAGCAGTCTAATCTTCAAAGTATCCAAACTTTTCAAAACAAAGTACTACGCAATATACTGAATGCACCTTGGTATGTTCGCAATACTGATATTCATAGAGACATCAAAATCCCATCAGTGGTGGAGGAAATAAAGAAATTTGCTGCAAAGCATAAAGTTCGGCTAAACCAACACGTTAATGTGGAAGCCTCAAGTTTGCTTCACAATCAAAATGTTGTGAGGCGACTTAAACGGACCAACCCGTTAGAGTTGGGTTAAATTTAAAAATTTTTTTAGTAGCGCTGGAAAACTAATTAGTTTTCCAACTGTTTAAAATTATTTAGTACAATCCCAAAGAACTGACACGAAAATTAATAGTTAGCCTATCAAGACTAGTTTTAATACTAACAAGGGAGGAGGTTTTTAGTGGGTGTGAGTCCCACAGTACCCACATTGGGTCTCTTTCAAGATTTTCCTCCTTCCCCAAAACAAAAAAAAAACAAAAAAAAAAAAAAAAAAAAAAATGTTATATTTTGTTTTGGAATTTTAAGATAGCTTTCATTCGTGAAGTGTGTTTCAGAAATTTAGGCAATATCAACGGAATTGTCTTTGACGAACTGCTTCAATTCCAACGCATGTCGTATTAGGCCATCTGCGTTCCAAACAACTATTTTTAATTTTTTATTGTGTCTGTCCATTAATTTTTGTCATTAATAGAGAAAGGATATTCATCATGTTAGAATTTTGTGTTATAAGTTGTTTCATCATGATTTTTATTTCTGTAAGGTCGTCAAATGTATTTCCTGTGTTAGTGTGTGTTTGTTCGTTTTTGCTTTGTTTATTTGAGGTGGTGCCATATGAAGCAGTTTGTGCAAACCTTGGGGGAGATGTATTCGTTGTGTTAGTTTGTATTTGATCGTTAATGACGTGTGTGCTTTGTGTGCTTAGCTTCACCTCATTCGATGTGACTTGTGCATAAGTTAGGGTATGATTTGTGTATGGTTCACGTGTATCGGCTGTTTCAGTTCTGGGATTCTTGTCGTTGGTTGTCAGTTTTTTTTCCCGTAAGGTAGGATAGGAGAGCTTTGTATATTTCACAACCTTTGTAATTTGCGGTGTGTTTTTCTCCACACAAAGCACATTTTACGCCATTACTGTTTGGTCCAAGTGCGCATTCAATAGTTTTATGTTTTATGTATTTCTGGCAGTTCGTGCATTGGGGTATAAACCTTTTTTGATGCGGTGGTTCGAACGATATTTTACAGTGTAGTAAATGGGTAATGCTGTAAATATTTTTGTTATTTTTGCTGTTTTCGAGTTCAATAGAGAAGAGTGGTAGTGGATGTTTGGTGCCCCTTTGTAATATGTTATGTATATTTTTAACATTGTGGCCTAGTTCGGTAAGTTCTTTTTTAATTTCATCTTGGTCAGCGGAGTGGTGCATGTTTCGAAGCATGACCCGAAATCCTCTTTGTTCTTTGGGTTTGTATGTGTAATACTGTGTGTTTTTTTCTTGAAGTAACTTTACTATAATTGTATAAGTTATGGAATCTATGGGCTGGATTTTTATTTCATCGTTTGGCAGCACTCTTAATTCATATGAATTTTTTGTTGTCTCGTGATCTAGAGCGTTGGTTAGGACATTTATATATTTTACTCCTTGGACATAAATTGGTGGTGGTTTGGATATTTTCTTAGGTGCTTCTTTGTCTTTGTCTTCAATCTGGGCAGTGTCGGTCTCGTTTTCATCGTCTGTTGATAATATGTCAAATCGATTAGATGATTTAATATTTGGCTGACTAAGCAAGTAGTTTTTTAAGGTGTTTCGATTTTTGAATTTTTTAGTATTGTCCGTTGTTTTAAGCGGTTAGGTTCTGTTCCTTTCTTGGGATGAGGGTTGATTGTTAGGAACATCTTTCATCTTATGATTGGGCTGCTGTATTTTAACTGGAACATGTTTTAGTGGGTCCATAGATGTGATTGATGTTGATGTAGTGGTGCTAAAAATAGGTGTAACGCGACCTCGCTACGCTCATATTCAAATGATTTTTAGTTTTTCAATTTTTTTTTGTTTTTTTGTTTCGTAGTATTTATTACAATCGACTAGAATTAATGTGTTTTTTATATATATATTTTTTTTTAACTACTGGTAACTCTATAATTGTAGAGATGAAGTTTTGGTGGAATTGTGTTATATAGTTTTAGGCGCTTGCGATTTCGGTTCAGTGGAAGGTTTGTTTGTCTTTTTTTTTGGAAATGACAATTGACAAATCTTTACGGCTCTTTGTCTATTCCTCTCTTTTCCACACTGAATCCAAATAAGTTTAGCGCGGGTTTTATTTATATATGTATTAATAGGAATGTGTTACTTGTAATAAACAATTATTTTGCAATTCACCTTTAAATCCTAGTACTGCTGGGATGTGCACTTCAATTTGCAAGAGAGCAGCAAAAAATGCTCTTTCCAGCGATGTACAATATGTATTTGTATTATTTAGATTAAACGCTTTCAGAGTTTTGTTTTTATTTTCACACAGTTAATATAGACTACTTGTCACTTTGCACAGAGATGCTACACTCTGAGCAACGTAAAATGATGTTTAAATATTGATATAAATAGAACGGTCTATTGGACGGAATCAATGATCACATTAGCATGGATCAGAAAGGAGTCATCTTCATTTAAGACATTCGTTGCAAATCGAGTGGCAGAAATTTAAAGACTGTCGCAAATCAAAGACTGGAAACATGTACCAACAAGTTACAATCCAGCTGACAATGTTTCCAAAAGCATGAGGCTCGACGAACTGCTAACATCGAGGGTTTAAGGGGCCAGGATTTCTACGAGAGCCAGAATACGAATGGCCTCAGAACACATTATTCCAACATCTGATTAAAGGGAGGAAAAGGAGTTTAAAATAAATTTGACATGCTGTAAAAGGAAGGAATCATTGATTGAATCTATAGACCACAGAGGGTCATTCATAAGACTAAGACAAATCATGGCATACATTCGGAGATTCTGCCATAACGCAAGGAGACATAATAGAATATGCGGGCAGGCACTGGAAGCGACAGAAGAACACTAAGCTGAGATTTTCATACTGAGGAAAATTCAGGCGGAATACTTCTCAGAAGACATGGCAAAATTAACGAAAACAAGTTGTGTTTCACCCAGCAGCAAGCTGAGTTAATTGGTACCATTTGTTGATAATCAAGGACTAATTCGCGGAAGGAGGCTACAAGCAACAAGCATTCTATTTGAGGCCAAGCACCCAATAGTGTTACCACACGAAAGTCCAATTGTCAAATTGTTAGCACGACATCTCCATGAGAAACAATTGCATGCGGGTCAACAAGCACTGGTAGCGATAACTAGGCAGCGATTTTGACCATTATGAATGAAGGCGCTTGCTCAACATACCGTTCACAATTGCTTAAGATGTGCGAGAACTAAACCACACTCAAATCAACAATTAATGGGGAATCTTCCCCCGGAAAGAGATCAGCCAAGCCGACCATTCGTAAACTCTGGAATAGACTTTTGCGGACCAGTAGAAGTTCATTACAAGCTGAGCTGAAAAATACTCACCAAGGCGTACATCACTATAGTTATTTGTTTTGCAACCAAAGTAATTCATATGGAGATCGTAACCGATATAACAACAGCTGCGTTCTTAGGTGCCCTGAAGCGATACATTGCGACGACCCCTTCGAAAATATTTTCCGACAATGCAACCAACTTTCTAGGGGCCCGGAACGAACTTCAAGAGCTTCACAAGTTGTTCTATAACGATGAAGCCCAAAAAAAGGTGCTCAGAAGAGCAAATTCAATGGTGCTTCATTTCACCAAGATCACCTCATTTTGGAGGATTATGGGAAGCTACAGTGAAATCGGCGAAGTACGCTGAAAAGTGAAGCCCCTAGTTCACTCACCCATGAAGAAGTTCATACCCTAGTAACAGAGATAGAAGGAATTTTAAATTCCAGACCACCACCAGCTTGTCTACTAATCCAAACGATCAGCAAGCACTGACAACTGGAAATTTTTTGATTGGCGAGCCTCTCACCTCAGTTGTCAATCCGTACGCAAAAGAAATGCCAACCACTCTTACCAAAAAATGGGAATTAGTTAAACTACTACAAAATCAATTTTGGAAGCGCTGGACAAAAGAATATTTACATGAGCTACAAACCCGACCAAGATGGTATAAGGAGAATAAAACTATACATCCAGGCACTATAGTGTTACTAATGGAAGACAACATACCTCCCTTGAAGTGGCCATTAGGAAGAATAGTAAAGGAACACAAGAGGGCTGATGGTCTGACCTGTGGAAGTGAGGACCGCAAAGGGCACTTTCAGACGAGCTGTTCACAAGGTGTCCCTTACACATAGAAGATAAATCGCCCCAAATCAGCTCCCCTACCCAAATCGATAGTAAAGTAGTCCTTAGTAAAGAGATAAAAAATGAACAACCTTGGCAGCCTCAAAAGAAAGCGCTTGCAAAGTTAACGCAGCAGGCATCAGCAAACCGTAATAACACCCATCCCAAGAGTGCTAATTCTAAATTCATGAAATTCAATCTCATACTGTCATTATGTACGGTATTGGTATGTCAGACCTTTGCTCTATCACCAGTGGAGATCATCCCTTTTAACAAACCACTCGGGATATACTATGAAAACACTGATCAAGCTGAACTAGCCACTGACTCTTGGAGCATAGGCATATACTGCGATCTAACAACCTTTCGACAGGAAGCTTTTATGTGGAACAACTGAAACGACTCAAAGGTATATGCAATACGATGATCGATTGCAGCAGGTATTGTACCACCATAGCCGAAAAATTTCAACAACAAATGAACACAATAAAAGACAGAACCCGTATGAAACGCTCTCCATTCGACTTCATTGGGACAATAGCCAACAAGGCTTTGGCATACTTGACCAGGAATATGCTGATGTAATGGAAAGAACGATCAAAGAATCCAGAACAAACGAACAATATTTGCTTCAACTAATTAAAAAAATCAAACAACAACATGCGAAAGGATAGCGAATTTACCAACAAGCTATTCCATATCATCGACAACCTTTTTGATGAGATCAACCATAGAATCCTTGGCACCAACAGAATTGTGGCTGAGCAAAATGTTCTCGAAAAATTCAATGCTCTGCCAATCTGTACTTCGTTGATCATGTCCAGATATCAAAGAACTCAATCTATAATCCTCGATGTACTAACAGATTGTCGTAATGGAAAGATTAACCCTGTCTTAGTAATACCTGACCAATTAAAGACGGAACTGAATAACATTCGGGACAACCTCCCGATAACACTACGAATACCAGGAGACTCTGATCACTTAAACCTACTACACTTTACAGCTTAATGACAGCACAGTCTCGAGTAACAGAGAGCAGCGTCGTTTTTCTGCTAAAACTACCATTACTAAGCAAGGAAACATTTGATATCTTTAAAGGATTTGTGAGTATAGCATCCCACACTGAGTTTCTTGCCGTAATCTTGCATAGGGATCAATATTACGATATCTCTGCAAATGAGTTAGCTGCATCCACCCCTACCTTCCAGGGGAAACACATATGCAGACAAAGACATGCCATTTATCACAAAGACGCTGGCCCCAAGTAATGCGAAATTCAACTATTCAACCGAGTTGACTCGATTGAGAGAAGCTTCGTACTTGATTCAAGAAAGGAAAATTGTTTCTGTATACCGTTGTATGATTCTAACGCGTGGATTTATGGATTGGATCAACGTAACACTCTTAATGTGGTATGTGGCATAACAACCTTTCAAATAACAATAGCCGAAGGAGGAGTTTTAAGATTTCGGCAGAATTGTGTGATCGAACATGACACCCTATTACAAGTGCTCATAGTAGCAGAATAAATCAATCCTTTATTCCTTCCCTAAATATGAGCGAAAACATCTAACACTCATTTCGAGCAACAAGAAGAAACGATCAAGTCATACATATTAATCACCCAAAATATTTCACGCAATAACAAATTTGCAGTCGGCAATACATCAAATGAAAGAACAACAAGAACTTCCGAGGAAATTTGATGCAAGAGACATTCATCATTTTGCAATTAGCTACGTAACGGTGGCCATAGTAGCGGCGATCGTTATAATGTTTGCCATACAACGACGTAGTAAAAAATCTACAACTAAACCTGAACCAGCAAAAAGGATCCAGTTTCAACTCGGTGGACAACAACCAGACAATTAATGTTGAATGCTTCAACGGGGGGAGTATGTTTCATATTACAATATGCGAATTAAGCAATTATGCATTACTTTGCATAATACCGCAAATCGCATTATCGGCTGTGGCAACAGCAACAAACTCATCGTAAATAATGACCAAATCCTGTACGGATTACACGTATTTTATTGTCAATTAAACACTTTAGCATGCACAAATGCACTTTATTACAATATGACAATTACACACTTATTACTATAACCTACATACGCTTCTTTGTCAATTTAGCACTTTAGCTTAAACCTAGTTATTTACCAATTAAACCCTTTTGCATGTACTTTGATTTAAGTATAAAAAAAAGTGAGTTTTGTTAAATAAAATGAGTTATTATTATCGGCTGGCAGAACAGTACATTAGCGCCCATATTTCGTTACAAGTACAAGGTCCGCGCGTAAGAATATTCACAAAGCCAGGTGGGTATTTTTTCATGGAGCCACTTGCAAAGAGAGAGTCGATAGACCGCCGCCACAACACAAATTACCGATGACCACACTATGCTGCCGCCACCAAGCACAGACCAAGTAAGCAGAGCGATAAATCTTCTGAAGAATAACCAGGCCTTGGGATCAGATGATATCCCAGCGGAGGTGAATAAATCAGGAGAGCAGCATATGGATCCGAGTCTTGGAACTTAGCAAAAAGCAATCAGACCTCTTAGCCGCATTAGAGAGAAAAGTATTACGTAAAATTATTGACCCGTATATAAGGTTGGACGATTCCCGAGGGTCTATAATAATGAGATCTAAAAGAGTCCACCATATCGACATCGTGAGGATAATTAAGCTCGGTAGGCTACGGTGGTCTACGCTGGAACTGGTAGACCAGGACGCCCAGGGATAAGGGACGACACCAGGTCGAAATCGGAGCTCTTGGAGATTTTTTGTAGGAGGCGAGGACCAAATTCAGTATTGGTGTTAGGCAGATCAACTCCTGGTGTGTAATTATGCGGCGATGTTTAAAAATGGTCCGATTTTATAAATGAAAGTGAATATGGTTTTTCACGTTTTAATGAAACAAACAACAACTTTGTTTGTAAATTTGCATGTTATTACTTTCTTTTCGAGTGGAAGGAAATAAAGTAATCATGAAAATTTTTAAACTCGAAGTTTTTGCAGTTTTACCCATCTCCGTACCCTCTGAGCCAAAAAGCAAAAAATAAAAATCTCTGTCTGTTTTGATGGGACTTGAACTTTTTCAAGGTTTTGCAAATATCTCAAAAAGTATAGCACTTATGAGAAATCTCTTAAGTGCAAAATAAATCTCTTCAGAAAAAAAAAAATAAAAAAAAAAAAAACAAAAAAAAAAGTAATATGCATTTACTGCAGATTCCGGCCTCTACCGTAAAAGAAGGTTGGAATGTGGCCATACCTCCATTTTTTAAATAGGCAAATTATAATTATTTGCAACAAATTTACCTAACTTAATTTTAAAGTTAAGCGATCGAATAGATAATTTGACGAACAAAAATGGAAAAGAACGCCTGGATGCGAACGATGAATCAAAAAACCAAGCGATCCGAAGTTGCAAATCTTAGAGTTACAACGACTACCAGCGGAAGGTATCAACTTAAATTAAATCGAGATGCAAAACGATTAAATTGGCAATTGACCGCAAGGTGGCAGATGTAAGGCTTAAAATTATTATTCGTTTATTTATAATTTTGATTGTTTTACATTTATCGAACATTTATTATTACTAAATAAAACTCCCCCTGCTGGAAGAGTTTCAAAACAATTTATTAATACCTAATAAAACATGTTAACTAATAAAAATACATATTTTTTTATAAAAAACGTTTAGTATTGTGCGCAGTAGTCTGCTCTGATCTTAAACAAAATTAACAAATATTTTTTTTTTTTTTGATTTGTCAATGTTCATCCAGTTCTGAACTATTTTAAAAGTTGCAAATCTCTGGCTCAAGAAGTTAGTTTAAAACTAATTACAAAATTCCACCCGAACAGACGAACAGACAGACATACAAAGCGAGCTAATAAAAACGTTTTAAAAAAGCACTCAAATGTATAGGTTCTAATTTAAAAAGCCTAACTTTAGTCTATATCTCCGAAAATAATGAGTTTCAAGGCCATTCAAGATCACGACGAAACGGCCTCTCGGCCGTTAACAAACTGCATTGCAAGAACTTTGACAACTTGACTGGTTAAATTCCAATAAACTAATGAATCCCCTGCAGCGTACGCCATCTTTTATACTCATTGAGAAGCTTCCAGAAACTTTCTAATAAACGAACCAGAATTGATTGTAATGCCCATCTTCGACGAGTGAAATTCGCCTACGACCAAAAAATGTTCTTCCAACTGGCATTACCATTGCGTAAGCTTTTGCATCTATCTGGACTCTTCCCGAGAAGTTGGAAAACACCCAAAAAAGGCGAGCCGTCGTCTCCTTTTTCTTACCGACTCATAGCATTTACATGCATTCTTTTCAAGGTCATGGACCGCTGATAAATTTTCAGCTCAAGAAATATCTTGAAACCAACGCAATTTTTAGTGACCCGCAGTGATTTCATGGTATATCTCACCGAACAGTGGAACGGGTCTTTGCATCAATTTGGAGAAAGCAAAGCTAGGCGCTTACGGGATTCGTTAGAGTCAATTTTGAGAAATGAGCAAGCAGGATTTCGCCCAACACGTTCTTGTACTGATCGAATTAACACCTTGCGTATAATCATTGAACAGTCAGTTGAGTATCGCTCTCCTCTGTATATGGTTTTTGTAGATTTTAACCGCGCTTTTGATAACGTGGGCCGTAACATGATGTGGCAGATTTCTAAGGCATTTGACATAGTTTGGCATCGAGTTCTTTTGTCCAAAATGAGTGCTTATGGAGTCGATCATAAGCTGCTTCATTGGATTAGAAGCTATCTCTTGGACCGCTCAATTCAAGTTGTATTGGATGGTATATTGGATGGATGGTCTAAAGTTCATAACTTAAATGCTGGCGTTCCCCAGGGCTCTGTTTTGTCCCCGACACCCTTCCTCATTTTTAAATTCTGTATATTAACTTCACTTGCCCCTGGCACGTCCGGTTGTCGGTCTGTCGTGGAATCTTGCGATCAATTTTTAACCCACTTCCCAAAGCCCGATTTTATTGAAATTTTGCACACATGTGTATTTCTGGAGACAACACTTTCTATTAAAATTTGGGGCCCCTCGGGCCTAAGAGTCGCGGGATGCCTTTACAAAATTTTTGAAAATTAACGCAATTTTTTTTTAAATTTTATACACAAGTGTATCTCCGATGGACAATTTTTGTAAAAATTTTGGAGCCCGATTTTCTTCCAATTTTATATACGTATGTATCTCCGATGGAGAACACTTTTTGTAAAAATTTTGGAGACCCCGTCCCCCAGGGTCATCAAGCCCCAAATTTTTTTTTTTAAAAAATTAACCCAATTTTTGTTTTAAGTTTATATACTTGTGTATCTCGGATAAACAACACTTTTTGCAAAAATCTCCGATGGACAAAATTTTTTGTAAAGTTTTTGGAGTGATCAGGTCCTGAGACCAGTGTGGTGTCCATGTAAATTTTTAAAAATTATCCCGATTTTCTACAAATTATCTGGTCATCAGCTAGATAGATTTCAAAATCGCGCGATAAAAATAATCAGTGAAGCAATTATAGCGAAATCAATATATTCGCTTGAATACCGTAGGAACGTTTCCAGTTTATCACTGTTTTATCGCTTCTTCTACCAGCGCTGCTCAAGAGAAATAGCCAGCTGCATGCCACCTCTCCTTGAATTCAACCGCAATACTCTTGGCGCTCTAAATGCTCATCAGTTTACCTCAAGCCCATCTTCGGACGTATAGTTAAATTCAGGGATTCGTTCTTCAGCCGTACAACACGTATGTGGAATGCTCTGCCAAACTCTGTCTTCCCAAATCATTATGATCCACAGGCATTCAAAACACAAGCTCATAGACATCTGGTCTTTTCTCCTCCTTTTCCTTAACGCCCACACTGTGCCAAGCATATAGCCAACTATTATAAGGGAGCGCAACCCTTGAAGCGTTCGCGAATTATATAAAAAAAATGTTAAACAGAAATATCGAGAAAAGACCAGAAAATTGTAGCCTTTATTTACAACGAACGATACTAATATGTAATGTTTAATGATGTTCCTACACACAAACCGGTTTGACTACATTTTTGACCAATACATAATAATTTAAACTTAAAGTCCGGTATATTTTAAATAATCTAATTCAGCCTAAAAGTATGATATACAAAATTGCTTAGTTCTAATTTAGAGCCTATATTTAGTATGTATATAGAAATATTTTCAAAAAATAAATACTACCTCGTGTTTGTAGATGATTGCTCAACTTTCATATTGTTACGAAAAGTAGTTAGTAGCTCATATAATAGAATTCAAATCCTAAAATAAATCCCAATGTAAATACTGCATACCAAAAAAAAAACAACCCATAAAAATTAAAATTTTTCATGTAAATTCTCTAATAGGAGATGGGTATGTGTTAAAATTTAAAGAAAATCGGGACAATTTTTAAAAAATTTACATGGACACCACACGAGTCTCAGGGCCCTATCACTCCAACAAATTTACAAAAAGTTATGTCCATCAGTGATATACATGTGTTAAAAATTTGAAGAAAATCGAGCTAATTTTTAAAAAATTTATATGGGCACCCCCTGGGCCTCAGGGCCCGTTCACTCCAAAAACTTTACAAAAAATTTGTCCATCGGAGATACAGAGGTGTATAAAATTTGAAGAAAATCGGGTTAGTTTTTTGAAAAAAATTTATGGGGCCCCACGACCCTGGCCACCATAATTTTTGCAAAAAATGTTGTCCATCGGAGATTCACACGTATGTAAAATTTAAAAAAAAATCGGGTTAATTTTTTTAAAAAAAATTTGGAGCTCAATGACCCTGGGCCCGGGGTCTCCAAAAATTTTACAAAAAGTGTTTTTCATCGGAAATAGGTACGTAGATAAAATTTGAAAAAAATCGGGTTAACTTTTTTTTAGTTTTGGGGCCCCACGACCCCGGGGCCCGAAGTCTCCAAAAATTTTACAAAAAGTGTTGCCTATCGGAGATACACATGTATATAAAATTTAAAGAAAATCGGGTTATTTTTTTAAAAAAATTATATGGGGCCCTACGAACCCGGGGCCCGGGGTCTCCAAAATTTGTACAAAAAAATTTGTATGTCAGAGATACATTCGTATATAAAATTTGAAGAAAATCGGGTTATTTTTTTCTCCAAAATTTTAACAAGAAGTGTTTTTCATCGGAAATACGTACGTATATAAAATTTGAAAAAAATCGGGTTAATTTTTTTTTTAGTTTTGGGCCCCCACGACCCCGGGGCCCGAAGTCTCCAAAAATTTTACAAAATGTGTTACCTATCGGAGATACAGGCATATATACAATTTAAAGAAAATCGGGTTTTTTTTTTCAAAAAATTATATAAGGGTCTCCAACATTTTTACAAAAAATGTTGTCTATCAGAGATACATTCGTATATAAAATTTGAAGAAAATCGGGTTATATTTTTAAAATAATTTTATGGGGTCCCACGAAACCGAGGCCCAGGGTCTCCAAAATTTTTACAAAAACTGTTGTCTATCAGAGGTAAATTCGTATATAAAAGTTAAAGCAAATCAGGTTTTTTTTAAAAAAAAATTTATGGGGCCTCACAAACCCCGGTCCTGGGGTCTCCAAAATTTTTACAAGAAGTGTTGTCTATCAGAGATACATGCGTTTATAAAATTTGAAGAAAATCGGGTTCTTTTTTAAAAAAAAATTTATGGGGTCCCACGAACCCGGGCCTCAAATTTTAATAAAAAGTGTTGTCTCCGGAAATACACATGTGTGCAATATGTTTCAATAAAATCGGACTTTGGGAAGTGGTTTAAAAATTTATCGCAAGATTCCACGACAGACGACCGACCCACGGGCAAGTGAAGTTAATATAGAGAATTTAATAAGCACTTTTATGTAGCATACTTTAGATTATTTGAAATTTGAAATGTAACCGCCTGCAAGTTTGAATCATTATGTACTGTTCAAAAATGTAGTCAAACCGGCTTGTGCTTGTTGTTCACTAAAGTTTTTGTTTGTAAATTAATAAACTTGTGTTGTGTTTTATTTGCAAAATCCTTTACGAACTCGAAAGCCTCATTTTCGTAACAATATGTAAGGAGATAGTATTCAGGCAGTAGATTGGCAGCCATAGTTTACACAAGAAGCAAGCAGCAAGCAATAATTTGATCGTTGCGAGTACATGGTTTGCACGTAAAAATATCCAAAAAGCCACCTGGGTATCTTCTGATGGAGCGACTCGCACCAGATAGACCACGTGTTGATAGACCGCCGCCACAACCCGAACCTTTTAACGGTACGAAAGCAACCGAGGTCTCGACTTGGACCACTGTCTTGTTGGTATGGTGCTTTGTGCGTGGATTTCATTATTACGAAAGACTGCATCTGCGAATATGAATCGAGTCAATACGGCTGCTCTTCTCAACGAAAAGACCGTAAACAACTATGGTCAGACTCTAAATGCAGGAAGAGTAAGTCCTTGCTGAGATGTCGGGTGTAGAAGAGAAATGGATCCGACTTAAGAATACTGTCATTAGTTCTGCTGACTTCAACTTGAGCTGATTCGTTAAGATCGGAACGACAGGTTCTATGACGAATGTGAGCTAGCGACTGACCTAAAGAATATTGTGTACGAAGCAATGCAGAAACCTCGTAGAACACGGGCGCGCCACTTTAAAAAAGATTTTACCGGGGAACAATGCAGCCTGGAAGAATAACCACGTCCGTGAACAAGAACAGTAGAGAGAGCGAGGACCGCACCAGGCGCGGAAGTTTTACCAAAGACTCCGCAGTATGAAGCAATATACACCACGTTGCACATATTGAAAAGACAAGGAGGGTGGTAATCTGAATTTTATAAATTTCTTAATGGCGCCAGCTAACTGAGGAATTTGAGGTTCCATCAATGACTGACGACAACAGTATGCTGCCGCCACCAAGCATAGACGAAGTTAGCAGAGCGATTAATTGTCTTAAAAATAATAATGCCTCGGCATCGGATGGTATCCCATGAGCTAATCAAATCAGCAGGTCCTGTACTATACCAAGCAATTCATGATCGGAAGTCTTCTGGAAGAAGCGATTACAGAAGACTGCCGAATGGGCATCTTGTGCCCCATACATAGGAAGGGAGATATCACAACGTGCAGCAATTATAGTGGTATATTGTTATTGAGTACCGCGTATAAGATTTTATCCTCTATCCTTTAAAACAGGATAGCCCCATAAGCTAAAGTCATCAATGGCACATACCAGTGTGGCTTCGGACCTGGCAAATCAACAACTGATCAGATTTTCACCAAGGCAAGTGATAGAAAAGAGTCTAGAGTTTCAAAATTCACTACACGGACTTTAAAGCCGCCTATGATAGCTAGAGTAGAACTTTTTAAAGCTACGAGAGAATTCTGCTTGCCAAATAAACTGACACGACTATGTAGATTGACTATGTGACCAATGTACAATGTGCCAATTAAAAGTATCTGGTCACTATCATTCAACAAATAGAACGGACTCCGCTAGACTGGCCTGCGTCCTCTTCAACTTGGCGTTGGAGAAAGTGATCATAGACTCCGATGTAACGGGGAGAGAGTAATCATCTATTAGTCCATTCAGGTACTGGCTTACGAATACTATATTGACATATGTGGTAGAAACCCAAGAGCTGTACAGGAAGCTTACAACTAGATTGAGCCGGCGGCACACACAGCAAAACAAGAGTACATGGTGACCACGTCTCTTTGGTCTTTCAAGACTTTTGAAATTCAGGAATAACATTAAAGCTGCTGGTGTATAAGACAATGGTCATAACAGAACATATATATGGAGCCGAGACTTACGTGCTAAGCAAAAAGCATTCTGACCCTTTTGCAGCGTTTGAGAGAAAACTCATACTGATAATTGTTGGTCCCTTATGTGAGGAAGGATGGTTATGATGATTTTGTTTATTTTTTTAAAATCCATTTTATAAACTCCATCATCCATTCTTACTTCCCAAAGTTTTATCAAATAATAATAAGCTAAAAGAAGTGAAATTGCGGATCATGACTGATAGAAACAAATTTCCACAAAAATTAAAATTTTTAAATTTTTGATTTTAACTACGGCATAAGATAATAAGAAACTTACCGTGATAAACCCATAACCTTTTGATCTTCCTGTTTCAGTATCCATAATTAATTGAATTGAGTCAATTTTTCCAAATGGTTCGAATATACCACGCAACATATCTTCAGTAATATTGAAATGCAAAGAGCCTACATAAAGTCGCATTGGTCCTGTGTGGTTCTTTGGTGTAAACGTAGGTACTGCGTTTGCAATTCGATTTTTTTCTGCTTGTGTATGTTGAACTGATATAGGTATTCCCAAAAGTCGTTGACCTGATAAGCCCAATGCAAGAGCAACAGATTCTGGATCCTTGAATTCAATATATGCTATCCCCTTAAAACGTTTAGTTTTATTACATGTAATAAGACGTACATCACGAACTTTTCCAACACTCGAGAAGAATTCTTCCAAATCTCTGGCTCTTATACGTTGTGATAATTGCATACAAAAAACTGTACGTGCGTCCCTTTCTTCAGGACTTAGATCCTCTCTGGGAGAACGGTCTCCTAACCCGTTTGGAGGAGTTCTACCTCGTCTGAACGGCCGTGGAGAATAACTACGGCGTCTGTTACGACAAAAAAAAAATTTATTTTTTTACAATACAAACAATTTGATTTGATTTTTGTTACCTACCTTCTATCTCTTGAATTAGATTGTTGTCTTGATCGGCTTCGTTTTGTAAGTTCTCTTGTAGGACTAATAAGTTTTCGGTCTTTAGATTTGCTAAGTCTTCTTTCCTTTGATCGACTTCTACGGCTTTCTCTTGGTTTGTTTGTTTTTTTATCGCGAGATCTGCTTCGCTGTTTTCGATCTTTTGACTTGCTTAGCCTACGTTCACGAGATCTACGGCGATCTCTCTCCCGTGATCGATGCCTATCCCTCGCCCGTTCTTTATCTTTTACTTCTCTTCCTTTCATCCTAGAAACAGATCGACTCCTAAAAAAATAATTATTTTTATCATGAGGAAAGTAAAACATGTATTAAAAAAAACAACCATTACAATTAAAATTTTTCATGTGCAAAGATTGAATAAAATCTGGTTATTTTAAAAAAAAATAATTATATTAGAAGTTAGAAAAATTTCTCGGTCGTGAGATTACAAATTAAAAATTTGAATTTTAATTTTTAAACCACAAAAAAAAAACAGCTGAATTTTGATAAGCCTATCGGCTCGATAGTTACGCGTACCTTTTTCGTTAGTACGATTTACTGTCAAGTTGTTGGCCTTCAAGAAAGACGTCCTGAATGAATGACATTGTAATTGGAAACAAGTCAATAAGCCCTTCAAATTACCACCGCAAAAACTGGCTCTAGCATGCAAGGAGGATACTTTGAGCACCTGTTGTAACTGTTGTTGTATACACATAAAATCAAAATTATCTAAAGCCACAAAAAACCATTTTTTACTCATAGGTTTCATAAAGCAAAGTATCATAAAATCTATTGGGGTTTACGCAAACTTGTTAGTGGTTTTATTTTTATTACTGTTTCGTTCATAAGAAAAAAATAGTAAAACGCTAGTTAGAAATTAGCATGGACCAGAAAACTGGAACAGGGTTGATATTGGATATCTGAAGACTCAAACAAGATATCAACTTTATTTAATCGCATTTACAAAGGCTAGTATTTCTTCTAAAAATAAAGTCTTAAACGAAGTTTCTACCATTAGTATTAACAGAGCAATTTCCGTTAACATGGGTTTGTGTACACCAAAGTAAGCTTTTTCTTAAATCCCCGATAAGTATAGTAATCATGAAATCGAAATCGACCTCGGGATTTTTTCAGATTTACCCATTACCGTATCTCCCAAGTCAGAAAAAGAGAAATTAAAAAAATCTCTGTCTGTCTGTATGTCTGTCTTTATGTGTCCACTCTAGAGCACAGCAGGCTAAACTATTTGGGATGAAAATTCATATTTAAGCTTTTTACATAAATTGTGATGGGCAGATGATTTTGACGGAAATCTGAAGCTGGAAGTGACAGTTTACTTGGACAGTTTTTCAAGTTTTTGCAAATAACTCAAAAAGTATGGCACTTACGAGAAATCTGTTAAGTGCAAAAGAAATTTAAACAAAATACAAAAAAAAAAAATTTTAATGTACATTTACTGAAGATTCTGGTCCCGTCCGTAAAAAAAAAAAGTCGTGTTGTGCCCCCCACACCTCCATTTTTTTTCTAAGAATATACCCAAGAATAATTACCCACATTATCTCTGACGAATTAGCGGACTCCCAGTATATAAAAAAAATAATAAAGAGAATTTAATTGGAAGCCCGATGGTCGAAGCTTATAATCAGAGGATAATAAAACTTTTTTCAGCGAGCGTGTGTATATTTGTAAGTTAGTACATTAATTTATCAATTTGCCATGTCGTGTATCTCGGCTTCTACCAGTCACAATTTAATGGGACTTGTTTCAAAACACCTGGTTAGGGTTCGGCTTGCTATGGCGTATTAATAGTGATAGTAGATGAGAAAGTGAGAAAAATACTCAATCTACGGATCACTATCGATTATTTTGAGTCTACATGTATACAAAGCTAAATGTACTTTTTTCAGTCAATTTCAGATATAGCTTATGCCTTAAATACCTATATTTAACGTTGCGTCTTTAGATTGAATTACAACTAAATACATTTGTGCAGGTGTGTAGACACTTGTATAGCAGAATACATTAGCTCGTGTGTCTTTAGTAGTGCAAAGTTTTTGGTAAAAACGATTTTCAGTACTACTCGCAAGTTAAAGTACAAGGTTGGTAAAATAGTTCAAAAAAATTTATTTTTAAGGGCACCATAGACGGCAAAATAAGTCTAACGATTTTCATTCACAATCATTTTCGTCATTGTTTTTCAACTGGTATTATCTCGGTTTTCACCAGTCAGAATTTATGGGACTAGTTTTATAACAATTGTGACGCGTTTCACAAGTGTAAAAAAAGATTAAAAAGAAAAAGTAGTTTTTTAAAAAAAAATTTAGATTTACGGCCTTTTCCATGTCAGATGAAGGCAAACAATGTAATCTTTATATGTATTTTTCGTAGCAAATTGCAGCCAATTTACAAATTTGTCGATTGTATGAAACTCGGAATGTAGGACTAATATGTGACTATAAGACTTGTTCCTATGGAAATTCTGGGATCTGGCCAATAGGGTCTGGGATTTTCGGAACCAAGGCATTTCTCAAGGGATTCGTATGAAACTCGGAATGTAGGACTAATGTGTGACTATAGGACTTGTTCCTATGGAAATTCTGGGATCTGGCCAATAGGGTCTGGGATTTTTGGAACCAAGCCATTTCTCAAGGGACTCGTATGAAACTTGGAATGTAGGACTAATATGTGACTATAAGACTTGTTCCTATGGAAATTCTGGGATCTGGCCAATAGGGTCTGGGATTTATGGAACGAAGCCATTTCTCAAGGGATTCGTATGAAACTCGGAATGTAGGACTAATATGTGACTATAAGACTTGTTCCTATGAAAATTCTGGGATCTGGCCAATAGGGCCTGGGATTTTTGGAACCAAGCCATTTCTCAAGGGATTCGTATGAAACTCGGAATGTAGGACTAATATGTGGCTATAAGACTTGTTCCTATGGAAATGCAACTGCATTACTATGTTTGTGCAGTGATATGATATATTTAATATGTACCCACCTCACAATTAATTGTTATGAACATTTATAAAATATTTATTCTGTTGTATGTGATGTGATTGATGATCATGTATGTGGTTTCAATAACATACAATCAAGCAGAGCAGAACGAAACAAACATATGCAGTAGTAGGCTGCGGTCAAGAATTCAGCCGCTGCGCATATTATGCTGCATTTAGGTCAAAAATTCACTTTTCAGCCAATGCATTAAAGAAAAATCGACTGCGTAGTTTACGCAGCTACTTAAAATTGGATGCAAATAGCAAAATGTAAATGTCATATTGTCGCCCTACAAGCAGACTGTAAGTCGGTTAAAAATATAGCCGCAATTTCGTGCATACCGACTGTCTGCCATTTTTTTTGTGCAGCACAACCTGAGAAGATTGTAAATTCTTTACCGCAGCCGTAGTGATAGTATAGCCTCTGTTCATTTTCTATCGGTCCTCTGCTCTGCTCGATATAGTGCTGCAAGCTTCCATGCAACTATTTCCTTTTCTTTTCGCTTATCTTATCCTTAGTCATGTTTACAGTAACTAGAGAATATAACTCTTCGATTAATTACAGAAGAGAGAGAACCATGCAAAATAAATTTAATGATGAATAATTGACCTGCATGTATCGACGCGAAATTATTCTCTTTTCAATTTCATTTCTCTTAAAATTTATTTTAAAATTACTGAATTTTTTTATAAATTGAATAACTCTTTGATCTAGTACAGAAGGGAGAGAACCATGCAAAAGAAATTTAATCACGAATAATTGGCCTACATGTTTCAAACCGACATTCTTAGAATACCATTTCGCTGCATTGGTTAGTGCTGCACACTTCAAATTTAATTTAAAACAACTCAAATTTTTTTATGAGTTGAATTTCTCTTCAAATTTAATTTAAAACAACTCAAATTTTTTATGAGTTGAAACCAAAAGCTGATTACTCTGTTTGGGCAGTGATATGCAATATGTAGCCACTTCACAGTTAGTGGTTATGAACATTAAAATTCGCTTATAAATAATTTATATATAATGTTATGTGATGATGATGTATGTGATGAGCTACGGTGCAAGTCGTAGGACTTGTAATTAGTATAGAAATTTTTTTTAATATATCCGTCCATGTTTATGTCCCACAGACAACAAGATCTTTGTTTTCTTTTCTTTCGTCCCGGACAGACGTTGTCACGCTCAAAACCCACGGCCGTGTCTTCGACACAGCCTACCCCGCTCTTTTTTTTATGTTAGAGTAATTGGAGAGAAACATTTGTTTCTCTAAGTCGTTTTACTTTCATTTACATAGTAAAAGGAAAATCCCGAGTTCGAAAATGGTCATGATTACTATACTTTCTTTTACTATGTAAATTAAAGTAAAATATACAGAACAATTTTTGACAGCTTTTGTTTCTTTAAACATGAGACATATGACTACTATGGAGAGTTCAGGTGAAAAATAAAACTTGGTATTTCGGTACTAAAAATCAGAGTGAAAATTATCGGATTTCTCTGTTTTTTTCCGAAGCTAATGATCAGAGGACAAGAATCTAAACACTTTTGCATACGCTCAAACCTTTTATCGAAAATCTTTTTCCAGTCCGAAGATGATAGCTCCAAAACATAGGTTTTGAACGCTTCAACCACTCCTTCAGGTGATAAAAATTGTTTTCCATGCATTTTATCTTTAATTGTTGGGAACAGGAAGAATCTGAAGAAGAACAGGTGCCAAGTCGGTGCTGTAAGGCGGATGACCCATCAATTCGATCGCTTGAGTGCTTAAATACTCGCTTGTTTGATGTGATGTGTTTGAGCTCGCATTATCGTGATGCAAAAAGTTTCGCAGTTTTGGGTTGTTTTCTCTCAATTTGTTGAAAACCGCGGGCAAAAAAATGGTCGCATACCAAGCTGAATTGACTGTCTTTTGATTTTCAAGAGCCACAGTAGCCACATGACCGGTTTTCGTGAAGAAACACGCTACCATTTGCTTCCTAACGCTCCGAGCTCGCACCACTTTTGTTGGTTTTTCTTCGAATTGGAAGACCCAAACAGTCGATTGCCTTTTTCTTTCCGGCTCATACGCAAATATCCATGACTCGTCACCTGTTACGATCTTGTATATGTTTTTCGAAGTACCTTCAACGAATTTTTCAAGCATTTGGCAGCACCAATCGACACGAACCATTTTTTGTGCGTCTGTCAAAAAATGTGGAATCCAACATACACATAGCTTCCGCACCTTTAAATGTTCATGTAAGATCGTATATACGCTGGTGTTACTAATGCCTAGGCATGCCTCGATTTCCCGATAAGTCACATGACAATGCTCTTCAATCGGTTTTCTCACAGCATCGATGTTTTCTGGCACAACAGCTGTTTTTGGACGACCTTCACGAGGCTCCTGTTTAAGTGAATGTCGTTCGCGTTTAAAATCATTGCACCACTTATAAACACTAGCCAAGGATGGTGCTTCGTCGCTAAAAGTCGAATGAAGTGATTCGAAGCACTGTTGTTGAGTTAGCCCCTTTCGAAAATCGTAAAAAATCATCACAGAAAAATGTTCACGCGATAATTCCATTTTTTCACTGAATACAATTTTTCAATTAAATAAAAAACAATGTTGCGATGCGAACTGACACATTACTCGTGAGAAATATAACCTCCAAAAATGTTGAACGTTTTGACTGACAGAGACTTGCATCGGAAAACACTAGTATTACTATTTTCTTAAAACATTTACGGCACCCTATGTACATATAAATGATGCACAGAATATATTTTTCCAAGCCTATGCTCTCTTATGTCTATGCAAGTATGATTATGTATTTACAATTTATGTTGTATCATACACATAAACTCCTACCTGGGTATCGAACTTGTTGAGTTGTAGGGGTTAGGTATTGTCAAAGATTCTCGGGGGATACCTGGCGACCTCCATAGCTAGCCTTATCTGTATACTGCGGAAAACTGTTCAACTCAGCCAAAAGCTCAAGGAAAGAGACAGACTGGGACGCCAACAAAACATCCGTAAAAAAAAAACTAAGAAAAGCCAAGCGTTTATGGAGACTCTTCTGTGGAAAAATAGAAGACTCCTCCGAGGCTTCAAAGCTAAGGAAAGTACTCTCAACGAATCCTATAATGCCTAGTTTTTTGAAAAAAGCAGACGGCTCGTGGACTAACTCAAGCGAAGAATCGCTTAATCTGCAACTAGACACCCATTTCCCAGGTAGCTCTCATGTCATTAGAAACGTTAACCATAATAGGGCAAACTCTCTATCACACATAACTGAGTCATCTCCCAATCGCCGTTGTGCACGGTCGTGCTGCACTCCAGCACAAGAATTATAGTTATCTAAGGTCCGATTGATAAAAAAATAGTTTTCTATTTTATAGTGAGAACCGACTTTATGGTATGGAATGAATCTTAAGACTAATTTTACATTTTAGTTCATGCTTAAATAATACATTGGAATTAAATGCTTGCATTGCAATTTGGTTTAAATTACATTTTTGTTTTTTGAATCGAGTCTTATGGACTCGGATGAACTTTCGTTTTATGGTTAGATGGCTATTTTCGAGAACTGCTCCCTGGGAGCTTTCGGGAGAGATGTGTCCCAAAGCCCTAACACTTTGTATGCTATACTGTCATTTGTCGGTAAAATTTGCAGCTTTCATTTGGTACCAATTAACCCCCATACTTCCTTCGCGTCACTGAGAAAAACGCACTTTTCTGAAAATAAATGCAATCTTTAGAAGCCCCTCTCTCAGAAACGGGGCGTGAGCCCCAAACCAAATGGCGATTTTCGAGAACTGCTCCCTGGGAGCTTTCGGGAGAGATGTGTCCCAAAGCCATAACCCTTTGTATGCTATACTGTCATTTTCATATAAAAACATGTTTTTGTATGAAATAAACTCATTCATATGATAAACCACTCAATCATATGAAACTGCACATAAACCAAATTCAAATTGATACACCTTCCGTTAAAATTGGGCCACGATCATAAAAATAGTATGGCTGTGTAGAACTATTATTCACCTTTGATTTAATGCCAACATTTACACCTGCCCCCTAAAAACACGCCCAGTATTTAACTTTTATGGAAAAGTCAGTTTTTTGATTCTAAGTCTGCCGAATTGAGTTTGATTGGCTTAATTTTTTAAAAAAAAAACGGTAATTTTGTTACCTTTCATATGGTACTAATTAAGCCCTGAATCCCACACAAACTACTTAGAAAATTGGATTTTGCAAAAAAATACTTGAAATTTTACATGCCCCTCCCACCTAAATGGGGCGTTTGCGCCACACCCGCCCACTTTTTTGGTGTGTGGGCGGTGGGAGGTGGGTGGTGGGCGTTGAAAGTGGTCAAAATGCCCTTGTACGCTATACTGTATATTTACCGAAATTTCTTAATTTATGTCATCCTATTTATTGGAATTTCATAAATGTATTGTGGCGACGGGGTCCACGTAACACACGCGGACGTCAAATAAAAAATATAAATAACAAAAGAAAACGGTTCGCGCAGTCAATCAACCAGCAACTCAAAAGTGCAATCAGTGGTGGCGTTTACCCCATCCTCAACAGCCCAGCTAAAGAATTTGAAGAATTATACCTGCATATGGCGGTCAGCCATCAGCAGAAATAGGGGGAATAACACAGAATGCTCTAGAACTGCAGGTGGCCGTAACTATTTCTGTCTGGTGGAAGTGCGATCAAACCTCCACGTGGTGGCCGCCGGTAATTTTCCTCCAATGCAGGAAAAGCTGAATGATCGGGCTAGTCCCTGTTGAAGAAATATATATTTGGCGACGTCTTAAATTTAGACGAAAGTACTGTTGTTTTTATTGTTATTTTTTCATAACAAATAGATTATTCTTGGGGTACACAATTTTGTCTGTTTTTAGTATTCTTTGTAACCTTATGGTTGTTGGTATTTTCATATAAACTGTTCAATTTAAACTTTATTGTCTGTTTTTTTCTTTACTGCGTTCTACAGGTTATGGGCCCAGTAAATATCGTTTGCTGAAAGGTGAGAATAAAGAAAAAAAAACAAGTTTGCGGTAAAGCACTCTAAAGACAATTAAAATAAAGAAAAAGTAAAGCATTAAAGGATTAAAAGTATTGCGGTATCAGCACCTAAGGATAAATCAAGTTAAAGACAATTAAAGTTAAAGTTTAAAGAAAAATAGCAAATCCAGAAATAAAAAGAAGCTACGATGTGCATCCTTTGAACGGTGAAAATTACTTCTACTGGAAGTATGAAATGGAGCATTTCTTGAAAGGTATCAAATGTTGGTCGATTTTGCCGAAAGCAAAACCGGTCGCTACTGAAACCAGTTGAGTGGTTGATTCGTAGAAATTCTTCTTATTATTGTTATTTTTAATATTTTTTGATTTTTTATTTTATTATTATCTTATTTTACGTATATGTTCATCATCTTGACGGGTTCGGTATTTTTACTTTGTAAAATGAACTCTTATTCATTTCACAAATATTCGCGGCATTAAAAGTAATTTCAACTCGATCGTAGAACATCTTGACGCGAATAAACCTGCGGTTCTAAATTTATGTGAAACGCAGGCCTCTTATATGGGTACCACAAATGATTTTCAATGTCCGGGGTATTCTCGTGTCGACTGTTTGGTTCCTCATCGTGGGGTTATTTTATTTATACGAGAAGACATCAGTTTTAGTGTACCTAATTTTAATATTCCAAACAGTAATCCCATGTTCAATACGATATGGATTGAAATTGTAATTTCAAACCATTCGATGTTTATTTGTTCCCTTTTGAGTTTAATTACTTATCAGACACTATAGACAAGATTTACCAATTATCACCAACATCAGAATTGGTAGTCTTGGGTGATTTTAATGTCCACAATGATTCATGGTTGACCTATTCGAATAGTAGAGATCGATCTGGTGAAACCGCTGAACTATTTTTAAATGTTAATCTTTTCACCCAACTCGTTGATAAGCCAACTAGGTATCCCGATACTACTGGTCAATCACCTCAGCTTTTAGATTTATTTCTTACTACTATGCCAGATACATATTCAATTGATGTATCTGCTCCATTAGGTCTTTCTGACCATGCTTTGGTAGTAGCCAAATTTTCAATAACACCAGTCCTTATAGAGCCTACAAGTAAAAGGCTACTCTGGCACTATAAAAATGCTAACTGGGAGCTCCTGAACCAATTTTATAGCTCATTTGATTGGTCAACCTGTTTTTCCAGCAATAATGCTGATGACGCATCACAACTAATCACATCAACCATTTTGCTAGGAATGAAAAATTGCATTTCTTCTTAATTAAAAAAGAAAAATACTCATAAAAATAAATGGTTTAACGAACATTGCAGGTCAGCAGTCGCGTGTAAAAAAGCAGCCCATTTGGACTACGTTAATTGCACTTCCGAAGAAAACCTTGTAAAGTTTCGAATAGCTAGAAATAGATCAAACGCTATATTGAAAAGGTCCAAAATAATATATGACCTTAAGATTCGAGATAGCATGAGAAAAATTTTGGATTCTGATTCAAACAGTCGAAGCTTTTGGTCGTTTGCTGCATTGGTTAAAAGAAACTTTGCAGACAATACTTTGTCTATTCCTTCTTTATTTCATAATGGTATATAGAACTGATACTGGCATTATAGAACTGATATTGAGAAAGCTAATCTCTTAGCTTCTCATTTCGCTGGTGCGTCTACTCTTCTTTTAACTAACCAAAGCCCCCCAATTCTCCCGAATCTAGGCCCAGGTATGTCTAAAATCTATTTTCGGAAACGGGTTGTTTCAAAGATTCTGAAAGAACTTGACCCCAATAAAGCGACTGGCCCCGACGGTATTTCGCCATTAGTATTGAAAAGTTGTCATCTTACTTTGGCAAAACGGCTTAGCAAATTGTTTCATCTCTCAACAAAGACAGGTGATAAATCGGCACCTACGAACTACCGTTCTATTGCTTTGTTGTCGGTTCTATCGAAGGTAATGGAATCTATCGTTAATTTCAGACTAATGAACTATCTGGATTCGAATGTTCTTTTATCCGATGTGCAGTATGGATTTCGTAAAAATCGCTATTCAGGTGAACTAATGACGTGCATGAATCATTGTTTAGAGCGAAGCATTGAAAACCTTGGTGAATCAAGCGTTGTTTCCTTAAGATATTGCTAAAGCTTTTGATAGAGTATGGCATGATTGTCTTATTAATAAGATTCGTTCGCTGAACTTACACTCCTCTCTCATTACATGGATTGAGAATTATTTATGGAACCGTAAAATAAAAGTTGTAATGAATGGTATATCTTCAGATTCACATGGGATCAATGCTGGCATGCCTCAAGGATCATCCTTGTCTCCCACGCTCTTATTGATATATATCAACGACCTGTTGTCTTCTACAACCTGTGATATACATTCATTTGCTGATGATACAACACTATCGGCTTCCATTGAGTTTGTCAATCAAAAAGAATGCAATTCTCGCTTGAATGGTTCGCGTGAATTAATGAATTTGACTATTCTGTCTAATATTCAAATCATTCTTGATTGGGGCATTTCTAACAGAGTAGAATTTAACCCAAATAAATTCCAGTCATGCCTTTTTTCTCAGAAGACAACTCAACATTATGTTCCACCTGTTATCAATGGTACCCCTATTGCGAGATCTGATTCACTTAAGTTGTTAGGTTTAAAAGTATCAAGTGATCTTTCCTGGAAAGAACATATTTATGAAATTTCAAAAAGAGCTAGCCAATGTTTAGGTTTCATAAGACGTTTCCCTCTGAAGTATTAAGATTATATAAATCTTAAGTTAGACCAATTTTAGAATTTAATTTATATGTGTGGGGTGGGGCCCAATATCGCATTTGGTTCATCTTGATGGTGTTCAGAATAGAGTTATCCGTTTGATAAACGATGTAACCATTACTTCGTCTCTTGATACTTTGGAGCACAGACGAAATGTAGGAGCTTTATCTGTTTTCTACAAATTTTACTACGGTAGATGTGCTTTAGAAACCAGTTCTCTAGTTCCAGGTCCTTTTGGCAGCAACGTAAACACTCGTTTAAGGTCAAATCAACATAGGTTTGTTTGACTTTTTTCATGTAAAATCAAACACTTGAAATCCTCCTTTATTCCGAGAGACTCTTCGATGTGGAATCAATTGGTCGATCCCATGTTTCCCGAATCTTATAATGTGCAGGCCTTCAAATTAGCCGTTAGCAACTTCCTGAAGGATGAAGGATGAAATGCTCATAAGCTGTTTATTGAATATAAAATATATATTAAAAAAAATATTTTTCAGTATTATTTACATTATTTTTAAAGTTTGTAATATTTTCTTGGTCAAGGTTTTTTTTTTTGTAGTTTTCCCTGACCTGAAGTAGTTGGACTCGCGTTGTTCTTAATTCGTGTTCGTTTTTCGTATTGCTTTTTCAGTGAATCGGGGAGAATTCCGAGAAAATAAATTGAAACCGGCTACGTACGACGTAAGTCATTCAGGGAGTCCTCCCTTGGCAATATATATATATATATATATATATATATATATATATATATATATATATATATATATATATATATATATATATATATATATATATATATACAAAAAAAAGAAGAAAACGATGAAAAGGCTCATGCAAAAATCGTTTTGAACACATCGCGGACACTTCACAGTATCACTCCATCGGCGAAACGGCAGCGGGAACGCATTGGGAGATCATTTCCAAGGTAGGACACTCGAAAATCAAATTACAATTATACGGCGCATTTGCAAGAAAGGATGGCAGACGGCGGCAATGTTGAAACGCACATAAACGAATTCAACGATTTGTTTCAACAATTGGTCGAGCATGGTGAGACGGTGACGGAAGCATGACGAGTGGCGATGCTTTTGAGCAGTTTGCCAACTAGCTATGATACATTGATTAAAGCGCTTGAATTTGTCAAAGCCAAGTTGATTGACGAAAATCATCGACGCATCGAAAATTCAGGTGTAACTAAGGAATCGATTTTAAAGACGACTGCCAGCCATTTGGAGTGTTATTTTTGTAAATCTACAGGTCATCTAAAGCGAGACTGCAGAAAATACGCACAGTGGAAAAAGAACAATCCAGAAAAAGGGTTCAAAACATAAAGCGAATACAGTAAAGCAAAATGGCGACGAATTCTTGTTCACTACATCGACCAGTGACATCAACACTTGGGTGGTCGACAGCGCTGCAACAAGTTACGTGAGTGGCAATAAAGGTTTCTTTGTTGAGTTGGGCGCAGCCGGCAGCATCTTGACTGTTGCAAACGGTGAAAGGGTTCACGTTGAAGGAAAGTGTGCATGCAAAATCGAATTACGGATTACGAATTACGAATACGGACGTTTTGTATGTGCCAGGAATTAAGGGAAATTAAGGGAAATATGCGAAATCATCAAGGGAAACGTGCAAATCGCAATCGCAGACGAAATCAACGATTTGTATGTGTTACGTCAACCGAATAAAGTCAACGCAGTTGTTCAAAGGCTTGAGCACAAAGCGAATTGTATTCATATTTTTGGTCATCGTGATCCAGAAGCAATCAAGGAAATGTGTTCGAAGCAAATGGTTGATGGTATCGAAATCGCTGATTGCGGCATCAAGGAAAAGTGCGAAGTTTGTTTAAAGGCAAAACAGACTCGGTCGCCGATTCCAAAACAGTCAACAGTCAATAAGCAAATCAAAGAATGTTTTGGATTTGGTTCACACGGACGTGTGGGCCGATGCAAACGGAATCGCCGAGTGGACGACGCTACTTGTTGACGATGATCGATGATTTTTCAAAATATACAGTCGTATATCTGTTAAAGGAAAAGTCGGAAGTCTTCGAAAAGCTGCAACAGTACACGGCAATGGTTCACAATCAGTTCGGTCGAAAGCCAGTTATTTTCCGATCGGATCGAGGAGGAGAATACACCAGCGCTGCGGTAAAGAAGTTTTTACAGGACAACGGTTTTCAGATGCAATACACAGCTCCGTACTCAATTTTTCAAAATGGCTGAACGAAAGAATCGCACGTTGATATAAATGGCTCGATGCATGTTGCTGGATGCTAATTTGCCAAACATGTTTTGGGCTGACGCGGTGAATACGGCTAATTATTTGCAAAATCGTTTACCATAAAGAACGATCGAAACTACACCACTCGAGCTGTGGAACAACAAAAAACCAGGTATGAAGCATTGCGTTACATTTGGTTGGCAGCGCAAATGGTTTTTGTTGGTTATGATGAAAACTCGAAAGCATACAGATTTTTTGATCCAGTAAAGCAAAAAGCTGTCATAAGCCGTGACGTTCGATTCGTCGATGGCAAAGGGGAAATCATTTCAGCGACGGTATCAGTCGAAATCCGAGAAGACGAATCCAATGAAGACGTCGAAAGGCCAGAAGATGAATCGACACCAGCAATTGAAGAGAATGCAGCAATCGACGAAAACGAAGAAGGGTCCGATGACAATGTGGCTGATGGGGGACAACAACAGCAACGGCGCGTTTCACAGCGAACATATAAAGGTGTACCACCAATGCGATTAATCACTGAAGTTAAGGTAATGAAACATGATGTTTTAGAGCCAAAATGTTATCAGCAAGCAGTCACTTTTTAAGAACGTGATAAATGGATTCTGACCATGAAATAGAATCTTTGAAGAAAAATCATACATGGGACTTGACCAAGTTGCCAGATAACAGAAAGGCAGTTGGTTGTAAGAGGGTGTATAAAATCAAGTGGAATTCGAACGGAGAAATACAACGTTTTAAAGCAAGATTAGTAGCTCAAGGTTTCTCGCAAAAGTTTGGTAATTTATCGCTCTTTCTGATGCGTGTCAGGAGGCGGTATGGCTTAAGCGTTTGGTAAAAGAAATTAATCAAGAAAAAATATAAGCAATAACAATTTTTGAGGACAATCAAAGTTGTCTTAAAATCATCAAACAAGAGAAATTTTTTAAATAGAACTAAACATATCGATACTAAGTTTCATTTTGTCAAGGATTACATCGATAAAGGAATAATTAAGTGTGAATATTGCCCAACGGAACAAATGGTTGCAGATTTGTTAACAAATCCGCTACCGATTACTAAACATGTTTTACTGAGAGAAAGAATCAATGATGTCTAAATTATTGCAACGAGGAGGAGTGTTGAAGAAATATATATTTGGCAACGTCTTAAATTTAGACGAAAGTACTGTTGTTATTGGCAATGTTGTTATTTTTTCATAACAAATGGATTATTCTTGGCGTACACAATTTTGTCTGTTTTTAGTATTCTTTGTAACCTTATAGAGTATGGTTGTTGGTATTTTCATATAAACTGTTCAATTAAAACTTTATAGTTTGTTTTTTTCTTTACTGTGTTCTAAAGTCCCTTCAAAGTAAGGTTGGCACGAGGCCAATTCCTCGCCTATAAAAAGTTATTATTACGGAACCCACGGGAAGTCAGGACCGGACCCCGGTTGTAGATCCAAATATGATGATGATGCTATACATGCAGCAGTTTAATTATCTTATTCTTTAGCAATCGAATAACGGATTGTGAGTGTTTGTTTACTCTGGTGATTGACTCATTTTGTCGTGAAAGTATAACACTGGCGACAATTTTTGTCAATAATCGTTGAATTTATTCTGATTTGTGTGTTGAATTTAATGGATCAAAAGTAAAATACGTCGTTATTGTTTGCTTGTTTTATTCAGAATAGTAATTTCTAAACAACTGAAAAATAGAACAATTCAAAAAGCACACTACGTGTTGCTTTTTTCTTTTTAAATACAGTACACCAAGAACAAGTATAATCATGAATTTCAATACTCTCAAATTTACTTCCAATTTACCAAATAAAAAAGCGGAATCAATTAAATGAAACTAAATCAATTTTGACGTAATGCTCATCATTGTACGAAAACGTAATTTTTTTTTAAATGGAAGTGAATTATACTCCTCGTTCATTGCCCGTTCCCACTGCTCATTGATACTTGATTCAATTGCTTCTTTGTAGATTCAAGGCTTTTCGCTGACTGACCACTATCAATTATTTGCACCACCGTCATCTATTTGCATTCTCATCGATTCGTCTTCGGACTCCATTAAACATTCATCAGTTTTTTTTTGGAACTTTCGATGTCCAGTGTTGCAATTTATAATTCCAACAGAAAAAACAAGTCCCATGCAAATTGCAATTGTTCGTCTCCGGATTCCAGACACGATATCCCTTCGAATCATTATCATATTCGACGAACACATACTTTACTGGCTTTGGATCCAGTTTTTGTCGTGTTTCCTTTGGAATGTGCACTTCGGAACCGAAAATCTTCTAATTGTCAATATTCGCCTTTTTGTTGTGCCACAATCGATATGGTAATGTATATGCAACAGTACTCATTCCACTTCCATTCAAGACATACACCGCCATGTTGGCCGCCCCTGCCCAAACTTAGTAATCCATCTGTTTGGAATGGATCATTGGTTGAGCAGACTCAACTATTGTTCAATTGTTGCGTTCAATTACTTTGAACAGAGTCTGAAACAATCACTCTCTTCGAGCTCCCACTGCAGCGGTGTCTCCATCCTTTATTATTCCACATCGTTTATTGTTGGATCGCAATTGATATCCACGATCCATGACTTTTCCCGAAGAAAATAGATTCATGTGAATCCCAGGTACATTTTAAACAACTAGCAATGTTTTTGTGAATCCACTCGACGCCGTTAAACGCCAAAATATCAATATCGCCCTTTCCTTCAGCCATGATTTTCGAGCCATTTCCAATTGTAATGTTCATAGATACATTCTTTAAATTGTTGAACCAATCACGTCGATGACGCATGTAGTCGCTTGCACTGGAATCCGAAATCCGAACGTTTTTGTCGCCACTTAACGACGAACACACAGCTGCCTCAGTGGATGTTGATGCAGAGTTTGGCATCAAGCTCTTTCGTCCAAAATGCGAGATTATGGAATCTGCTTCACTGGATTAGAAGCTATATTTTTGACCGCTCAATTCAAATTGTATTGTACGGTTTCAAGTCCAAAGTACATCACTTAAATACTGGCGTTCTCCAGGGATCTGTTTTGTCCTCGGCACTCTTTATCATTTTTATTAATGATCTCTTATCTGTGACTTCTAATCCAATTCACTGATGACAGCACTGTCAGCTTCTGAAAGAAGTTTGAGGTACGTCCCCCCACTTCTCATGTGGAACTCAAACATCTACGTATGTTAAGCACGTTAATTTCTGATCTAGACAGCATTATAAAATGGCGAGAAAACAACCAAGTAGAATTTAACGATTCCAAGCCCAATGCTGTCTCCTGTCGTCTAAGCGAATCCTAAATTCCATGCAATTATTCATGAATGGCACTTGCATCGAGAAAACTTATGTAAGAGAAACTGTAAAGCTCGGTCTAGTTATCATGCACGGATATAAGGCAGTTGCTTATAAGACATGAATGTGAAAACAACTAATTTGAATAAACACAAAAACTTAAATAGAAAAACAACATAAATAAATTTAGTTATTTTTATTTTACGCACATTGATACTTGGTGTCAGATGTGGGGTTCAGGAAAGAAAAGTAAATAAAGTGTAAATAACGAAAGAACATACAGCGTGTAAATAAAACATTGTGTATCAAGTGATACTGATTGATAGCAGCTCACCATTATCTTAAAATGTCGGAACAGTCAATTTGGGGACCGAGTGAAATGGATTTCGATGAGCCAGCAAAAAATTGGCCCATGTGGAAACAAAAATTTTAAATTTTTTTAACTGCGGCAGGTTAAACCGAAGCTGGCGAGTCACTTAAGGTAGCCTTGTTTCTCCCCCACATTGGAGAGAGGGGCATCGAAATATTTATTGCACTTGCACTGCCCGAAGAGCAGAGAACATTGTCGATAGTCATGACACGCTTTGAAGACTATTGTATCCAACGACGCAACATCGTAAAGGAGACCTATAAATTTGGCTCAATCGTACAAAAACAAGATCAGCCATTTGTGGAATTTAAAACAGAAGTGCGAAATCAAGCCAAATTCTAGGAATTTACTTGTGCTGCTGAGGGATGTCAGCAGGCATATGTTTATCAAATGATTAGGGACAAGATCATTCTGGGTCTAAAGAACAAAAAATTGCAGGAAAAGCTATTAGAGTCAAGTAGTGACACCCTGGAGGCGATTATCGAGAAATGTAAAATTGCGGAGCTATCTGAAAAAAATAAAAAACTGTTATCTGGAGATTTTAGCGGCCGGCGGTCAAATAGCGGAAATCAAGTACATGCAGTTGAGTACGAAACAGATGAACGAGAGTAAAAGAGAGAAGCAGCGAGATTATCTCAATCAATCGAACGGTGTATATTAAATTCAGTTAATAGGCGATATTATGATGACAAAGGTAAACTGATTCGTAGAATTAAAAATAACTCTGTTGTAAACATTTTTGATTGTAGACGTACGTATATATAGGAAATTTAACAATGTGAAGGTCAATTTCAAATTAGATACAGGTGCCGATGTGAGTTGTCTACCCCTAAAATATATAGAAGAAATGAAGTACGTGAATTTAGTTAAATATCGAAAAATAATTTTTTCGACTATGATGATATTAAAATAAATTCATTTGGCATAATAACATTGTCGTGCGTTATTGAAGGCTTAGGATACATTCCAGGCAAATGCTGCATTCAGCTAAAACAAGGTGCTGAACCAGTACATACTTACAAAAAGAAAATACCATTCAATCTTCATGACAGACTAAAAGCTCAGCTAGATACCATGGTCAGCGATGGTGTAATTAGTTTAATAGAACACCCAACGGATTGGGTTAATAATTTGCAAATCGTTGAGAAAACGGACGGATCACTGCGTTTGTGTTTGGATCCGTTAAACGCATTTATTCGTCGCCCACATTTTGCAATTCCAACTGCCGAGTCTATTACTAGCCGACTTACAGACAAATCAGTTTTTACAGTAGTGGACTTAAAAAATGGATTCTGGCAGTTGGAGTTGGATGATGAGAGTGTTGATTTGACTACGTTCATTACTCCTTTTGGGCGCTATGGTGGCATAGACTGCCCTTCGGCATTAGTAGCGCTCCTGAGCTTTTTATGCGGAAAATGTTTCAAATTTTTGGAGACATTCCTGGGGTGGAAATATATTTTGATGATCTGTTCGTGTCGGCTAAAGACTACGACGAACATGATCAAATACTTATGAAGGTTATAGAACGAACAAGGGTTAATTGTGTTAAGTTCAACATAAATAAGCTACAGTATAGACAAGCGGAGGTAAAGTTTATGGGTCAGTCAATATCAAAAGGTAGTATTAAGCCAGACGGTAAATATTTAAAGGCAATAACGGAGTTACCACGTCCTGGGGATCAAAAGGCTGTTATGCGATTGTTAGGTATGTGTAAATATCTTGCTAAGTATATACCCAATCTATCCATTATAACAACGAAACTGAGAGACTTAACAAAAATAGGCAAAAATGGGAATGGGGCGAAGATTATCAAAAGGAATTTGATCACCTAAAAATTATTGTCAGTCAGGCACCAGTGCTGCGTATGTTTGATCCGAAGGAGCCTCTTGTGATACAAGCTGATGCTTCGAAGGATGGTGTAGGATGTGTCCTGTTACAGGGAGGACAACCAGTAGCATTCGCTTCACGAAGCTTGTCTGCAAGTGAGCAAAAGTGGGCTCAGATTGAGAAGAAACTCCTAGTTATTGTCGTTGCGTGTGAAAAGTTCCACTACTATATCTATGGCCGAGATGTGGTGGTTCAGACAGATCACAGGCCAGTTGAGAACTTAATGAAGAAAGAACTAGATAAAGTTACTGCTAGGCTGCAGCGCTTTTTTATCAACCTTTAAAGTACCCGGGACTTAAAATAAAATACGTGGCCGGAAAACAATTGCTGCTGGCTGATTGCTTGTCAAGGGTTTATTTAAATACGGCTGTGGAAGATAAGACGCAATTAAATTATGTTGTTCATAGCATTGTTAATAAAGTCTGTATGTCTGAAGCAAACAAAAACAGTTATCAGGTAGCTACAGATATTGAAATACTATGAGAGCGAATGGCCAGATTACAGAAAGCTGGGTTGTAAAAAAAATGTAAAAAATTTCATAAAATTAAAGACCACTTATTTGACGAGGAGATGCTGCTCTTTGGGGATAAGTTAATTGTCCCTGAAAAGCTCAGGGGCCAAGTTGTGTGTTGAGAGGCATCAAGAAGCAATCAAGGAAATGTGTTCGAAGCAAATGGTTGATGGTATCGAAATCGCTGATTGCGGCATCAAGGAAAAGTGCGAAGTTTGTTTAAAGGCAAAACAGACTCGGTCGCCGATTCCAAAACAGTCAACAGTCAATAAGCAAATCAAAGAATGTTTTGGATTTGGTTCACACGGACGTGTGGGCCGATGCAAACGGAATCGCCGAGTGGACGACGCTACTTGTTGACGATGATCGATGATTTTTCAAAATATACAGTCGTATATCTGTTAAAGGAAAAGTCGGAAGTCTTCGAAAAGCTGCAACAGTACACGGCAATGGTTCACAATCAGTTCGGTCGAAAGCCAGTTATTTTCCGATCGGATCGAGGAGGAGAATACACCAGCGCTGCGGTAAAGAAGTTTTTACAGGACAACGGTTTTCAGATGCAATACACAGCTCCGTACTCAATTTTTCAAAATGGCTGAACGAAAGAATCGCACGTTGATATAAATGGCTCGATGCATGTTGCTGGATGCTAATTTGCCAAACATGTTTTGGGCTGACGCGGTGAATACGGCTAATTATTTGCAAAATCGTTTACCATAAAGAACGATCGAAACTACACCACTCGAGCTGTGGAACAACAAAAAACCAGGTATGAAGCATTGCGTTACATTTGGTTGGCAGCGCAAATGGTTTTTGTTGGTTATGATGAAAACTCGAAAGCATACAGATTTTTTGATCCAGTAAAGCAAAAAGCTGTCATAAGCCGTGACGTTCGATTCGTCGATGGCAAAGGGGAAATCATTTCAGCGACGGTATCAGTCGAAATCCGAGAAGACGAATCCAATGAAGACGTCGAAAGGCCAGAAGATGAATCGACACCAGCAATTGAAGAGAATGCAGCAATCGACGAAAACGAAGAAGGGTCCGATGACAATGTGGCTGATGGGGGACAACAACAGCAACGGCGCGTTTCACAGCGAACATATAAAGGTGTACCACCAATGCGATTAATCACTGAAGTTAAGGTAATGAAACATGATGTTTTAGAGCCAAAATGTTATCAGCAAGCAGTCACTTTTTAAGAACGTGATAAATGGATTCTGACCATGAAATAGAATCTTTGAAGAAAAATCATACATGGGACTTGACCAAGTTGCCAGATAACAGAAAGGCAGTTGGTTGTAAGAGGGTGTATAAAATCAAGTGGAATTCGAACGGAGAAATACAACGTTTTAAAGCAAGATTAGTAGCTCAAGGTTTCTCGCAAAAGTTTGGTAATTTATCGCTCTTTCTGATGCGTGTCAGGAGGCGGTATGGCTTAAGCGTTTGGTAAAAGAAATTAATCAAGAAAAAATATAAGCAATAACAATTTTTGAGGACAATCAAAGTTGTCTTAAAATCATCAAACAAGAGAAATTTTTTAAATAGAACTAAACATATCGATACTAAGTTTCATTTTGTCAAGGATTACATCGATAAAGGAATAATTAAGTGTGAATATTGCCCAACGGAACAAATGGTTGCAGATTTGTTAACAAATCCGCTACCGATTACTAAACATGTTTTACTGAGAGAAAGAATCAATGATGTCTAAATTATTGCAACGAGGAGGAGTGTTGAAGAAATATATATTTGGCAACGTCTTAAATTTAGACGAAAGTACTGTTGTTATTGGCAATGTTGTTATTTTTTCATAACAAATGGATTATTCTTGGCGTACACAATTTTGTCTGTTTTTAGTATTCTTTGTAACCTTATAGAGTATGGTTGTTGGTATTTTCATATAAACTGTTCAATTAAAACTTTATAGTTTGTTTTTTTCTTTACTGTGTTCTAAAGTCCCTTCAAAGTAAGGTTGGCACGAGGCCAATTCCTCGCCTATAAAAAGTTATTATTACGGAACCCACGGGAAGTCAGGACCGGACCCCGGTTGTAGATCCAAATATGATGATGATGCTATACATGCAGCAGTTTAATTATCTTATTCTTTAGCAATCGAATAACGGATTGTGAGTGTTTGTTTACTCTGGTGATTGACTCATTTTGTCGTGAAAGTATAACACTGGCGACAATTTTTGTCAATAATCGTTGAATTTATTCTGATTTGTGTGTTGAATTTAATGGATCAAAAGTAAAATACGTCGTTATTGTTTGCTTGTTTTATTCAGAATAGTAATTTCTAAACAACTGAAAAATAGAACAATTCAAAAAGCACACTACGTGTTGCTTTTTTCTTTTTAAATACAGTACACCAAGAACAAGTATAATCATGAATTTCAATACTCTCAAATTTACTTCCAATTTACCAAATAAAAAAGCGGAATCAATTAAATGAAACTAAATCAATTTTGACGTAATGCTCATCATTGTACGAAAACGTAATTTTTTTTTAAATGGAAGTGAATTATACTCCTCGTTCATTGCCCGTTCCCACTGCTCATTGATACTTGATTCAATTGCTTCTTTGTAGATTCAAGGCTTTTCGCTGACTGACCACTATCAATTATTTGCACCACCGTCATCTATTTGCATTCTCATCGATTCGTCTTCGGACTCCATTAAACATTCATCAGTTTTTTTTTGGAACTTTCGATGTCCAGTGTTGCAATTTATAATTCCAACAGAAAAAACAAGTCCCATGCAAATTGCAATTGTTCGTCTCCGGATTCCAGACACGATATCCCTTCGAATCATTATCATATTCGACGAACACATACTTTACTGGCTTTGGATCCAGTTTTTGTCGTGTTTCCTTTGGAATGTGCACTTCGGAACCGAAAATCTTCTAATTGTCAATATTCGCCTTTTTGTTGTGCCACAATCGATATGGTAATGTATATGCAACAGTACTCATTCCACTTCCATTCAAGACATACACCGCCATGTTGGCCGCCCCTGCCCAAACTTAGTAATCCATCTGTTTGGAATGGATCATTGGTTGAGCAGACTCAACTATTGTTCAATTGTTGCGTTCAATTACTTTGAACAGAGTCTGAAACAATCACTCTCTTCGAGCTCCCACTGCAGCGGTGTCTCCATCCTTTATTATTCCACATCGTTTATTGTTGGATCGCAATTGATATCCACGATCCATGACTTTTCCCGAAGAAAATAGATTCATGTGAATCCCAGGTACATTTTAAACAACTAGCAATGTTTTTGTGAATCCACTCGACGCCGTTAAACGCCAAAATATCAATATCGCCCTTTCCTTCAGCCATGATTTTCGAGCCATTTCCAATTGTAATGTTCATAGATACATTCTTTAAATTGTTGAACCAATCACGTCGATGACGCATGTAGTCGCTTGCACTGGAATCCGAAATCCGAACGTTTTTGTCGCCACTTAACGACGAACACACAGCTGCCTCAGTGGATGTTGATGCAGAGTTTGGCATCAAGCTCTTTCGTCCAAAATGCGAGATTATGGAATCTGCTTCACTGGATTAGAAGCTATATTTTTGACCGCTCAATTCAAATTGTATTGTACGGTTTCAAGTCCAAAGTACATCACTTAAATACTGGCGTTCTCCAGGGATCTGTTTTGTCCTCGGCACTCTTTATCATTTTTATTAATGATCTCTTATCTGTGACTTCTAATCCAATTCACTGATGACAGCACTGTCAGCTTCTGAAAGAAGTTTGAGGTACGTCCCCCCACTTCTCATGTGGAACTCAAACATCTACGTATGTTAAGCACGTTAATTTCTGATCTAGACAGCATTATAAAATGGCGAGAAAACAACCAAGTAGAATTTAACGATTCCAAGCCCAATGCTGTCTCCTGTCGTCTAAGCGAATCCTAAATTCCATGCAATTATTCATGAATGGCACTTGCATCGAGAAAACTTATGTAAGAGAAACTGTAAAGCTCGGTCTAGTTATCATGCACGGATATAAGGCAGTTGCTTATAAGACATGAATGTGAAAACAACTAATTTGAATAAACACAAAAACTTAAATAGAAAAACAACATAAATAAATTTAGTTATTTTTATTTTACGCACATTGATACTTGGTGTCAGATGTGGGGTTCAGGAAAGAAAAGTAAATAAAGTGTAAATAACGAAAGAACATACAGCGTGTAAATAAAACATTGTGTATCAAGTGATACTGATTGATAGCAGCTCACCATTATCTTAAAATGTCGGAACAGTCAATTTGGGGACCGAGTGAAATGGATTTCGATGAGCCAGCAAAAAATTGGCCCATGTGGAAACAAAAATTTTAAATTTTTTTAACTGCGGCAGGTTAAACCGAAGCTGGCGAGTCACTTAAGGTAGCCTTGTTTCTCCCCCACATTGGAGAGAGGGGCATCGAAATATTTATTGCACTTGCACTGCCCGAAGAGCAGAGAACATTGTCGATAGTCATGACACGCTTTGAAGACTATTGTATCCAACGACGCAACATCGTAAAGGAGACCTATAAATTTGGCTCAATCGTACAAAAACAAGATCAGCCATTTGTGGAATTTAAAACAGAAGTGCGAAATCAAGCCAAATTCTAGGAATTTACTTGTGCTGCTGAGGGATGTCAGCAGGCATATGTTTATCAAATGATTAGGGACAAGATCATTCTGGGTCTAAAGAACAAAAAATTGCAGGAAAAGCTATTAGAGTCAAGTAGTGACACCCTGGAGGCGATTATCGAGAAATGTAAAATTGCGGAGCTATCTGAAAAAAATAAAAAACTGTTATCTGGAGATTTTAGCGGCCGGCGGTCAAATAGCGGAAATCAAGTACATGCAGTTGAGTACGAAACAGATGAACGAGAGTAAAAGAGAGAAGCAGCGAGATTATCTCAATCAATCGAACGGTGTATATTAAATTCAGTTAATAGGCGATATTATGATGACAAAGGTAAACTGATTCGTAGAATTAAAAATAACTCTGTTGTAAACATTTTTGATTGTAGACGTACGTATATATAGGAAATTTAACAATGTGAAGGTCAATTTCAAATTAGATACAGGTGCCGATGTGAGTTGTCTACCCCTAAAATATATAGAAGAAATGAAGTACGTGAATTTAGTTAAATATCGAAAAATAATTTTTTCGACTATGATGATATTAAAATAAATTCATTTGGCATAATAACATTGTCGTGCGTTATTGAAGGCTTAGGATACATTCCAGGCAAATGCTGCATTCAGCTAAAACAAGGTGCTGAACCAGTACATACTTACAAAAAGAAAATACCATTCAATCTTCATGACAGACTAAAAGCTCAGCTAGATACCATGGTCAGCGATGGTGTAATTAGTTTAATAGAACACCCAACGGATTGGGTTAATAATTTGCAAATCGTTGAGAAAACGGACGGATCACTGCGTTTGTGTTTGGATCCGTTAAACGCATTTATTCGTCGCCCACATTTTGCAATTCCAACTGCCGAGTCTATTACTAGCCGACTTACAGACAAATCAGTTTTTACAGTAGTGGACTTAAAAAATGGATTCTGGCAGTTGGAGTTGGATGATGAGAGTGTTGATTTGACTACGTTCATTACTCCTTTTGGGCGCTATGGTGGCATAGACTGCCCTTCGGCATTAGTAGCGCTCCTGAGCTTTTTATGCGGAAAATGTTTCAAATTTTTGGAGACATTCCTGGGGTGGAAATATATTTTGATGATCTGTTCGTGTCGGCTAAAGACTACGACGAACATGATCAAATACTTATGAAGGTTATAGAACGAACAAGGGTTAATTGTGTTAAGTTCAACATAAATAAGCTACAGTATAGACAAGCGGAGGTAAAGTTTATGGGTCAGTCAATATCAAAAGGTAGTATTAAGCCAGACGGTAAATATTTAAAGGCAATAACGGAGTTACCACGTCCTGGGGATCAAAAGGCTGTTATGCGATTGTTAGGTATGTGTAAATATCTTGCTAAGTATATACCCAATCTATCCATTATAACAACGAAACTGAGAGACTTAACAAAAATAGGCAAAAATGGGAATGGGGCGAAGATTATCAAAAGGAATTTGATCACCTAAAAATTATTGTCAGTCAGGCACCAGTGCTGCGTATGTTTGATCCGAAGGAGCCTCTTGTGATACAAGCTGATGCTTCGAAGGATGGTGTAGGATGTGTCCTGTTACAGGGAGGACAACCAGTAGCATTCGCTTCACGAAGCTTGTCTGCAAGTGAGCAAAAGTGGGCTCAGATTGAGAAGAAACTCCTAGTTATTGTCGTTGCGTGTGAAAAGTTCCACTACTATATCTATGGCCGAGATGTGGTGGTTCAGACAGATCACAGGCCAGTTGAGAACTTAATGAAGAAAGAACTAGATAAAGTTACTGCTAGGCTGCAGCGCTTTTTTATCAACCTTTAAAGTACCCGGGACTTAAAATAAAATACGTGGCCGGAAAACAATTGCTGCTGGCTGATTGCTTGTCAAGGGTTTATTTAAATACGGCTGTGGAAGATAAGACGCAATTAAATTATGTTGTTCATAGCATTGTTAATAAAGTCTGTATGTCTGAAGCAAACAAAAACAGTTATCAGGTAGCTACAGATATTGAAATACTATGAGAGCGAATGGCCAGATTACAGAAAGCTGGGTTGTAAAAAAAATGTAAAAAATTTCATAAAATTAAAGACCACTTATTTGACGAGGAGATGCTGCTCTTTGGGGATAAGTTAATTGTCCCTGAAAAGCTCAGGGGCCAAGTTGTGTGTTGAGAGGCATCAAGAAGAACATGGCTAAAATGTTGCTGTCACCAGCTCAGCTCTTCATGGGGAGGGAAATCAAAACAAAAATACCAACAACGACAAACAATTTGAAACCACATGAATTAAGCTCGGATGACGTTTTGAAACGCATAGAAAGTAAAAAGCAACTTCAAGTGAATATTACAATAGAGCATTAAAACCTTTATCCAATTTGAAAGAGAGCGATGGAATAATATTTTAAAAAAATGAAAAAGACTTGTTTTATTGATTGTAAGAAAGGTTAATGATAGGTCATACATAGTTAGTGATAGCAAAGATAATTTTTTTAGACGGAATAGGCGACACATTAGAAAATCAGTAAACAGTGAAGAAAGAAATATATATATTAGTGGATTACACCTATGCTGGCATCGATAATAGTGAAGTCATCGGCAATGATGAAGAAGACGATGTGGATGAAAATGTGAATGAGGACATTATCGATGACGGTTTGGGTGACGTACCTGACCGGCCAAATAATGTAGTAACCAGGTCAGGAAGAATTGTAATGCCCCCGGAACGCTATGATGACTGAAATTATGGTTAATGAAATTATGGTTAATGAAATTATAACAAATTATACCTACTTAATATTAATATATTATATGAAAAAAAAAATAAAAAAAAACAACCCATAAAAAATATAATTTTTCATGTAAATTCTCTAATAGGAGATGGGTGTGTTAAAATTTAAAGAAAATCGGGCTAATTTTTAAAAAATTTACATGGACATCACACGGGTCTCAGGGCCCTATCACTCCAACAAATTTACAAAAAGTTTTGTCCATCAGTGATACACATGTGTTTAAAATTTGAAGAAAATCGAGCTAATTTTTAAAAAATTCATGTTGGCACCCTCAGGGCCCGTTCACTCCAAAAACTTTACAAGAAATTTGTCCATCGGAGATACACAGGCGTATAAAATTTGAGGAAAATCGGGTTAATTTTTTTGAAAACCGGCCACCAAAATTTTTGCAAAAAGTGTTGTCCATCGGAGATACACACATATATAAAATTAAAAAAAAGGGTTAATTTTTTTTAAAAAAAAAATTTTGGGGCCAATGACCCTGGGGCCCGGGGTCTCCAAAATTTTACATAAAGTGTTTTACATGGGAGATACATACGTATATAAAATTTGAAGAAAATCGGGTTAATTTTTTAAAAAAAAATTTGGGGCCCCACGACCCCTGGGCCCGGGGTCTACAAATTTTTTGAAAAAATTGTTGTCTATCGGAGACACACGCGTTTATAAAATTTGAAGAAAATCGGGTTAATTTTTTTGGAAAATTTTTATGGGGCCCCACGAACCCGGGGCCCGGGGTCTCCAAATTTTTACAAAAAGTGTTGTCCATCAGAGATACACATGTGTATAAAATTTGAAGAAAATCGAGTAAAATTTTGTAAAATATTTGTATGGGAGCCCCCGACCCCGTAACCCGACGGGCCACAAATTTTAATAGAAAGTGTTGTCTCCGGAAATGCATATGTGTGCAAAATTTCAATAAAATCGGGCTTTGGAAAGTGGGTTAAAAATTTATCGCAAGATTCCACGACAGACGACCGACCCACGGGCAATTGAAGTTAATATAGAGAATTTAAAAACGTGTAAGAGTAATTTAAGAGCATGAGTATGTAACATTAAGTACTATGTAAAATAAAACTTATGTAAGAGAAACTGTAAAGCTCGGGGTTTAGTTATCTTGCACGGATATAAGGCAGTTGCTTATAAGACACAAATGTGAAAACAACTAATTTGAATCAACACAAAAACTCTAATAGAAAAACTGAACATAAATAAATGAAGTTATATTTATTTTACGCCCATTGATACAACTCCGACAAGCCAACTCCTTAAAAGAGGATTTGTAGGCACCATTAGGGATTTACAAGCGAATCTGCATCACGTTAAGGTCGCGTCTGCTACCCTCTACAAAAGATTCGCTGATGAAAACATAACCCTTGGTCTCACTCAAGAAGCATGGGTTATCAGCGGACAAATCAAAGGTATACGGAATAAGGCAAGTAAGTTAATCTTTAAATGCGGGGAACCAGCGCCAAGGGCGGCCTGTTTGTTCAGCATAAACATTAACTTTCATCCAATTCCAGTTAAAGGGTTTACTTAAAGGAGATGTGTTCTCGCTAGTAAAACATTTTAAGGTGACCGAATTAAACTATGTATAGGCGTTGAGAAAACTCAAGCAAAGGTACGACCGCAAACGGCATACGGTAAACGCATGTATACGAAACTTTGTTGAACAACCTAACGTGAGCATAGCAACAGCTTCAACCATACGAAAATAATTAGATACGTCTTATGAGGTAATACGTGGCTTAAAAGCATTAGGCGAACGAAGCCCAAAGCCAGAGATCCTTGGCTCATATATCTGCTACAACAAAAGCTAGATGATGAAGCCCGCAGTTTATATGCACAAGAGAATACCAACATTGAATTTCCGACTATTCAAGAATTCTTCGATCATTTAATAAAAAGAACAGACGTACTTGAATCACTAAAGGCACATACCATTCGATCAACGCGGGACATTCGTGTGCGATTGCAAAATACGATAAAGATGTCGATGTCATCGCAAACATCACACACTAGTGCCGATCACTCTAAAGCTATTAAAAAAAGTATGTACATCGGAGATAGACATGTTCGTGGAATTTTGCCCTACGTTGGAGGTATTCACGTTAATCCAAAGACACTTCATTAAAGTTTGAAGAAAATCGGGCTAATTTTTAAAAAAATTTAAAAGACCGATCCCGCCAAAAAATTTACAAAAAGTTTTGTCCATCGGTTATACACACACATGTGTTTAAAATTTAAGAAAATAGTGCCAATTTTAAAAAAATGTGTATGGACACCCCTCGGCAGCGTTGCCATAATGACGTTAATATCGTCATTTTGACGTTTTCAGCTTAAGAATACGATTGGACGTTTTCTCAACGGGTCGTAGTACAAAAACGACGTTTTTCAAAAATAAACCACGAAATATTTTTTTCTGTAATTAATACCTACCAAAATATTCTACTACAAGCTACACATACCAAACTTACAAAAGAGAAATAAACTTTACTACATTTCTCTTCTGTTCATTTACGATGATCATCATATTTTTTTTCATAAAAGTATTTTCTCTTCTTCGTTGATATTATTTTTTGTTATTCTCGTTCGCTCTGTTCAGTTCATTGGTTTAGCTTAGTAGTTTGTCGGTTTGCTGCCAGTTTGGTTTCAGTTGATAGTCAAAATGAGCTTGGATTGAAATTTAAGCAAAATATTTAAACAATTTGTAAGATCTAATTTCTTTTACATAATAAAAGGAAAATTTTTGAACTCGGTATTTTTGCAGATTTACCCATTTCCGTATCTCATGAATCAGAAAAGGCAAAAAAATGTCTGTCTGCCTGTATCCACTCTACGACGCCCAGACGGCTGAACTTATGGGGGTGAAAACTCATATTTTAGCTTTTTACATAAATTGGGAGGGGCCAGTTTATTTTGACGGAAATGGGCCAACCGGAAGTTGAAGTTTTGGCAAATATCTTAAAAAGTAAAGTACTTATGAGAAATCTTTTAAGTGCAAAAGAAATTTAAAAAATTTAAAAAAAAACTACTAATTTTTTCTAAAAAAACGGCATATAAAAATTGAATTTTTTTTGTTAATTCTCTAGTCGGCAGTTTGAATAAAATTAGATTTTTTAAAGAATTATACGGGACTCCTTCGGTGCTGGGGCCTGATAACTTTCAAATTTTTAGAAAAAGTGTTGTCCATCGGAGAAACACATGTGTATACAATTTTAAAAAAATCGGTTATTTTTTTCATAAAATTTGTATAGAAGCGCACTGACCCTGGGTCCCGATTTTTACAAAATTTTTAAAAAAGTGTTGTCAATCGGTGATACACATGTGTTTAAAATTTTAATCATGTACTATTTTTTATGAAATTTGTATCGGTTTCCCCCGTATTATTTGTTAAAAATTGTTAAAATATCTGTTTTTTCGAAGTATTTTATTTTTTTCCATTCATCACACGCGCCACACTAGTGTTGTCTCACTCACGACTTCACGACACGCGACACATGCGGATTATAAAAACTGGTCACTCATATTATAGCCTTCTAGGTCGTGCGAAAGGTGGTTAAAAAGGACCTCAAAAAATGAGAAAATTACACCACTTCCACCCATCATGCGCGCCACATCCGAAACACGACATATGTTACACGCGGAATATAAATAATGTTATTTGGGACTTAGACACTCTCTAGGTCGTGTGGAAGGCGCTTAAAAAGGACCTCAAAGTAGTCAAAAAACAGACAAAAAGGGGTCATGTCAAGTTAAATAAAAAAATAAAAGTCGTATTGTGGCCATACCTTCATTTGACGTTTTTGACGTTTTTATTCTTTGAATAATTACGTTTTCGTTTTATTTTTTCTGGCAACACTGCCCCTCGGGCCTTAGGGCATCACTCCAAACATTTTACAAAAAGTTTTCTCCATCGGAGATATATATGTGCTTAAAATTTGAAGAAAATCGAGCTAATTTTTAAAAAATGTATTGCCCGCAATTTATGTCCGTAGTCATGTTGCGTTCAAACTTTTGCCTCAATTAAGCCAATGTTCCAATACGCACTTTAATTTCATATGGCTGAGAGTAATGGTACAAGGGCGCAACATCCACTACTGCTTTCTTAATAGAAGCCCCAACTTAGACAGAGTTTCAACTCTTCACGAGTTTGATCCACTGCCTGACTCAATTGCAAGAATTGTCACAAATGATGATAACACTAAAATCGTTATTGCGGGCGATTTCAATGTACACAATTCTTTGGGAGATTTAACTGGTCGCTATCAGGATTTCGGTTTTACAAAGCAAACCCCACAGTCGAAAACCGAACAAATTTTAAACGAGCCAGAAATGATTGCAGTGCCTCATCTTCGGCGAGTCAAATTCGCCTACGACCAAAAATTGAGGCAAAAAATACTACAATGTCCCAAAGGTAGTAAAACTTATTGGTCATTCGCGGAAAGAATCAAAAATACAGTCTTGTCGTCCATTTCAACGCTCATTTATAATGACACTCCAGTTGTCAACTCGCTGCACATTTTGCAGCTAGCTCCACGCTTCCAGATTTTGCATTGATGCCGCCTGCACCCCCGAGTATTGAACACTCTATGGGACAGATCTTCGTTCGTACTCGTGTAGTTGCTAGAGTTTTAAACGATCTCAACATTCACAAATCCACTGGGCGAGATGGTATTTCCCCATTAGTTCTGAAGAGGTCTTCTTCCAAGCTGGCTTTATCATTGCGTAAGCTTTTCCACCTATCATATTCTTCTGGACTCTTCCCGAGAAGTTGGAAAACAGCCTTTGTCCAGCCCATACCCAAAAAAGGCGAGCCGTCGTCTCCTTCTTCATACCGACCCATAGCACTTACATCCATTCTTTCCAAAGTCATGGAAACGCTGATCAATTTTCAGCTCATGAAATATCTTGAAATTAATGAAATCCTTAGTGACCGGCAGTACGGATTTCGAGCAACGTTTCACTGGTGATTTGATGGTATATCTCACCGAACAGTGGAACCGGTCTTTGCATTAATTTGGTGAAAACAAAGCTATTGCTCTCGATATTTCCAAAGCATTTGACAGAGCTTGGCGTCAAGCTGTTTTGTCAAAAATGCGTGCTTATGGTGTCGATGATAAACTGCTTCATTGGATTAGAAGCTTTCTTTTGCACCACTCAATTCAAGTTGTTTTGGACGGTTTCAATTCTGAAATACACCACATAAATGCTGGCGTTCCCCAGGGCTCTGTTCTGTCCCCAACACTCTTTCTCATTTTTATAATCTCTTATCTGTGACTTCTAATCCAATTCACTCTTTCGCTGACGACAGCACTCTCAGCTTCTCATATAAGTTTAAGGAGCGTCCCTCCACTTCTCATGTGGAACTTAAACAACTTCGTATGTTAAGCACGTTAAATTCTGACCTAAAATAGGAAGAAAACAATCAAGTAGAATTTAACGCTTTCAAAACCCAATGCTGTCTCCTGTCGTCTAAGCGAATCCCAAATCTCATGCCATTATCCATGAATGGCACTTGCATCGAGGAAACGGAAAATCTTGCAATTCTCGGTATGTGCGTTAACGACAAGCTTCTTTGGAATGACCACATATTTACCGTCGCCAAAAATGCTGCGAAATGTTTAGGTTTTCTAGCCCGGTGCAAGAAATATTTCACTTCCTCTGATCTGGCTACTATCTACGAGATAGAATACAAAACCGTGCGATAAAACTTATCGGTGACGAAAACATTGCGAAACACCGCAGGAGCTTCTCCTGCTTGTCACTGTTTTCTCGCTTCTTTCATCAGCGGTGCTCAAGATATTGGTAAAATAAAACCATGATTATCCTGTAGAAGATCTAACATTGGTCCCTCAATACAAATAATGGAGCGAGAATTTGAACTGTAGCAGCTGATAACAGCATAGAACCAGAAATACGAGCACGAATGTTTAAAGCCAACAAAGACTACTATAGTCTGTCAAGCCTCTTCAAATCCAGGAACGTAACCATTGCTGGTATATAAGACAATGGTCATACCAGTACTTACATATGGATCCGAGACTTGGGTGCTTAGCAAAAAGCATTCCGACTTTTTAGCTGCGTTCGAGAGAAACATCTTACGGAGAATTGTTGACCCATATGTGAGAAAGGACGATTCCGGACACAGCGGACCAGGGGTGTAATCGGTTAAGGCAATAGTTGATTGTTGATCATCAAAATAAAAGGCTTTTGTTCTACGTAAGGTGATTATCAAATTGACCATCACTTTTTTGCTATGGTTTGTGGGTGACAGCTATCTAGGTGTCACTTTCATACATTTTGTTTAATGTTTTTGAGAAAAGTAAGTTGTGTCAGCTTCAGCTCAACTATAAATCGAAAGTTTAGTGAAAATAAGTGAAAAAGTTATCAAAGTTAAAATAAAAAAAACAACCCATAAAAATACAATATACAAAATACACACGTATATAAAATTTAAAAAAAATCGGGTTAATTTTTTTAAAAAAAATCGGGTTAATTTTTTTAAAAAAAATCGGGTTAATTTTTTTAAAAAAAATTTTGGGACCCAATAACCCTGGAGCCCGGGGTCTGCAAATTTTTTACAAAAAGTGTTTTTCATCGGAGATACATACGTATATAAAATTTAAAGAAAATCGGGTTAATTTTTTTTTAATTTTGGGGCCCCACGACCCCGGGACCCAGGGTCTCCAAATTTTGTACAAAAAGTTTTGTCTATCGGAATGACACATGTGTATTAAATTTGAAGAAAATCGGGTTATTTTTCTAAAAGTATATCTTGTATAAAATTTGAAGAAAATCGAGTAAAATTTTGTAAAATATTTGTAGGGGAGCCCACCGACCCCGTGGCCCGAGGGTCCTCAAATTTTAATAGAAAGTGTTGTCATCGGAGATATGCCTGTGTGCAAAATTTCAATAAAATAGGACTTTGGGAAGTGGGTCAAAAATTGATCGCAAGATTTCATGACACACAAATCCACAAATCTACAAACCCACAAACTCACAAACCCACAAATTCGCAGACCCACAAACACACGGGCAAGTAAAGTTAGTATAGAGAATTTAAAAATAATAGTAATTTATACTTCAATGCAAATTTTCTATGCAGCGAACAGAACGAGAAATGAAGAAAATGACTAAAAAAAGGTTCAGTTGCTCAGAATTAACTTAAGGAATAAATCAAATATTCTGAAACTTCCTAACCCAATGTACCTATAAGTCTCTATGGATATTCATTAATCAGTTATTTTCGACACATAAATTTTATATTTTCGCATATATGAAATAAACATTTTTGTATGTTTTGCGGTTGCTCGATTCGGTATAAGATCAAAACATATTCCACCTATACTTCAACTGGCTGAAACTTTAAATGTTCTTGGATGTGCTGGTTACCAACAACAAGTTGGGGCTGATTGGGCTGCACCGATGGGTAAAACTACTATAGCTGAAATAAGCGCTGTAGTTATTAAGAGAATGCAATCATTTCTATGCTCGCCTTTGATTAAATTTTTAGCGATAACATTACGCAGAACAAAGAAAAGTTGATAATCAAAATTGACAATCAAAACAGTGACAGTGAACTATCGCCTTAGACGATTCCACCCCACCCGCCCTGAGATTAGGGATGCCAAACTGGATGACATCGGCTCGAAATCGGGACCGGTGGAGAGATTTTCTGCGGGAGGCCATGACCGGACACCGGTTGTAGAGCCAAATATGATAATGATGATTTTCCTGTGGAATATCGTTGCCTGCAAAACGGCAAGGCAATGTCCGCAAAAAGTAAGTTGAAGCAGCTCAATCCCTTCCTGGACATCAATTGAACTATGGGAGTTAGAGGGCGATTAATCCAATTTTAATATCGTCGAAACCACCAATCGCAATTTCAATAACATATAATGTACATATCCAAAATAAGCATCCGGGCCCAAACCTATTACTGAGTCCAGTTCGGAAAAACTTTTGAGTGATTAGAAGCAACATATAATGTACATATCCAAAATAAGCATCCGCGCCCAAACCTATTACTGAGTCCAGTTCGGCAAAACTTTTGAGTGATTAGAGGCAAAGATTTTGCAAAAAGTGTATTTTGGAAATGTGTGAAGTCTTTAGACAAAATTTTTACATAATGAACTAGATAGAAGGTAGGAATAGATATTCAGTGGCATTTGGTGCGGTGAGTGTTTGTTCTGGTGTAACGAAGTGGATTTAAATCGACTACGTCACACACCCTACAGCTAATGTCCGAAACGTCCGTCCGCTCGAATCACAACACGCATATACGCACAGCCGTACGGCACACACAAAATACAGCCAACAAACAGGAAGTCATACTGTGTTATACGCATACATATCATGCACCCGACAACATATCGTACAATACACACCGGCTCGCATATATGGTTGAATGTCGCTTGTTAATGGCAAGCACTGGTCCACATGTCATTATACAAGCACCTGTTTGAATTCACTTCGGTAACAAAAAACCATAAAATTCCTAACTAGTTATTATTTTAAAGTAATGACATGGGGACCAGAAACACTAGGCATGTCGTCGAGAAACTACTGCGACCAGAGCTATGTCTCAAAGTTCTCCACGAACAATTGTGTAAAAAGGAATTTCTGGCGAAATAAAAACGCACCGACTGATATATATTCACGCTGCTTTGTACTTTGCCATACCATTCCGTCTACAGCAATATTCTGCCGTGTGCGACTGCTTGAGCTTTGAATGATTAATATTCACTCTGCTCACTCAGTTTCTTCGCATCGTTGAACAGACACCGAATGATCTATATTCACTCTGCCTTGTGAAGCGGTGCTGCACTATTCGTACCGAAGTCCGAATACTCCCGGCATAGGTGACTGAGCGAGTCAGAGTGACTCAGTTCAGTTCAGTTCACTTCACTTTTCGTACACTCGCCGAAGCACTGACTGATTGTTATTCACTCTGCCTTGACGATAGTGGTACACTGTCTGTACCGATGTACAAACGCCCGAGCCAATATTGATTGGGCTCTTCGTCACACAAACACGTACCCAGCCAGGCACTGATTTATATATATTAACTCTGCCCTGGTAGTGGTGCCGCACCGTCCGTACAGAAGTACGAATCCCATTGAGTGAGTACTACACTCACTCAATACACCGCATAGTACTAGCGGACACGCTGTCCGACTAGCACCCCGTTAAACCTTCTCCCACTCCTCTATTACTATTATTATATTGTTATTATAGTATTGTTATTATATTATTGTTATTAGAGCTAAAGTATAACGGCGTTATAAACACAAGAAAGAAAAAGAAAACAAATAATAAAATATAAGGAAAATAAATGAAACATATGTTCTTTTAATTTGTAACACTCCGCACACGAACCCTGGGTGACCGGCGAGCGTCACCCGAGCAAACACGTTACAGTGGGCCATATAAAGTTCATCCCCTGCAACAAAGGGGCTCTATTCCTGTTAAAGCATACTTATGCATTTTTGTGTGCTTCAGTACCCACGCAATACACATCGAAATCTGCATGAATCTCAGCACCGAAACAATACGTAGTGCGCCCAGTACGAATATGCACAAGTAGAAGGTGGCTATTCCAAACCATGTATTGCGATAACGCTACGAATTTTGTTGGCGCAAAGAATTATCTTCATGAAATGTACATTTGAACAATAATAATCACACAATTGTCTCTAATCTTTTAAAGGATAAAATAAACTGAGCTGGATTTTATTTCAGAAGCTCATTTTTTATTTGGGCGTTCAATTCACTAGCAGATACCAGAGGCATCAAATTGAATGTTTCACTCGCGCGAACGCGCCTCTTTTATAATTAAACAATCATTTAACAGCTTCTTTCTTCTCGATTTTTGTTCAGTCGGCAGCAAACATACATATTGATCTTTTTCTGTTGCAACTTTCGCGTATTTTTTTATAAATAAATAATTTAAAAATCAAGTAAGAAAAGTTTTTCTGAGAGGAAATTCCAATAAATATAAAAAACACAATTATATCTAAGTTTTTTTCTTTACTGCACTCAGAAAACCAAATACACTCCGATTTATCTCATTTTTAATTTAAAATGTACGTCTTACTCCAAATAAGGTTATAAGGGAGGAAAATCTTCGTTTTTCCGTTAATAAAGTAATAAAAATTTATCACTTTTTGTACACTACTATGAAAAAATTCCGGAAAATTTATGGAAATAGGATTCGAAAAAAAAAGAATAAAAAAATATGAAGAAGTGTCCGACCCCTTCCAAAATATGGCCGTTCTTATTTTCGTTGAAAACAGATGTGCAAAATTTCACAACGCTACTATTCAAAAATTGTGAAAAATTCATAATTTGTAAAAACAAGTCGTACGATGACCACTTGACTCCTGAGTCCACTCTCAAAATTTGATTGGTCGTTATAGTATAAAACATCCACAGAAAGTTTGGACGCCTACTTTGAGATATCTCTTCTCCCCTCGCTCACATATATCAGTACTATTAATCAAATGCGCGGTCTTCGAGTCAACCTCATAGAAACAATACCTAGCCACCCACTCCACCACGTCAACACCATTACCACACTAACCCCCTACAATAATCCACTCCAACCGTCCCCATCACACTATATCGGAAAAACGGTCTTCGAGTTAGGCGTGAACAGACATACAGAAACATGTTTTTATTAGCTCGCTTTCGTATATGTCTGTTCTGGTAGTATTTTGTAATTGATTTTAAACTAACTTCCCATTGAGCTTAAGACTTGAAACTTAAAACATAGGTTAGAACTGGATGAACATTGACAAATCACAAAAAAAATTGTTTCAAATCAGAGCAGACGCACAATACTAAACGTTTTAAATTAAAAATGTATTTTTATTAGTTAACATGTTTATATATTAAGATTTGTAATATTTTTAATACTTTCTTGGGTCAAGGTTTTTTGTAGTTTTCCCTGAACATGATCCATTGATTAAGGCAAAGCATTTGGACTCGCGTCTTTTTAGTTTCGTGTTCGTTTTTCCGTATTGCTTTTTCAATGAATCAGATAATTCTGAGAAAATAAATTGAAACCGGCTATAAATCCCAGGAGGAATGTAATTAAAAATATATGTATAACATTGTTAATTACATTACTTCGATTTTGTTAATTTTGTTTTTAATTAAAATTTAAAAAATTTAATATAAAATATACGGTATTACCTTGAGCGATATTTCCGTCCGTTTTGATCCGATACAGTTCCTTTTCGACCATTGCTAGTTTTCGGCGTTAGCATCAGTTCGTCTCCATCATTCTATTAGAGCGCAATTAAGGTACATAAATGACGTTGTGATCACGTCAAAATTGTTTTTGTTTGAATAAGGAATAAAGCAAATCAGAGACATTAGTAAATATATTTTTCTGCAAACAAAATATAACAAAGGACGCAGCCTCTGTTTGAGTGGTTTGATTTTGTTTCTGATCATAATTCATTTTCTTTAAAAATTATTTATAATTGTACGTTCAGAGTGACCGAAAAAGCTAAATAGTAATAAAAATATACTTGGAGAGCAGAGTGTTTGCTAACTCATTTAAGAGTCTTTGATCACTCATTTAATCCTGTTTATGATATGTGAGCCCACACGCAATTTTGTATGAATATCTGAAATTTAGGTTCAGTTTGAAGAGAAATGTTCTTTTGTTTACTCTCGATATTCTGGTTCATCCAAACTTACCAAACAATTTCCAGCTTATATGTATTTAGAATGACCAAAACAATCACTAGCAACAAATTGAGTTTTAACGATTTCTGCAAAAAATATTTTTACCCTTGAGAAAGTACTTTTTTAAGTTTTTTAGATCACTCGTTGTAATTAATGACCGTATTCTGAGGAATTAAATGCTGTCGAAAATTATTTTTTACAGAATTTTAAAATTTATGGAAAAAAATTATTGGTAAAAAGTCGGGGTTTACGTTTATTTAATCAGAAAACGGTCATTTTGTTGTCATATAAATTTTTTTTGTTGGAAACATTTAAATAAATTCGTTCTCTTTCAAATCTACCGAAAATATATATAAATATTCTTATTTTTCTTTTTTAGTGAATTTTAAATAATCTACACCAGAAGCTTTCATTAATAGACAGTTACATTAACCATCAATAATCGATTATGTGATTGTTAGTGCCTTATTGATTTTTTATTAAAAATTATCATAAAGTGAAGGGCGGTATACTTTTGAGAGATATATCAAAAATGCAGTCTTTAACCAGCTATAAATAAGTAGTTTAATTAGTGACTTTACTTTGTTGCTAATCTTGTCTTTCCGTTTTCCATTTACCAGTAGCTTTTCATATTTGTATACAAGCGTGTGTGCTTCTGTTCTTTTAGACTAAACCGAACAACGTGGGTTCTGGGCATGGAAGTGCCAACAATCAGAAGTTAATGCAAGCCTGAAGTGTTATTTTTAATCAATAATATAATATGACTTTCAATAATCCGATAAATAATTGCAAAATCAAATCTAATCTCTCCAATTCAAACACCACCCAATATAAAAGGGGTAATACCAAATTTAAAACGAAATTAAACTCCCCAAAAATACCATCAATTAAGATTAACCACAGTTCAACAATAACAAAAACCCGACAGAAAATTCTGTCTTTTTCAGATGCTTCACTTCCGGAACATATTCATCGCATCTACAATATAACTGTACACTTTTCACTTGAATTCCTTTAAACCAAGCGAAACTTTGCGACATATATCCAATGCAGCACAATTGCCAATAGTTGTCATCCATCCGTTCTTAAAATCGACTTTGATCGTTGGATTGTTAAACATAAATATTTTAATTACTCACTATGCTGACAATCGATTCTCATAAGCTAAAATTCTGGATAAGTTGCAAATGCTATTTTAGGAAATGTTCTATTAGTATGGAGCAACTTTATCAAAAAATAAACTAAACACATGCACTTCGGCTTAAAAGATATAGTGGAATTTTATGATCATATTTGCCTCCCGCAAAAAATCTCTCCATTGGTCCAGATTTTGAGCCGATGTCATCCAGTTTGGCATTCTGAAAATCTGGGCGTTCTGATCTATACCATCCCTTCAGCGTACGCTTGGCCAGCATATAAAAGTTTATGGTCTCAGATATACAATGAACGAATGTATAAGAGTAGAAAAATAATGTTCGAAACAGGCAAATTCATATATGTTTTCCACAAATTTTCAATAATGATAATGATCGAATTTTGACCACCGGGCGAAAACTAGTTTAACTAAATACAAGTTTGAGACAAATACTAAAAAACCTATTCAACTTGTAAAGCCCATCATTCTGTAGTCACCGATGAGAAAGAAATTATATCAAAGGGAATATCAACACCTCAATTATCAGTTCCTTCTGGAAGGGCAGAAACCAGCGCAAAAACAAAAGGGAAATTATCTTTACCGACTCGTTGATAACAGTTTTCAACACTGCTATCAGGGACTTACGGGACTTACGATTACTTATTGTCCATTCCACTTAAATCAAAATCGAAAACTCCAAAAACAAAATCAATAAACACAAAATGCCTAAGCAAAATAATATTTATTCTTTATACATTTGCATAAAATACATATAAAATATATAAATATTTTCCAGAGATATTGAGTTTTGTCAATTACCAAAAACTTCCAAAGACACCGATCATAAACATTTTTAGATGGTTACAATTTTTTTCGAATGGAATATTTAGCAGCTGAAGTTTTGGAATTGGCGGGAAATGCTGCTCGTGACAACAAAAAGACTAGGATTATTCCGCGTCATTTGCAATTGGCCATCCGCAATGATGAAGAATTAAACAAGCTTTTGTCTGGAGTAACCATTGCTCAAGGTGGTGTTTTACCGAATATCCAGGCAGTACTTTTACCCAAGAAGACCGAAAAAGAAAACTTAAATTTCTGTGCGCAAAAGAGTTAAAAACAAAGTAATAAAGAAAAGAAAATTCGAAGAAAATCAGGTACTTATTTTTATAAAACATGTATGGGTGCCGATCCCGCGGCCCGATCACTAACAAATTTTCACAAAAAGGGTTGTACATCGGAAATACACATGCGTATAAAATTAAAAAAAAACCTGTAAATATTATAAAATATTTGTATATATTGACCCCGAAATTTTTATAGAAAGTGTTGCAAAATTTTAATAAAATTGGGGTTTGGGAAGTGGGTTGATCACAAGATTTGGTGTGCCCTACGATTTGCAAAATCCCACTTCTGACTGGCTTTCGAGTTCGTAAAGAATTTTGCAAATAAAACACAACACAAGTTTATTAATTTACAAATAACAATTTTAATTATAAAACAATAAAAATAACACAAGTACACAACAACACTTATAATACTTGTACTTTAATAATTCTCTTAGGTAGTAGCTTAATCACTTTGCAAGAACTTTTAGAACTTCACTGGTTAAATTCCAATTAACTAATGGTTTCTCTGCAGCGAACGCCACCTCGGTCGGTCGGTCGTCGGTCGTCTGTCGTGGAATCTTACGATCAATTTTTAACCCACTTCCCAAAGCCCGATTTTATTGAAATTTTGCACACATGTGTCTTTCCGGAGACAACACTTTCTATTAAAATTTGAGGCCCCTCGGTCCCCGGGGTCGGGGGGCTCCCATACAAATATTTTACAAAATTTTACTCGATTTTCTTCAAATTTTATACACATGTGTATCTCTGATCTCTGATAGACAACACTTTTTGTAAAAAAAATTGGAGACCCCGGGCCCCGGGTTCGTGGGACCCCATAAATTTTTTTTTAAAAAAATAACCCGATTTTCTTTAAATTTTATATACGCGTGTGTCTCCGATAGGCAACACTTTTTGTAAAAATTTTGGAGACCCCGGGTCGTGGGGCCCCAACATTTAAAAAAAAAATTAAACCGATTTTCTTCAAATTTTATATACGTATGTATCTCCGATGAAAAACACTTTTTGTAAAATTTTTAGAGAGCCCGGGCCCCAGGGTCATTGGGCTCAAAAAAATTTTTTAAAAAAATTAACCCAATTTTTTAAATTTTATATACGTGTGTTTCTCCGATGGACAACACTTTTTGCAAAAATTTTGGTGGCCGGGGTCGAGGGGCCCCATAAAAAATTTTCAAAGAAATTAACCCGATTTTCTTCAAATTTTATACACCTCTGTATCTCCGATGGACCAAATTTTTTTAAAGTTTTTGGAGTGAACGGGCCCTGAGGGCCAAGGGGTGCCTATATAAATTTTTTAAAATTTGGCTCGATTTTCTTCAAATTTTTAACACATGTGTATCACTGATGGACATAACTTTTTGTAAATTTGTTGGAGTGATAGGGCCCTGAGACCCGTATGGTGTCCATGTAAATTTTTTAAAAATCAGCCCGATTTTCTTTAAATTTTAACACATACCTATCTCCTATTAGAGAATTTACATGAAAAATTTTAATTTTTGTGTCTTGTTTTTTATACTTATTGAAAAGCTTTCGGAAACTTCCAATCTTGTAGACAGTAATATCGAGAAAAGACAGACAATTGCAGCCTTATTCCCTAATTTCCAACTAACGATACTTATATGTAATGAGTCATCTTCTAAAAATAAACTACATATATTTACAATCATGTTCTTTCACAAAAACCGGGCAAACTGCACAAACCGGTTTGACTACATTTTTGATCAGTACATAATAGCTGTATTTTATTATCACCTATGATCCATATAGATCATTGGTTTGTATGAATTACAACAACAATACGAGATCTTGCTATTTATCAGGATCTATTTTCGTGATTCAAAATTAGTTTGCTCTATTTCTCACTAGGTTACATTTTCGTTCGTGAATGTTGGTGTAATTGTCGACGGCTATAAATCGTCCATGTTGCCAGATTAGAATATAAAATATTATTTGCAAATTAAATATTATTCAATAATTATATGTTCAAATAAATGAATATTCTCCTAACTGTGATTAAAAAGTAATATTTAACTTCGATTTTTTGGATCCTAATCCGTGAATTGAAACCATTTTAGATGAATTGGTGGTCCTAAAATATATTAGAAAAAAAATTAGCTCGTCAACTTTTATTCAAAAAAAAATATTCGGTCGCATGGCAACTTCGCGCTAAACGTTAAAACAAGCTCAGCTATGCCTATTGAGGGAATTATTCCAAAATCAAACATAAACGTAAACAAAAAACAGCTGCTATGACGACTAAATTTCAAACTATTACCACAACACAGAACATAAATTTTTCGTTGATCTAGACTGTTTTATTTTCATTGTGGGATCTATATAGATCATAGGTAATAATAAAACACGACTAATGATTCAAACTTACAGGCGGTTTCATTTCATATTTCAAGTAATCTAATAAGTCGTATGCTATTTTTTAGTTCTAATTTTAGTACTGTTAGCTACTGGTATATAAGACAATGGTCATACCAGTACTTAAATATGGATCCGAGACTTAAGTGCTTAGCAAAAAGCATTCTGACCTCTTAGCCGCGTTCGAGAGAAAAGTCTTGCGGACAATTGTTGGCCCCGTTTGTGAGGAAGGACGATTCCGAAGACTATAATGATGAGATCTACGAGCGTTACCGGATGTCGACATCGTGAAGAAAATTAAGCTCGGAAGGCTCCCGTGGGCTCCTGGCAGCTAGCTCGCTTGAACGAAGAGGATCCTGCTCGGAAATTCCTTTGCGGTAGGATTTATGGAACACGACAGTGAGGCCGGCCAAACCTACGCTGGAACGATGGCGTAGACCAGGACGCCCAGAGTTTAGGGATGCCAAACTGGTTGACATCGGCTCGAAATTGGCACTGGTGGAGAGACTTTTTGCGGGAGGCCAGGACCGGACTCGGTTGTAGAGCCAAATACATGGTGTCCGTTGGGAAGGTATACTACTTTGTTTTGCCGCCATTTTGGTAGATATTAGTTTTGAAAGTTCATATATGGCAGTCGTGAAGTAGACACGTGGCAAATTTATTATGGAAAAATATTCGATAAACCAACGTGTTTTAATCGTTAAAACATTTTATCAAAATCAATCATCGATTACTGTGACGATGAGAAAGTTACGTGAAATTTTTGGCAGAAACAACGTGCCAACAAAACGCACTATTTATCGTGTAGTGAATGATTTCGAAGAAATAGGGTCTGTAGGTGATAGGCCCAAGCATAGGCCAAAACGTACTGCAAGATCGGCTGAAAACATTTCTGCTGCTCAAGAAAGTGTTCAAAACAATCCATCAACCTCAATTCAATCGGCAACTCTGTCAAGATAATAGCAAGTGTGCTTAAGTCAGTGTTATTTTTAAAACTTTAATCATATTTATTCGCGCGTAATAAACGCGAAATTATATTCAAACAATTGTGCTCTGTCTAAACTATCACGGTCATCTGAAATTCTCACCGGAAGATCAATCAGTGCAAAGGTAAGCAGAATCCTTATTTCTCAATTTGCCTGGTGATCAATTGACAGCGTCTGCTGTGCTCCAGCGCTCCGTGGACCTTGTGCAACCGGTGGAACCCAAGCTACCATCAAAAGCTCCAAACACCTAAGCTTTCTAGCCCAGATTCATTAGGCTTATCACAGACAACAACCACCCGATGTGCTTAATTGTCTAAAGGTATGCTCTGTTTTTCATGAGCTACGTGAAAAATGAGTGTATTAAGATCGCCTCCAGGGGCTAACTCTACCCGACTGGAAAGCAACTTATTTTACCTTGCCTCAAAACTAACTTCAACGACAGCAACACTAACATCAACAACCATTACAACTGCAAGTGCATCATCGTTCAATACATCGACCACACTAATTTCAAGTAACGCCAACACTATAACTACACCCATAACAAATACATCTCTAACCATCATAACAGACGACCCCACCACAAAACCTAGCGCAATGCAATCAAAAAGAAACAGGGCATCCCCCGAAAAAACTAATCAAAGCAAAACTAAAAAACTGAAAAATCAAAATACCCTAAAAAACTACTGACTGAACCAACCCGAGGAGAAATCTCACAATCGCTTTGATATCCTTTCAACGGATGATGAACTAGATGATCCTGAAAGCTTGCCCAAAAAAAACGTCCAAGAAAATTACAAGACCAAGTCGCCGAAACCCCCGCCAATATATGTTCAAGGCGTACGATATATACATCTCCTCATTGACACCCTTAACCTAACTACTTCAAATGACACATACGAATTAAAAGTCTTACAAAGTAATAAAATAAAAATACAGTCCACCGACTCCATAACATATACAAAAATAGTAAAAGTACTCAAACTCAAAAACACACAATATTTTACATTTAAACCCAAGGAACAGCGTAACTTTAGAGTCATGCTACGTAATATGCCCCCTTCCGCGGACCAGGAGGAAATCAAAAAAGAACTAAACGAATATGGACACAGCGTTGCTAACATACACAACATTTTACAACGAGGAACTAAAAAGCCCCTTTCAATATTCTCCATTGAACTTGAAAATAATAAGAACAACAAAGACATATATAACATAACTCACCTTATGCACTGCAAGATATCTTTCGAACCACCTTATCAAAAAAGGTCCATCCCCCAGTGCATGAATTGCCAAAAATACGGTCACATAAATAACTTTTGCTCACTCGAACCAACCTGTGTGAAGTGTGCCGGGAAACACAGGACGAATGAATGTACTTTATCTCCGGATTGCAATAACTTAAAATGCGCACTCTGCGGGAAACCACACACCGCAAACTATAAGGGTTGCGAAGTATATAAAGCTCTAAAGGTACAAAGATATCCGGAACTAAGGAAAATAACGCTCGATGAGCAGACCTCAGAAGTTAAAAACCCTGACAAAACCAAAACTGTCTCCAGCATGGTCCAACCTTCCACAACATATGCTGAGGCAATTAAAAGCAATACAATTCCTGCTGTTAAAAATAATACTCCCCCTACAAACAGCAATCAGGAACCCAGGAACAATACTCTTTCGACAAACAATAAACAGGAAAACTCAACCAAATCCTCAGATGACCTATCCGAAATCAAAGAAATGATGAAACAACTAATATCACAGATCTCTAATATGATGAACATACTAACATTATTAATGACTAAAATAAATAATGGACAGTAATTTAAACCTTAAAATCGTCATATGGAACTCAAACGGACTAATCCAACATGCTCTAGAAGTAAACCAATTTATCAAAAACAACTCAATAGACATCCTTTTAATTTCAGAAACTCACTTCACAAGCAAGAGTTTTCTAAAAATTCCCAGCTTTAAAATCTTCCACACAAACCACCCTAGTGGACGAGCTCACGGCGGAACCGCAATTATAATCAGACAAGATATGAAATGCCATGAACTAATATAAGCGACAACCATCCAAATCGAGGACACACAAGGACCCCTTACAATATCTGCACTATACTGCCCACCAAAGTTCACAATTAGTACCTTGGAGTATACTGAATACTTCAAATACCTGGGGCCACGTTTTATCGCAGGTGGAGACTTTAACGCAAAGAATACAGACTGGGGATCAAGACTAACAAACAAAAAAGGAAGAATTCTCATGGATGCTCTGAACAGGTGCAACTGTATATTTTTAAGTACTGGAGAACCCACCTATTGGCCCACTGACACCAGAAAAACTCCTGAAATCATAGACTTCTGCATAACTAAGAACATTAACTTAAATCAACTAACAATAAAAACTTGCCTTGACCTTTCTTCAGACCACTCACCAATCATTATTGAATATCCCAAAAACGTAAGACTGCAAATAAAAATGCCACCCTTGACTAACGACAAGAACGACTGGGATGCATACCGACAACTTTTTGACGAAAATTTTGAACTAACGATTCCGCTAAAAACCAATCAAGACCTTGAGAGTACAATAATTCACCTCAACGATACTCTTTTTTCTGCCGCACTAAAATCAACGCCAGAGTTAAATAACGAAATAATGCTACTTTCACGTCGAAAAAAATAAGACTAAAAATCAAAGAAAAGCGAAAATTTAGGAAAATTTGGCACACTACTAGATCACCGCTTGACAAAGCAAACTACAACAAATCGACGAAAGAACTAAAGGCTATCATCAAAGAGGACAACAACAATCGTATAAACAAATATTTGTCAAATCTCACACCAACGCACACAACCAACTTCTCTCTGTGGAAATTAAACAAACGTCTTAAGAACGGAACTACCCATCAACCACCTATTAAAAACATTGACGATACCAGGTCTAGAACATGCATGGACAAAGCAAAAACTCTAGCTGACTACTTTAAAACAACATTCACCAATGCAATTAATGGTCCGAATATCTCATTTCCACAAAATAACACAACTACAAACACAAGAATTAAGCGAATATCCACCAAAGAAATAAAAGATCACCTTAAACATAAACTAAATCTAAATAAATCTGCCGGGCATGACATGATAAAAGGGAAACTATTAAAATATTTACCTGACAAGGCCATTATATACCTTAGAAATATCTTTAACGCTGTTATACGTCAAAATTACTATCTTAAAGTCTGGAAGGTATCCAAAATAATAGCCATTCCTAAACCCGGTAAAGATCCTACGAAAACTTCTTCATACAGACCGATAAGTCTATTACCAATTATATCAAAGATATTCGAAAAAATGATACTTGACCGTATTGACAAAGTAGTAAAACAACAAAATCTTATCCCAGACCACCAATTTGGTTTTCGACAAAAACACTCGACTATTCAACAAGTTCATCGCGTAAACCAATAGAATATTGAATGACTTGGACGGGGAAAAATATTGTGTGTCAGTTTATTTAGACGTTGCAAAGGCCTTCGATAGTGTGTGGCATAAAGGACTACTATTCAAATTAAACAATATGCTTCCTGACTACTATGAACTAATTAAAAGCTATTTGAACGATAGACACTTCTACGTGCAATACAACGATGATTTACGCCAAATAGATGCAGGTGTACCCCAAGGAAGTGTTTTAGGACCTACGCTCTATCTTCTTTATACAGCGGACATACCGACTCCAATCAACTCCATGCTAGCTACATTTGCAGATGACGCTGTAATCCTATCCTCAAACAAATGCATAAAACTAGCCACAGAACAAGCCAGAATAGCTCTGAACAGGACAGTAGAATGGTTCCTCAAATGGGGAATCAAGATAAACGAGGACAAAACAACACAAGTTGAATACACTACAAAAATAAATTATGAGCTTAAACAACAAAGAAATCCCCCTTTGCAATGAAGCTAAATACCTGGATATATTAATAGACAAAAAATTGACTTGGAAACCTCATATAATCTATAAACGAAACCAAATAAAAAGCAAATTCAGACAACTTTTCTGGCTTCTAGGGAAGAATTCAAAGTTATCAACAGAAAATAAACTATTAATACATAAAACTATCATAAAACCAATATGGACTTACGGGATTCAAATATGGGGAACTGCCTGTACGACAAACATCAACATGATTCAAAGACTGCAAACAGAAATTCTCAGAACCATTGCAAACGCACCATGGTATATAACCAATGAAGACTTACAACGTGATCTCAACATCCTCACTGTAAAAGACGAAATAAAAATAATAAGCATAAAACATAAAACATCAAATCGCGCTTTGTAATCACACAAATGACCTAATACAAAGTTTACCCGAACAAGAAACCAACACAAGAAGACGATTGAGAAGACGCAAACCGGTAGACCTCCAATATAATTAAATAAAGAAAAGCTATTCAATTAACGTTTTAATCTGTAATGTAATTGTAATTATGTAAAAAAAAAATGTCGTTTAACAAGTATCTGTAAGGCAATAGCTGCAAGATGTAAAGTTTATCCCGCTAATTATCTCCTCTTATAATAATTACTAGGTGTCGATAAGACAGATGTAATATAAAATTGAGAAATAAAAAAAAAACCTCAATTCGACGCCGTGCTCAGAAGCTTGGTCTTCAAAGAACAAGTCTGGCCACAATTTTGCACAAGGATTTGCATTTGTTTCCATTTAAGATTCAGTTGACACAAGAACTTCTTCCACAAGACCATTTACGCCGCCGTACATATGCCAATAGGATGTTACAGCTCGCCCATGACAACCCCGATTTTCATGAAAAAATCATAATGAGTGACGAGGCACATTTTCATTTGAATGGATATGTGAATAAACAGAATAATCGGTTCTGGGCAATGGAAAACCCTCAAATTATTCATCAGTCACCTTTACATCCATTAAAAGTGATTGAAAACTTTTTAACGCCACAACTGCATGCTTTGGGCTTGATTAACATGTGGTATCAACAAGACGGTGCCACATCGCATACAGCCAGGATTACAATGGAATTACTGCGAGACCTCTTTCCTCAACAAGTTATTTCAAGAAATGGTGATGTTGATTGGCCTCCACGGTCGCCTGATTTGACTGTTCCGGACTTCTTTTTGTGGAGATATCTGAAAAGCAAGGCTTATGCAAACAAACCAGAAACGCTTAAGCAACTCAAACAAAATATTCGTGATGAAATTAATGAAATACCGCGTGAAATGTGTGAGAATGTAATGAAAAATGTGCTTAAAAGGGCATTTTTTAGGCTAACAGAGGCGGACATTTATCTGATATTTTATTCCATACATAATTGCCGACATTAAATAAAACATTTATCAATATAAGATCCATTCTCTTTCATTTAATCAAAAATTATAAACAAACAAACTAGTATACCTTCCCGGTGGACACCCTGTATAATGATGATGAACATTTCATAAGGAATCATCATCGATCATAAACCGAACATTTGCCCATTGTCGTCAGAATGTTTCAAGATATATCCCAGTTAGTTTGTGATAATCAGGCATTTTATGGGTTTTTTGTATTAGAAGTTTTAATAAAGAATGTATGGGTAAACTATTAACAAGTAATGCAGCAAAACCAGTTGGAGCAGCAATTTTAACGAAAATTCCATTAGTATCAATAATTCTATAGCCATGTTGAATTCAGTTATTCAGTTATTAATTATAAAGTAAAAGTTTTATCAGTACCAGCACTCCCTGTAATGAAAAGTAGTATTGGAACTGGATTATCATTATAAACTTCTCGTAAAATTTGTCGTTGTTGTTGTTGCTGTACACTAAGTCGTTGAACATTCTTTTCAAAAACTGGAGGAAGATTTTCAGGAAGCTCTGCAATCAAATCTTGATCGATTGCATTAATATTTTCGTCACTATTTATGTTCATATGTTCTAAAGTCTGCTGCGAATTAGATGCTTAATTCGTCAGAAAAATCTCGAAAAGATCTTAAAGAATCAAAGCGTGGAGATTCGTAATCCAGAGCAAGATTTGATTCTTGTCTAAAAGGTATATGACATACTGATTGGTAATATAAATAAAAATCAAGATCAGTACGTACAGAAAATTTATTTATTTTTAATATAGCTGCTCTTTTACGTTTACGCATTTTACTTCTACGTTGACCTTTCTATAATATTTGAACAAGTTTGTTGTTCATCATCATTTAATTCATACGCGTCGTCACCACCTTCATCGTGATCATCACTTTGAATATTTCGAGCATACATAGGTTCGTACCACATCACAAATTCAAATAATGACATATTCTCTAATTCTATAGGTCAGTTTTGATATCTGTCAAAAATGTTCTGGCCATATTCATTATCATGATCAGTATTGTAGGAAAATTGAATTACATTATATCGTTTTTTGGGAACACGAGTATTGAGAAAAACAATTTTACGAGAGCTTTGTTTAAATTTAAGATGACATAAACGTAATGCACACCCACATGCTGAAACTTGTCGTCTATTTATAATTTCCATACAAATTTTAAAAAATGTTCGTAATGGGGTCTGTTTGTTCTCTACGAATATTCGAAATAGCATTAGGTGTATTTTGCAATATAATATGCAATAGCCAAAGTTTCACCGCAATATTGGATATCCATATTCCCATTCCAAAGGCGAAGCAAAACTGAGTTGTAATTGTTTATCCATTCCTCACCCCGTCGTCTTTCCAATATACATATTCTCCCACCATTGGTCAGTAATTAATTTGAGTTGGGGTCAATAATTTTTCTTCTATCACTCAATAGGGGAAACCATATCTACAGTATTCTGCATGTTTATCTTCATTTGAATCAGGCAATCGATAAGAAATAAACGATACAGTTTCAGGATTTGAGAATGGTGGAAAATTTTGCACCCAAATAACCATATGAAGTTGAGGAGAACCTCTATTCTGGAACTCTATACGCCACTAAAAATCATTAACTTTACCACCAAATAATTTATCATCATTAGGCAAACTTGCAATAAAGCTTGAACTCTATTTTCAAAGTTTCTCATTACAAAAACAGGGTACTTTTGGTCGTCCATCTGTTAAAAGTAAAGCTTTTCTCAAGTCATACCATTTTAAATCGTTAGGACTGAAGGTCAAAAAGAAATTCGGTGAACCTAATTGTTTTACCATAGCAACAATTTTCTTACCACAGTCTGTAAAGTATGCTTCTGATCCCCGAAGATTTTTAACATATAAATGTAAATCTTCTACAACATGTCCATTTATACATTCAGTGCATCAATAGTAAATTCTTTGTTTCGATTTCTACAACCTATACTTAATTTTAGTAATCGAACTATTTCAGTTTGAGATTCTGTTTTAACCACACAAGCTTTCCCGGTTAGAAAATTTTAATGTATTCGAAATATTTGATTAGCCTGATGAAAATGAGCGCGAAGAGCACGAGTTTGATGGCCTTTTACCTTACATTCACTTTCGACACTAGAAATGGGAATAATTTGTGAATATTTTGAATGTTAATTTCATCAGGCATTCGAATTGTTACGTCTTTATAAAGTGGATTATTAGTAATAAGCCACCAAAGGAAGTTTTTATCTAGATCGAGCAGGCGGCACGATATCTGGGGCTGCACATAAATGAGAGCAAATCAAAACAAAGTACATGGTGACCACGTCTGCGAGCAGAAGATCCAACATTGGTCCCACAATTAAAATAGCGGAGCGCGAATTTAAAGTAGTGCAATCTTCTAATTATCTCGGGTCAACTGTAGCAGCCGATAACAGCATATAACTAGAGAAACGCGCACGGTTGCTTAAAGCCAACAAAGACTACTATAGTCTGTCAAGACTTCAAATCCAGGAACTTAACCATACCATCCAAGCTGTTGGTATATAAGACAATGGTCATACCAGTACTTTCATATGGATGCGAGACTTGGGTGCTTAGCAAAAAACATTCTGACCTCTTAGCCGCGTTCGAGAGAAACGCTGGAAGTATGGCGTAGACCAGGACGCCCAGAGTTTAGGGATGCCAAACTGGATGACATCGAGTCAAAATCGGGACCAGTGGAGAGACTTTTTGCGGGAGGCCAGGACCGGACCCCGGTTGTGGAGCCAAATATGACGATGAATTTTAGTACTTATACTTTTCGTAACAATTGATCACAAGATTCTACAAGCCAACTAGCCACCGACAACCGGGTACGCGAAGCTAATATAGAGGATTTGGAAAAAACACAGTTTCATTTAATAATAACAGTTCTCATGATACAAGAAGAAAGTATTCTGGTATATTTTTATCTAAATTGTATACTATTTTGTTAATTAACCATTATTTAATATTTTAAAGACAAATGGAACGAAGATGTTATTGTGAAATATTGAATACGCTATTTATTGAACTCTCGTTTAAGGTTGCTCATATGAGGCAGAAGATAAGCGCAGCATGATGCCAAATTACTCGCATTGCATGTTTTCCGTTCGTGAAACCAATAAATTTTCCACATTTCTGATTTTGCTGGCATTCCACTTCGGCTGTCGTTAGCACCTTGAGCGAAGCTCACATTTTTGTAATAAGTATGTTGCGAACATACTTCTTCCTTTTGTAAATGGAGTGTGTTGGGAACATACTGTTACGAAACGTATTTAGTAGCGCACATAATGAAATTCTAGTCCTAAGATAAATCGCTATGTACATACTGCATACTAAAAATAGAACTGAATTAGAATTAAGCACTTTTGTATAGCATATTTTAGACCAAAAGATTATTTGAAATGTAACCACTTGTAAGTTTGAATCATTATGATGTACTGGTCAAAAATGTAGTCAAACCGGTTTGTGCGGTTTGCCTGTTTTTTGTGAAAGAACATGATTGTATATGTAGTTTATTGTTAGAAGATGACTCATTACATATGAGTATCCTTAGTTGTAAATAAGGGAATAAGGCCACAATTTTCTTGTATTTTCTCAAGAGGATTTATTAATTATTTGGAATTTAACCAGTTAAGTTGTAAAAGTTCTTGCAAAGTGATAAAGCTACCACCCAAAGTACCAGTATTATAAGTGTTTTTGTGTGCATTTAAAAGTTGTCCAGTATAATATTGTCAACTTGTGTTATTTTACTGTTTGTTAATTAAATTATTATTATTATTATTATTATTAATTATTATTAATTATTATTTGTAAATTAATAAACTTGTGTTGTGTTTTATTTGCAATATCCTTTACGAACTCGAAAGCCTAAATTTCGTAACGATACTTTTGTTATCTCTGCAATTTTTCTGTTTAGCGTAATGAGAAACGAAGCAGTTTATTTTATTAACTTTTTAAATAATTAAAGTAGGACTTAGGCGTAATATTCATATTCGTTGACTCTTCGTGCACAAAGACGTAATACCCACTTTTGTTGGGTTTTTTAACATATGACTAGTGCAATAACTAGGCCTAAACACAGTTCAAACATTAGTCCAAGTATAGTTGCACCCATGGAACTTGATGCATACACCCATCAACAGGAAGAGTTGAGAGAACACATTATCAAACAATGAAGAAACTACAAAAACGATTCTTCAGAGAGGAAGACATCGGCCTACTTGAGTACCGCCTTGGTTTTCTAAACAAACTTTAGGATGACTTCGACAAAAACGACAGAGTGATCAGAGAGAAAAGGCCTGGGGATACTGACAATGACTATTTTAAGTCCGACTACTATTCACAAATTCTTAAACTGAAAAAAACATTTAGAGCTGATATGGAACAAAAATTGGTAAAGGCTTTAAGGGAGTTCAGACCAACATGCAAAGGGTATAACATTCAAAAGGTTATGGAGTCAGCTAGTGGGACAGCCAATGCTGCAATGAAATACTAAAATAAACCTAAGGCAAGAATATAACTTGGTGGTTGGAGTTGTGACAAAATCTTTAGATAAAAATAAATCGGACCAGTTCTATCGCATCCATATCAATACTTTGGAACAAAGCTGGAACGACGTGAACTCAATGTTCCGAAGATTGGAGTCAATATGATATCGAAGAGTATTACAAAATGCAACAACTTATGACCTAGGGACGGCCAAAATCAAGATTACTGGTAAAAAAAACAACCCACAAAAATTAAAATTATTCATGTAAATTCTCTAATAGGAGATACTTGTGTTTAAAATTTAAAGAAAATCGGGCTAATTTTTAAAAAATTTGCATAGGCACCACCCGAGTCTCACTCCAACAAATTTACAAAAAGTTTTGTCCATCAGTGATACACATGAGTCTAAATGTTTGATAATAATTTGATATGGGAGCCCCTCGATCCTGGGCCATTTTTTTTATTGTAGGAGAAAATCATCGAAACAGACATTTGACATCAGATGTTAAAATTGAAAATGCTCAGATCATTTTATTCTGAGCACTAACATCAATAAAAATAAAATTCAGTAAATAAAAATGTAAGTTGAATTAAGCATAAAACATTTATGTCTCGTTTCATGTTTTGCTGGGTTCATTTGTGCGTGAGCTAAGATTTCTCTCTCTCTCTCTCCACCACCAAAACCATGCAGCGCAGCCGACTGCGCAGCACACACCGCACACAGTCCATAAAGAGCGACGAATATCTGATGCCAGTATATATATTTAAAAAATGTATAAGGGCCTTGCGGCCGAACCCGGAACCCGATCACTACCAAATTTTCGAAAAAGTATTGTTTATTGGGTATACACATGTGTGTACAATTTGAAGAAAATCGGGTAAATTTTTTAAAATTTTTGTATGGGAGCCCCCCGACCCCGCAGCCCGAGGGGCCACAAAATTTAATAGAAAGTGTTGTCTCCGGAAATACACATGTGTGCCAAAATCGGGCTGTAGGAAGTGGGTTAAAAATAAAATTGATCGCAAGAATCCACCACAAATCCACAAACCCACAAGCCCACAAACACACGGGCAAGTGAAGTTAATATAGAGAATTTAAAAATAACGAATCATATGCAGCTCCGTGTTTCTTCTCTATTCAGTACTGATTGACGCGACAGTGTTTACCCGACAGTGTTAGTGAAAATGAGTTCGGTTAAAAGAAAATGTTTCTCAGTTGAAGAAAAAAGTGTTATTATACAGCGTTTGGAAGCTGGTGAAAGCAATGTCAATCTTGCAAAGGAATTCGGTGTAAGTCATTCAACAATATCTACAAGCAAGAAAAATAAGCATAAGATAGAACCGCTGTTCAATGCAAATGTTTTGAAACCGAAACGAGTGAGGGGCTCCACTCATGAACAAGTTGAAGAAGCACTATTACAGTGGTTTAAACTGCAGCGTACTCGGGGAATACCTGTAAGTGGGCCTCTGCTTCAGGAAAAGGCCAATTTGTTCGCTAAGGAGTTGAGAATTCCTAATTTTCATTGCTCTGCGAGCTGGATTAATCGTTTTAAGGGAAGACACAATATAGTCGTTGGTAAGATTTCTGGAGAGTCGATGTCCGTTCAACAGAGTGATGTAAGTGAGTGGCTAGCAAAAGTTTGGCCTAACTTGCGTGCGCAATTTAGCGACGATGAAATTTTTAACGCAGACGAGACGGGTTTGTTTTACAAATTAACACCAAACAAAACATTAAAGTATAAAGGTGAAAAATGCCTGGGAGGAAAACTGTCCAAAGAGAGAATTACTGTGATGGTTGCAGCAAACATGATTGGCACGGTTAAAAACAGGATCGTGAATTAACTAGCAAGAAAAATAAAATCCTGCTTTTGATTGACAATAGTCCAGCACAATCAGTAATTTAAGAAGCGTTACTATGAGATTTCTGCCTCCAAATCTGAACATGAGAACATGAGAGTGCTTACGTAGTATTTTCTTAGTTCTAATTTAGCACTTATTTTTGGTACATTACGATTTATCTATGATAGGAATCTTCTGCATTACCGACTCTTTCGTAGTATTTGCTTATTTTAAGTATGCAGTATTTACATTGCGATTTATCTTAGGATTCTAATTCTATTAAATGCGCTACTAACTACTTTTCGTAACAATATCTAAATGGAAAATCCCAGCTAATATTAAGCTGGCAGACATGTGTATCTCCGCTGACTCCTACCTGAGCGTCGAACTTGAAGAGTTGTATGGGCTTGTAGTAAGGTCAAAGATTCTTGGGAATTTTTCCCTAAGATAAGTCCTGAAACTAAAGGGCGCTCGTACTATTGTACCATCTTTCCTTGTTCCTCCTACCATATCCTTCATCTAATATCCACATCCCCGTCCTCACCCCCTGGGCTGGATTAAGGTGTTATACGACCCATGCTGATAATCAGCCTGGCTGGGGGCCCAGTTTTAAAAAATAGCCCAGTCTCGAACGGAGTGCCACGGATACCTGGCGCCATTCTGACTAAACCAGCCTTATCTGTATATAGCGGATCTCTGTACAGATGGACCTCCTTTCTCCGCCACTCGTGGGAATCAAATGGCAGCAAATAATAAAAAAATTTATTTTGCTAGTTTTGAAAAAAAAACATGATTCCAATACCGGACGGTAGCACGGTGCATTCGCTGGCTACCGGTAGTGCCCCTGTAACGGTAGATGGTGTTTTATCCACTGTCGACAAGCGCAGAATGGTTTTTAAAGCTAAAAATAACTTTGCTTCTGATAGTTATGAGAAAACTAGTACCTCTAATACCGGTTCTCCTTCCATACCGGACGGTAGCACGGTGCAACTGCTGTCTACCGTTAGTGCCCCTGCAACGGTGCATGGTGGTTTATCCACTGCCGACATGCGCAGAACGGCTAATAAAGCTAAAAATAACTTTGGTTCTGCTAGTTGTGAGAAAACTAGTACCTCTAATACCGGTTCTCCTTCCATACCGGACGGTAGCACGGTGCAACTGCTGTCTACCGTTAGTGCCCCTGCAACGACGGATGGTGGTTCATCAACTGCCGACAAACGCAGAGCGGTTATTATGGCAAAAAATTAATTTTCAATTACCGGTTCTTATTCTTTACCGGACGGTAACACGGTGCAATCTCTGGCTACCGGAAGGGCCCCTGCAATAGTGGGTGGTGGTTTATTCACTGCCGACAAGCGCAGAGCAGCTATTAAAGGGAATTCTTCTACCAGCAGTGGCAGGGTTGTGGCACCTCATGACCCTCCCGCCACATGCAACCACAAAGCAGGTAAAGTCGTACCGACTACTTCAGTTGGGAGTGCATTTTTTAGTAATAGTTCGCTCCATCAAGGTCGTTATACAAGGACCAGCGTAATGTCAATCCGACACTGAAGGCCCTCGGAGCTATTCCGGAGACCAGCACATCCGAGGCAAATCGCCAAGCTTAAATGGGCCCAAGACTTTCTTGATAAGGACAGCAGGAAGACCAGCGGAGACTCTACGTCGAAGCGACAGAAATCGGTGGAAGAGGCCATTCCGGTCTCAAAAGACTCAAGGCACATAGTTCAAACGCCCCTAGTCACTTCACCATTACATCTCAGAGGTCTTTCAGCGACGTCCTAAAAGACAGGATCGTTGTCGCGGTAATTGATCGTAGCGACACAGACGGATCAATCTCTCATGATCTGTTGCAAATTAATGTCAATGCTGGCATACGCCCTATCCAACGTCGACGTATCAGCGGAGCAACGCGATTAGAAGGTTTCATAACCGTACGGAAGCTCAATTGGTCAGTCGAGTTCTGGGTCTGGCTGGTTTAATCAATCCATTTCGCTGACGAGATATCACGATGCCAGTCAGGAAAACACCTACTCGACAGAAGCCCACTTCGGTCTCTAAACCCTTTCGTCGACGTCGACGGGACGTGGTGGAGGGCGCCTCAACAAGGAGAAGTACCAGATAATTCTTCCCAAAGATGATCAACTCACCCACTTAATCATTTCACAAGCACATCGCACACGCTACACATAGCTGATGTTGGCTCATTTACGAAAGCACTACTGGATCCTGAGCATCAAAACCTTGGTGCGCTAGCACGTCCATAAATGTGTCGTGTGCTTTCGCCATCGCTCAATTACGAGCCAGCAAATGATGGCGAATCTTCCATCGCATCGTGTTACACCATCGAGGCCGTTTTTGCACAGCGGCGTGGACTACGCGGGTCCGATATCGATTAAACTACATAAGGGCCGTGGTGGTGCATCGACGAAAGGTTACATCTGTCTATTCGTCTGTCTATCCACCAAAGCACTGCATTTGGAGCTGGTGTCCGAGCGCACCACCGCTCGAGGTGAAAACCAACCGTCTCAATCGTTTCCAATTAGTTCAAAGGATGTACCAGCACTTCTGGAGAATTTGGTCTACAGAATACCTCGCTCAATCTTGTCATCGGCCAATTGGTGCTCATCAAGGAAGAAACCACGCCACCTTCGAAATGGCTACTCGGCAGGGTCATCGATACGCATCCAGGGTCTGACGGACGAGTTCGAGTCGCAACAGTGAGATGTCAGAACGGTGTGTACAACCCACCAGTGACAAAACTGTGCCTGCTGCCCATACCAGACTACAACAACAATCAGCAACTAAAGTATTAAAATCCTTTAGGGCGGCCGGCAAAGTTGGAAGTTACGTACTACTATGAGAAAATGACATTTGAGAAAATGACTTTTGAAAGAATTGTCAGTTCTATTTTATACCCTTTTTGCTGTTCGATCGAGTCGTGGACTGAGCAGCATCGCAGTGGCTTTGGTCAATACACACGATAAATTAAGAAATCGAATTAAATTCAATAAAGATTAGTTCACATTACATTATAACTGAAGTCAATCAATTGTGTTAAGTATTATTTTTTTTCGCCGGATTTCTATTCGCGCAGGCATTCGACATAACCCCATTTTCAATGGTCCACGTTTTGGTCTGGTCGAGGCTGTGTGCGGTGCGGAAGAAATCGAGGGAGAATACGTAAAACGTGAACAAACAGAGGATTATTACTTCGCAGCGATTTTCAATCTGAAGACAGTGAGTAGACAAATATCCGCTATTGAGAGTCGCCAAGATGAGGTCAAATCATCACCAAACCAACAGCCGATCGAAGTACACTTGTCTCGAATAAACGTTCCAATCTTCAACGGTGAGTACACCAGTTGGACCGAATTCGAAAAATTTTTTGTCGACCTCATCCACAACAACGAAAGGCTGACTAACTCGCAGAAACTGCACTACCTAAAAGAAAATCTGACTGGAGACGCAGACTTGTTGCTGATGTCCGTGAGCATCACGAACGACAACTGCGAGGAGGCATGGCGCATTCTCCGAGATCGATACAATCACCGTCGCTTCATCATCGACAGCCATCTTCGCAAGTTCCGCACAATACCAGCACTGCAATTTGAATCAGCTGCGGGATTGCGCAAAATTTTCGACGTATCGACCGACACCGTTCGCGGCTTGAAGGTTTTAGGAGTCCCGATTACCACATGGGATATCATATTGATCAACATAATTGCTGACAAATTCGACCCAGAAACCTATCGAAAATGGGAGATGTCATTAACCCGAGCGAAATATCCATCATACAAGCATTTGATCGGTTTCCTGAACGTCCGATGGCAATCGCTGGAGATGATTTCCATGACTCGAACCCAATCAAATCCGTCACACTCGTATCTAGAAGCTCCGGCATCATCGCATTCATCGCGGACTCGACCGCATCGTAAGCCGGAAACACAATCAGCTCGCTCACTCGTCGTTACTTCAGACGCTCACAACTCTACCTCTCATGTCTGTGCTGGAAATCACAACGTCTTCCAGTGCGAACAATTCAAACCTCTCACATTCGAAGAGAAGTCAAACCTCGTCCGCGAAAAGAGGTTATGTTTTAACTGCTTGCGGACAGGCCACTCTAGTTCGGTCTGCAGATTTTGTGCTGGATTTGCAATAGAAGACACCACACGCTTCTTCACATCACGAATTCGGACACCAAACCTACCGTCGAATCATCATCACATTCAGGTCACAGCCAAACATGTCGCATCGCCATTCGCAGATGTGCTGCTCGGCACAGCAATCGTCATCGTATCATACGCCAACCAAAACTTCACCGTTCGAGCTCTGTTGGATTCGGGGTCACAGATCAGCTTCGTTTCAGATCACAGCCCTTGTAGTCGAGAAGATCACAGGCACGCTGCCATCTCAACCCATTGACACGCAATAATGGCCACACTTGGAACATTTGGAACTTGCCGATCCCTTTTACCATCGTCCCAACCGAATTGATATTTTGCTCGGAGCTTGGAATGCTTCAAAAGGTTCACCCTTCGCACCCCAGAAGAACCAATAAGAGATTTTCGATTGTGCACCGTCTCTTATGGCACTGCCAGCGCTCCGTAATTCGCACCATCCATCAGCTCGCACGAAACGAACAGGAGAGGTTTCTAATCGCAGCCGAAGTCGCCTCAAGAGACTTTTACGTCGACGACTTGAAGACCGGTAAACACGACATTGTGTATTTAATTGAAGTCCAGAGACAAATGGTGGCGTTGCTCCGATGTGGAGTTTTTGAACTGCGGAAGTGGTCCTCGAACAGCCAACATCTTCTCAATAAGATAACGACCGAATTCCGCGAGCATCAGGGACGACGTGAGCTAAATTGAGATCAATCAGTGGAAACTCTTGGTCTGCATTGGTCTCCCTCGGCCGATTGTTTCGGATTCAACATCAGCTCAGTATCTGACATTCGTTCACATTCGCAGTTATCGAAGATCTTCGATCCGCTCGACTGGATATTCCCGACCACAATTATTGCAAAAATCATGTTCCAAAAGTTGTAGGTACTCGGCATATTGTGGGACGAAGCGGTCCCACAGTCAATCGCTCAAATATGGCTTACTTATCGAGGTAGTTTGAGATCTTGGAGGCTCTCAGAATCGATCGCTGGATAAATCATTCGAAAGACCTTGTAGATATTCAAATTCACGGTTACAGCGACGCCTCCTTGAAGGCCTACGCAGCTGTGGTATATACTCGTACGACCTCGACAGATGGATCTGTTAAAATCAATATTCTGGCATCCAAAACAAAGGTTGTCCCACTGAAGACCATAAGCTTGCCACGATTGGAGCTTTGTGCCAGCGTACTCCTAGCCAAACTCATGTACACCATCGGCACATCCCTCAACGTGTCACAGTCTCAAATGTTTGCATGGACCGATTCGGAAGTGGTTCTTAGTTGGTTACGCAGATCTCCTAACCGGTGGAAGACGTTCGTGGCAAACCGGGTTTCGCAAATCCTAGATTATCTTCAGCCCACCAATTGGAACCATGTCGACACTAAGCAGAACCCCGCTGACTGCGCGTCCCGTGGCGTTGGACCATCATCAACCATCCATCTATTGTGGTGGACGGGTCCTGTTTGGCTGCGGGAAGATATAAGTAAGTGGCCACGTCAGAAGACTCGCGAGGCTTACACAAACATCGATGAACGCAAAATAAATTCAATGATCGCAACGCATGCAGAAACCGTAACGTGTCGCAACGACATATACCATTTACTCGCTCGATATTCATCGCTCGACAAATTACTTCGTGTCACGGCTTTATGCAGACGCCCTATCCAACGTCGACGTATCAGCGCAGCAACGCGATTAGAAGGTTTCATAACCGTACCGGAGCTCAATTGGTCAGTCGAGTTCTGGGTCAGGCTCGTTCAATCAATCCATTTCGCTGACGAGATATCACGATGCCAGTCAGGGGAACACCTACTCGACAGAAGCCCACTTCGGTCTCTAAACCCTTTCGTCGACGTCGACGGGATCCTACGTGTTGGAGGGCGGCTCAACAAAGAGAAGTACCAGATAATTCTTCCCAAAGATGATCCACTCACCCACTTAATCATTTCACAAGCACATCGCACAACGCACAGCTGATGTTGGCTCATTTACGAAAGCACTACTGGATCCTGAGCATCAAAACCTTGGTGCGCTCGCACGTCCATAAATGCGTCGTGTGCTTTCGCCATCGCTCAATCACAAGCCAGCAAATGATGGCGAATCTTCCATCGCGTGTTACACCATCGAGGCCGTTTTTGCACAGCGGCGTGGACTACGCGGGTCCGATATCGATTAAACCACATAAGGGCCGTGGTGGTGCATCGACGAAAGGTAACATCTGTCTATTCGTCTGTCTATCCACCAAAGCACTGCATTTGGAGCTGGTGTCCGAGCTCACCACCAATGCATTTATCGCATCGTTTAAGAGGTTCACTGCGCGAAGAGGCAAAATCCAAAGCCTATGCAGCGATTGTGCAACCAACTTCGTCGGATCCAGTCGTCAACTGCCATTCCTACATATACAGAGCACTAAAGCTGTGAGTCCCGAGATAGCTGCACTATTGGCTCAAGATGGCACCACCTGGAAATTTTTCCCTTCTGCTTCAACACATTTCGGCGGATTGTGGGAAGCAGGAGTGAAATAATTGACCATTTACGACGTGTCATGGGCGACACCTTACTCACATTCGTGGAATTGACGACGCTGCTGTGCCAGATCGAATCGTGTTTGAATTCGCGACTATTACGCCCCATGTCAGACGACCTAGACGACTGCACGATCCTCACCCCGCGTCATTTTCTGATCGGGGAGGTACCAATTACGACAACTGAACCTGCATTGCTCGAGGTGAAAACCAGCCGTCTCAATCGTTTCCAACTAGTCTAAAGGATGTACCAGCATTTCTGGAGAATTTGGTGTACAGAATACCTCGCCCGCCTCCAAAAACGCCCAAAGTGGTTGAAAACCAACGAAGAATATGGTGTACAGAATACCTCGCCCGCCTGCAACAACGCCCAAAGTGGTTGAGAACCAACGACAACCTTGTAATCGGCCAATAGGTGCTCATCAAGGAAGAAACCAGGCCACCTTCAAAATGACTACTCGGCAGGGTCATCGATACGCATCCGGGATCTGACGGACGAGTTCGAGTCGCAACAGTGAGATGTCAGAACGCTGTGTACAACCGACCAGTGACAAAACTGTGCCTGCTGCCCATCCCAGACAACAACAACAATCAGCAACTAAAGTATTAAAATCCTTTAGGGCGGCCGGCAATGTTGGATCGTTAGCCAACAACATATACACAAAAACACGCACATCGGAAGTTACGTACTACTATGAGAAAATGACATTTGAGAAAATGACTTTTGAAAGAATTGTCAGTTCTATTTTATACCCTTTTTGCTTTTCGATCGAGTCGTGGACTGAGCAGCATCGCAGTGGCTTTGGTCACTACACACGACAAATTAAGAAATCGAATTAAATTTAATAAAGATTAGTTCACATTACATTATAACTGAAGTCAATCAATTGTGTTTGGTATTATTGTTTGTTCGCCGGATTTCTACTCGTGCAGGCATTCGACATAACCCCATTTTCAATGGTTTTGGTCTTGCCAGCCATTGATTCGCAATTCAATCAACACAGGCTAAGGACTAAAAGCGTGATTCAGTTTGGATGGAATCACATCACACTTCGGGTCTATAAAAAGGATGAGATAGAAGCTGGTAAACCACCCACTCATTCCTCGGACTCGGAGTTTCAAGTTCCTGAGCCGGGAACATCCGTCACCTTCCCTACGATGGATGACTTTGTTCCCCAAGCTTCGGCCTATTCGTCGCGGTCTTCCGTCTCCATGGCTGACACTCTGTCGGACTTGGAGTGGTAGGACTTTCTTTTCAGGGAATCTACCAATGAAGACGAGCTTCTCAACTCGCCTTCGGAGGGAGATGAGCTGGACAACACTGTAGTGGAGGTTTCTCTGCCCAAGGGTAGCAATAATGCTGCGGGTGGAACAGATTAATCTCCAGCACTCCAAAAAGGCTTCGGCCTCCCTTCTACTCCGTATTTGTAAATACGGTAAAGACATAGTCCTGATTCAAGAGCCTTGGGTTGTTAACAACCGAGTTTGTGGACTCAGGACTCCTAATCAGCTTGTCTTTGTGTGAGCGGAGCGCTTCGTACAACTCTCTCTGCTGCACTGGACATTCTGCTCAACCTTGCTCCACTCGACATCTTCGGCAGACAACTGGCTGCAAGCGCGGCTACTCGCATCACCATTCCGCAGATCCACTTCAACAAAAACTTCCAGGTTACCATCCCCTCCAGGTCTTCTTGGGAGGAAGGTATCTACTTGGAAAATGAAGAAATTCACTTCTACACAGACGGGTCGAAAACTGATGAAGGGGTTGGCGGGAGTTAAAAAAAAACTTAATCTAAGTCTCTCTTTCCGTCTTTCTGATCACTGTAGTGTTTTCCAAGCGGAAATCATAGCTATTAAGGAAGCCTTGTCTTGGCTGAAGAGTAATGTCATATGTGTTAAGGAAATTCACATTTTCTCGGATAGCCAGGTTGCGCTAAAGTCCATGGAATCAGTCTTTACAAATTCCATTTTGGCCCCGTCTCTTGAGGAGATGGCAGATTATTTCAACATTCACCTGTGCTGGGTGCCGGTGCACAGAGACATTCCTGGTAATTTTATGGCTGATGAACTCGTCAAACATGGAACTACACTACCCCTATTGCCTGAATATGGTTCACTAGGCATGCCGATCGCTACGTACAAACGGGATGTTATAATAAAAACTAATTATAGATGGTCAAACGGTACAACTTGCATAGCGACGAAACAGATTTTGCTCCAAGTGTTTGATCTCTCTAAACAGACTGCACATTAGTGCCATTATAGGTGGTGTCATAACTGGACACTGTCTCATAGGCAATCATGCAGAAAGACTAGGAGTCCTTTCCAACGATTTCTGCAGAAGCGTTCTTTTTCAACGATCTTAACGATCTTACCCAAATTGACATTGTCTATTGCGCTTCATACGAAGCTCCAAGTGGTTCAACGAGTAGGCGTGGGATTTTCTAGATCCTTGTGGTATCACAACGGACCTTCTTGGTCTAAGTGCGTCGGTTTTGACTGACGGCCACTTCAACCTAACCTGCGGTGACAACAGTTTTTGTAAAATGATATGTATATGGGCTCTAATCGTAATTTTTTCCAAATATACCCGGTTCAAACTGTTTAATTAAAAATGGAATAGACGGTGAAATCACGCCGAAAGGCAACACCGATTGTGAGGTCAAAAAGTCCACAATTGTACTTGCATCAACATTCGGAATCAGTATAATCAGTAGGATAGATCATCACAATTCGTTCGCCCGATTACAACGAATAATTGCATATGTAAGAAGATTTATGTACAACTGCAAGAATTATAATAAAACCAACAATTATCTGGCCATCTATCGTCGGTCGAACTGTAAGCCAACGACATCATACTGAAGGAAATACAACATAAAATGTTAAATGAAGATCTAAAACAACTATCCGAGGGAAAATGTCCAAAATCAAAGCGTGCTAAGCAGTTTGTCTTCGTTGGTGGATGACGAAGGGATACTTCGTCTAGGAGGTCGTTTAGAATCATCAGCAATAAGCTATATAAGAATATAAGAAACACCCAATCTTGCTCCCGTATAACCATGATCTCATAAAATGAACAGTAACCGAGATTCGCGAGAAAAATCTTCAAGTGGGTCCACAGGGATTGTTGGCAGTCGTGCGTCAGAAGAAGAAACACTTGCTCGTGCAGTAGCTCAAAAATGTCTTCGATTTGCTAGAGCAAAACCGAAATTAATGACGCATGTAATGTGGGGTCTTCCATACATTCAATAGCACCATAAGAAAAAATTTCATATTTCTGCAGGGAGAGGAGCATATAATTCAATTTCATACCATCGAAACTTATAGAATTGATAAATTAAAAGCTCGAATAGACAATATAGCCAAAGAAGTTCATCAAGAAAATTTGTCAAGCATATTTATCTACCTTGCAATAAAAGCTTTGACCAACACAGCAAACTTTTAACGTATCCAAGCCTCTCTTTTAGACGTTATTACCCAAAGAAATCTATTTATCTAATTTAATCGCAGATAAGGCGGAGCTACGACGCCAAATGGAACACTTACCTTCGGACGTAAGACTTCCGACAGCAATCTTGGATCTAACTAACCTACACAATTTCTTGACCATTCAAGGAAGAATTCTTCTAAATCACGCAATTTTCAAATTCAGGATGTTACTGATACCAGCCGAACCATTCGAATAAATTCATGTGATTCCGGTACCAGTACTTGTAACCTAACGATGAAACCTTCACCTAAAAACGACTAACATCGCCATTTCTTATAATTAACCTACATCGAGATCAGTACTACTCTCTCCGAAGAAGGTGTTAAAGATTGTGCATCTACTAATAAAGGAGAGTATTTATGCCGCCTTTCCTTTACATCTTAAGGGCTCAATCGCTAGTGCGTGCGAGATTTCACAGATTTGCTCACATTGCATTTTTTCCTATGGTGAGAACAATGAATTCCCAAATTGCCCATTTTGCCGTCATTGCATTTCGCTTGTCGTTGGCACCTTGAGCGAAGTTCACATTTTTTTGTAACGAGAGTTTGTTGCGAACATACTTCTACCTTTTGTAAATGGAGGGTTTTGGAAACATACTTTTGTTTTCTGTTTAGCGTAATGTGCAACGAAGTCGTTTATTTTATATTGTAAGCAATTTTTAGTATAAATAGATTTCAATTTTGATTTATAAATGAAGTCGTATCAAACTACTCAACAAACAAGATCTTTTTACTTTTCTGGATCTTTTTGAATACACTTGGTATGAACTAATTGTATCAAACATGAATCTGAACTTGGGTCTTAACACTACGAGGGTGGGTCAATGAGTCCCTGAAAAATTAAATAAGGAACACTCTTATCGGCATAAAAACATTTTATTTTTCAACATAGTCTCATAGCTCAGTACACTTCAACCAACGTTTCTCCAATTTTTTGATGCCCTCCAAATAATACGATTTCTCGAGCCTCTCAAAATAACCTCTTAATTCTTCATTCGACCCAAATCTCTTACCTCCAAGCCATTTCTTCAAGTTTGGAAACAAGAAATAGTCGCAGGGGGCTAAATCTGGGGAATATGCTGGATAAGGGAGGAGTTCGTAGCCTAACTCATGCAATTTTGCAAATTGCGATCAGGACACTCCATTTTAACGATAATTCTTGTAGGCGTCTATATAAAATGGCTGCCACAACAAAACTTTTTGACAGATCTGTCTGAAAATTTGGGTGCGTTCTTTCGATGATTCTTGACAAAAAAAAATTAATTTAAGGTGACGACACAATTTGTTTTAATTTTGAGGAACTTGTTGAGCCACCATCGTATATGCAAAAGGCATACATACTTCTGGGATTACTTATGGTATTCGCCCCTGCGAAACTGCTTACATTGAAGTGATTATTAGTAATTTTAATTTTTTTTATTAATTGTGAATAAATTAACTTCAGTTTTTCATCTAGTAACAAGAAAATCTACTTTAGACGGTCATTTCACTTTTGTATTGAATATAAATGCAAGATTTCGTAAGATTTGTATGACCGATTTTTAAGTTAAAATAACCCGTTAAACTTCGCACCAATTTTTAAAGACTATACATTTTCATTTGCAACCTTACATTTCTTACACTTACATTTCGCACATTCACTTTTCATTGTGTTGTACTGTTTTAATAATACTTTTACGAAAAAGGGGAAATTTAGAGTAGCTAAAAATACATACCCACAACAGCATTGTGCAGATCTAGAAGTTGTGATAGAAACCATGACAACTTTAACCTCCATGAAAAGATTAAGAAAATCTCTGGGATTAAACGGAAGAATCAATACGCGATAATAAAAGATAAAACTGGCAAGATCCTCGTAAACGCGAAATGTAAGTTAGAAGTTCTAACAAATTCAGAGGTTTCTTCTTTAGCCGGACAATATTTATGTGGAATGAACTGCCCGACTCTCGTGTTTTCGCATTTGTATGATATTCCCTTATTTAAGTCACATGTGCATAGACATCTCATCTTTTCTTCTCCCTAATTTCATAACGCCCTCGCGTGCTCAGCAAATCCCTTGAGCATGTGTACATTATACAAAAAAAAACAACCCATAAAAATTTAAAAAATTTAAATTTATGTAAATTCGCTAATAGGAGGATACATATGTGTGTAAAGTTTGAACCGGGTTAATTTGGAAAAAATTTATATTTGAACACATGTGTATAAAAAATAATGGGGAAAAAATTCAAATCAAAAACTCAAAAATTTTTACAAAAATTTCGGTCTATCGAAGATACACATATGTTTAAAATATAAAGTAAATCAGGCAAAATTAAAAAAAAAAAGTATGGTCCCGCCCCGGGTCTCAGGCCCTTCTCACCAAAAATTTTACAAAAACTTTTGTCCATCGGGATAAACATATGTTTAAAATTGGAAGAAAATCGAAAAAAATTTTACAAAAAGTGTTTAATATCGGAGATACACGCGTATATAATTTGAACAAAATCGGGTTAGGGGTCTATCGGAGATACACATGTGTATAAAATTTAAAGAAAATCGGGTTAATTTTGAAAAATTTTATATGGGCATCCCTCGGTCCTGAGGCCCTTAATTCATAATAATTTGGCTTTGGGAAGTGGGTTAAAAATTGATCAGAATATCTGACCAGCCAGCCAGCCAGTCCACCAGCCACGGGCACGCGAAGTTAATATATTAGAGAATTTAAAAATTCGTGTTAATTTTTTTTAAAAATTTGTTGGGGCCCCATATGACCCTGGGGTATCCAAAAATTTTACAAAAAGTGTTGTCCATCAGAGATACACTTGTTTATAAAATTTGATAAAAATCGGGTTAATTTTTAAAAAAAAAATTTATGGGGACGTCCCTGGGGGCTACTACATCGCAAGATTCCACGACAATTAAACAAACACACTGGCACGCGATATTAATATAGAGAATTTAAAAAATTAAATTTTGTGCGGTTGTGATTTATTGGTAAATGTTAGTTACAGTTACCAAACAATTTTTACGTAATTTTCAACGTATATTATTGGCAGGTGGAGGATGGTTATAGGCTGTACACCCCATTTCGCCTCCCAGGAAAAGCTAAATGTAAAATGTCAATATCAGCCACATTTACAAACCGATTTTAATGAACTTTTTAATGTGTATTATTGGCAAGTTGTAGAAGGTTATAGGCTATACTAAACCCAACCCCCTATACAGTAACCGTCTCTTTTCCCATCCAGGGGGTGAGGAAATGTAAAATTTTAGTATCAGCCAATTTTTCTCAAGCCTATACACACTCCATACAATACACGGGTTATAGGAAGGGGGGTTAATTTGTGTAGGTATCGGAGCGCTAGTTATTTCATAAAATTTCAAATAATTTGATTAAAAACAGATTGATTCTAGCTCGGTACAACGACATATACAATGTTGACACGAGAAGAAGAAATAACTGTTTTATAAGGTCAACAAACACAGCTTGTGATGACGGTACGAACGTACCGAGGTGCCAACGCCGACTCGTACCACCAGCTTGTTGGTATGGTGCTCCGAGCGCGGATTGCATCATCACGAAAGACTGCAATCGCGAATAAGATTCGAGTCAACACGGCTGCCCTTCGCAACGAAGAGACCAGAAACAACTACGGTCAAGCGATAGCACCCGCCGTAAATGCAGGGAGAGTAAGTCCTGGGGCTGAGATATCGGGCGTAGAAGAGAAATGGACACGCCTTAAGAATACTGTCGTTAATACTGCTGACTCCATCTTAGGCAGTAGTCGTAGAGATCGGAACGACGAACGATGACGACTGTAAGCTAGCGACTGAACGTAAGAATGTTGCGTACCGAGCAATGCAACAATCTCATAGAACGCGTGCACGCGAAGATGAATATGAAGAGCTCAGAAGATATGAAAAAACAGTTCACAGGCGAAAGCCTGTCCGTGAACTACAGAGCACAGAGAACAGTACAGGGGACGAGGATCGCAATAGGAGCGGAATTTCTACCAGAGTCCGCGGTATGACGCAATATACACCGCGTTGTACATACTGCAAAGATAAAGAGGGTAATCTGAATGCCGATCTCAAAGGCTTCTTAGAGCGATGGGAAGAGCACTTTCATGAGTTGCTAAATGGCCAGCTAACTAAGAAATTGGAGGCTCCACCAATAGACAAAGTTAGTAGAGCGATAAATCGGCTTCAAAGTAATAAAGCCCCGGCATCACATGGTATCCCAGCGGAGTTGATTAAGTCAGGAGGGTCCGCAATACACCAAGCAATTCATGAACTAATAGTGCATGTATGGGAGGGAGAAGCGATGCCAGAAGACTGGCGAAGAGGCATCCTGTGACCCATACATAAGAAAGGAGATATCACAACATGCAGCAATTATCGTGGTATAACGCCTATAAGTTTTCTCCTCTATCCTACAAGACAGGATAGCCCCATACGCTAAAGTTATCATTGATCCATACCAGTGTCGCTTCATCCCAGGAAAATCAAGAACTGATCAGATTTACACCCTTAGGCAGATGTTGGAAAATTTTCTGGAGTTTCAAAACCCACTACACCATCCTTTTATAGACTTTAAGACCGCCTATGATAGCACAGCCAGAGTAGAACTTTATAAAGGCATGAGATATTTCCGGCCTGCGTCCTCTTCAGCCTGGCGTTGGAGAAAGTGATCCGAGACTCTGACGTAGCGGCAAGAGGAACAATCTTCTATAAGTCCATTCAGATATTGGCTTACGCAGACGACATCAACATCGTTGGTAGACACGTAAGGGTTGTATAGGAAGCTTTCATCCAGATCAAGCGGGAGGCACGAAATCTGGGGCTGCACATAAATGAGAGCAAAACTAGAAGATCCAACATTGGTCCCGCAATTAAAATAGTGGAAGTGTTTGAAGTAGTGCAATCCTTTAACTATCTCGGGTCAACTGTAGCAGCCGATAACAGCATGCAACCAGATATTCGCGAACGGTTGCTCAAAGCCAACAAAGCCTACTTTGGTCTGTCAAGTCTCTTTAAATCAAGGAATTTAACCATCACATCCATGCTGCTGGTGTTTAAGACAATAGTCATACCAGTACTTACATATGGATCCGAGACTTGGGGGCATAGCAAAATGCCTTCCGACCTCTTATCCGCGTTCGAGATAAAAGTATTACGGAGAATTGTTCGACCGGTATGTCAGGAAGGACGATTCCGGAGACTCTATAAATATGAGATCTACGAGCGTCACCGCGATGTGGACATCGTGAAGAGAATTAAGTTCGGTAGGCTCCGGTGGGCAGGACACCTAGCTCGCATGAGCGAAGATGATCCTGCTCGAAAAGTCATTTGCGGTAAGATTTATGAAGCACAACGAGGCCAAGCCTACGCTGGAAGGATGGCGTAGACCAGGATGCCTAGAGTTTAGAGATGCTGTATGACATCGACCCGAAATCAGGACCGGTAGAAAGACTTTTTACGGGAGGCCAGGACCGGACACCGGTTGTAGACCCAAATATGATGATAGTCTTATTTGAGTCTTCCTGTCCCAGTTTTCTTGCCCATGCTAATTTTTCACTTTGAGATCAATTTCTCCAGAAAATGTGTAATAAACATAACATTTTATTACTTTTTTCTTAAGAAGGTAACAATAATAAAAATAAAAAAAATCAACAAGTTTGCGGAAAAACCTAGCTTTATGATACTTGGGAAAACCTGCAGCAGCTAAAATTGAAAAAAAAAAAACCATAAAAATTGTTCGTGTAAATTCTCTAATAGGAGATACATATTGATATTAGAGTCCCTTCATTTAAATTTTTTTTTAAAAACTGTTGTCACTTGAGATACACATGTGTAAAGCCCTTGAGGCCCGATCACTTCCAACTTTCAATAGCAAGTGTTGTCATCGGAGATAAACACATGTTTAAAATTTGAAAAAAAAATCGGGTTAATTTTTAAAAAACTTATATGGGCACCCTTCGAGCCTTAGAGCCTGATCGCTCCAAAAAAAATGTACAAAAAGATTTGTCCATCAGTGATACACACGTGTCACAAAATGTTTTGTCCATCGCAGATACACATATGTTTTAAATTTAAAGAAAATCGGGCTTATTTTAAAAAAAAAATTATATGTGCTACCCTCAGGCCTCAGGGCCAATTCGCTCCAAAAAAAATTTACAAAAAAGTTTTGTCCATCAGAGATACACACGTGTTTAAAATTTGAAGAAAATCGGGCTAATTTTTTTTAAAAATTATCTGAGCTACCCTCGGGATTTAGCGCCGATTCGCTCAAAAGATGTCCAAAAAGGTTTGTCCATCGGGGATACACATGTGTATAGAATTTTAAGAAAATCGAGTTAATTTTTATTTTAAATTTTTATGAGGCACCACGGGCACCGTGGCTCAGTGGAAATGCGCAGGAGGTTCGCGGTTCGAATCCCAGTAACACCAAAAGTATTTTTCATGGTGTCCCACCCTTCGCGAATGGGTGACAAACGTTCCGAGAGTAATAACCATGTCACGGAAAGCTTTCCCAATTCGCCATTCGGAGACGGTCTTAAACTGTATGTCCCTTTCATTTGTGACCAAAAATATAAATGCCCAGCACAAACGATCGCGAGAAGCTAGGCCTTGGCCCGCAATGGTCTGTCACGCCGATTATTATTATTATTGTTATTATGAGGCACCACGCCACCGGGGCTCGGTGTCTGTGAAATTTTTTACAAAAATTGTTGTACAGCGGAGATACACAAGTGTGTAAAATTTAATCAAAGTCGGGTTAATTTTAAAAAAATGTGTATTGGTCCCACGACCTCGGGGCCAGAGGTCTCCAAAATTTTTACAAAAAGTTTTGACCATCGTAGATAAACACGTATATAAAATTTAAAGAAAATCGGGTTTAAAATATTTGTTGGCGACCCATGACCCCGGGGTCTCAAAATTTTACACAAAGTGTTTTCCATCGGAGATACACACGTATATAAAATTTGAGGAAAATCGAGTTAATTTTGTTTTTAAAAAAATTTGGGACCTGGGCCTCCTCCATATTCCACGACAAACCGACCGACCAACAAACGAACGTGCCACGGGCAAGCGAAGTTAATATACAACATTTCTTTTGCTTCTTTTGGTTTCTTTTGCTTTAAGCTAGAAAGGATATGAATAAAACATGATTTTGTGTAGTTTAATATAATTTATATTTTATGTGTGTACTAAAACAGTTATAACAGGTGCTCAATAAGTACTCCTTGGTTTTGTATGCATGCTAGAGCCCGTTTTTCCCTGCTGGAAATATGATGGAGCTAGCTAAATCGGTGGAATGTCCTCAAATAGTTCTGGTAAATAATTTCACAAAAATTCCAGATAGTTTGTAAAATTCAGTCTGGGTGGTTGAATGCCAAGGTTGGCAACGACAATGAAGGACTCAAGCATGTGATTGGGAAGCACGGCCTCGGCGAACGAAATGACAATGGTGAAAGATTTGTTGATTTCTGCAACACCAACAACCTTGTTATAGGAGGCACCATGTTTGAGCATAAGACTTGCCACAAGGTCAGCTGGGTGTCAACTGACAGGCAATCATCATCCAACCAAATCGACCATGTGGCGATCAGCAGACGTTTTAGGAGCTGTCTGTTAGACGTCCGAAAAAGACGAGGAGCCGACATGGGTATGGTACGTGATCATCACCTTATGGTAGCTACTGTCCAGTTACGTACTGCATCAGTTCATAGAATCCGCAATATCATCCGAATGCCTAGGTATAACATCGACCGGCTAAAGATCCCCTCAGTACGCCAACAATTAAGGGATCATTTATCGCAAGGAGTGGAAGCAATCAGCAGCTCACTGCCGACAACCATCCAGGAACATTGGAAGGCTGTGAAAAATGTTTTCACATCTGGAGCGGAAAGTATTGTTGGTAGAAGCCAGGCAAGGCACAGCACGTGGCTTACCGAAGATACCTGGAGGCGGATTGAAGAACGTAAACTACTTAAAGCTCGTATTGTAGATATCCCAGCAGTAGCGAGGAGCGAGCTAGAGTCCATGTATCGAAGAAAAATGAGAGAAGTGCAGCGTAGTGTAAGACGTGACAAGCGTAACTATATTAACAACCTGGCCTCAGAAGCAGAGGAAGCAGCGAGCCGGTGCGATAGCAGAACCGTTTACAGAATCACCAAAGAGCTGACAGGTGGTCACCGCTCTAGCCAACATCCGGTGAAAGGCCTAGATGGTACCGTACTCGTTTCAGATGAGGATCAGCTCAAGCGATGGAAGGAGCATTTCTCTACGGTCCTTAACCGTGTATTTGCTAACGATATGCACCTAAATCAAGCGGAAATGCCGGAAGTAACAATTTCCCGAATTCGCACCTCAACTCCCAGTAAAGACGAGATCGCTACCGCGATTAACGCACTAAAGAACAACAAGTCGGTAGGACTAGATGGTATACCCGCAGAGCTTCTGCGTGCAGCTCCAATGACATCAGCAGAGCTTTTATATCCTCTTGTAGAGAGAGCTTGGGAGGTAGAAAGTTTCCCCGAAGAGTGGAAGAAGGGAATGATTGTCAAGCTCCCTAAAAAAGGTAGTCTTATGGAGTGCGAAAACTGGAGAGGCATTTGCGTTCTCCCTGCAGTTGCAAAAGTAATAGCCAAAGAAGCACTTGAACGTATTAAGGAACATCTGGAAGATACACTCGATGCCGAACAAGCAGGTTTCCGCACTGGATCCTCCTGTGTAGACCACATAAACACCCTGCGGATCATTATTGAACAGTGCGTTGAATTCCGGTCACCACTGCACCTGCTGTTCATCGATTTTGAGAAGGCGTTTGACAGTGTCAACAGACAGTTTATCTGGCTTTCCTTGCGCAGGAGAGGTATACCCGATAAACTAATAGCTATTATTAAAGCAACCTATGATGGCTCTAAATGTCATGTGCTGCATAGAGGAAAGCTGTCAGAGGAATTCGAGATCCTAAGTGGGGTACGACAAGGTTGCATTCTATCGCCGATACTTTTTTTGTTGGTGATTAGCGATGTACTTCGCGCAGCTTTATCTACTGGAAACGGAGGAATTCGTTGGACTCTTACATCTCAACTCAAACATCTGGATTACGCTGACGACGTTTGTTTACTCTCACATAGAATTATGGAGCTGCACCAAATGACAACAAATGTGGAGAGGGAGGCAAATGTTGCGGGTTTGAAGATTAATACTGCCAAAACCAAAATCATCAACCTCGGCACTAACTCAGTTACTCATGTTAACATTGCTGGACAGCCGGTAGATAGAGTAGAGAGTTTCCAATATCTTGGGAGTATTGTCTCGACCGAAGGTGGAACCGAACAGGACATTGCCAACCGAATCGGCAAAGCAAAATCGGTGTTTGGAATGATGTCCATGATATGGCGAAGCAATGCGATCAGCTTAAACACCAAGCTGCGACTGTTCCGCTCAAATGTTGAATCTGTGCTGTTGTATGGGTGCAGCACTTGGAAGGTGACCGCTACTATCACAAAAAGATTACAAACATTTGTAAATAGGTGCCTACGGAACATCATAAGGGTTTTCTGGCCTAACCGTATCTCTAACGAACATCTTTACCAGAGAACGGGTCAGGAACCAATAGGCACAACCATCCAACGACGGAAGTGGCAGTGGATTGGTCATACACTCCGAAAAGGCGACAGTTCCATAGCAAACTACGCAATGCAATGGAACCCGTTATCTCAGGATGGTAGAAGAACGGGTCGTCCGAGAAATACATGGCGCAGAACAGTTGAGGAGGAGGCACGGCAATTGGGGAAGAGTTGGAGAGAGCTGAAGCTCATTGCCAGGAACCGCACGCGATGGCGCGTAGGCGTAGTAGAGGCCCTAGGACCCAGAAGGGGATACAGGACATAAAGAGTCTGGGTGGTAGTTTGAAGGGGCCGATTAACTTGTTTCCAATTACACCTGCCCACATATTGACGCTGAATTTGAGTTAAAATGATGACTGTCTCCTTCTGTGTGGATTCTCCACTGACCATGTATGAAGATTGTGAAAATTTGTGATTCCATATCTCTTGTAAATTAAGATTTGTCCGTCCAAAGAATATGCTCTTAAGCTCGTTGTCATTCAAGCTCCGCTCCAGCATCCAGTTAGAAAACTCAAATCTCTTTTCCAAATCATCGGGAAGCAGCTCTTGCACAGGTGTATGGTATGGACAAAGATTTTCTCTATGCAGTACATTAGAAATTTATGTCTGGAAACATTAAATTGCATAGCTAAGCGTCTGATCCCGTAAAATCTAAAAACGGGCTCTGGCATGCATAAAAACCATGAAGGACACTTTGGGCACCTGTTATAAATGTTATTGTATAGGTACACATAAAATAAAAAATGGAGGTGTGGGCACAACACGACTTTCTTTTACGGACCGGGCCGTACATTTTTTTCAAAATTTTGATTTTTTTTTTTTTTTTTTTTTTTATTTTGTTTAAATTTCATTTACACCTAACAGATTTCTAACAGATTTGCTATACTTTTTGAGTAATTTGCAAAAACTCGAAAAACTTTCCAAGTAAACTTCACTTTCGGAAGTCAGATTTCCGTCAATCATCTGGCCCCTCACAATTTATGTAAAAAGGTTAAATATGAATCATCATAAGTTCACCGTCTGGGCTGTAAACTGGACACAAAAAAAATAGTAAAACGTTATGCTTATTATTATATTAACAGTCAACAATTAGCAAGGGTAAGAAAACTGGAACAAGCATTGAAGTTGGATGTCTGAAGACTTAATCAAGATATCAAAAATAATAATGGCAATAAGTCTGTATAAAAAAAACTTTATTAAACGCAGTGACAAAGGCTAGTATTTCTAAAAATAAAGTCCTAAACAAAGTTTCTAACATTAGAATTAACAGATCAAATTCCGTTAACCTTGGTCAGGGTCCACCAAAGTAATTTTTTCCTCAATCTCCGATAAATGATGTCAACATTGGAGATAAACCCTTACTGTAGAACAATTTTTTTCTTAGAATATACCCAGGAATCATTCCGAACGAACAGGATGTCCTATAATGTACAAATTAGAGTGTATAACAATATTCCACAAAATCTAAAAACTACTCAAAATATCAGGACTTTTAAGAAAAATTTCAAAATTTGATTAAAACTGGCGCCAAATGATCTGACTCGTTCCATGTTCTTCACTTTTTTTCTATTGGTTTATCGATTGAAAACACTAATTATCGAACTATCGATGTTTAACGTAACCTACCATACAGGTAGTAAAGTTTTGGTTTTGGTTTTCGGTACATGCGAACTTAAAGCAAATTAACTCAAAGCTCTGGTTATGGTTTGTGATTATGCTGAACATAAAATGAAGTCTTTACTTTTATTACAAACTTTGATCTGAAAAAAACACCCCCGACGGAGAACAGACAATTTGGTGATTAATAGCACATAATGCGATTTCAAATAACAAGAGTAATATAATTATTTCTATTATTATCTATTTTTTTTATAATTTTGTGAATGTCCTTGCTTTACTTTTAAGGATTTCAAAACATTGCAACACAACGAAAACACCTTGACTTTACATGTAAATTTTTAAAAAATGTTATAACCGATTTTTTAAAGAGAATTTATAATGCGTTAAATTACGCACAAGTAGTAGCTTGTCCGTTTCCGCGAGGGGCCGAGTATTCCAAAAGTTCCTTTTATTGTCTGATAGCTATGCACCGTTGAGTCAAATCTATTAAATGCACAATGAAAAATTAATGATATCTTGATAAAAAAGTTCCTCTTTTCAATATCTTTAATTTTAAAATACTGTAACATGTGCAAGCTTAAAAAGATGAACAGTTTCACAAAGTAAATATTCCTGCCATAAGCATTAATATTATACAACAATTAAAAGCTAACGATATTTTATCTAATACAAGTGGAACATGCATTTTGACTTATACAAACTTGCAATTTATGAATAAAGTAAATGTTATTCAATTTTTTAATGTTATTTACTTACAGTTTTGTTGTACGGTGCTTCCAACATGGCTTCTACGTCAAAATCCTCCGCCATTCTCCTTCCACAAATATTGGAAATAAAACAATAAAGTTTTTAAAAGCCAGATGTAGCACAATTCCGAATATTCACCAACTAAATTAAAATTTCGTAAATTATATAGCAAGGGGCAATGTAGAACAGTAAAATATTCTACGACGGCTGCCTCGTTTACTAATCCCTGTTTAGTGCAGTGGAAATACTTTATGGTATCGGATCGTTGCTATTGCTTATCCCGCAAAATCGCACAAAACAAGAATATATAAATATAAATTAATGTAATAAACACGCGGAATCCCAAAAACCAATTTCGAATTAATAGAGCTTTCTATTGGATTTTCAACATTTAAACACATTACCTAACGAGCGAGTTTACTTTGAGCTTCAAAAAAAATTATTTTTTTTAATATTTTTGTTATATGAATTGGTGTAATTTAATTAAAAAAAATAAATTTTTATAAAAATAAATTTAAATAATTATTAAACTAAAGACTTTTAGGTAGTGATGGGCGCAATATATCTAACCAAAAATGACCGAACTGGTTTGCAAAAAAAGATCAGATTAAAAAGGAACGACTTGCTCATTCGTTGACTGAACTGGTTAGCAAAAGAACAGGTTCAAAAGGAACGACTTGCTCATACGTTCATACCCTTTGTCTCGTTCTTATGTGCTTCGTTCCTGAACCAACCAATATTGAACTGTCGAACGTATGATTTTTCATAAGTGGGAAAAAGAAGGATTGCTACATAGAAAAACAAGTGAACATGAAATTTGATTTGCAAGAGTTTTCTTATTATAGCTGCATTTATTTGCCGAGCAAATTCCGAATTCGAATGTCAAAACCAGCCAAACAGCAGGTTTTCAAAATTCCAAAGAAGGAATTCGACAGTGCATTTGTTGTTATTCCTCGGCAATTAAAATACGGCTTATATTGCTTTCAACAAAAAACTAAAAATTACAACAGCAAACACATTGGATAGACCAGAAAATGGTTAGCGTTAACCAAAAAAAAATTTTTGGTTAAGAAATATTTAACCAAATTTTTATTTATAATTCTCACCACCAGAGTCGACTTTTAAAAATTATATATGGATAAGTTGGCAAACACATGAAACAAAAAATTTACCAAAATTTGGTTAGTTTTTGCTGTTGCTTTAATCAGCCGTTAACCACAAAAATACCTAACTCATTTTGTTGAAAGCATATAGCAAATATAGCAGTTGTTACTCCTCGGCAAAAAAAATACGGCTTATATCATTTTCAATTCGCAATCACATAACAAAATTTTTTCGTTAGAATTTTTTATATGAGAATCAAACTGAATGAAATCAGAATCAGTAAAATTGTTTGCCAGATTTTGAACTGTAATTTAAAACAAGTTTGGCACTTTTTATGTATTGTATATATATTTGTATATGCAGAGTATAGTCCATTTTAAATATCTGCGTTATTTTTATTTCGATCGGTTGTTTAGTTTTGGTAGAATCATCAGTTATAAGCAGAATCATAAAATTTTAAGATCTCGGGCGAAGAAAATATCTTTGCAATCTTGGTTTTTTGTATGCACAAAAAATGTTATTTTCTGTTTAGGTGTTCAAAGAAAATACTGCAACCAAACTGCAATTGATAATTTATTGCAAATAAATCGTTTTATGTGATTGGTGTATTAAAAATTTGCTGAAAATGGTAAGAAATACCTCGTCTGCAGATGGTTGTGCCTGTTTTATTTATTTTTTCATTAACAAATTACCGACTGCGGCTATTACTAAAAAACTAATATATTTACGAACAGTACAACAGATAACTAAATGACTGCCTGCATGAACTTTTTAGTGATATACTGAAAACAGGGATATCCCGGAAATTCTTAATTATTGTCAATAGTCAATTTACGAATGAAAACAGAAAAACCCCAAAACCATTTAATTATTCATTCACTCGATTTTAATATTTTGCGCTCGCGGTCACCGAATAATTTGCTATTAATACCTAGAAAGGTCGAACACGATATCAGTCATTCTGTATTGACACCTTATTAAATTTTTCCAGCTCTAAACACTGTCAGATATAAAATGGCTTTGTCGCGTAAGCGTAATGAAATTTGGGTACATTTTACTGAAATTGACGGTAATAAAGCCAAATGTGACCTGTGTAAAAGTGAGCTATCCTATAAAGGCGGAGCCATTAAAAACAGGGCATCCTACGGTTACGGCGGCATTATTCAGTGCTTCCAAAAAGCCGGCAAGTAGAAACATAATAGCTGCACGACAATTACAAGACGAGGCAAGCGAGAGAACAGTAACCGTAATCCATTCGACTTCGTCAATAAATTATTTGGATGCAAATGCTCCATCATCTTCTGGGCTCTAACAACGAACTGAGGAAACGCCGGGTCTATCTCAAGAAAATGTAATGCAAATCACATCAGGTCCACAAGCACTCAATCAAGGGCTGGAACAAACTACCTTAACTAGTTTTATTTTAAAACCAGCATCTGTTTCTTAACAGCGATGTAAAAATATGATATTATTAAAGTTAATCGTTAGCGATTTCCAACCGTTTACTATTTTGAACGACAGTGGTTTTGCTGATTATACCAAATCACTAGATCCGACTTACCAGATCAATTCCGTCCAGATCAATGCTAATAAAATCATTATTACGTCAAGCGACGAAGCCTGTTTAGAAAACGTCAAAAACTATCTGCAACCACATATTTACCGTCGCCAAAAATGCTGCGAAATGTTTAGGTTTTCTAACCCGGTGCAAGAAATTTTTCACTCCCTCTGACCTGGCTACTATCTACAAGGCCTTTATTCGCCCTAAACTTGAGAAATCAATTGATTCGCTTGAACACCGCAGTAACGTCTCCTGCTTGTCACTGTTTTATCGCTTCTTCCACCAGCGGTGCTCAAGGAAAATAGCCAGTTGCATGCCACATCTCCTTGTATTCAACCGCAATACTCGTGGCGCTCTAAATGCACATCAGTTTACCCTTAAGCCCATCTTCGGACGTACAGTTAAATTAAGGGATTCGTTCTTCAGCCGTACAACACGTATGTGGAATGCTCTGCCAAGCTATATCTTTCCACATCACTATGATTCACAGACATTCAAGACACAAGCTCATAGACATCTCCTCTCTTCTTCTCCTTTTCCTTAACGCCCACGCTGTGCCAAGCATATTGCCGAACATAATAAGGGTGCGAACCCCTTTTTGCGTGCGGAAATTATAAAAAAAAAAAACGGGCAGAAACAATTTCAATTACCACAGAAATTTAGACCTCCATTGATCTCAACAGTTATATGGCATTTACGGCTCATTTTATCATAGACACTGAATATTGGCAAATAGGCAGTGTTCTTTTAGATTGTGTGGATATTTCATCTTCAAGACACACTTCGGAAAATTTAAAAGAAAATATCCGGAACTGCCTAATCAATTTTGCAGTTGACAAAAAAGTCAACGTTATAGTAACGGACAATGCACCCAAAATTGCAGCTGCTGTAAAATTAGCTGGGTATGAACATTTAAGGCGTTTCACACATACACATTTTAGAGCACTTCCACAAAAGCCCAAGGGCAACTGAAAAATTACACCAGATTCAAGCCCAAATTAGTAGGACAACTGTTCCACTAAAATTAATAAATGCTGTTGAAACGAGATGGAACTCTTATACGTTTTATAAGTTTGAAGGGTAAATCTATCTTAATATTTATTATGTACACTATATATTAATTTAAAAAAAATTCAAATTCAGATTTTTTAAACTACAACAGCCTACCGAAGCTGCTGTAGATTTACTACATAGGAAACGTAGGAAACCAACTATGAATAATTTGAGGACCATTTGACAACTTACCGATGGAGTTAAGCGAAGCAAAAAATGTGAATAAACGTCGATAGAAACTATTTTTTACAGCTAGAAACGTATTTAGATCCGCACTTCAAAAGCCTAACCATGACAGAGTCAATGAAAACGCAGACAAAGGACCGTCTAATTAGGCTTGTAGCTGACATGATCCAAAAAGAGCAAATAGGAACCCCAGTAGAAAGTGAAAACCACTTAACCAAACTTATTGAAATCCGCCAATACAAGGAGTAAAATTTTTTACCACCTACTATCTTGAAAACAGCGCCACCTATCGGGTCACAAAAACTCAAATAGTAAATACCAAACAAACCTACGGTTAAAATCTGAAGTTCGTAAGATGCTTCGTTGCTGATAAACAAAAAAACCGTTATATTTTGACAACAGCGCCACCTACCGTGTTCAAACTAAAACAAAAACCCAAACCGCTGAAATCCTAATCTATGGTCAAAATTTCAACGTCCTGTGATGTCTGGTTCCTGATAAAGGCTATCACAATCATTACAGACACCATTTTTATATATTAGTTGTATTGCATATCACCGATGGACAACACTTTTTGTAAAAATTTTGAGACCCCGGGCCCAAGGGTCATGGGCTCCATAAAATTTTGTAAAAAAAATTAACCCGGTTTTCTCCGATGGATTAGACTTTTTGAAAAAAATTTGTATAACCCGGGTCATGGGCCCCCAACAAATTTTAAAAAAAAAATTAAACCGATATTCTTCAAATTTTATATACGTGTGTATCTCCATGGATAACACTTTTTGTATAAATTTTGGAGACTCTTGGGTCGTGGGGCCCCATACAAATATTTTAAAATAATTAACCCGACTTTCTTCAAATTTTATACCCGGGTGTACCTCTGAAGGACAACAATTTTTGTAAATATTTTGGAGAACCAACCATGTGGCACCATACAAATTAGTAAAAAAATTAACCCGACTTACTCAAAGTTTATACGTGTGTATCTCCGATGGGCAACACTTATTGTAAAAAATTTACAGACGCCGGGCCCTGGGGTCGTAATAAAAATAAAAATCTACCCGATTTTGGTAAAATTTTATACACATGTGTATCTCCGATGGACAAAACTTTTTGGAAATTTTTTGAGCGAATGGGCCTTGAGGCTCGAGTGGTGCCCGTATAAATTTTTTAAAAATAAGCCCGATTTTCTTCAAATTATAAACATATGTTTATCCCGATGGACAAAAGTTTTTGTAAAATTTTTGGAACGAATGGGCCCTGAGGACTGGGGCGGGCCATAAAATTTTTATTAAAAATTAGCCAGATTTACTTTAAATTTTAAACATATGTGTATCTCCGATACACTGAACTTTTTGTAAAAATTTTTGAGTTTTTGTTTGAATTTTTTCCCATACTAATTTTTTTACTCACGTGTATCTCCGGTGAGAACAGCTTTTGAAAAAATTTTGAAGTGAAGAGGGCGTTAATATTAATTTTTTTTTCAAATTAACCCGGTTCAAAGTTTGCACACATATGTATCTCCTCTTAGAGAATTTACATGAAAAATTTTAGTTTATATGGGTGGTTTTTTTTCTAGGTCTGTTATTATTTTGATCCATAATTCAATAACTATCCATGATTTTTTTTGTTGAAAGTACGGCATGGGAATCCTTTTGCCTCGAAAGCAATGAGGATTTTTTGCCTTCCCAATGACATACAAAAATTTGTCCGATCCATCTGCATTACAAATAAACAATAAAGTTAAACGATCTTTGTTCAATTTGTGTCCTGCTGGATCTTCGCCCAGCCGCATCAAAGTCCCAGAAGGTAGCGCTTTGTAATAAAGACCGCTTTCGTCTACATTAAAAATATCCCTTTCAGAAAATCCATTTACTAATGTTGGTAAAACATTGTCGATCCATTGAGATGCAGCTGGGAAATCAGCAGCATTTTTTTCACCGTGGACTCTTTTGAAACTAATGTTTTTTTGCCACCTCCAAAGCCAGCCATTACTTGGTTCAAAATTTGAGCGAATTTTACGGCTTGTTATTTTATAAGGGTCCACTTAGAACAGCATTTCGGCTTCTCATATCGTTAAACCAACGGGCAACAGCTTTATTAAGTCTGTCTTTAACTTATTTTTTCCTTTAGTAATAATAATAATATTCGGCGTGATTCCATTAGTGATTCCAAGATATTGATTTTGTCAAGAATTCAAAGTTCAGTTCGCTTTCTGGGTGTCATGTCTAATAAGGAAAAAGATAATCAAACATATGTACCAACCATCCACACCGTGATGCCAGGAAGATTCGAACTGACTCACGACTGTGAAAAATATATTCCTAGCTATGTGTGTATCCGTTAGCACCGCCACCGACAGTACCACCGACGAGACACTCAAATTCAAATGTACCGTTACTATTGTATTCTTTCCAAAATAAATGGGAAAGTGATGTATGTATGTGCTTATAAGCGAGTAAAATACCAAGTAAAAGGATATTTTTTCTTAATTCTGTTTGTTTATAACGGGGTTTTGCTTTAAACCGGGTTGCTATAAAGGGAGTAAAATTACATAGGATAGATTTTGGGAATCATATTAGATGATTATTTGATTTAAAGCGGGTTGTTAATATACGGGGATTACTGTAATTTATTTGCTTTATTTAAACTTTTGTACAGATATTATCACTTGATTTAATTTGAAAACTTAAAATTTTATATTACTTATTTTAACTTCTTTCAATTATTACAGAGCTCGTTTAGGTCTTTCCTCTTCAATGTCTTAGCTTCGACTCGTTTTTCTAAAACGACAGAAAACGAGAGATGCATCGAAGGCAAAAATCTGCACACACAATTTAATTACACAAGTTAATTAATTTACAAATAACAACTTAATTGAACAACTGTTAAATATTATATTAGAATTAAGATAGTGGACAACCCTGGTTTGATATATGTATTTGACCACCCTGGATTTAATTGACGGGTACCTTTACTTTGACTTTCTTTGTTCTTCATCAATTGATTTATTGTGTACAAAGTTCGCTCTTATGATTTTAATAAAAAATATAATTTTATAGAATAACAATTGGTGTATCTACTAAATTCTTCACATCCACATCACATTTATATGAACCCGTGTGCATTACAATTAAATAGCAAATACGGATATAATAGTGGCGACGAGAAATTGAGGTTAAGGAAAATCACAAAATGCCGGATAATGAAGATGATTCTGGAAAAATTGATGTGGCGGCATTACTACAGCTGCTAAAGAAAATAAACAAAGTTTAACCGCACCTGATGTACCAAATACGAAGAATGACGAGGAATTAGTTAATATTTTAAGAACTCATCTTAGCCCAGTTCCAAATGAAATTACGGAACAGCATATATTTCTACTGCGCAAGCAAAATTTAGGTGAGTCTACAGCCAATTTTGTGGCGGAACTCAAAAAATTAAGTAGCTACTGTAATTACAAATGCGCCAATTGTAATTCTTCAACATTTCAAACACATTTACGATGACAATTTATTCGAGGTATACGAGACTCCAATGTGAGAGGACGGCTACTACGCGAAGACAAATTGGATTTTGATAGGGCAGTTCAAATCGCTTTATCAATTGAAACATCAAAGTCTGAAAGTCGAACAATGCAGCAAGTTCATCAAGCAAGTTCAAGGACAACAATTTTTGTAAATATTTTGGAGAACCAACCATGTGGCACCATACAAATTAGTAAAAAAATTAACCCGACTTACTCAAAGTTTATACGTGTGTATCTCCGATGGGCAACACTTATTGTAAAAAATTTACAGACGCCGGGCCCTGGGGTCGTAATAAAAATAAAAATCTACCCGATTTTGGTAAAATTTTATACACATGTGTATCTCCGATGGACAAAACTTTTTGGAAATTTTTTGAGCGAATGGGCCTTGAGGCTCGAGTGGTGCCCGTATAAATTTTTTAAAAATAAGCCCGATTTTCTTCAAATTATAAACATATGTTTATCCCGATGGACAAAAGTTTTTGTAAAATTTTTGGAACGAATGGGCCCTGAGGACCGGGGCGGGCCATAAAATTTTTATTAAAAATTAGCCAGATTTACTTTAAATTTTAAACATATGTGTATCTCCGATACACTGAACTTTTTGTAAAAATTTTTGAGTTTTTGTTTGAATTTTTTCCCATACTAATTTTTTTACTCACATGTATCTCCGGTGAGAACAGCTTTTGAAAAAATTTTGAAGTGAAGAGGGCGTTAATATTAATTTTTTTTTCAAATTAACCCGGTTCAAAGTTTGCACACATATGTATCTCCTCTTAGAGAATTTACATGAAAAATTTTAGTTTATATGGGTGGTTTTTTTTCTAGGTCTGTTATTATTTTGATCCATAATTCAATAACTATCCATGATTTTTTTTGTTGAAAGTACGGCATGGGAATCGTTTTGCCTCGAAAGCAATGAGGATTTTTTGCCTTCCCAATGACATACAAAAATTTGTCCGATCCATCTGCATTACAAATAAACAATAAAGTTAAACGATCTTTGTTCAATTTGTGTCCTGCTGGATCTTCGCCCAGCCGCATCAAAGTCCCAGAAGGTAGCGCTTTGTAATAAAGACCGCTTTCGTCTACATTAAAAATATCCCTTTCAGAAAATCCATTTACTAATGTTGGTAAAACATTGTCGATCCATTGAGATGCAGCTGGGAAATCAGCAGCATTTTTTTCACCGTGGACTCTTTTGAAACTAATGTTTTTTTGCCACCTCCAAAGCCAGCCATTACTTGGTTCAAAATTTGAGCGAATTTTACGGCTTGTTATTTTATAAGGGGTCCACTTAGAACAGCATTTCGGCTTCTCATATCGTTAAACCAACGGGCAACAGCTTTATTAAGTCTGTCTTTAACTTATTTTTTCCTTTAGTAATAATAATAATATTCGGCGTGATTCCATTAGTGATTCCAAGATATTGATTTTGTCAAGAATTCAAAGTTCAGTTCGCTTTCTGGGTGTCATGTCTAATAAGGAAAAAGATAATCAAACATATGTACCAACCATCCACACCGTGATGCCAGGAAGATTCGAACTGACTCACGACTGTGAAAAATATATTCCTAGCTATGTGTGTATCCGTTAGCACCGCCACCGACAGTACCACCGACGAGACACTCAAATTCAAATGTACCGTTACTATTGTATTCTTTCCAAAATAAATGGGAAAGTGATGTATGTATGTGCTTATAAGCGAGTAAAATACCAAGTAAAAGGATATTTTTTCTTAATTCTGTTTGTTTATAACGGGGTTTTGCTTTAAACCGGGTTGCTATAAAGGGAGTAAAATTACATAGGATAGCTTTTGGGAATCATATTAGATGATTATTTGATTTAAAGCGGGTTGTTAATATACGGGGATTACTGTAATTTATTTGCTTTATTTAAACTTTTGTACAGATATTATCACTTGATTTAATTTGAAAACTTAAAATTTTATATTACTTATTTTAACTTCTTTCAATTATTACAGAGCTCGTTTAGGTCTTTCCTCTTCAATGTCTTAGCTTCGACTCGTTTTTCTAAAACGACAGAAAACGAGAGATGCATCGAAGGCAAAAATCTGCACACACAATTTAATTACACAAGTTAATTAATTTACAAATAACAACTTAATTGAACAACTGTTAAATATTATATTAGAATTAAGATAGTGGACAACCCTGGTTTGATATATGTATTTGACCACCCTGGATTTAATTGACGGGTACCTTTACTTTGACTTTCTTTGTTCTTCATCAATTGATTTATTGTGTACAAAGTTCGCTCTTATGATTTTAATAAAAAATATAATTTTATAGAATAACAATTGGTGTATCTACTAAATTCTTCACATCCACATCACATTTATATGAACCCGTGTGCATTACAATTAAATAGCAAATACGGATATAATAGTGGCGACGAGAAATTGAGGTTAAGGAAAATCACAAAATGCCGGATAATGAAGATGATTCTGGAAAAATTGATGTGGCGGCATTACTACAGCTGCTAAAGAAAATAAACAAAGTTTAACCGCACCTGATGTACCAAATACGAAGAATGACGAGGAATTAGTTAATATTTTAAGAACTCATCTTAGCCCAGTTCCAAATGAAATTACGGAACAGCATATATTTCTACTGCGCAAGCAAAATTTAGGTGAGTCTACAGCCAATTTTGTGGCGGAACTCAAAAAATTAAGTAGCTACTGTAATTACAAATGCGCCAATTGTAATTCTTCAACATTTCAAACACATTTACGATGACAATTTATTCGAGGTATACGAGACTCCAATGTGAGAGGACGGCTACTACGCGAAGACAAATTGGATTTTGATAGGGCAGTTCAAATCGCTTTATCAATTGAAACATCAAAGTCTGAAAGTCGAACAATGCAGCAAGTTCATCAAGCACGGGTGGGAGTACGTCCTATAGAGAAAAATAATTACAAGACAACAGTGAAGAATAAACATTCTACGCCGGTGGACAAAAGAAATACACTTGTTTGTTATCGATGCGGAATACCAAATCATCGCGCTACAGAATGCAGAAGTGCCAATCGTTTAGTATGTAAATTCTGCAAGAAGCGAGGGCATGTGGAGAAAACTTGCCTTACTAAGAAGAAAAAATTGCAAACTTCATCGTACAACACAAATACAATCGATGTGGTTACACCCCACGAAATCAATACGTTGCAAATAAATACCATCGTAAATACCACTGTACAAGATGACCGTAACAAAAATCATCAAAGTTCTTCGACAAAAAAATTTTTGACATAAAAATTTTGGATTTATACACTTTTGACAACAAAGGAAAATATTTTATTCAAGTCAGAATCAATAATATACCAATTGAAATGGAGTTTGATTCGGGAGCTTCAATAAGTGCCATGAGCTACAATATATTTAAGAAATTTTGGCCTACAGCCGAAATACAACCTACAAATGCATTATTAAAAGCATATAACCTGCAAATTGTTCCGATTGAAGGCATCAGCACTGTACAATTGCAATACAAAGATGAGAAAATTACAGGTGATTTGTATATAATTAACCAAAACGTTGATTAAATTCTAGGTCGAGAATGGATAAATGCGTTACGTCTGATTAAGACATACAATAATATCAAAACAAGTGAGGTTAAATCCTTTTCTGTAAATGCAGCGTCACCGGAGGAAATTGAGAAACTAAAAATTTAAATTTTTAATGACTATGATGATGTACTCAAAGGAATAGTTGGTGAGATAACTGAAATTAAAGGTATATTTAAATTACGAGAAAATTTTACGCCAGTTTTTATCAAACCGCGAGACGTTCCTTTTGCTATACGAGGTTTAATTGAAGAGGAAATCGACCGGTTAGAAGCAAATGGATGTTTTGAAAAAGTATCTCATTCAGATTGGGGAACACCAATTGTGCCTGTCATAAAAGCCGATAATTCAATAAAATTGTGTGGAGACTACAAAGTTACATTGAATAAATGTCTCATTAACGATAAATATCCAATTCCTAAAATTGAGGATTTATACCAGAAACTTAAGTACGGCGAATATTATTGTACATTTGATATACTTAAAGCTTATTTGCATATGACAATGTCCGAGGAGAGTGCCCTTCTACAAATCGTCAGCATTCATAGGGCCTATATAAAGTCCGAAAACTTATGTTCGGAGTAAAAACTGCACCAAATATATGGCAACGATTTATGGATGAACACATCGTGAATAATTTGGATGGCACGTCATGCTTTTTCGACGATATTATAGTAATGGGTCGTACATTGCATGAATATTATCAGAGAATTAAATTGCTGATGGATATTTTACGAAAATACGACTTACACTTAAATAAGTCTAAATGCAAATTGTTCGAGAAGAGTGTTACATAGCTGGGTCATACAATTAATAAAGAAGGGTAACGTAAAACTACAGAGAAAATTGCTGCGATTACAGGTATTCATAAATGTTTCACAATTACGACAATTTCTTGGTATGGTCAATTATTACAATAAATTCATTCCAGATGTGTCAACAAAATTACATCCATTATACCAACTGTTACAAAAAGATAGAAAATACCAATGGAATTCAGATTGCGAACATGCATTTCAAAATATCAAAGAAGACATCATGAGTGATAATGTTTTAATACCATTTGATGAGAACCTTCCTTTAATTTTAGCAACAGATGCTTCACCATTTGGAATATCAGCCATTTTATCGCATCAAACCCCTCGAGGAGAGAGACCGATAGCTTTTGCTTCTCGTAGCTTAACTTAAAGTGAATGTTACTACAGTCAAATTGATAAGGAAGCTACAGCTATATTTTGGGCATTTCATAAATTTTTCAATTAATGCTATAGAAGAAATTTTATATTGATCACCGACAATAAGCCATTAACATCGATTTTTAACCCTGATAAGAGTTTACCAGTGTTGACAGCACAACGATTATTACATTACGCACAATTTTTATCAGGATTTGATTATACAATTCAATACCGAAACACCAAGGAGCATACAAATGTTGACTACTTGTCGAGGCATCCACTGGTTACGTTACACAACGATACCGTTGAATCATATCAAATTTTTCATTTGGCTGCAGATGTACTAGCAGTGATGGCTAAAATTATAGCAAAAGAGACTAAGGTTGATACAGACCTGGCTCTAGTATACAATGCTCTACAATCTGGTAGAAGTCTAACTCATACAAATTACAAAAGCATGGAAAACCAATTGATGATTCAAGATGGATGAATTACGAGAAATTTTCGCTAGGTTTGAAATTCCAAACACATTAGTTAGTGATAACGGAACAAATTTTACGTCGTTGGAATTCCGAAATTTCTTACTTTCAAATAATATCTATCACAAATTAAGTGCACCAGCACATCCTTCAACAAACGACCAAGCAGAAAGATACGTACGAACGGTAAAAGACGGATTAAGATCAGCTTTAAACGATGGAGGCGATCTACATGTTAAACTGCACAAATTAATTATGCAATGCAGGAAAGTTGTGAATACATCTTCGGGAAAAAGTCCAGCAGAAATGGTACTTAAATTTAACTTGAAAACCCGTATTGATTTAGTCAAAATAACAGATAAACCAGAACAACAAAAGTACTACAATGAGCACGACGAGAATAAATTAATTAGAGAATTCCATGTTGGAGAGAAAGTACAAATACGAATTTATCAAAACAAAGATTGCAGATGGATATTCGGAAAAATAAAGCAGAGAGATGGCAAACTGCATTACATTGTGGATGTTGACGGAATAATAACAAACAAAAAAACATAAACAATACAATTTATTACGGAAATATATTCCCATAAGTCACACACAATAAATTACACTAGTCGCCTAAGTAAACAAACTACACGTGTTCGGCAATGACGACACAAAAAATGCATAGGCGACAATTGTGAACTATATTTTTAAAGTAGGGCACTTGCATTGCGCCCTACTCAAATGAATTTTTGTTTACACTAGCAATATTTCAAGTCCATCAATGACGATGCACGATTTTAGACATTTAGTTATTTACTATAAGATTATTATATAGTAAATCTAGGTTAAGAAATAGTATAAAAGAGTAGATTTATAAGAAAATAAAATCAGAGTTAATTTCAAACTAGAAAGACACTCGTCTTCTCATTTCACTACATTACACCCTTCGCATGGTATTGTCCAAAGTGTGAAGACTAATAGCATCATGCTAGTTGTCCCACACTAAAACAATAATTAAATACAGTAATACGAATAAATTTTTTACAATATAGACGACACATCGATCGAATGCGACGAACAATGGTTGAGAGGAACATCGTTAACTATCAGAACATTAGATTGGATGAAATGCTTTTGCTAACAACAATGCCAACACAAAAAGGAAATCCATCTACGTTATCGGTACTAATAACAACACTACGTACAGACGAAGTGAGTTCACACCAAGAGGAAAGTATAACTACGAGTGGAGCATTACCAAACGTACAGTCATCGAAGCCGATACAACCCATAGTCGGACAAAATATTGAACAATTACGAAGATCTACAAGAGTCAGGCACCCAGTAGTTAAACTTAATTAATAGAATGAATGAATGAATGAATGAAAGTTTTGAAATCTTTAGTGGGGAGACTGTTAGATATATTAGTATTAAGATATTGGACAACCCTGGTTTGATATATGTATTTGACAACCCTGGATTTAATTGACGGGTACCTTTACTTTAACTTTCTTTGTTCTTCATCAATTGATTTATTGTGTACAAAGCTCGCTCTTATGATTTTAATAAAATATATAATTTAATAGAATAACAATTGGTGCATCTACTAAATACTTCACATCCGCATTTATATGAACCCGTGTGCATTACAATTAAATAGCAAATACGGATATAATAACAACAATAAAATTAACACAAGTTCACAATTTATATTGGTGATTACTTTTAGATGCGCACAAAAATACTTGTACTTTACCATAATTCTGCAAGCGAGAGCTTTTCAACTGCACTGGTTAAATTCCAATTAACTAATGAACTTATTTTGGCCTAATGCCTCTATTTAGACTCAATCAAAAGCTTCCAGAAATATTCCAACATTGTAGACGGAAATATCGAGAAAAGACCAGAAAATTGTAGCCTTATTCCCTTATTAACAACGTACGATACTTATATGTAATAAGTCATCTTCTAAAAATAGACTTCATGTTCAATCATGTTCTTTTACAAAAACCGAGCAAACCGCACAAACCGGTTTGACTACTTGTTCGACCAGTAAGCAATGATTTAATTTGCGGGCGGTTACATTTCAAAATTTAAATAATTAAAAGTCTTACAACCTAAAAGTATGCTACATAAGAGTGCTTATTTTTAGTATGCAGTATATTCTTAGTTCTAATTTTTAGCACTTATTTTTTGTACATTGCGATTTATCTAGGATTCGAATCTTCTGCACTAATGACTACTTTTCGTAGCAATTGCTTATTTTAAGAATGGAGTATTTACATTGCGATTTATCTTAGGATTCTAATTCTATTATATGCGCTACTAACTACTTTTCGTAACATTACTCCCACCTTAATTCTGTTCGTTCCGAACAGATTCAGCACACCTTCTGTTGTTGTACCTTGTCAATCTGTCAATGTGAACAACTTTCATTTTACATCTGGGGCTTTGTTGAATCCGATATACGACATCATTAATCTCTTAATGATCTTATAAGGTCCTTCCCAACTGTTTATGACAACAAAAAATAATAGTGAAAAAAAAAACAAAAAAAAACGTAACGAATATGGGTCATCATCGATCGGACGTTTACCCCAAAATTTGCACAACAATCAGCACGGGAAATAATTTATTAGCATAAGTTGCGCAACAACTAAGCATTTATTCTTAGTAAGCATAAATTGCATCGGACGTTTACCCCAAAAATTGCACAACAATCAACACGGGAAATAATTTATTAGCATAAGTTGCAAGATAATTTAGCACTTTTTCTTAGTAAGCATAAATTGCCCACTTTACCTTAGTTTAAGTAAATTACATTTAGTAAACAAAGTAAATTGTATAAATAGTAAGGAAATTAACATAATAAAGTCATAATAAGTTACAATTTCAAACAGCTTGTTTTCAATTAAATACCTAGTTATCCTCCTACCCAAGGGAAGGTGACGTATTTTATTTCAACTGCAAGGAGCAATTTCTACAAACACCAACTCTGCTGTAGTTTTGGAGATTTACCTTTTCTTCTCTTGGGATTGTAAAGCCAGACCAAATCTCCTTCCTGAAATCCAACACAGTTTGCTTGCAGGTCATATCGCGTTTTCATCCTGTTGGATCGTTAGCCAACAATATATAACACAAACACAAACACGCACATCGGAAGTTACGTACTACTATGAGAAAATGACATTTGAGAAAATGACTTTTGAAAGAATTGTCAGTTCTTTTTTATACCCTTTTTGCTTTTTCGATCATGTCGTGGACTGAGCAGCATCGCAGTGGCTTTGGTCACTACACACGACAAATTAAGAAATCGAATTCAATTTAATAAAGATTAGTTGACATTACATTATAACTGAAGTCAATCAATATTGTTTGGTATTATTGTTTGTTCGCCGTATTTCTACTCGTGCAGGCATTCGACATAACCTCCTTTTCAATGGTCCACGTTTTGGTCTTGCCAGCCATAAATTCGCAATTCATCCAACACATCCGGTTGCTGGCATTCACTATGCTGCTCCTTACTGCAGCATGAACAGCGGTCATCCTCTGCCTTAGATCACTAACGTAGTTCTCCTTTGTTGTCGGCTCTACTGGTGGTGATCCAAATTTGATGTCACATGGTAGACAAAGTTCTCTGCCAAATACAATCATTGCTGGAGAGTTTTTAGTTGTGTTGTGGACAGCACTACGATAACCCATCATAAACAACGGTATACAACGATCCCATTCATCTTGGTTGGCATTAACTTCTTTTCGCAGATGCTCTTCCAGCGTTCTGTTTAACCTTTCGACCATTCAGTCTGACTGTGGATGTAACGGAGTAGTACTCGTTTCCTTGATGTTGAGTACTTGGCACAGCTCTTGAAAGACTTGCGATTTGGTCGGGTCCTTTGCTTGCGGCACATGTATCACACGTTCGGCACCAGTCTTCCACATCTCTGCGACAACTGACCCAATAGAAGCGGTTCCTAAATTTATCAGGCGTCTTAATAACGCCCAAATGTGCTCCTGATGTACCATTATGTAATTCTTGCAGGACTTCTTTGACTCGATTCGTTGGTAGCACAATCTGTGATTTTGTGCTTTGACCATCAGCCGATTCCCATTGCCTTGCCAGTAGTCCCTCTTCCAATCTCAATGAATGCCATTGAGCCCAGTTACTTTTTACTGTAGGACTTGCTGTTGCAATCTCGTGCCACTCCGGTCTTTCACCTTGCTCCATACATTGAAATATTGGAGCAATCGAATCATCGCTTGTTCCTCCATTCGCTGCTCTTTTGACCAGGGATCTTCGACTTGTAGTCATATTTGTGCAACTACTTCAAAGAACTTCTTGTTTTCTTGCCTTGTACAGTGTTTGCATTGGGGTGCACAAGGTCTTCTGGATAACCTGTCAGCATTATTGTGCAGCATTCCTTTTCGATGCTCTGTTCCGAATGAATATGCCTGGAGTCGTTCGATCCATCTGGCCACTTGGCCTTCTGGTTCCCTGAACTGCATTAACCACTTGAGGGCTGCATGGTCAGTTCGAAGAATAAATTCCTGACCGTATAGGTACTTGTGGAGGAGTTTGACGCTATCGACAACAGCTAGTAATTCCCTTCTGCGATAGAACCACTCCTATTCCCGCATTGCTCGCTTCAGTGTCCAGAATAAAGAGTTCTCCTGCCTGTGGATACGCCAGAATTGGAGAACTGCACAGCTTTCCCTTCAGAAATTCAAATGATTTTTGGCCCTAGAAAACTTCGCAGCTCATGTAAATTCTTTGGTACCGGCCATTCGTTAACAGTTTCCAACTTCTTGGGATCTGTGCGTACTCCTTGACTGGATACAATCTGGCCCAAATAATTCACTTCATTTGTAAAAAAGGCTACATTTCGGTGGACTGAACTTTAATCGTGCTGCTTTAATGGTTTCCAGAACTTGCCGAAGATTATTCACGTGCTCATTAAATATACGACCAAAAATAATGATGTCATTCAAATAGACCAGACATGTCTTACAGCTAAGGCCTCGCAAAACATGTTCCATCAACCGCTCGAACGTAGCAGGAGCGTTGCATAAGCCATACGGCATTTCAGAAAATTGATACAAGCCGTTTCCCGCAGTAAATGCTGTGTTCTCCTTGTTGTTGTCATGAATTGCTACCTGCCAGTATCCGCTTTTCAGATCCAATGTACTGAAGATTCTGGCAGCCGATAAGGTGCCCAACGTGTCGTCTATACGTGGTAATGGATAGCTATCCTTCTTGGTGACATCGTTCAGTTTCCGATAGTCCACACAAAATCTCGTTAAACCATCTTTCTTTTGAACAAATACCACGGGTGAGCTCGATGGGCTTTTGGACTTCTCTATGATGCCATCCTATTCCATCTTCTTAACCAGCGTTTCTGCCTCTTGTTGCTTAGCAAGTGGTAATCGTCTTGGCGCCTGTCGAATTGGAGTAGCATTTCCTGTATCGATTCGATGTTGCATTATTTTGGTTTTACCCATGTCGTTGTCGCTGAGAGCAAACACGTCGGCAAATTTCTCTAGTGCCTTTTCTGCTACTTGTTGCTGTGCTGCTGGAAGATATTGACACAGCGAACGAATTATCAGCTTCCTTTCATGGGCTAGTGGCGTATTCTTGACTATTACAGGCTGACAGTTTGCGATACAGCCCTGAGTCTTGCCAATGACTGTTCCTTCTTTTATCACGTTCGGTGATGTGTTAACATTCATTATTCTCACTGGTATCTTGGGCTAGAGTTTCACTAGAGTTTTTCCGCATACCAATCCGTTCTTATTGAAATTGGTTGGCTCCACTATTCCTACTCTACTGTACCCAAGTTCACCGTTCACATTGCCATAGATGATGTTCTCGCTCATCGGTGGTATCTCCACCTTTTCTTCAGTAATGACTGTTAGCCCACCACTCTGGTTGTCTATTATTTGCAGGGGTACTTCCACATTACGACATTTTAACACGTGGTTCTTTAGATCAAGGGACATCTCGTGCTCTGTCACGAAATACAAGCCGAATATGCATTCATTTGTAATGCTGCAACAATAAACCGATGAGAAAACCGTATTCCCCCTGTGAGGAACAAAATTCTTGTGGCCGAATTTTGTTCACACAAAACATGCAATATACTTTTTACCAAATTCGGGTGCACCCTGTACCCACGCAGTGCAACCACCAAACGCATATGAAAACAAAACAGCCAAAACAGCATCACGCCACCGGATTGACCAATCACAGCGCAGCACGCTATTTAGAATTTTTGCTGCGCAAAAAAGGTATAAAAGGGCGAGCATGCAGTCAGTCGCTCTCTTACTCTTAGTCTGCTTCCTGTGCAGTTCGGATCACGTGGTGGTAAGTCATTTTTAATAATTAATTCCTTTAATTCACTGACTATCGCTGCCGACGTCTTTCTCTGCTTTCGTCATTCGTACGACGCAACATCACTGTGTGGCTCCCCTACGGGTTGTTGCGCTGGTACATCCAGCATATCGCTGCCGACGTCTTTCTCTGCTTTCGTCATTCGTACGACGCAATATCACTGTGTGGCTCCCCTACGGGTTGTTGCGCTGGTACATCCAGCATATCGCTGCCGACGTCTTTCTCTGCTTTCGTCATTCGTACGACGCAACATCACTGTGTGGCTCCCCTACGGGTTGTTGCGCTGGTACATCCAGCATATCGCTGCCGACGTCTTTCTCTGCTTTCGTCATTCGTACGACGCAATATCACTGTGTGGCTCCCCTACGGGTTGTTGCGCTGGTACATCCAGCAGATCGCTGCCGACGTCTTTTTCTGCTTTCGTCATTCGTACGACGCAACATCACTGTGTGGCTCCCCTACGGGTTGTTGCGCTGGTACATCCAGCATATCGCTGCCGACGTCTTTCTCTGCTTTCGTCATTCGTACGACGCAACATCACTGTGTGGCTCCCCTACGGGTTGTTGCGCTGGTACATCCAGCAGATCGCTGCCGACATCTTTTTCTGCTTTCGTCATTCGTACGACGCAACATCACTGTGTGGCTCCCCTACGGGTTGTTGCGCTGGTACATCCAGCAGATCGCTGCCGACGTCTTTCTCTGCTTTCGTCATTCGTACGACGCAACATCACTGTGTGGCTCCCCTACGGGTTGTTGCGCTGGTACATCCAGCAGATCGCTGCCGACGTCTTTTTCTGCTTTCGTCATTCGTACGACGCAACATCACTGTGTGGCTCCCCTACGGGTTGTTGCGCTGGTACATCCAGCAGATCGCTGCCGACGTTCTCTCGCTGCATCCACCCCTGTTGCTTCGTCAAGGCTCGTCACCATTCTCGTCAAAACTCACGTCACTTTGTCAAGGCATTACTCAGGACGCTCACGTCTAGGCTCGTCGATACTCACGTCACTTTGTCAAGGCATTACTCAGGACGCTCACGTCTAGGCTCGTCGATACTCACGTCACTTTGTCAAGGCATTACTCACGTTACTAACGTCGAGGCTCGTCACCATTCACGTCAGTCACGTTACTCCGTCAAGGCATTACCCACGTCACTTCATCGAAGCTCTCACGTCATTCACGTCATTTCGTCGCTCAGGAGTCCCGACTATCTCACGCCTCTCACGTCACTTTGTCGAGGCATTACTAGCGTCAAGGCTCATCACCACTCACGTCACTCGTCGTCACTAACGGCAAGGCTCGTCACCCTTCACGTCGCTCGTCGTCACTAAAGTCAAGGCCCGTCACCATTTACGTCAGTCACGTCACTTCGTCAAGGCATTATCCACGTCACTTCATCGAAGCTCTAACGTCACGCACGTCACTTCGTCGCTCAGGAGTCCCGGCTGTCTCACGCCTCTCACGTCACTTTGTCGAGGCATTACTAGCGTCAAGGGTCGTCACCATTCACGTCGCTCGTCGTCACTAACGTCAAGGCCCGTCACCATTTACGTCAGTCACGTCACTTCGTCAAGGCATTATCCACGTCACTTCATCGAAGCTCTAACGTCACGCACGTCATTTCGTCGCTCAGGAGTCCCGACTATCTCACGCCTCTCACGTCACTTTGTCGAGGCATTACTAGCGTCAAGGCTCGTCACCACTCACGTCACTCGTCGTCACTAACGGCAAGGCTCGTCACCCTTCACGTCGCTCGTCGTCACTAACGTCAAGGCCCGTCACCATTTACGTCAGTCACGTCACTTCGTCAAGGCATTATCCACGTCACTTCATCGAAGCTCTAACGTCACGCACATCACTTCGTCGCTCAAGAGTCCCGGCTGTCTCACGCCTACACACCGTTCAGAAGCCTCGACGGTCTCACGCTAACGCATCGCTCAGGACTTGCGCTCGTCAAAGGCTTACGTATCGCTTAAGACTCACGTTAAATAATAGATTATAAGAAAAGTAGAAAAATAAAGAAAATACTTCGAAAAGTCCCAAAATAGAAATTTTATTGTAACGACCCCTTGCCTCAGAACCCTGGTCACGCTGAGTTTACCCCGGCTGGGAAAACTCCGTTACAATTGGCGCCCGAGCAGGGACCTTCGATAACGTAAAACAAAATATTAATAAGAAAACTTACCTGACTTTTGAGAAAGCAAGAAAGACAAGATGGTCAAGACAAGCTGGGTATACACACTCTCAAAGGAGGAGCTGCAGACCTACATGGCCGAATTTAAGTTGAACAATTCCGGTGGAGTGGAAGAGTTAAGGAAGCGCTTCATAACCCACATCTCGGGACATGACGTAACGTCGGAAGATGAGGTTCGGCTGGCGGAACTGGAAGCGAAGCACCGACGCGGCACATCACCATCACCGCCAGTGATCCTAACACCAGCCGACATACAAAAGGAAAGGAAGACCACCGTTGCGATCGCTCTGACACCACACGTTACAACACCGGCCCATGACAATAAGGAAACCGTAGCCAGCAACATAAGGTCGTGGGAACCGCAGGTCGCAATGCCGCCCCATCAAGCGAAGGGGACATCTGCGGCATCATACCCAGTAGTTATAGACACAGTACGGAAGTGGTCGGTGAAGTATGACGGTGGGAAAGACCCCATCGCTTTTGTCGAACGGCTGGAGGAGCTGGCCGATGCCTACTCCCTTGACAAGGACCTCCTGGCAAAAACTATGCCGGAATTATTGCGAGACCGAGCTCTGTTGTGGTTTCGAAATAATAACCAGCGGTGGTCGAACTGGGATGCATTTAAGAAGGACTTCCTGAGGTTCTTCTTGCCAGCCAGATACATGGAGCAACTGGATGATGAGATCCGACTGCGCCATCAGAGAGCTGGAGAGCCCTTTAAGGACTATGTCATAACCATGCAGAACCTCATGCGACATGCCAACTATACAAGGGCCCAGCAGACCGACCGGATCTTCAGGAACTGCCGCAGAGAGTACCAGCTGTACATCCGTAGGAGGGACTTCCAGGACTTACAGGATCTGATTGGATTAGCAGAAGATCTGGAGGATATAGCCGGCGCGCCAGAACAAATCAGACAGACACCTAGACCCCGACAGATGGAGAGGAACCTTCTGGTCACAGAGAGTCAGGAGGAGCGCATTAACGTTCGAACGGCATGCCGACGCTGCGGCCAAGACGGGCACACCTGGCGAAGTTGTCTAAAACAACAATTGATGTTCTGTTGGGATTGTGGCCAACGAGGAATCAGAACAATAGACTGCTGCCGTCAACTTACTTCACACGTTGAGCAGCGTCATTCTGTCCAGTTCAACAAAAGGGCAGCTCTGATCCAGGACCGACAGCGAATTCTTGCCCGCATCATGATAGGCCGCGAATCCCTCCAAGCCACCATTGATACCGGCGCATCCCGTAGTTTTGTTAGCGAACGTTTGGCCGATAGTCTTCGAAATTTAGGCAACCCCATTCCCGTGAACATCCCAATTCGAATGGCCAACGGGAGTCGGACAACAGTCCGCGAAGGGTTGAATGTCAACGTTCGTTTTGGGGTGTCATCGTGTGCACTGCGCCTGCTGGTGCTACCGACCGCCGTTGAGGACCTCACACTGGGGATGGACTTCCTTGCAAGGTCGCGAGCCACTTTAAGCTTCGGAGGCGAGTACCTATCACTCCAAACTGAACCAGCAAGACCGATTAAATGTCCGACTTGCAACAAACTCCGAAAACCAATGCAGCCACAACTACCAAAGACGCAGACAACGTCCTCTAAAGTTATCACGAGCGCAAGAGTTGATGAAAGTCACCTCTTTCCAAAGCAGCACTGTACTACAGTTGGCGTGATACAAGTGTTACCAGCTCCGATTGAACCAACTCCAGTGACGACTCCCATCAGAACTTGCCACAGACCCCCCAAGAGCCAGCACGGCAAGAAGTCGACAGCAGTAACCCAACCACAAACCCAACAACGGCAGCGAAACAAACACAACAGCGTGTGCAACAGCAAAAGCCAAAATTTAAAAGGTGAAGCCACAACGAGTGCGGCCACAAAGAGCGCAGTAATTAAAACGCAACGGCGACGGCGCAGCATTCGAAAGTCAGCGCATCAACACAACAACAACGAACGCAGCAACAAAAATCTAAATTTAAAACTTCGACAACAACAACTACAGGCACAACAACAGAGCGCAGCAGCAAAAATTGTACAACAACAACTACAGGTACAACAACAGAGCGCAGCCGCAAAATTTGTCCAACAACAACCACAGAAACAGCAAAGGCAATGCCAGTTAATCTGGAGAACAACGGAGTGCACTAGAAGAATTATACAACAACGAGCACAGCATCAGAACTCAACGCATCAAACGAACAACAATAGCAACAGGCACAGAAACAATAAAGTCGACAGCAGCAGCGATAGAAGCAGCGGAGTCAGCATAAGCATTGGCGACAGAGGTAGTACCAGCAGCAGACGCAACAATGTAAACTGGGACTACGAAAGTTGACTCCCCGCTATTAAAACTAGTTAGGGAAGCACAAGTTTTTCGCCGAAGTAACGGGGGAGTGTGAGGAACAAAATTCTTGTGGCCGAATTTTGTTCACACAAAACATGCAATATACTTTTTACCAAATTCGGGTGCACCCTGTACCCACGCAGTGCAACCACCAAACGCATATGAAAACAAAACAGCCAAAACAGCATCACGCCACCGGATTGACCAATCACAGCGCAGCACGCTATTTAGAATTTTTGCTGCGCAAAAAGGTATAAAAGGGCGAGCATGCAGTCAGTCGCTCTCTTACTCTTAGTCTGCTTCCTGTGCAGTTCGGATCACGTGGTGGTAAGTCATTTTTAATAATTAATTCCTTTAATTCACTGACTATCGCTGCCGACGTCTTTCTCTGCTTTCGTCATTCGTACGACGCAACATCACTGTGTGGCTCCCCTACGGGTTGTTGCGCTGGTACATCCAGCATATCGCTGCCGACGTCTTTCTCTGCTTTCGTCATTCGTACGACGCAATATCACTGTGTGGCTCCCCTACGGGTTGTTGCGCTGGTACATCCAGCATATCGCTGCCGACGTCTTTCTCTGCTTTCGTCATTCGTACGACGCAACATCACTGTGTGGCTCCCCTACGGGTTGTTGCGCTGGTACATCCAGCATATCGCTGCCGACGTCTTTCTCTGCTTTCGTCATTCGTACGACGCAATATCACTGTGTGGCTCCCCTACGGGTTGTTGCGCTGGTACATCCAGCAGATCGCTGCCGACGTCTTTTTCTGCTTTCGTCATTCGTACGACGCAACATCACTGTGTGGCTCCCCTACGGGTTGTTGCGCTGGTACATCCAGCATATCGCTGCCGACGTCTTTCTCTGCTTTCGTCATTCGTACGACGCAACATCACTGTGTGGCTCCCCTACGGGTTGTTGCGCTGGTACATCCAGCAGATCGCTGCCGACATCTTTTTCTGCTTTCGTCATTCGTACGACGCAACATCACTGTGTGGCTCCCCTACGGGTTGTTGCGCTGGTACATCCAGCAGATCGCTGCCGACGTCTTTCTCTGCTTTCGTCATTCGTACGACGCAACATCACTGTGTGGCTCCCCTACGGGTTGTTGCGCTGGTACATCCAGCAGATCGCTGCCGACGTCTTTTTCTGCTTTCGTCATTCGTACGACGCAACATCACTGTGTGGCTCCCCTACGGGTTGTTGCGCTGGTACATCCAGCAGATCGCTGCCGACGTTCTCTCGCTGCATCCACCCCTGTTGCTTCGTCAAGGCTCGTCACCATTCTCGTCAAAACTCACGTCACTTTGTCAAGGCATTACTCAGGACGCTCACGTCTAGGCTCGTCGATACTCACGTCACTTTGTCAAGGCATTACTCAGGACGCTCACGTCTAGGCTCGTCGATACTCACGTCACTTTGTCAAGGCATTACTCACGTTACTAACGTCGAGGCTCGTCACCATTCACGTCAGTCACGTTACTCCGTCAAGGCATTACCCACGTCACTTCATCGAAGCTCTCACGTCATTCACGTCATTTCGTCGCTCAGGAGTCCCGACTATCTCACGCCTCTCACGTCACTTTGTCGAGGCATTACTAGCGTCAAGGCTCATCACCACTCACGTCACTCGTCGTCACTAACGGCAAGGCTCGTCACCCTTCACGTCGCTCGTCGTCACTAAAGTCAAGGCCCGTCACCATTTACGTCAGTCACGTCACTTCGTCAAGGCATTATCCACGTCACTTCATCGAAGCTCTAACGTCACGCACGTCACTTCGTCGCTCAGGAGTCCCGGCTGTCTCACGCCTCTCACGTCACTTTGTCGAGGCATTACTAGCGTCAAGGGTCGTCACCATTCACGTCGCTCGTCGTCACTAACGTCAAGGCCCGTCACCATTTACGTCAGTCACGTCACTTCGTCAAGGCATTATCCACGTCACTTCATCGAAGCTCTAACGTCACGCACGTCATTTCGTCGCTCAGGAGTCCCGACTATCTCACGCCTCTCACGTCACTTTGTCGAGGCATTACTAGCGTCAAGGCTCGTCACCACTCACGTCACTCGTCGTCACTAACGGCAAGGCTCGTCACCCTTCACGTCGCTCGTCGTCACTAACGTCAAGGCCCGTCACCATTTACGTCAGTCACGTCACTTCGTCAAGGCATTATCCACGTCACTTCATCGAAGCTCTAACGTCACGCACATCACTTCGTCGCTCAAGAGTCCCGGCTGTCTCACGCCTACACACCGTTCAGAAGCCTCGACGGTCTCACGCTAACGCATCGCTCAGGACTTGCGCTCGTCAAAGGCTTACGTATCGCTTAAGACTCACGTTAAATAATAGATTATAAGAAAAGTAGAAAAATAAAGAAAATACTTCGAAAAGTCCCAAAATAGAAATTTTATTGTAACGACCCCTTGCCTCAGAACCCTGGTCACGCTGAGTTTACCCCGGCTGGGAAAACTCCGTTACACCCCAAACGTGACACTACAGGAGCACTCTCCTTTAATTGCTGCAACTTCACCCGTCGCTGTCCTCAAATTATAACGAAATACTTTTTCCAATACCTTTGGACACCACTTTGGGATTTACAACTTATCTGGACGCTCCTGTATCCATGGTAAAATTACATGGTTCTCCTTCTAACACACCACTAACTGTCCTTTCCAAGTTTGGCAATGTTTACTGTGACCTTGGGGCTCTCTCCCCTCTTCAACAGCTTACGCCACGTAAAGCTGGTGCAACTTAGTTTTCCTGGTCTGCAGCTACGAGGTAAGCTGGCTGCTGCACTTCACTCATCTGTGATGAGCCTATCTGCCGTAAATTTTCAGGCCTCTCAACACGATTCGCAGGCTGTACTATAGTTTGTACCGGTCTTGGCTCCTTGTAATCGCGCATCAAATGTCCAGGTTTCTGGCATCTAAAACATTTTGGACGAGAATTTGATGTGGAATTCCTGTCGTTCTGGAAGCGTCCAGTTTTTGTTTCTCGGATTTCCTCTTTAATAAGGGCTTTTATTTGTGTAATATCCTCTGTTTCCAGCTTGCGCAATCTAACCAATTCAGTAGACAAACTGGCTCTAGCTGCTTCGAATTCCAAAGCCGATGCCAACACTTCATTCATCGACTTTCCTCTGGCTGTTGTCCTTAAATGAAGTTTGAATCTCGGTTAGCATTAATGAACGCATCTACTGCTAGTCCGTCCAAGATACCAGCCGGAACCCCACAATAGGCTAGTCGTGCTAGCTTAGTTATTTCACGTTCTTATTCTTGAAAGCGTTCTCCTCGCTGTTGTTTCTTCTTCATTTCATTTCATTTCATTTCATTTCATTTTTATTTATGATCTTAAGTGTTAGTACAAAAGACTGAGTCTTATAGTGTACAAAATTTTTTTAGCTAATAAATGCAAGTATGAAACTGTGATATAAGCTAACAAACTTGAGATAATAATACTCGATAAAGTATAAAAATTTAGAGGTTAAAAACAAACTAAAATAAAGAAGGTATAGGAACAAAAGTAAAAAGAAAGAAAGAAAGGAAGGAGTAATAGAAAGCAGGGTTCATGGGGGAATTATTGAAAATTATAATGATCGTAGATAGCCCTCCGGAAGCGCGATGCGTTAGCTATTAATTTTAGAGAAGGCGGCAATGAGTTCCACAGTCGGGTGGCATGAACGAGAAAGTGCCTTGAGGAATTAAGAAAATTATATTTCGGTATAATAAGAGTGCTATTCCTGGAGGATCGGGTAAAACGCAGTTTAATGTATAGGTACGCCGGGGTACGTGCTACAATGATATTATGTAAGAAGATATAGTTTCTGGCGTCCAGAAGCCGCCTCAGAGGGCAACCGAAAACGTTATTGAACAGGGCTGAGGTGTGATCGTATCTACGAAATTTATACACGTATCGAATCGCGTCATTGCAAGCCACCAACAGCTTATGTTCCGAGTGGGAGTCAAGTTTGCTATATATTACATCTACAAAGAGAATATTAGGTAGAATTAAGGATTTCACCAGCATGCGTCTAGTTTCCAATGGTGTAAAATCACTAGTTAGCCATAACTTGCGCAATATATCATATATGCGACCGACAATAAAGTTAATATGGTTAGAGCAAGAAAGATCACCATTTATTTTTATCCCCAGGCTGGTAACACAGTTAGAAAAAGTTAGCCGGTTGTCGGCCAGGTAAATAGGGGGAAAGTTGGAAACATCGTAATTATCATGTGAAATTGCAATAACCTGCGACTTTATAGGATTTAACTTCAAACCAAAGGTGGAAGACCATAAGGAAATGGCGGCCAAATCCTCATTTAAACGACAAACGAGATCTTCAATAAGACCTATTGGCCTCGAAATGTAAATTTGAAGGTCATCAGCATAAAGGTGAAAGTTACAGTTTTTAAGAACACATGTTAAGTCGTTTATATAAATGCAAAATAGAACCGGACCCAAAATGGAGCCTTGTGGAACACCGGCCTCAACTCGACAGTAAGAAGAGTAAGTATCGCCAACAAGAACTCTCTGATACCTGTTAGAGAGATAGTCCCTTACAAGCTTAACAGAATTATCTCCAAATCCAAAGAGTTGTCTGAGTTTATTACAGAGAATATTATGATTTATAGTGTCAAAGGCCTTTGAGAAATCTAACAAACAAAGTAAAGTAATATGATAATCGTCAAACGAGTTGGGAATGTCGTCCATCACTTTTACCATTGCTGTCTTGCAACTATGCTGAGGGCGGAAACCGGATTGCAATGGAGACAAAAGGTTGTGGGCACTAATATAGAATGTGATCTGCTTTGTAATTAGTTTTTCAAAGATTTTTGATATGCACGACAGTATACTTATTGGTCGGTAGTCGGTTGGAATAGAGGCATTAGCTTTTTTTGCAATTGGAATTATTTTAGCAAATTTCCAAGTATTCGGAAACGATGAAGAAGTAATGCAAAAGTTAAAAATATGAGACAGGGGGCTAAGGATCACTGGAATAATCAATTTTAAAAATTTTAAAGATATACCATCGTCTCCAACTGAGTAGGAATGTAGTGACATGATGCTTCTAGCCACGTCTACCTCAGAAAACGTGGAAAATTCAAAAGTCGAGGGACAAACATTATGATACGCCACTGGAGTCAATGGGCGGGAGCTAGGTGATGCAGATGTAAGAAAATGGTTATTAAGCTCAGTTGGGTCAAGTTGACTGTCAAATGGAACTTTGTCCCCAATACCAATATCTCGAAGATTTCTCCACAGTTGTTCCAATGGGAGAGAGGGACACAATTTTGAAGAGAAGTAGTTCCGCTTTGCATTACGGATAGTTAAAGTCGCAGAATTACGTGCCAGACGGTAAAATTGCCAATTGTATTCGGACGGAAACCGCCTCTAACCAAGATATTTTTTGCGACGCAGTTGGATTGAATGCAAGACAGTGGAAGTGAACCACGGTCTTTGAACATTGCTCACCCTTACGGACTTAAGAGGAACGTACATTTCAAACAAATAAGAAATCAAGGAGTTGAAATAAATAATTTTATTGTCCGCCTCTGCAATACTCCAACAATAACTCCATGGAAGTGCAAAAGCTTCTGCAAAGAGAGATGGAAGAGTTATTCTGTTAAAATCACGATAGGAAAAGGAAAGGGGCTCAGGGTTAAGGGAAAAATTTAAGTTGAAGGTGCAGAATATTAAATCGTGATCAGATATTGATTCCATACTAACTTGATCTTGAAGTAAGACTAAGGACGGGTCAGAAACTACTACCAGGTCTAATAAGCTAGGAGTAGCATTAGGGGCATAACGAGTAGGAAAAGTGTTAATGACAGATAATCCACATGCAGAGACATAATCAATAGTCTGACAATCATTTTTTAGCAAGTCAGTGTTGAAATCTCCACAAACAATAATAATTATTAGTGTAACGAGCTGAAAAAGAAGATATTGAGGTAAAAAAAGGTTCGAGAGAACAAGTGCGATTTGGGTTGTAGACGCATGCCACAAGACATTTAATATGATTATCAGAAATTTCAGCAATTATGAATTCAACCCCACAGCCAACCGAATTTTTCAAAACAGCGCACCTAAGTCCCGTCCTACATAAATAGCAACCCCACCACCAAAAGTATTTGTTACACGGTCATTTCTGTGTAATTTGAAATTATTAATGTTATAAGAACTATCATTGATGTATGGCTTGAACCACGTTTCACTTACACATAAGACATCAACATTAGACTTATCAAATAAGCAACTTAAGTAATCAATTTTTGTTTGGTTTAAACTACGTGTATTCAAATGACACAGTTTGAAGCCTCTTTGTGCATTACATAGTATTGACAACATCACTCTGGCTGACTCGTTAGTGCCACCAGCAGACATCCCGCTACCGCACATAAAGAATAAGAGTTAATGAAATAAATACGCAAGCACTCAGAAAAAGAATACCTACATCACTGTAATTTGCAATAAGAGATGAAAGTGGAGTAGAAAAATAGTAGGAAAAATTAAATAAAGAGAAAAAGAGGAAGTTATTATTGCATTTTAATGCAAAACTGTAAAAGCAAAAAAAGTATGAAATATTATTATGATAAAAAGGCAGAAGAGGAATGATAATAAATTTCGTGCTCCTATTGAATGCTGGGGTCAACGACATCTACGATCTCCTCTAGCTGATGTGCAAGTTCTCGCTTAGCAATAAAGAGAGGTTCTCCTCACTTTCAATACGAATTGGGTTATCGGATTCTCTTAAACTGACATATATTGAGCCGCGGCGAGAGAAAGCTGAGTGCGGCGTCCTCCTGTTTTTTAGTTTTATTGCAGCACGTAAAACAGATCGGGCATGAACAGACAGACTCTCGTTGATATAGATGGGTAGGTCAGAGTCCAGTCCAATACATCGAAGATTTAACGGTTGCCCAGTATTCTTTCGATGAGCTGCAGCAGATTTAAGGAAGAGCGTTTTGTCATACGGTGTACAAAATTTTATAACGACCGGGGAGGTTATAGAATTAGGTTTTATTCTCGTCCGGAAAACATTCTTCATAGGAGGCGGTCGAAGAGCAAAAGTGTGACAAAGATGGTTCACATAGAGCTTGAGGTTTTCTTCTGCATTTGCTGGAATATTGAAGATTACAACGTCAGCTGAGACATCAGCGAGAGTTTTTTCATGAAACGCAACTTTCTCTCTCAATATTTTGATTTCTCCTTGTAATCCATCGATTGTAGCATTGCTCTTCATCACCTGATTAAGTTTGGAGTGAATATCACTCCGATCTGCTTCTAAAGAGCTGACCCTAGATCCAATAGAGTCAATACTTGCCTTTATTGCAGCAAGTTCGCTGGCTATTGTGTTTTTTACGCGCTGCTCACTTTCATCCATCTTTGCCAGAAGTAGCGACGTCTGCTCTTTGAGCTCTTTGGCAATAACAGCGTCTGAGAATGCTCGCGTAGACTTACGCGCAGGCGACGCACAATTATCCAATGCACCAGATGGGGGGAAGTGTTATTGGCGGTTGTGGGTCGCAGGCATCTTTCTCCTTTTTGTCGTTTTGGGTTATTCATGCTGATAGGCCAAATTTAGAATAGAAGTAAAAGTTCCAAAGATTTATTCGAGGTAGAATCACAATCACAAATCACCACTTCACACACCGCCTAATACAAATATCAGATCAAAAGAGATTAATTAGTAAATTAGCTGAAGAGAACAGCAAAACTGCAAAACTGCGGAGCGAGTAAAAACGCGTCTAGTTGCTAGCAGACATCACAGACAACTTCTGGAGCTTTATTTTGCTTAACTCCTGGGTGTGAGACTGTCCGTTACGCAAGTCCAACTCTTTCAAGATTCTTCCGGAACTGCATTTGGAATCATTTGTAATACAGCAGCCGCCTTTCCCCTCAACGCCAGGATTAGAGTATTTAGTTGTTCTTCAGTACCCCATCCATTGTGTTGTACAGCAGCTGTAAACTGGACTTTAAAAATTTCGAAAGGTGTCTCGCCATCGAACGCATGTGGCTTCAAAATTCCTTTCTGGTTACTAGAAGATTCTGGAATGTCTCTGGTACTGCTTTGTTTAGAGTTTTCCCTGACGTACTGGGTGCGACTATCCAATCGGGTCTCAAACTTTTTAATTTTTCCTTCCAAGCCACTCACTTCTTTATGAATTCCATTTATCTCACTTTTAAGTGATGTTTGAATTCCACTCATTTCTCCCTTGAGCGTTTCTTGAATTTCGCTCGTTTCATCTCTTAGCTTTTCTTGAACAAGATCAAGCTTTCCATTTTTTCTGATCAAATTTGAAATTCAAATGTTGATTTTGTTATTTTGTTGCTCAAACTTATCGACCAGTTTGGAAATTAACTGCTGATTTTGCTGATCCAATTCTTTCTTTAGTTCTTCGCTCTGCTGCTAAATTTGTTGATTCAGCTTTTGGCTTTGCTGTTCCAACTTGTCGCTAATTTGAAAATTCAATTTTCTTGTTTAAAGAAAAGGGTGGTGTGCTAAGAATGGAAGCGATGTTGCAAGTTTTAATGCAACAAATGAATAGCAAATTTGACCAGCAAAGATAACAAATGCAGCGGCAAAGTGAAGAGTTAAGAAAAGTCTTGAATTTTCAAATGAAGCAGCAAAATGAGCAAATGAACAGCAAGCTGGACCGGCAAAGTGAACAATCGCTGCAACAGAGTCAGGGGAACAAACAGACAGATGAATCTAGAATTGAGTTCCAAGCTAAACGAGAAGTTGGACCAGCAGAAGAAAGATGTGAATTTTCAAATAAGTGATAAGGAAAGCAAAACCAAAAGCTTAATCGATAAAATAAACATCAGAGACAGGAAATGAACCAGGAATTAAATTCCAAATTTGATCTACAAAAGCAGGAATTTACTCGGCAAATCCAAGAACTGAACTCAAAATTTGATCAGCAAAATCAAAAGCTGGATGTTATTCAAGAAGAGCTAAGAGCTGAAATGAGCGAAATTCAAGAAACGCTCAAAGGAGAAATAAGTGGAATTCATGAAGATGTGAGTGGTCTGGAAGGAAAAATTAAAGAGTTCGAGACCCGATTGGAAAATCGTACCCAATTCGAAAGAGAGAATACTCCACAAAGCAGTACCAGAGAAATTACAGAATTTTCTAGCAACCAGAAAGGAATATCTAAGCCTCCTGCGTTCGAAGGCGATACAGAATTTGAAAATTTCAAAGTCCAGTTTGCAGCTGCTGTACAGAATAATGGATGGGGTGCTGAAGAACAGCTAAATTCTCTAATCCTAGCATTGAGGGGCAAGGCGGCTGATGTATTGCAAATGATTCCAAATGCTGAGATGAGTTCTGGAAGAATCTTGAAAGAGTTGGACTTGCGTTATGGACAGTCTCACACCCAGAAGTTAAGCAAAATACAGCTCCAGATGAAGAAACAACAGCGAGGAGAACGACTTCAAGAGTTAGAACGGGAAATAATGAAGCTAGCACGACAAGCCTATTTTGGGATTTCGGCTGGTATCTTGGACGGACTAGCAGTAGATGCGTTCATTAATGATATCCGAGATTAAAACTTCATTTGAGGACAACAGCCAGAGGAAAGTCGATGAATGAAGTGTTGGCATCGGCTTTGGAATACGAAGCAGCTAGAGCCAGTTTGTCTACTGAATTGGTTAGATTGCGCAAGCTGGAAACAGAAGACATTACACAAATAAAAGCCCTTATTAAAGAGGACATCCGAAAAACAAAAACTGGAAGCCCTCAGAACGACATAGACCCAACAACATTCTCATTCTCGTCCAAAATGTTTTAGATGCCAGAAACCTGGACATTTGATGCGCGACTGTAAGGAACCCAGACCAGTACAAACTACAGTACAGCCAGTGAATCGTGTCAAGAGGCCGAAAAAATTTCGGCAGATAGGCGCATCGCAGATGAATGAGGTGCAGCAGCCAGTTTACCTCGTAGCTGCAGACCAGGAAACTAAGTTGCACCAGCTTTACGGGGCGTAAGCTGGTGAAGAGGGAAGAGAGCCCCAAGGTCACAGTGAACATTGCCAAACTTGGAAAGGACAGCCACAGCTTGGTTGTTAATGGTGTGTTAGAAGGAAAACTATGTACGTCTACCTTGGATACAGGAGCTTCCAGATCAGTTGTGAATCCCAAAGTGGTGTCCAAAGGTCAAGTGAAAAAAGTATTTCGCTATAATTTGAGAACAGCGACAGGTAAAGTTGCACCCATTAAAGGAGAGTGCTCCTGTAGTGTCATGTTTGGAGGAATACGGGTTTCTCATCGGTTTATTGTTGCCAGCATTAGAGATGAATGCAAATTAGGCTTGGATTTCATGACAGAGCACGAGATGTCCCTTAATCTAAAGAACCACGATTTAATATGGCGTAATGTGGAAGTACCTCTTCAAATAAATGACAACCAGAGTGGTGGGCTAAGAGTCATCACTGAAGAAAAAGTAGAGATACCACCGATGTGCGAGAAAATCATCTATGGCAAGGTGAACGGTGATCTTGGGGACAGTACAGTAGGAATAGTGGAGCCAACCAATTTCAATAAGAACGGATTGATATGCGGAAGAACTCTAGTGAAACTCCAGCCCAAGATACCAGTGAGAATAATAATTGTTAGCCCATCACCGAACGTGATAAAAGAAGGAACAGTCATTGGCAAGACTCAGGGAGTAAGCTGTATCGCAAACTGCCAGCCTGTAATAGTAAAGAATACGCCACTAGACCTAGAAAGGAAGCTGATAATTCGTTCGCTGTGTCAACATCTTCCAGCAGCACAGCAGCAAGCAGCAGAAAAGGCACTAGAGAAATTTGCCGACGTGGTTGCTGTCAGCGACAACGACATGGGTAAAACCAAAATAGTGCAACATCGAATCGATACAGGAAATGCTACTCCAATTTGACAGGTGCCAAGACGATTACCACTTGCTAAGCAACAAGAGGCAAGAGGTTAAGAAGATGGAATAGGATGGAATCATAGAGAAGTCCAATAGCCCATGCAGCTCACCCGTGGTACTTTTTAAAAGAAAGATGGTTCAACGAGATTTTATGTGGACTATCGGAAACTGAACGATGTCACCAAGAAGGATAGTTATTCATTACCATGTATAGACGACACGTTGGAAGCGGATACTGGCAGGTAGCAATTCATGACAACGACAAGGAGAAGCCAGCATTTACTGCGGGAAACGGCTTGTATCAATTTTCTGTAATGCCGTTTGGTTTATGCAACGCTTCTGCTACGTTCGAGCGGTTGATGGAACATGTTTTGCGAGGCCTTAGCGGGAAGACATGTCTGGTCTATTTGTATGACCTCATTGTTTTTGGTCGTACATTTAATGAGCATGTGAATAATCTTCGGCAAGTTCTGGAAACCATAAAAGCAGCAGGATTAAAGTTGAGTGAAAAATGAAGTGAATTATTTGGGCCACATTGTATCCAGTCAAGGAATACGCACAGATCCCAAGAAGTTAGAAACTGTTAACGAATGGCCGGTACCAAAGAATTTACATGAGCTGCGAAGTTTTCTGGGGCTATGCTCCTCTAATCGACGATTTGTGCCTAACTACGCAGATGTTGCACGAAGCCTTCGTCGCCTTACTGAGAAGAACCAAAAGTTCCAATGGTCGAGCGAGCACTAAAAATCATTCGAATTGCTGAAGGGAAGTGTAGTTCTCCAATTCTGGCGTATCCACAGGCATGAGAACTCTTTATTCTGGACACTGATGCGAGTAATGCGGGAATAGCAGCGGTTCTATCGCAGAAACAAGAAGGAAAGGAGCATGTAATAGCGTACTACAGCCGTTCGCTTTCTAAAACCGATAAGAACTACTGCGTGACGCGAAGGGAATTGCCAGCTGTTGTCGATAGCGTCAAACACTTCCACAAGTATATGGGCAAGAATTTCCTCTCCGAACTGACCTCAACTGAGCACTCAAATGTTTAATGCAGTTCAGTGAACCTGAAGGTCAAGTGGCGAGATGGATGGAACGACTCCAGGAATATTCATTCAGAACAGAGCATTGCGTCACGGCAATAAAATGGGCTAAGCCCTTTATTAAAATTCAAAATAAAATACAAATCGATTTACAATATATCACATTCCTCACGTTTGTAGCCGGTTTCAATTTATTTTCTCAGAATTCTCTCTGAATCATTGAAAAAGCAATACGAAAAAACAAACACGAAACTAAAACAACGCGAGTCCAAATGCTTTCATCAATGGATCATGGTTAGGGAAAACTACAAAAAAACATGACCAAGAAAATACTACAAACTTTAAAAATAATGTAAATAATACTGAAAAAATTTTTTTTTTAATATATATTTTATATTCAATAAACAGCTTATGAGCATTTCATCTTTCATCCTTCAGGAAATTGTTCACGGCTAATTTGAAGGCCTGCAGATTATTAGATTCGGGAAACATGGGATCGACCAATTGATTCCACATCAAGGAGACTCTCGGAATAAAGGAGGATTTAAAGTGTTTGGTTCTACATGAAAAAAGTTTTAAGGCAAACCTATGTTGATTGGACCTTAAACGAGTGTTTACGTTACTGCCAATAGGACCTGGAACTAGAGAATGGGTTTCTAAAGCAGTAGTAAAATTTGTAGAAAACAGATAAAGCTCTAACATTTCGTCTGTGATCCAAAGTATCAAGAGACGAAGTAACGGTTACATTGTTCATCAAACGGATAACTCTATTCTGAATTCCATCAATATAAAGCAAATGCGATCTTGGAGCCCCACACATATGAATTATATTCTAAAATTGGTCTAACATAAGATTTATATAATCTTTATACTTTAGAGAGAGTGAAGTAGAAGTTACAACGTCTCATGAAGCCCAAACATTGGCTAGCTCTTTTTGAAATTTCATAAATGTGTTCGTTCCAGAAAAGATCACTTGATACTTTTAAACCTAACAACTTAAGTGAATCTGATCTCGCAATATGGGAACCATTAATAACAGGTATAACGTAATGTTGAACTGTCTTCTAAGAAAAAAGACAAGTCTGGAATTTATTCATCCCTATTAGAACTGCCACAATCAAGAATGACAGGAAAGTTAGACAGAACTGTTGTGTTTATTAATTCACGCGATTCAATCATGCGAGAATTGCAATCTTTTTGACTAAGAGACTTAATGGAAGCCGATAACGTTGTATCATAAGTTAATTAATGGATATCGCAAGTTGTAGAAGACACCAGGTTGTTGATATATATCAAGAAGAGCGTGGGCGGCAAGGATGACCCTTGAGGCACGCCAGCAATGATCCCATGTGAAGCTGAAGATCATTTAATAATTAATACAACTTTTATCTTACGGTTCCATAAATAATCCTCAATCTTATTAATAAGACAATCATGTCATACTCTATCAAAAGCTTTAGAAATATCTAAGGAAACAACGCTTGATTCACCTAGGTTTTCAATGCTTCGCTCCAAACAATGAGTCATGCACGTCATGAGTTCACCTGAAGAGCAATTTTTACGAAAACCATACTGTACATCGGATCAAATAACATTCGAATCCAGATACCTCATTAGTCTGAAATTAACGATAGATTCCATTACCTTCGATAGAACCGACAACAAAGCCATATGACGGTAGTTCGTAGGTGCCGATTTATCACATTTATTCAGAACGGGTTAAATATTTGCTATTTTCCAACACTACACTTGACTTCATTGAGAGATGAAACAATTTGCTAAGCGGTTTTGCCAAAGTATGATGACATATTTTCAGTGCTAATGGCGGAATACTGTCGGGGCCAGTCGTTTTATTGTGGTCAAGTTAATTAAGAATCTTTGAAACAACCCGTGGCCGGAAATAGATTTTTGATATACCTGGGCCTAGATTCGGGAGAATTGAAAGGCTTTGGTTAGTTAAAAGAAGGGTAGACGCACAAGCAAAATGAGAAGCTAAGAGATTAGCTTTCTCAATATCAGTTCTATAATGTATACCATTAAGAAATAAAGAAGGAATAGACGAAGTATTGTCTGCAAAGTTTCTTTTAACCAATGCAGCAAACGACCAAAAGCTTCGACTGTTTGAACCAGAATCCAAATTTTTCGCATGTTATCTCGAATCTTAAGGTCCTTTTTAATATAACGTTTGATCTGTTTCTAGCTATTCGAAACTTTACAAGGTTTTCTTCAGAAGTGCAGTTAACGTAGTCTAAATGGGCTGCTTTTTTACACGCGACTGCTGACCTGCAATTTTCGTTAAACCATTTATTCTTACGAGTATTGTTTTTTTTAAATGAAGAGGAATGCAATTTTTCATTACTAACAAAATGGTTGACGTGATAAGTTGTGATGCTTCAAATGCGCTATAAAATTGGTTCAGAAGCTCCCAGTTAGCATTTTTATAGTGCCAGAGTAGCATTTTATGAGTAGGCTTTATAAGGGCTGGTGTTATGGAAAATTTGGCTACTACCAAAGCATGGTCAGAAAGTCCTAATGGAGCAGATACATCAGTTTCACCAGAACTATCTCTACTATTCGAATAGGTCAACCATGAATCATTGTGGACCTTAAAATCGCCCAAGACAACCAATTCTGATAATGGTGAGGATTGGTAAATTTTGTCTATAGTTTCCGATAAATAATTAAACTCAATTTTAGTGTCATCAGATAACAAATTAGGACTACGATAAAGGGAACAAATAAACATCGAATGGTTTGAAATATTAATTTCAATCCATATCGTATTGAACATGGGATTGCAGTTTGGAATAATACATTTAGGTACACTAAAACAGATGTCATCTCGAATAAATAGAATAACCCCACGATGTAGAACCAAACAGTCGACACGAGAATACCCCGGACAATGAAAATCATTTGGGGTACCCATATAAGGCATGCGTTTTTATTAAACTTAGAACCACAAGTTTATTCGCGTCAAGATGTGCTACGATCGAGTTGAAATTACTTTTAATGCCGCGAATATTTATGATGAATGAATTTCAAAATATGAATTCATTTCACAATGCAAAAATTCCGAACCCGGCAACATGGTGAAAATATATGAAAAATTAGTTTAGAATAATATAAAATATTTAAAATATTAATAATAGCAACAAAACTAATAAGATTTTCAAAAAAACCAAATAAGACTATAAGTCGAAGATGGCTGGACAAAAGAGCAGCCAAGGGAGGAACAAGTATGCGATGATTCGATTGCTCCAATATTTCAATGGATGGAGCAAGGTGAGAGACCGGAGTGGCACGAGATTGCAACAGCAAGTCCTACAATAAAAAGTTACTGGGCTCAATGGCAGTCATTGAGATTAGAAGATGGACTACTAGTAAGGCAATGGGAATCGGCTGATGGTCGTAGCACAAAATCGCAGATTGTGCTACCAACAAACAGAGTCAGAGAAGTCCTGGAAGAATTACATAGCAGTACATCAGGGGCACATTTGGGCGTTAATAATAATGTAGATAAAGTCAGGAATCGCTTCTATTGGGTCAATTGTCGCAGAGATGTGGAAGACTGGTGCCGAACGTGTGATACATGTGCCGCAAGCAAAGGACAACAACCAAAAACCAGAGGAAAAATGCAACAGTACAATGTTGGAGCACCATTTGAGCGTGTGGCAATGGACATAGCTGGTCTATTCCCAGAAACAAGAGATGGAAATCGCTATATACTCGTTTGCATTGATTACTTCAGTAAATGGGTAGAAGCATATCCCATCGCAAACCAGGAAGCTAGCACGGTGGCTAGGGCATTCGTGGACAATTGGATCTGCAGATTTGGAGTACCACTGGAATTATATTCCGATCAAGGGCGGAATTTTGAATCGCTAATCTTTCAAGAGCTGTGCCAAGTACTCAACATCAAGAAAACGAGGACTACTCTGTTGCATCCACAGTCAGACGGAATGTTATTATTACTGTTTGTGAATTAAAGTTATTATTTGTAAATTAATAAACTTGTGTTGTGTTTTATTTGCAAAATCCTTTACGAACACGAAAGCCTGAACTTCGTAACAATTGGTGTCAGAAGTGGGATTTTGCAAATCGTGAGACATTAAAATTTTGCAAATCGTGTAAATTGAGAGACAATAAAATTTACAAATTGTGAGACAGTAATATTTTGGAATAAAATTAATTTTTGATTTTCCAAACCGATAAACAGTAAATAATAAAATGGAAAGTGCTGTTAACATTAAATCCTATAGCTTCCAGGAGCTTAAAGAAGAGCTTGGAAGGCGAGGTCTAAGCACTGCTGGAAATAAGCAGGAGCTATTTCTCCGGTTACAACAAGTCGTTACAGGGAAAAAACAGGAAGCCTGTGAAGTGTTTTCAATTGAGACGGAGTTAGTGGAGCGAAAAACGGCTACTTGGGAAGAAAAGGGTGGTGTGTCAAGCATGGAACCGATGTTGCAAGTTATAGTTCAGCAAATGAAGGAAATGAAGCATCAAAGTGAACAAACGAACAGCAAGTTTGACCAGCAAAGAGAAGAAATGAAGCGGCAAAGTGAACAGGGAAAGCACTCTAGAAAGCAGCAACAGAGTCATTCCAGAATCTTCTAGTAACCAGAAAGGAATTTTGAAGCCACCTGCGTTCGATGGCGACACAGCTTTTGAAAATTTCAAAGTCCAGCTTACAGCTGCCGTACAACACAATGGATGGGGTGCAGAAGAACAGCTAAATTCCCTGATCCTAGCGTTGAGGGGCAAGGCAGCAGACGTATTGCAAATGATTCCAAATGCTGAGATGAGTTCTGGAAGAATCTTGAAAGAGTTGGACTTGCGTTATGGACAGTATCACACCCAGGAGTTAAGCAAAATTCAGCTCCTGATGAAGAAACAACAACGAGGAGAACGACTTCAAGAATTAGGGCGGGAAATAACTAAACTAGCACGACAAGCCTATTGTGGGGTACCGAGTAGTATCTTGGAAAGACTGGCAGTGGATGCGTTCATCAATGATATCCGAGATGAGCAATTAAAACTTCATTTGGGGACAACAGCCAGAGGAAAGTCCATGAATGAAGTATTGGCATCGGCTTTGGAATACGAAGCAGCTAGAGGCAGTTTGTCTACTGAAATGGTTAGATTGCGCAAGCTGAAAACAGAGGACATTACACAAATAAAAGCCCTTATTAAAGAGGAAATCCGAAAAACAAAAACTGAAAGCCCTCAAAACGACGAAAACCAATATCTAATTCTCGTCCAAAATGTTTTAGATGCCGGAAACCTAGACATTTCATCCGCGACTGCAAGGAACCAAGATTAGTACAAACTACAATACAGCCAGTGAATCGTGTCAAGAGGACTGAACATTTACGGTAGATATTCGCATCACAGATTAATGAGGTGCAGCAGCCAGCTTACCCCGTAGCTGCAGACCAGGAAGACTAAGTAACACCAGTTTTACGGGGCGTAAGCTGGTGAAGAGGGAAGAGAGCCCCATGGTCAGTTGGTTGTTAGTGGTGTGTTAGAAGGAAAACTATGTACGTTTACCTTGGATTCAGGAGCTTCCAGATCAGTTGTGAATCCCAAAGTGGTGTCCAAAGGTCAAGTGAAAAAAGTATTTCGCTATAATTTGAGAACAGCGACAGGTGAAGTTGCACCAATTAAAGGAGAGTGCTCCTGTAGTATCATGTTTGGAGGAATACGGTTTTCTCATCGTTAATATGGCGTAATGTGGAAGTACCTCTTCAAATAAATGACAACCAGAGTGGTGGCCTAAGAGTCATCACTGAAGAAAAAGTAGAGATACCACCGATGTGCGAGAAAATCATCTATGGCAAGGTGAACGGTGATCTTGGGGACAGTACAGTAGGAATAGTGGAGCCAACCAATTTCAATAAGAACGGATTGATATGCGGAAGAACTCTAGTGAAACTCCAGCCCAAGATACCAGTGAGAATAATAAATGTTAGCCCATCACCGAACGTGATAAAAGAAGGAACAGTCATTGGCAAGACTCAGGGAGTAAGCTGTATCGCAAACTGCCAGCCTGTAATAACGGGTGTTTTTTTAAGAGGTTGCCGATTTTTTTTTTGAATAAAACACATATAAAATTATGAAATGACCAAAATTTTTTTTTATTTGGTAGATAATTTTTTGGCATTTAACATTTAAACACAATTTCTGGCATATGGCTACCACGACTATTTTTCACAAATGTCATTCTGGAGGTCCAATTTTCCAGCACTTTTTCAAGCATTTGAGGGCGTATGTCAGCAATGACACGTTGAATATTGGTTTCCAAAGCGTCAATCGATTGAGGTTTATCCACATAAACCAATGACTTCACGTATCCCCACAAAAAGTAATCGAGTGGCGTCAAATCGCACGAACGCGGAGGCCAATTCACCGGACCATTTCTCGAAATAATGTTGTCGTTGAAAGTTTCTTTCAATAAGTCGATTGTTTCACGTGCTGTATGGCAAGTGGCACCATCTTGTTGAAACCACATTTCATCCATATCCATATCTTCAAGATTTGACAACAAAAACTCATTTAACATGGTTCTGTATCGATTTCCATTCACGGTAACGCGTCGTCCTTCCTCATTTTTAAAGAAATATGGACCGATGATCCCACCAGCCCATAGACCGCACCAAACAGTACATTTATCAGGATGCATTGGTAATTCTTGAACGGCGTGTGGATTATCTTTGCTCCAAATGCGACAATTTTGTTTGTTGACGTATCCATTTAACAAAAAATGCGCCTCATCACTGAAGAGAATTTTACGGTAAAAAAATGGATCTTCGTTCAATTGATTTAACGACCAATCACTGAATTCACGGCGCAAACGATGGTCGTGTGGCTTTAATTCTTGCGCCAATTGAATTTTGTATGGCACCAAACCCAAATCTTTACGTAAAATTTTCCATAAAGTCGATGGACAAAGTCCAATTTGCTGAGCACGACGACGAATCGATAAATTGTCGTTTTCTTCGACACTGGCCTCAACGACAGCAATATTTTCTTCTGTACGAACTCTTCTCATTCTTGTCGGTGGCTTGGCATCCAAAAGAGTGAATGTAGACCGAAATTTGGTAATTACGTTCTTTATGGTGGTCTCTGACGGACGATTATGTGCACCATAAAATTCACGAAGTGCTCTATAAACATTTTTAATTGAACACTGATTTTGAAAATAAATTTCCACGGTTTGAAAACGTTGTTCTGGAGTTAACCTATTCATAATGATTTGCCAAACAATACTGAGTAGAAATGCCACTTTGAGCTGTCAAAACAACTGTCATAAAATAAAACGACATCTATCGGAAAAACAAACCTCCTAAAAAAACACCCTTTAGTAAAGAATACGCCACTAGACCTAGAAAGGAAGCTGATAATTCGTTCGCTGTGCCAAAATCTTCCAGCAGCACAGCAACAAGCAGCAGAAAAGGCACTAGAGAAATTTGCCGACGTGTTTGCTGTCAGCGACAACGACATGGGTAAGACCAAAATAGTGCATCATCGAATCGATGCAGGAAATGCTACTCCAATTTGACAGGCGCCAAGACGATTATCACTTGCTAAGCAACAAGAGGCAGAAACACTGGTTAAGAAGATGGAATAGTATGGAATCATAGAGAAGTCCAAAAGCCCATGCAGCTCACCCGTGGTACTTTTTAAAAGAAAGATGGTTCAACGAGATTTTATGTGGACTATCGTAAACTGAACGATGTCACCAAGAAGGATAGTTATTCATTACCACGTATAGACGACACGTTGGAATCGGATACTGGCAGGTAGCAATTCATGACAACGACAAGGATAAGACAGCATTTACTGCGGGAAACGGCTTGTATCAATTTTCTGTAATGCCGTTTGGTTTATGCAACGCTTCTGCTACGTTCGAGCGGTTGATGGAACATGTTTTGCGAGGCCTTAGCTGGAAGACATGTCTGGTCTATTTGTATGACCTCATTGTTTTTGGTCGTACATTTATTGAGCATGTGAATAATCTTCGGCAAGTTCTGGAAACCATAAAAGCAGCAGGATTAAAGTTGAGTGAAAAATGAAGTGAATTATTTGGGGCACATTGTATCCAGTCAAGTGGTACGCACAGATCCCAAAAAGTTGAAACTGTTAACGAATGGCCGGTACCAAAGAATTTACATGAGCTGCGAAGTTTTCTGGGGCTTTGCTCTTACTATCGATGATTTGTGCCTAACTACGCAGATGTTGCACGAAGCCTTCGTCGCCTTACTGAGGAGAACCAAAAGTTCCAATGGTCGAGCGAGCACTAAAAATCATTCGAATTGCTGAAGGGAAAGCTGTGTAGTTCTCCTATTCTGGCGTATCCACAGGCAGGAGAACTCTTTGTTCTGGACACTGATGCGAGCAATGCGGGAATAGCAGCGGTTCTATCGCAGAAACAAGAAGGAGAGGAGCATGTAAAAGCGTACTACAGCCGTTCGCTTTCTAAAACCGATAAGAACTACTGCGTGACGCCAAGGGAATTGCCAGCTGTTGTCGATAGCTTCAAACACTTCCACAAGTACCTATATGGGCAAGAATTTCTTCTCCGAACTGACCTCAACTGAGCACTCAAGTGTTTAATGCAGTTCAGGGAACCTGAAGGTCAAGTGGCGAGATGGATGGAACGACTCCAGAAATATTCATTCAGAACAGAGCATCTAAAAGGAATGCTGCACAATAATGCCGACGGGTAATCCAGAAGACCTTGTGCACCCCAATGCAAACACTGTACAAGGCAAGAAAACAAGAAGTGCTCTAACGTATTTTTTTTTATGTAGAGGCTCATTGCCAAGGGAGGACTCCCTGAATGACTTGCATCACGGCAATAAGTTGGGCTAAGCCCTTTATTAAAATTCAAAATAAAATACAAATCGAAGGAATGTGATTTACAATATATCTCATTCCTCACGTTTGTAGCCGGTTCCAATTTATTTTACCAAGAAAATATTACAAATTTTAAAAATAATGTAAATAATACTGAAAACCATTTTTTTTAATATATATTTTAAATTCAATAAACAGCTTATGAGCATCCTTCATCCTTCAGGAAGTTGTTAACGGCTAATTTGAAGGCCTGCAGATTATAAGATTCGGGAAACACGGGATCGACCAATTGATTCCACATCGAAGAGTCTCTCGGAATAAAGGAGGATTTCAAGTGTTTGATTTTACATGAAAAAAGTCAAACAAACCTATGTTGATTTGACCTTAAACGAGTGTTTACGTTGCTGCCAAAAGGACCTGGAACTAGAGAACGGGTTTCTAAAGCACATCTACCGTAGTAAAATTTGTAGAAAACAGATAAAGCTCCATAGTATCAAGAGACGAAGTAATGGTTACATCGTTTATCAAACGGATAACTCTATTCTGAATTCCATCAAGAAAAAGCAAATGCGATCTTGGAGCCCCACCCCACACATATGAATTATATTCTAAAATTGGTCTTGCATAAGATTTATATAATCTTAATACTCCAGAGGGAGTGAAGTAGAAGTTACGTCTTATGAAGCTAGCTTATGGCTAGCTCTCTTTGAAATTTCATAAATATGTTCCTTCCAGAAAAGATCACTTGATATTTTTAAACCTAACAACTTAATTGAATCTGATCTCGCAATATGGGCACCATTAATTACTGGTGGCACGTAATGTTGAACTTTCTTCTGAGAAAAAAGACAAGTCTGGAATTTATTTGGGTTAAATTCCACACTATTAGAACTGCCACAATCACGAATGACTTGAATGTTAGACAGAACTGTCGTGTTTATTAATTCACACGAATCAATCAAGCGAGAATTGCAATCTTTTTGACTAACAAACTTAATGGAAGCCGATAACGTTGTATCATCAGTAAATTAATGGATATCGCAGGTTGTAGAAGACAACAGGTCGTTGATATATATCAAGAAGAGCGTGGGCGACAAGGATGACCCTTGAGGCACGCCAGCATTGATCCCATGTGAAGCTGAAGATATACCATTTAATACAACTTTTATCTTACGGTTCCATAAATAATCCTCAATCTTATTAATAAGACAATCATGCCATACTCTATCAAAAGCTTAAGAAATATCTAAGGAAACAACGCTTGATTCACCTAGGTTTTCAATGCTTCACTCAAAACAATGAGTTATGCACGTCATGAGTTCACCAGTTCACCTGAAAAGTGATTTTTACGAAAACCATACTGTACATCGGATAAAAGAACATTCGAATCCAGATAGCTCATTAGTCTAAAATTAACGATAGATTCCATTACCTTCGATAGAACCGACAACAAAGCAATAGGACGGTAGTTCGTAGGTGCCGATTTATCACCTTTTTTTGGAACGGGTTGAATATTTGCTATTTTCCAAATTGATGGAAAAACACTTGGATGCCAGCAACCGAATGAAGACGCGATATGAATTGCGAGCAAACTGTAGTGGATTTCAGGAAGGAGATTTGGTCTGTCTTTACAATCCCAAAAGAAAGAAAAGGTAAATCTTCAAAATTACAGCAGAGTTGGGAAGGACGTTCAAATTAGCCGTTAACAACTTCTTGAAGGATGATGGTTAAAGTATTCATAAGTTGTTTCTTAAAAAAAAAAAAAAAAAAAAATTGTTTATCAGTATTTTTTAAATTATTTTTATAATTTGTAATATTTTCTTGGTCAAGGTTTTTTTGTAGTTTTCCCTGACCATGATTCATTGATTCATTGATAAAAGTATTTGGACTCGCGTCGTTCTAAATTCGTGTTCGTTTTTCGTATTGCTTTTCCAATGAATCAGGGAGAATTCTGAGAAAATAAATTGAAACCGGCTACAAACGCGAGGAATGTGATTTATTGTAAATCACATTCTTTCGATTTTTATTTTATTTTGAATTTAATAAAGGGCTTAGCCCAACTTATTGCCGTCGTGACGTAAGGGAGTCATACATTGGCAATAAGTCTCTATATAAAAAAAAAAAAAAAAAGATCATTAAGAAGATTAATGTTGTAGTATATCGGATCCAACAAAGCCCCAGACGTAAAATGAAAGTTGTTCACATTGACAGATTGACAAGGTACAACAACAGAAGGAGTGCTGAATCTGTTCGAGACGTACAGACAAACAGGTGGGGGTAATGTTACGAAAAGTAGTTAGTAGCGCATATAATAGAATTAGAATCCTAAGATAAATCGCAATAATACTGCATACTTAAAATAAGGAAATGCTACGAAAAGTAGTTGCTTCGAATCCTAGATAAATCGCAATGTACCAAAAATAATTACTAAAAATTAGAACTTAGAAAATACTGCATACTAAAAAAGCACTCTTATGTAGCATACTTTTAGGCCGTAAGTTTAGTTAAAATTTGAAATGTAACCGCCTGCAAGTTTGAATCATTGTGTACTGGTCAAACAAGTAGTCAAACCGGTTTGCTCCATCACTTATGCCGTTTCCCGCTCTCCTGAGATAGCTGCCCGAAGAGTGGAGGAACACCTCCGAAATCTTTGGGAGTACTACCTGAAGTGGGGACTGAAGATCAACGCCAACAAAACAGAACTCATCTGCTTCCGAGTACCAGCAACCGAAACAAGGATAAGAAAAATCGCAAGCCGGTGCAGAGCCTTAAAAATCACCCTTTCGGAAAACACGACAATAAACACCAAGTCAGAGACTAAGTACCTGGGAATCAACTTTACTGAGAGGCTCAAGTTTAACTCTCATATAGATAAAACAATGAAAAAAGCGAACTACGCTCTTCATTTGGTGCACCCGCTACTAAGAAGACGAAATGGACTGTTCAACAACACCAGGCTGCTCATCTACAAGTAGCTCATCAGGCTAGTGATAACATATGGCTATCCCATACGGTTCACCGTCTCACCAACAACGATGAAGAAGATCGCTCTATTTGAAATGAAGGTACTTAGGATCTGTACAGGACTCTGGAGGGTGCCAAACAGCTATTAGTTTGTGTCGACTGCAAGACTTTACGACGTGGCAAGTCTGCTGCCAATAACCGACCACTTGTTCCAAATGGCAAAGAAATTCGTTGATGGGTTGGAAACACATCCAAGTCCGAAGATGCAAGGACTGAGAATCGAGGAAATCGAGCCAAGCTACCGCTATATAAAAATCAGAGGATTCTCAGATGCTAGCTTCGACGACATCTTTAATCAAGACGTCTCCTTCTACGAAAAGGCCAGCAATCAACATTACAGAGGCTGAAGATCGCCCTGGTTATACCCTCTCACATTTTTTTCATTTTTATTTTATTTTAAAATCTATTGTTTAAAATTAAATTGCTTTAAATATTAAATATCAAAAATATTGTTTAATTATAAGCAATACAAAATAAATTAAGACAATGTAAATACGTCGGGCCCCTATTGTTGAGCCGACACCTTTTAATAATAGTTATAAGTTTAGTTTTAAGTCAAAAATTGTATATTACTTAAATGTTTAATAAAATATCTTAATCTAAAAAAAAAAAAAAAACAAACCGGTTTGTGCGGTTTGCCCGGTTTTTGTAAAAGAACATGATTGAACATGAAGTCTATCTTTAGAAGATGACTCATTACATTTAAGTGTCGTTAGTTGTAAATAAGGGAATAAGGGTACCCTTTTATGGTATTTTCTCGATATTTCTGTCTACAATATTGGAAGTTTCTGGAGGCTTTTGATTGAGTATAAATAGAGGCGTTAGGCCGAAGTAAGATCATTAGTTAATTGGCATTTAACCAGTGTAATTGAAAAGCTGTTGCTTGAGGAATTATTGTAAAGTACAAGTATTATAAGTGTTTTTGTATGCATCTAAAACTAATCACCAATATAAATTTTGTGTTAATTTTATTGTTGTTCATTAAAGTTGTTATTTGTAAATTAATTAACTTGTGTTGTGTTTTATTTCCAAAATCCTCTACGAACACGAAAACCTGAATTTCGTAACAATTTTAAATTCATAATAAAAACAAAATGTGATAATGCAAGAATTTCAATTGAAATTATTCAGAGAACTTTTAATTTTACGTTTTTATTGTCTATTTTCGACATATAGGTTTTAATCGGTCGATTGATATGCTTTGCTCCTAACTATTTACGTCCACCACGTAATATTTCCTTAATCGTTGAACAACTTTAAATGGTTCATCGTAGTATGGTTCTAACCCTATTCGTGATCGATCTATACGAATGAACACAAATTCGCAGTTTTCAAGGGAGTTAGGTAAACTGATGTAGTATCTTTAGGAACTCTGGATGGAGTTGATTTTAAAATTCTAAATTTTTCGCGTAATAATTGCAAAAAGTTGGATGTATCTAAAGTAGCTTCATTTGGATTGTTTTCGAATGAAACTGTTTTATTTGGATTTATTACAAATATGTCGCCTGGTACTCTTAACGTCTGTCCGTAAACTAGTTCCGCGGCACTACATTTTAAATCCTCTTTCACTGCTGTTCTTATTCCTAGTAGAACAAATGGCAGCTTTTAAGACCAATTTTTTAAATTTCCTCTTGCTCGTAACGAATCCTTCAATTGCCTATGAACTCGCTCAACTAATCCATTGCTTTGTGGATGATTTGCTGTAGTACGAATTCTATTACTACCTATTACTTTTATCAACTCGGTAAAAATTTTGGATTCGAATTGAGATCCTCTTCCAGTGGTAATTTCTGAAGGGCATCCGAAACGTGCGACGGATGTTTCGATGAAAACTTAAATAACCGTAGAAGCTGAACTGTCAATTACAGGTATAGCTTCCGGCCACCATATATAGCGGTTGATTATGGTTAACAAATATCGAAACATGAAAGTGCTTATTTTTAGCATGCAGTATTTACATTGGGATTTATTTAGGATTTTAGGATTTGAATTCTAATATATGAACTTTTCGTAGCAATATTAACAAATCGTGTCCTTCTACATAATGCCGAAAGTGTTAAATGAATTGATAAATTCCAGGAAGTTCGCGATCGAATGCTGAATAGCGCGTCTCAGCGGGTTGTAATTTTTTTGAATAAAAAGCTAATGGCTTCCAACTGGCCTGTTTAGGATTTGGAAACGACAATAATGTCGTTGTTGCGGCGTGTAAACACTGGTGGAGACACGCGCGAAGTTCACCAAGTGAACGTACTCGCCAAAAATCAAGAGGAGCTAAGTTCGGTCGTCGTCACCATTGCTTTTTAGTCGGTCAATTGCTTTTTTCTCTCGTAAAATTAACTTCGTCGCACAGTGTTCTTTCTTAAAATTAAAATATTAAAATTTGGCAATTTATATACACTGAATACATACATATACATATTGTGAAATTATAAATTCAAAATCACTATCGAATATTGCAGTCTATAATAAAAACCTTATAAATTTTAAATTCATAATAAAAACAAAATGGGATAATGCAAGAATTTCAATTGAAATTATTCAGAGAACTTTTAATTTTACGTTTTTATTGTCTACTAGCTGTTCCCGGGCGCTTTGCTACCCGCCCACTGACGCCACGCCCACTTACACCCGCGTTTCCCGGCTGCCCCATCCCACTGACCGCCGCCCACTGACCTCCCACCCACTGACCACCCACCCATTGACCTCATACACACTGACCCACCGCCCACTGACCTCACACCCACTGACCTCCCGCCCACTGACAACCCACCATTGACCTCATACACACTGACCCACCACTTACTGACCCCCGCCCACTGACCACCCGCCCACTGTCACCACGCCCACTTACACCCGCGTTTCCCGGCTGCCCCATCCCGCTGAACCCCGCCCACTGATGCCACGCCCACTTACACCCCAATAACTAACCAACTCATCAATCCAGAAACTATAGAATCGACACTTATGCAGTCAAAAAATGTACACTTGTTCAAATATTCTTTAAATGAAGATTATATACAGGGAAAACTATATTTTCCACCGCAGCGCCACCTATCGGGTCCAAATTTTGTCAACGACTTTCTTTTTATTTAAATATTATACGGTGTGAATTTGAGCCAAATCGTTCCATAATTAAGAATTTTCGGCAAAAAAAAAAACGACACCAGCGCCTTCTAGCGGGGCTGAATTTACCTTTTAAATCTTTCTGGACTTCCACAAATAATTTATACCAAAATTAGCCAAATCTGTTCAGCCATTCTCGAGTTTTAGCCAGTCTAACGAACAGCAATTGATTTTTATATATATAGATTTTCGACATAGGCAGGTTTTAATCGGTCGATTGATATGCTTTGCTCTTAACCATTTACGTCCACCACGTAATATTTCCTTTATCGTTGAACAACTTTAAATGGTCCATCGTAGTATGGTTCTAACCCTATTCGTGATCGATCTATACGAATGAACACAAATTCGCAGTTTTCAAGGGAGTTAGGTAAACTGATGTAGTATCTTTAGGAACTCTGGAAGGAGTTGGTTTTAAAATTCTAATTTTTTCGCGTAATAATTGCAAAAAGTCGCCTGGTACTCTTCACGTCTGTCCGTAAACTAGTTCCACGGCACTACATTTTAAATCCTCTTTCACTGCTGTTCTTATTCCTAGTAGAACAAATGGCAGCTTTTAAGACCAATTTTTCAAATTTCCTCTTGCTCCTAACGAATCCTTCAATTGCCTATGAACTCGTTCAACTAATCCATTGCTTTGTGGATGATTTTCTGTAGTACGAATTCTATTACTACCTAATACTTTTATTAACTCGGTAAAAATTTTGGATTCGAATTGAGATCCTCTATCAGTGGTAAGTTCTGAAGGGCATCCGAAATGTGCGATGAAAACTTTAATAACCGTAGAAGCTGAACTGTCAATTATAGGTATAGCTTCCGGCCACCGTATATAGCGGTCGATAATGGTTAACAAATATCGAAATCCATTAGAAGGTGGTAGTGGTCCGACAAGATCCATCTATTTGGAAGTTCACTATAGTTGACTTAACGTTAATATTTAATATTGTTAATATTGTGAAATTATAAATTCAAAATCACTATCGAATATTCCAGTCTATAATAAAAACCTTACAAGTTTTATTATCAATTTGATTCATTGGATTATTTTATTAATCTTTCAACTCTATTCCTCTAGTCGTGGAGGAATCATTGGTCCATCGAGCCGGAAATAAATCCAGAAATCAACGCTGAAATTCGACTCCATTCGCTCTAATCACACACATAAAATTAATTTTATTTCTTGAAAAGCATTTTTGCGTGCGAATAGCATTTTCGCATCACACATAAAATTAGTTTATTTCGCTCCATTCGCAAGCTCGCATAAAATTAATTTGCTTTTCGCTCACTTCGCATTTTTACATCGCATTCACACAAAAATCGAGTCGTAAGCATTTTCAGACATCGTGACTAACATTCTAACCTAACTAACCTAATTGAACCACATGACCCAACCTGAGACATCAAGGCTGGCTGAATTAAAAACCAGCTGGTCAAGCATAAAAGGCTCCCAAACGAAAATAGAAAATTGCGTGGAGGCAAATAATGCAAAAATGTCGGAGTTCGACGCAATCTCTAGGTTAGGGTTGTTAGACAATTTCTTCGGCCAATTCGAAACAGTACAGGCTAGCATCGAGAGTCTGGACCCTACGGAGTTGGAGAAGGATGAACGCGAAAAATTCGGGGACACATATTGTAACGTGAAGGCCACGCTGTTGTCGGTTCAAGCGAGGACTCGTCGCTTGTCGGTGCAAGGCACTGACTTACATCAATCGTTCGCAAATATAAGTCAGTCAGGCCGAAAATAGAATTGCCGCATTTAATCGGAAATTATACGAAGTGGCACGATTTTTACAGATCATTCTGTACATTAGTGCACGGTGAAGAGCAGTTATCACCGATCGAAAAATTTACTCATTTGCGAAACTGTTTGCGAGAGCCAACAAGTAACACTGTCAAGCCGCTGGAAATGACCGAAGCAAACCTAGAGGCGCTTAAGCTGCTGCGTAAAAGATATGAAAATAAGCACATCATATTTCAGACGCACATTCGTGCATTGCACGAAATTAAGCCAGTCTCAAGGTCAGCGTCGTCACTTCGCAATCTTGTTGACATAGTTAATTCCAACATGCGAGCGTTGACATCGTTGGGCAGTCAAGAGGAACTTTACAATGCATTTTTGCTGTTCGTAGTAGCAAATAAATTAGACGACGCGTCGTTAGTCAAATGGGAAGAGGAAGTATCTAAGTACAAATTGCCTGTTTGGAAGTATTTGGAGAGATGCCTAACAAGACGTTGCCAAGCATTAGAAAACAAGGAGTATAACTCAGGGCCCAGTTCGTCATGAGTACCTAGGTCGCCTCCCGCCAAGCCAGTTATTAATCGGTAATCGGCCGTAGCACTACTTTGGGTGCAACCGTTTTAATTTCCCGACAATGGCAGTGCGTTCTTTGTAACAGCCGTGATCATGGTAGAACTCGTTGCCAAAGATTCAATTTATTAACGGCGGGCGAGCGGTTTAACGAAACCAAGAAGTTAGAATTGTGTGTCAATTGTCTGAACAAGAGTCACAAGGTGCGATTTTTTCGAGCTGGTCTTATCGTGCATTGCTAGACTCCGGTTCGCAGTAGAATTTCATTTCGGGCGGCCTAGCGCGGGCGTTAAATTTCAAAAGGATGAAGGCGGACGTCCTAATTAATGGATTGAATGATGCGCACACGCGCGTAATGCACAAGGTTGTCCAAATTGAGTCTTAATCAAGTCGCTTCGCCACAGGTTTGGAGATGATGGTAGTACAAAAAATCACCGCATCATCCAAACGACATTTAATTAGCCGATCCCGAATTTCATCGTCCGCAACGAGTGGACATTTTGATTGGAGCTGAAGTGTTCTACGATTTGATGAGTTCGAATTATATGAGGATGTCTGAGGGCTTGCCAACGTTGCACAAGTCCAAATTTGGATGGATCGTTGCTGGTAAGATTCCTGGTAGCAATAATAACCATGTTCTTTATAATTCTGCAGACGAATCAATGCAAGATGAGGCTCGCGTCGCTGCGATGGAGCGAATTCTTGAAAGGTTTTGGACCATAGAAGGATTTGAGGCAATTGAAAAAAACGTTAACAAGAGAGGAGCAGGAATGGGAAGAGCATTATATGCAAACCATTAAGCGCGACAAGGACGGGCGATTCATCGGTCAATTACAGCTTAAGGGCGAGGTGTCGTTGCTCGGACAGTTTTTGGATAGCCGTTTTCTAAAACTAGAAAGCCGGTTGCATCGGAATATTGGGGTTCTCCAGCAGTATCGGGAATTCATGATTGAGTACGAAGCTTAAACCATATGGAAAGGGTGGAAGTCGAAAGGGCTCAAATTGCGTGTATTTTCTGCCCCATAATTGCGTTATCAAGCCAGAGAGCGCATCGTTTTTGATGCTTCGTGTAGAACTACTTCGGGCGAATCGCAAAATTCAATTTTGAAAGTCAGGCCAACTATCCAAAATGAGTTATTTTCGACTATTTTGCGCTTCAGAGTTCGCCGCTTCGCCTTAATCGCAGACATATCGAAGATGTATCGGCAGGTTTCTCTGGATGAAGAGCAAACTTACTTGCAATGTATTTTATGGCGAGCCAATTCACCATTGCAGGTATTTCGACTTAAAACCGTAACGTACGGAACGGCGCCTGCCTCATTTCTCGCTATTCGATGTTTGCACTATCTTGCGCAGGAGAGCATCACGACGCTCTCATTGGGCGCCAAGGCAATACTTACAGACTTTTACGTGGATGATAATATTATGATTTCTGGCGCAAACACCACAAAACAAGCATTGCAGCTGAGAGAGGAGGTGGATAAAATATTAAAGGCTGGGTGTTTCGAATTAAGAAATTTGGCATCCATGAAATTCCTGATACATCTCCGGTAACGCCAATTCGTTTTGTCTCAAGCGACTCTGTGTAAACATTGGGGCTCTCGTGGCACCCAGCAGAAGATGTTTTTCGATACGAGTATATTGCCAAGGTCGCAGATGCCCTAGTCTCCAAACGTCGAGTCTTAGCAGACATTGCAACTGTATTCGACCCATTAGGACTGTTACAAGCGGTGTCGATTTCTGTGGGCCAGTATGGGCTCACAACAAGCTACGAGGACAGCGACCAACGAAGGCTTACATTGCGGAGTTCGTATGCTTTGCAACTAAGGCAGTACACTTTGACCTGATGAGCAACTTCTCGGCTGATAATTTCCTCGGTGCACTGAAATGCTTCGTGGCACGTAGGGGCATCTGTCAAGTTCAGTAATCGTCCAAGGTTCCGTTACAGAAAAAAGTCTTTGTTTTGATTCTTGTTTCTTTTCGTTCTCCTTTATTTACTCTAATTTGTCTATATATTTTTAACAATGTAATCTAGGATACTTTACTTAAATTTGAATATGCAATACTTTTACTTATACATATTTTTTTCTTGTTTTTTTATATCACCACTTCTTATACCGATGGTCGTTGTAACCCAGCAGCGTGTTTCCCGTTAAGTTTTGATTAGTGTGGCAGGACGGGGAAGGGGTGGTCTACCTATAGTAACTGCCCTTTCTTTCGGCGTGCTTTGTTTATATCCTAGCGAAATATGACTTAAGCTAGAGAATTCCTAACAGTGAGACGTATATATATGCGGGTAAACCAATGTAACTGGTGGAGAGGCGTCACCTCTACCCCTAAAGAGAAGTACGATGTAGGGCAGAGAATCCCTTACCGTGGGTCGGGGGAAATTCTCGGCTTGTAAGAACTAAATGTATGTGTGCGCGGCTAAACCAATGTATCTGATGGAGAGGCGTCACCTCTACCCCTAAAGAGAAGTACGATGTAGGAAAGAGAATCTCTTACCGTGGGTCGGGGGAAATTCTCGGCTTGTAAGAACTAAACTACGTTATTAACAAAAAATAGTGGAATATCCTACAGTCAGAGAACTCCTTACCTCGGGTGGGTCAAAGAAATTAGTCAAGTAAACAGTGGGAATTAGGAGACACTTACCGGTCCGCACGCTGTGCTGGCTTCCGAACGACTGACTGTCCAACAGCCTCCTTTTATACCCGACTAACGGGTTATTTCTTTGCATCAGCGCGTATGTGCAGTACATATTTATTTTATGCACATGCGCGCCGTATTAAGCATATTATTTTCTGTGTGGTGTTGTTGTAGTTTTTTTTATGTGTTTATGTTTCTTTTTAGTGTCGTGTCCTCTGTTAGTGGTTACCAAGCAAACATAATCGTGTTTACTTGGTGACTGCTGCGAGTGTTTTTCTTTGTTGTTGTTTTTCCGACACGGTGCTATAGAGCAGAGACCGGTAAAAAGAACGGCTTAATATTAAATTTTCAACTAGCTGGCTAAATTCAATGCGGCGGTGATTTAATAATACATAATATGTTTTATAATTCAGTGTTTTCTTATTCTATGTAATGTACATGTTTTTTTATAATACAGTGCTTAATGTAAATGTTTCGTAATCCAATATGTATGTATATATTCATGTTTTTTTTGTAGTTTTCGGGTTTTGTTGTTTTTGTTTGTTTTTTTGTTTCTTTGTGTGGGGAAATTTCTAGGTCCAGAAATTCGTCGTCACAACTTCATTGTGATAATGCCACAAACTTCGTCGGTGCTCGTCGTCAATTGAAGGAACTCAAGGAGTACTTTGCCAAACAAGAAGTGCGGAACCACATTTTAGCAGCTTGCGCTAAGGATAGCATCGAATTTAGACACATACCTCCAAAATCCCCACATTTTGGTGTTTTGTGGGTGGCAGCCGTAAAGTCTGCCAAGCACCACCTTAATCGAGTCCTCGGGGACTCCGTTCTGACCTACGAAGAAACCTGCACGTTAATCGCCAAAATTGAGGCCGTATTGAACTTGCGGCCACTCACACCGATGTCATCGAATCCGTCAGATAATTCGGCGTTCACACCCGGTCATTTTTTAATTGCAGAGCCGCTAAACGCAATAGCTGAGCCTGATTTGACGGACTTGAAGGTGAGTCGTCTTAATCGGTTACAAATAATTCGTTCATTGCAACAAGGATTTTGGGAAATATGGTGCGCAATTACAATGTCGTGTGAAATAGACATCTGCGTCGCGCATAAACTTGGGTACGTTAGTGCTTATAGCCGACAAAAATGGCATCTTGGGCGGATTGTAGAAGTGCATCCAGTCATCGTTCGGGTGGCAACAGTCAAAACTGAGCCTGGATCATTCAAAAGGGCCATTCATCGACTCGCGCCGCTACCACTTTACGAAGAGGATGATTGTTTGAAACCACGGTGAGTGCTTCCAACGGGGGGCTGTATGTTGCGGCGTGTAAACACTGGTGGAGACACGCGCGAAGTTCTCCAAGTGAACGTGATCGCTAAAAATCGAAAGCAAAAAAAAAGAAGAAAGAGGAGCTAAGTTCGGTCGTCGTCACCATTGCTTTTTAGTCAGTCAATTGCTTTTTTAATTCTATATATTAATTTCACTTGCCCGTGGCACGGACGTCGGACGTCTTTCGGTCGTCGATCGTCTGTTGTGGAATCTTGCGATCAATTTTTAACCCACTTCCCAAAGCCCGATTACACATGTGTATTTTTCGGGCCACGGGGTCAGGGGGCTCCCATACAAATATTTTACAAAATTTTACTCGATTTTCTTCAAATTTTATACGAATGTGTATCTCCGATGGACAACACTTTTTGTAAAAATTTTGGAGACCTCAGGGTCATGGGGCCCCAACAAATTTTTTGAAAAAATTAACCCGAATTTTTTACAAATTTTATACACGCTGTTATCTTCGATGGACAACACCCTTTGTTAACATTTTGGAGACCCCGGGCCTCGGAGTCGTGTACATTTTTGGAGCGAATGGGCCCTGAGGCCCTGGGGTGGGGCCATATTTTTTTTCTTAATTAGCCCGATTTACTTTAAATTTTAAACATATGTTTATCTCCGAAATTTTTGTAAACATTTTTGAATTTTTGATTTGAATTTTTGTTCCCATACAAATTTTTTTACACATGTGTATCTCCGGTGAGAACAGTTTTTTAAAAAAATTTAATTTAATATTTATTTTTTCCAAATTAACCCGGTTCAAACTTTGCATACATATATATATCCTACTAGAGAATTTACATGAAAATTTTTAATTTTTATGGGTTGTTCTTTTTCTCTCGTAAAATTAACTTCGTCGCACAGTGTTCTTTCTTAAAATTAATATACTAAAATTTGGCAATTTATATACACTGAAATATTGTGAAAAATATAAATTCAAAATCAATATCGAATATTGCAGTCTAATAATAAAAACCTTATAAGTTTTATTCACTTCACTTCACTTCGAAGTGTGTAACAACATCGTGCTAGTACTCAGAAACAAACAACAAATCCAAAGTGAATTAGCGCAAATAAAAAGTGTAAAGGTTTAGTTACTGCTTTATCTGGATAAGTTGAAGGATTTGCATTTAGACATATTTACATTAATCTGAAATATAATAATTTGTAATTAGTTAATAAAAATATATTTTAATTTTATATATATTTTGAAGTTTTCCCTTTTTATTGACATAACCCTTAAAAATTGTGTTTTATTATTTTTTTATTCCAATGACTCCAAAAATCTAAACATGTACAACATCGCATTTAGACACTTGTATTAACATTCATATTATAATAAAGTTGCTTTTGGTTTAACAAATAGACAAATCCATTAAATTATATCGATCGCGTAAAAACCTTATTTCTAAATAATATTTAACACTATTTTTACTTTCCCCTTGCTGCGAATCAATATGTCAACTGTAACGAAGTTTCTTAGGCTGAGGTAAGCTCAGCGGATCCAGCGGTTCGTTACAGAAAATTTCTTAAGTTAAGTCAACAAAATTAAAGTTAAGTTATAAAGACATTATTAAATCGCAATTATTAAATTACAATAATCAACTTTATATAAAGGTACAATTTCTTACTTACGTACTCACGAGTTATGGGGTTAGTATAATTTACTCACTCTGACGCGGGAGTTGGTCTCATCATTCGCATGGTGCGTTGCGTGGGATGGGGCTTACTACTATAAATGTTACCCTGTCCAACAACTGCGGAGAGGTATAACCTCTGCCAAGCTACAAGTGAATATAATATTGATGGTTTGTAACCCCTTACCACGGGTGGGGGGAAGCTACAAACCGTAGAAAAAGGTAAACCTGAAACAAAACTGAGCCACCAACTGTGGAGAGGTATAACCTCTGCCAAGCTACAAGTGAATATAATATTGATGGTTTGTAACTCCTTACCACGGGTGGGGGGAAGCTACAAACCGTAGAAAGAGCTAAATCTGGAATACAACTGATCCACCAACTGTGGAGAGGTATAACCTCTGCCAAACTATGAGCGAAATATATGGTTTGCAACCCCTTACCACGGGTGGGTGGGAAGCTACAAACCGTATAAGTATAAAGAAAAGGAGAACCTAGCCCTTATTTCTAATAACTTGCAACCTTTTACCACGGGTGGTAGAAGCTACAAATCATATATAACTTATGGATAATACCTAGGAATAATAACCTGTAACCCCTTACCACGGGTGGGGGGAAGCTACAAGCTATGTATATATGGCTACGTCTAAAAAGAACTGATCCAACAACTGCGGAGAGGTATAACCTCTGCCAAGCTACAAGTGAATATAATATTGATGGTTTGTAACCCCTTACCACGGGTGGGGGGAAGCTACAAACCGTAGAAAAAGCTAAACCTGAAACAAAACTGAGCCACCAACTGCGGAGAGGTATAACCTCTGCCAAGCTACAAGTGAATATAATATTGATGGTTTGTAACTCCTTACCACGGGTGGGGGGAAGCTACAAACCGTAGAAAAACTATATTCCTGCGCTAATAATTTGTAACCCCTTACCACGGGTGGGGGGAAGCTACAAATTATATATAACCTAAAGATAATATCTTACAACCCCTTACCACGGGTGGGGGGAAGCTGTAAGATATGTATAACTAACTAGAATAAGACTAAAAACAAGGCCACTTACCCGCTCTGCACCGTGCGATGGTTCACCACAAACTCTCCCTTTGACCGGTCAGCAGTCTTCTTTTATACTTAACTAACGGTACTTTGGTCCAGCATGCATTGAAATAATTTCATGTGTGTTCGTCATGTATGTTCGTTTGTCCCTGCCGTTGCCATGCGCATACACATTGTCTCTGTCTGTATGCAATGTGATGCCATGCGCCATGCCCTTGTCCCCGCCGTATGTATGCGCATGCATACTGCACTTGCCTGCTTGCAGCGTGCATGCCATACTGATACCCATGTGTGTGTCAATGCCCGTGTTCGTAATGTGTGTTCATCCTCCTGCATGCTAGACCCAAGCACCGTGTTGTTGTTCTTGTTCTATGTTGTTGTTTTCTAATGTTTTGTTTTCTTTCTAATGTTTTGTTTTCTTTCTAATGTGTTGTTTTCTCGTGTTACTCGTTGGCATTCACTCGCGTAAATATTCAATTTACCGCTGTGTGTTGCCATGAGTATTGCTTTGCAATTGTCGGCGCAGTGCTATGGAGTAAAGCCCGTTACAATTTTTCTTACTCTACAGGGTGCTTATTTCTAATCTTTAAAATAATCGTGAGTATTACATAATAAATTTATTCAAGAATATTTCCGATATTCTTTCTAAGTATTCTATAATTATTTGTTCTAATCGTGAGTTCCTAATAGTGAGTGTTCTAATTTAAGGCATTTAATTTTCAGATTTATTTTATTTCAAATTCAAATTCATGAAATGTATTAAATATATAAAAATGTATTTAGGGTGGAACCTGGTCCGCTGAGATGTGTTGTGGTGGTTGGTTGGTTGACACTGTATTGTATGGGTGATTTTGGGAGCGCCCAAAATCTTCCTTACATCCCCCCTCTACTCCGGGTTGGTAAGCTGAACCGCCACTCCTCCGTTCCTGGTGATGCGGACACGATACCCATGCCCTGCTGCTCTGACGTAGAACTTAATTTGTTGTCCCCGGTTCCGGGTCTGTGTTGCCTGGTTGATGCGTCGCATAACCTCTTGGGGCCACTGGTCCAGCGGTCCTCGGACTGAGTTGGGAGAACGGGGCTCTACGTTGCCCGTCCCCCTTTCTTCTGATAATTGTTTTTCCTCTGCTGTTGTGTTGCCGCTGCCGTTGTCCTCGATTGCTTCTAAGCTGCTACTCTCGCCGCGAACTTCGCGGTTCGGGAAATGATGGCGGTCTTCCCGGTTGTCCACGCTAAGTGTGCCGATGCGCACCGGGGAATGGTGGCGGTCTTCCCGGGTTTCACTGTCTACGCTGACGCTCCCACCGTGTCCATCGTCAAAGCCGCCGCGTTGCTGTACCTGGGAATGTTGGCGCTCCCCCTGGTTGTCGCTGCCTCTGCTGACTCTTCCGCTGTGTCCATCGCCGAAGTCGTCGTGTTGCTGTACCGGGGCATGTTGGCGTCCCTCCCGGTATGGGAGCTTGATATTCGGTAGTCCTCCCTGAGCAAGGTTTTGGATCACCTCCGCGATCTCGCGTCTCTTCTCTGATACTGTGTTGGGGTCGAAGGGCAACACCGGGCCTTTAGGCGTCCGTACCAACCTCGTGGGATCCTTTAAGAAAACTTCCGCGCAGTGTAGCAGGAACAAGCCGCAGTCGGTGCCGTTTGTCTGCCGTGGGATCCGCACTCGTTTTTCTGGCAGGGTTATTGAGGTAAACCGTCGTCCGGGGCTGCCGTCGTGTCCTCTGGCATGGTCTTCTACCGCAAGGTACTGCCGGAGTACCTCTGTGTGGTAATTGGTTGACGCTTTAGGGAGGGAGTCGAAAACTAGGACCTCGCCATGGGGAACCTTCCGGCCCTTCTCCAGCTGGACGATGACGAGAAACCAGTGGAGCTCCTGATTTATCGGAAAGACCAGATATTCCTTTTCCATAATTTTCACCTCCTTCGTCCAGTTGGCGACGGCCGCATGTCGACGGGCCATCAAGCTGCTCAGTGTCTCTTCCTCCTCTCGCTTGATTCGCGTGAGACGGTCCATGAAATACGAACTTGCTACGTAGATCTTTGCCCGTTGTCCTGCTGTGAGCCCGTCCTGGATCCATTGCAGCCAGAATTCGATAATTCGATCGTTGAGAAAACGGCCGATGCTCAACCGGCCATAGTCCTCGACCGTGAGTTGAGTCTTGCTCCTGCTGGGTGGGAGGATGTAACCAGTCATATTGTCGTTGCTTTCATCGTCACCGCTGGAGAGGATGATGGCCTCCTCTTCCTTGAAGGCGGTGTAAGGGGTCTCTGTAGTACGTCCCAGTTTGGTACCGGACGGGTCCTGTGGTTGCCGACGTTTGACCGACATCCTTCCGGTCTTGGGGTCTCGGGTCTCCTCCCACTCGTCTCCGATGGCTTGGATAACTGGCCTCTCCAGTTGGAGGCGCTCCAACTCTTCCCTAGCCCGGTTCTTCGCTGCCTCCAAACTCTGCTTGGTTGTTGGTTTGTTTTCCATTGTGTTAAAAAAAATTTAAAAAAACTTCTTAACCTGCTTAAAACGCTGTCTTTACTGACGTCGGTCACTGACTGATGATCTACTTGAATAGGGTCGTCCTATTTATAGTTGGCTAACGGGGTATTTTAAATTCTATTTATTTATTTATTATTATTTTTTTTTTTCTTTTTTTTTTTAGTTATTTTGGGACGGTGGTACCTTCTTTAAGTTGTCACTGTCGTTGACTCCTTCGCCCCCATGTTTCCCTTCGCTTCTGTTGCTGTCCCTTTTGCTTCTGTTCCTATTGTGTACTTTGCTCCTGCACTGTGCTGGGGTTTTTCGTGGCGTTCCTTTTCTGTGGTTTTGGGCTGGTCTTTCGGCTGGGCTGCTGTGTCATCGCTGTTATATTCTTTCAGGTCGCTGATGTGTGCGGTGCGAGTTTTGCCGCCTGTGCGAAGCTGGACGATTACTGGGGAAACAAAGCCGATGACTTCATGTGGTCCGTCATACCGTGGGGCGAGTTTCGCCGTGAAACTTTCGATTGCCTTGGACAAGTGGTGCTGCTTAACTAGGACCATCTGTCCGACTGTGGGCTTCCAGGGTCTACGCCGGAGATTGTAATATCTGGCTTGATTTTGGGCTGCTTGCTCTAGATTTCTGCGTACAAGTTGGAAGACTTCTTGGAGACGTTCCGCCCTTTCTTTTGGTGACTGTTCGACATGCCCTGTTCCGCTCGTCCTCTCGTCGAAGAGTGTCCGTGGCAGACGAGGTTCTCGACCTTGTGTGAGAAACGCTGGTGTGAAGCCTGTTGATTCTGCGATACTTGTATTAATTGCCAACGAGATTTCGGGGAGGAGTTCATCCCACTCCCTGTGTTGTTCGCCAACGAACTGGGCGACCATCGTCTTTATCGTTCGGTTGGCTCTCTCTGTAGGGTTCTCCTGGGGCGTATACGGGGCGGTGAACTGGTGCTTGACCCCCAATCCTTGCAGGTACCTTCGGAATAGGCCGCTGGTAAACTGGACACCGTTGTCGCTCACAAAAATCTTTGGGACACCGTATCTGGCCAATATCCGTTCGCGGAACGCCTTCCTTAACGACTCTGTCGTTGCTTTTCGTAAAGGGATGATCTCCGTCCATTTGGAAAACTTGTCAAATAACACTAACATGACCGTGTTGCCGTGCTTGCTTCTGGGTAGGGGTCCGACGAAATCTGCACACACTGTACTCCATGGTTCGTCTGCGATCTGGGACAGCATGGCTCCGGCCGGCTTCTGTTGAATACACTTGTACTTCTGACAGGACTCGCAGCGCCGTACATACCGGCTGATGTCGCGGAACATACCTGGCCAGTAGTAGCGATTCAAAACGCGTGCGATGGTCTTCCGAATGCCCAAGTGTCCAGCGGTGGGTTCGTCGTGGTTTTCCCTTAGCACACGTGCTCGTTGGAACTTCGGGACGCACAATTTCCAGGGGGTGCAATCCTCATCTGCGGTCTGACGGGAGATGTGACGATACAGTTCTTTGCCCTCTATGACGTAATCTGGAAATTTCTCAGGGTTTTTCCTTACCTCCGTTTTCTTTTTCTCCAGCCAGCTACAGCCTTTTTCGTCGTCGTCTACCACTGCTGTCCGCAGGACCTCCCTTGGCTGGCGTGATAGTGCGTCGGCAACTACATTCAATTTTCCTCGTCGATATTGTATTTCATATGTATACTGCTGCAATTCTAACGCCCATCGGGCGATTCGTCCGGATGGACTCTCAATCGAGTTCAGCCATTTCAACGCTAAATGATCTGTGATGATTGTAAACTGGTACCCCTCCAAGTAGGGTCGCATTTTACGGACGCCCCACACTATGGCGAGGCACTCCTTCTCTGTGGCCGAATAATTGCGTTCCGCCGAATTTAGATGGCGGCTGGCGTAGGCAATAACCCTTTCCTGACCATCGATGTCTTGCGTTAGTACCACCCCAAGTCCATAATCGCTTGCATCCGTCTGGAGGGTAAACTTCTTTTCGAAATCTGGGCAGGCGAGAACTGGTGCTTTCGTGAGTCGGTCTTTTAACTGGTCGAATGCGGCTTGTTGTGCGTCGGTCCACTTCCAGTGTTTCCCTTTCTTCAAGAGGATCGTAAGTGGTTGGACGACCTTGGCAAACTCAGGAACGAATCGTCTATACCACGAGGCAATCCCAAGACAGCGTCGGAGTTCTCGTAGAGTAGCAGGTGGTCGGAGTTCCTGTATAGCCGCGATTTTCTCTGGGTCAGTGTGGATTCCTTGCTCGCTGACCATGTGTCCCAGATACTTGATTTCCCTTTTAAAGAATTCGCACTTCTCCGTGTTAATCCTTAGGTTCGCTTGTCGTAACCGTCGCAGTACTTCCTTTAGATGCCTCATGTGGTCCTCCAAAGATTCCCCAGTCACGACGATGTCGTCCAGATAGGCGAAAGCGTGAGGTTCCATATCTGGGCCGATGACCTGGTCTAGTGCTCGCTGAAACGTTGCGGGGGCCGAGTGCAGGCCAAAAGGCATGACGCGCCATTGGAATAATCCACGCCCTGGTACCGTGAATGCTGTGTACTTCCTACTGCCCTCTTCCATCGGAATCTGCCAATACCCATTCTTGAGGTCCAAGCTGCTGATGTATTTTGCGTTTCTGAGGCGGTCAAGGATGTGGTGGATCCTTGGAAGTGGGTAAGCATCTGGAACAGACTTAGTGTTCAGCTGTCTGTAGTCCACGCAAAGTCTCCATTTCCCGGTCTTCTTCTTCACTAGGACGATTGGGGCACTGTAGGGGCTCTTGGATGGTTCGATGCACTTCTTTTCCAGCAGGTCGTCGATCTCTTCGTCGATGATACGCTGCATGGCCGGATTTTTCGGGAAATAACGTTGTTTTAACGGTCGGTCATCCTGCATCTCGATCCTGTGGCTTGTTATATTGGAAACGCCGTTCATTGACTCGAACTGCGATAGTTCATGGTCCAGGAAATATCTGATCTTGTCGTCGTCGCTTGGAGTCTTACTTTGAATTGCACGCACTTGCGGTTCTTCCGGCTGAGTATTGGTTGTATTATCGCTGAGTGTAAGGGTCTGCCCACCTAGGGTAATCGTTGCTTTGACTCGGCTGAGGAAATCTAATCCTAGGATTATGTTGTCGATGGCCTCTGGCAGGATGAGTAGCTGAATCTTGCAGCAGCTGTGTTCGAATCTTATCGTAGTTTCGAACGCCTGTTCCACCCGTCTTATTGTACCGTTCGCCATCCGTACTGATGTCGCCGTTCTACTTGTCTGTCCCGTGTGTCGTACTTCGTATGCATAGGCTTCACTAATGAAACTCCTCGTCGCTCCTGTGTCGATTGTCGCGGTGATTTCTTCTCCTCCTATGGTTATCATAGCGGCTATGCGGTCCTCTTCTTGCTGAAGTATCTGTAGGTGTTTAATTGCGTGGTGCTTTTCGGTCCCATTCTGATGTTTCAGTCGTTCTAGTTCTGCCGGGGCGTAGGATTCTGGGGTTCCAACATCCCTGGCATTCGGCGAAACCCGTTGGCATTTCCCACCGGTCGACGGCAGCAGTCGATGCTCCTGGTATTTTGTTTACCACATTCCCAGCAGAACAGAATCCTAGGGTTGCGGCATTCTCTCAAAAAATGTCCTTGCTGGCCGCATCGGCGGCAGGCTGATCGTGGGTTGACTGCTCCTCCTGGCATCTGGGCGACTTGTCGGTGCTGCTCGTCCTGTCTTGGTGGTCGTGATGGTGTTTCGTCGTTTCGACTGCCGCAGTTGAGACACTCGAAATCCTCGGCTAAATTTATCAGCTCTTCGAGGCAGGCGAAGTCCTTTCGCTTTATGTATAATTGGTAGTCCTGGCGGCTGTTGCGGAAAATTCGTTCCAGTTTCTGGTCCTCGTTGTACTTGGCGTGGCGCATCAGGTTCTGGAGAGTAATCACGTAGTCTTTAAAAGATTCTTTCCGGAGCTGTTTTCTTTGGCGGATGTCGTCGTCCAATCGTTCAAAGAAGCGTGCTGGGAGGAAAAACTTCAGGAAGTTGTTCCTAAATGTTTCCCACGTCCTCCAATGACCGTTATTGTTCCTGTACCAGATCAAAGCCCTATCTTTGAGGAGTTCTGGCATCGTACGTGGTAGGAAATCTTTGTCTATCCCATAGACAACCGATAATTCTTCGACCCGTTCAATGAAGGCTAGTGGGTCGCGCACACCGTCGAATTTCACAGACCATTTCCTGACTTGGTCGATGACCGCTGAATATGATGGTGTGGACGTACATCGTGGTGGGACGAATGTCGCTGGGCTTAAGCTGATATTTTCTACCTGGGTGACGGTAATCGCGGGAGGTGTTGGGGAAACGCTTCTCGTGTGCTGGGTTTCCAAGATGAGAAGTCGCTCTTTTGCTTCTGGTTTGAGCTCCTCCTCGTTGACATGGGCGGAAAAGCGTTTTCGGAGTTCCTCCACGGTGCCGGTCTCATCTAACCCGAATTCCTTGGCGTAGGTTATCAGCTCCTCCTTCCGGAGCGTATATATCCACGCGGTTTTCATGCTGGGTAGTCGATCGCTATGGACTGTGTGATAATACTCGTTGTCCTCTGCTGTGAACTTGGTGAGTTTAAACTGGCTGATGCGTCGGAGTGAAATTAACGTTGTCTTCTGTGGTGCTGTAGCGAGTTTGCAGCGGCGATGCGTGGACGCGTACTAGACGTAGTCTTCTGTGGTGCTGTGGCGAGTTTGCAGCTGGCGGTGCGTTGAGTTTTTTTTTTCTTTTCTTCTTAGTGTTCCGTGGGGGGTGTGTGCGGGGTTGTGAGCTTTACTGGAGATGTCCTTTGCGTGTGTTGACGTCTATGATTTTCTGTGAATAATAGTCCCTGCTCGGGCGCCACTGTAACGAAGTTTCTTAGGCTGAGGTAAGCTCAGCGGATCCAGCGGTTCGTTACAGAAAATTTCTTAAGTTAAGTCAACAAAATTAAAGTTAAGTTATAAAGACAAATCTTTTATTAAATCGCAATTATTAAATTACAATAATCAACTTTATATAAAGGTACAATTTCTTACTTACGTACTCACGAGTTATGGGGTTAGTATAATTTACTCACTCTGACGCGGGAGTTGGTCTCATCATTCGCATGGTGCGTTGCGTGGGATGGGGCTTACTACTATAAATGTTACCCTGTCCAACAACTGCGGAGAGGTATAACCTCTGCCAAGCTACAAGTGAATATAATATTGATGATTTGTAACCCCTTACCACGGGTGGGGGGAAGCTACAAACCGTAGAAAAAGGTAAACCTGAAACAAAACTGAGCCACCAACTGTGGAGAGGTATAACCTCTGCCAAGCTACAAGTGAATATAATATTGATGGTTTGTAACTCCTTACCACGGGTGGGGGGAAGCTACAAACCGTAGAAAGAGCTAAATCTGGAATACAACTGATCCATCAACTGTGGAGAGGTATAACCTCTGCCAAACTATGAGCGAAATATATGGTTTGCAACCCCTTACCACGGGTGGGGGGGAAGCTACAAACCGTATAAGTATAAAGAAAAGGAGAACCTAGCCCTTATTTCTAATAACTTGCAACCTTTTACCACGGGTGGTAGAAGCTACAAATCATATATAACTTATGGATAATACCTAGGAATAATAACCTGTAACCCCTTACCACGGGTGGGGGGAAGCTACAAGCTATGTATATATGGCTACGTCTAAAAAGAACTGATCCAACAACTGCGGAGAGGTATAACCTCTGCCAAGCTACAAGTGAATATAATATTGATGGTTTGTAACCCCTTACCACGGGTGGGGGGAAGCTACAAACCGTAGAAAAAGCTAAACCTGAAACAAAACTGAGCCACCAACTGCGGAGAGGTATAACCTCTGCCAAGCTACAAGTGAATATAATATTGATGGTATGGGTGGGGGGAAGCTACAAATTATATATAACCTAAAGATAATATCTTACAACCCCTTACCACGGGTGGGGGGAAGCTGTAAGATATGTATAACTAACTAGAATAAGACTAAAAACAAGGCCACTTACCCGCTCTGCACCGTGCGATGGTTCACCACAAACTCTCCCTTTGACCGGTCAGCAGTCTTCTTTTATACTTAACTAACGGTACTTTGGTCCAGCATGCATTGAAATAATTTCATGTGTGTTCGTCATGTATGTTCGTTTGTCCCTGCCGTTGCCATGCGCATACACATTGTCTCTGTCTGTATGCAATGTGATGCCATGCGCCATGCCCTTGTCCCCGCCGTATGTATGCGCATGCATACTGCACTTGCCTGCTTGCAGCGTGCATGCCATACTGATACCCATGTGTGTGTCAATGCCCGTGTTCGTAATGTGTGTTCATCCTCCTGCATGCTAGACCCAAGCACCGTGTTGTTGTTCTTGTTCTATGTTGTTGTTTTCTAATGTTTTGTTTTCTTTCTAATGTTTTGTTTTCTTTCTAATGTGTTGTTTTCTCGTGTTACTCGTTGGCATTCACTCGCGTAAATATTCAATTTACCGCTGTGTGTTGCCATGAGTATTGCTTTGCAATTGTCGGCGCAGTGCTATGGAGTAAAGCCCGTTACAATTTTTCTTACTCTACAGGGTGCTTATTTCTAATCTTTAAAATAATCGTGAGTATTACATAATAAATTTATTCAAGAATATTTCCGATATTCTTTCTAAGTATTCTATAATTATTTGTTCTAATCGTGAGTTCCTAATAGTGAGTGTTCTAATTTAAGGCATTTAATTTTCAGATTTATTTTATTTCAAATTCAAATTCATGAAATGTATTAAATATATAAAAATGTATTTAGGGTGGAACCTGGTCCGCTGAGATGTGTTGTGGTGGTTGGTTGGTTGACACTGTATTGTATGGGTGATTTTGGGAGCGCCCAAAATCTTCCTTACACAACCACTTAATAAGATTGCTATAGCAGTATTCATTATAGTTTATTTTTGGTGCACAAATGAAACGCAATAAAAATTAAAATTTTTTCATGTGAATTCTCTAATAACCAAAAGTATACTGAGTTCTACTGAGTTTCTGCTGAAATATAACAATGCATACGAAGCACTGCAACCCAACAACACAGCGCACAACGCACACAGAATACAGTCATTATAGTATGAAATAATCTGATGCCGGGAAATAATTGTGTGGAAGCCCCCCGACCCGCGGCCCGGTCACTCTTTTTAAAGAAAGTATTGTCACCGGAAATATAAACGTGTGCAAAATTTCAATAAAATTGGGCTTTGGGAAGTGGGTTAAAAATTGATCACAAGATCTGACCAGCCAGCCAGCCACGGGCATGCGAATTTAATATAGAGAATTTAAAAATAAAATTATTGTTGTCGTTTGATTTTCGAAAAAGTGCTGCCACATTCGTAATTTATTCGCACATTCGCATTCGATAATATTACAACATGCCAACTTTAATTATTTTCGAATCGACTATCGAAAGTCGATTCGAACGAAAGTGATGGTACAACATCCCAGCACAGATCCGGAATTTAAACAGAAACCAGGGTTACCGAGTCTTTAAATCCCATTGATTTAAATTAAAACAAAAAAAAACAAAAAAAAATGTGTCGAACACCTCCCCCAGGTGGGGGTTGCTCGTTCTATGATCTAAATCATTCAAATAAAAAATCAATTGAAAAAATTGATAAATCAGACATAAGTAACGATCAACTAGAAGAACGAGTATACGAACTGGAATTACTTTGTACACAACTCAAAAGAGAAATAAGTAGCCTTAAAGCAGAAAATTCAAAACTCAAGGATAAGAAGAGTATAAATGAAAATGAAAATACGTCAAAGAAAAGCAAACAAAATCAAGTTAAAAACTCAAAGCTTAAAGAAATGAGTAATAGAAATTAAAACTGCCAAAGGAACAAAACCAAGTTAAAGATGAGGAGGAATTAGATAAAGAAATAGATTCGAACAAGAAGAAAGGAAGGCCAAGCAAGAAAAGAAAGACTTTGTCTTCACCAGAACTATGGCCACAAAAACCGTTGTCTCATGGCTGTGTTATAGAGAAAAATAAGTTACCTTTAAACCGTCGCCCCCCCACCAATTATAAAAACAAATGTTTTTATCTACCAGCACCTATATTCGTTATTAAGGAAGAGCATTGAAGGAAATTTTATATTAAAATTAATCAAAGATAACACCTATAAACTAAACTTTTTTAATGCCGAAGATTACCGCACTATTACAAGAGTATTGAAGGAGTCGAATATTTTCTGGCATTCATACGGGGAGATAAACAATCAAGGCTTCATCATTCGTGCGAACCAGAGCTAATCGTTTCAGACTTATAACATCAACGTTTAAAAGCTGTAAGTGCTGTTAATAAGCTAAAATGGAACAATAAGGATCCTCTTAATAGCTTTCCCTTAAGTTTCGACGTGACAGAGGACATAAACAAAATATATGAAACTATAAAAGTGTTGAATTCAATTATAAAAAAACAACCCATAAAAATTAAAAATTTTCATCTTAATTCTCTAATCGCAGAAATTGATATGGGAGCCCCTCGATCCTGGGCCATTTTTTTTATTGTAGGAGAAAATCATCGAAACAGACATTTGACATCAGATGTTAAAATTGAAAATGCTCAGATCATTTTATTCTGAGCACTTAGAGCACGCTCATACTCTGAGCAAATAAGAAACACGAACATTTATCTTGAGAACTCTTTGACTGCTCTGAACTAATTTATGAAAACGCGAAATGACAGAATATTGCGAAAACTTGTTGTTCCATCTGTAAGTTGATATGGACAACAAAAAAGGACATCAATAAAAATAAAATTCAGTAAATAAAAATGTAAGTTGAATTAAGCACAAAACATTTATGTCTCGTTTCATTTGCTGGGTTCATTTGTGCGTGAGCTAAGATTTCTCTTTCTCTCTCTCTACCACCAAAACCATGCTGCGCAGCCGACTGCGCAGCACACACCGCACACAGTCCATAAAGGGCGACGAATATCTGATGCCAGTATAGATATTTAAAAAATGTATAAGGGCCTTGCGGCCGAACCCGGGACCCGATCACTACCAAATTTTCGAAAAAGTATTGTTTATTGGGTATACACATGTGTGTAAAATTTGAAATTTAAAATTTTTGTATGGGAGCCCCCCGACCCCGTGCCCGATTTAATAGAAAGTGTTGTCTTCGGAAATACACATGTGTGCCAAATTTCAATAAAATCGAGCTGTAGGAAGTGGGTTAAAAATTGATCGCAAGAATCCATGACAAATACACAAGCCCACAAACCCACAAACACACGGGCAAGTGAAGTTAATATAGAGAATTTAAAAATTAAACCAATCAAAACTTCTAAGCCAGTACCGCAATGCAAGAACTGCCAATCCATTGGACATACAAGAAACTATTGCTCTAGGCCAGCAAGATGTGTGAAGTGTGCACGCAATCATAGTACAACCGAATGCACGAAGACCTCAGAACAACAACCTAAGTGCTGCAATTGTAACCAAGAACCAACTAATTATCGTGGTTGCTCTGTCATAATAGAACTACAAAAATAAGAAATGGTATAGTAAATAAAAAGTCTAAGGAAAGAGATCTGCCGATTGTCACTAGAGTAACAGAATCAAAAAATACAAGTATAAACATTAATTCTCTCCCTAGTAAGCCAAGCTATGCACAAGTAACAAAAAGTGTACAAAATGTTACTAATACAAACGTACACAGGGAAATTGCAGAAAATCAATTACTATCAGAAATTTTACAAAAGCTCGATAAACAAGAGCAGCTTTTTCGTCATTTCAAAAACGATTAGATAGCTTTAATATATATATGCAAGAAAAAATTACTACCCAAAATAGTATCAATGGTTAAGTCACTAAAGATAATGCTATGGAACGCGAATGGCCTGTTAGAAAAAACAATAATGAATTGCCGATAGTGTTAGAAATGAAAAAATCGATGTGTGCATGATATCAGAATCACACTTCACAAACCAATCATTCGTTAATTTTAAAAATTATAATACATATTACACTAATCATCCTTACAACAATGCCCCTGGCGGTAGTGCGATAATAGTCAGAAGATGTATATATCATTACGAAGAACTGCTAAATTTCAAGAATCAACAACTGAGAAACACATAATATCACTCACAGCTGTCTATAGTCCACCAAAACATAATATTAGCTCTGTACAATATGAGCAATTAATACATACACATAAAAAACAATTTATAATAGGTGGTGATTTTAATGCGAAGCATACGCATTGGGGATCGCGGTTAATAACTACAAAAGGTAGAGAACAACTTAAAGCAGCTCAACAAACATGATGCGAATTTATATCAACTGGTAAACCTACTTATTGGCCTACGGATAGAGCTAAATCACCTGACATCATCGACTTCTTTGTAACAAAACAAATATCGAGGGGTTTACTACAAATAGAAGAAGGATCAGATCTGAATTCAGATCACTCTCCAATCTACATGGTTTATAGCGATTGTAGAAATATAAAAAGTGAAAATAATATCTCTCTCACAAATAAGAAAACAGATTGCTTAAGAGGAAATGTATCTACACACTAAGATCAGCTTGAAGAAGAAGTACTTTTCTCAACAGATACAGAGTGCAGCTTGAAAAAGTACTCCTGTTATGAACTGTTTGGACTGACATATCCAAACGAAATCTTAAATCTAATTTCTGAAAAACGGAAAATCCGAAAGAAATGGCTACAAACAAGATATCCTTTCTTCAAATCGCAACTAAACTAAACAGAATTAGTTCGCATGCAAATAAAAGAACATACGAATCAAACAATTACAAAATATTTAGATGCACTCACCACAGACAAAACAACGGATTATTCATTGTGGAAATCAACTAAATATCTCAAACGCCATATACAAGAGAATACACCACTTAAAAGAAATAATAGTTCATGGGCTAAGAGTAACTTGGAAAAGCAGTGCTTTTTCCAAACACATGGCAAACATATTTCAACCCAATGAATTATCAGCGCATGCAATTTGGCAGAAAGCAGTGCATAAAGGGGTGGGGAGATCCGTCTTACGCTTACTGAAATCTTAACAGTTATTCAAAAAGAGTTACAACTACAAAATCCCCTGGCTATGACCTCATTAGAGCTGAACTGATGATCTGACCAGCCAGCCAGCCACGGGCATGCGAATTTAATATAGAGAATTTAAAAATAAAATTATTGTTGTCGTTTGTTTTCGAAAAAGTGCTGCCACATTCGTAATTTATTCGCACATTCGCATTCGATAATATTACAACATGCCAACTTTAATTATTTTCGAATCGACTATCGAAAGTCGATTCGAACGAAAGTGATGGTACAACATCCCAGCCCAGATCCGGAATTTAAACAGAAACCAGGGTTACCGAGTCTTTAAATCCCTTTGATTTAAATTAAAACAAAAAAAAAACAAAAAAAAATGTGTCGAACACCTCCCCCAGGTGGGGGTTGCTCGTTCTATGATCTAAATCATTCAAATAAAAAATCAATTGAAAAAATTGATAAATCAGACATAAGTAACGATCAACTAGAAGAACGAGTATACGAACTGGAATTACTTTGTACACAACTCAAAAGAGAAATAAGTAGCCTTAAAGCAGAAAATTCAAAACTCAAGGATAAGAAGAGTATAAATGAAAATGAAAATACGTCAAAGAAAAGCAAACAAAATCAAGTTAAAAACTCAAAGCTTAAAGAAATGAGTAATAGAAATTAAAACCGCCAAAGGAACAAAACCAAGTTAAAGATGAGGAGGAATTAGATAAAGAAATAGATTCGAACAAGAAGAAAGGAAGGCCAAGCAAGAAAAGAAAGACTTTGTCTTCACCAGAACTATGGCCACAAAAACCGTTGTCTCATGGCTGTGTTATAGAGAAAAATAAGTTACCTTTAAACCGTCGCCCCCCCCACCAATTATAAAAACAAATGTTTTTATCTACCAGCACCTATATTCGTTATTAAGGAAGAGCATTGAAGGAAATTTTATATTAAAATTAATCAAAGATAACACCTATAAACTAAACTTGTTTAATGCCGAAGATTACCGCACTATTACAAGAGTATTGAAGGAGTCGAATATTTTCTGGCATTCATACGGGGAGATAAACAATCAAGGCTTCATCATTCGTGCGAACCAGAGCTAATCGTTTCAGACTTATAACATCAACGTTTAAAAGCTGTAAGTGCTGTTAATAAGCTAAAATGGAACAATAAGGATCCTCTTAATAGCTTTCCCTTAAGTTTCGACGTGACAGAGGACATAAACAAAATATATGAAACTATAAAAGTGTTGAATTCAATTATAAAAAAACAACCAATAAAAATTAAAAATTTTCATCTTAATTCTCTAATCGCAGAAATTGATATGGGAGCCCCTCGATCCTGGGCCATTTTTTTATTGTAGGAGAAAATCATCGAAACAGACATTTGACATCAGATGTTAAAATTGAAAATGCTCAGATCATTTTATTCTGTGCACTTAGAGCACGCTCATACTCTGAGCAAATAAGAAACACGAACATTTATCTTGAGAACTCTTTGACTGCTCTGAACTAATTTATGAAAACGCGAAATGACAGAATATTGCGAAAACTTGTTGTTCCATCTGTAAGTTGATATCGACAACAAAAAACGACATCAATAAAAATAAAATTCAGTAAATAAAAATGTAAGTTGAATTAAGCACAAAACATTTATGTCTCGTTTCATTTGCTGGGTTCATTTGTGCGTGAGCTAAGATTTCTCTTTCTCTCTCTCTACCACCAAAACCATGCTGCGCAGCCGACTGCGCAGCACACACCGCACACAGTCCATAAAGGGCGACGAATATCTGATGCCAGTATAGATATTTAAAAAATGTATAAGGGCCTTGCGGCCAAACCCGGGACCCGATCACTACCTAATTTTCGAAAAAGTATTGTTTATTGGGTATACACATGTGTGTAAAATTTGAAATTTAAAATTTTTGTATGGGAGCCCCCCGACCCCGCAGCCCGATTTAATAGAAAGTGTTGTCTTCGGAAATACACATGTGTGCCAAATTTCAATAAAATCGGGCTGTAGGAAGTGGGTTAAAAATTGATCGCAAGAATCCATGACAAATCCACAAACCCACAAACCCACAAACACACGGGCAAGTGAAGTTAATATAGAGAATTTAAAAATTAAACCAATCAAAACTTCTAAGCTAGTACCGCAATGCAAGAACTGCCAATCCATTGGACATACAAGAAACTATTGCTCTAGGCCAGCAAGATGTGTGAAGTGTGCAGGCAATCATAGTACAACCGAATGCACGAAGACCTCAGAACAACAACCTAAGTGCTGCAATTGTAACCAAGAACCAACTAATTATCGTGGTTGCTCTGTCATAATAGAACTACAAAAATAAGAAATGGTATAGTAAATAAAAAGTCTAAGGAAAGAGATCTGCCGATTGTCACTAGAGTAACAGAATCAAAAAATACAAGTATAAACATTAATTCTCTCCCTAGTAAGCCAAGCTATGCACAAGTAACAAAAAGTGTACAAAATGTTACTAATACAAACGTACACAGGGAAACTGCAGAAAATCAATTACTATCAGAAATTTTACAAAAGCTCGATAAACAAGAGCAGCTTTTTCGTCATTTCAAAAACGATTAGATAGCTTTAATATATATATGCAAGAAAAAATTACTACCCAAAATAGTATAAATGGTTGTCACTAAAGATAATGCTATGGAATGCTCAAAAGAGAAATAAGTAGCCTTAAAGCAGAAAATTCAAAACTCAAGGATAAGAAGAGTATAAATGAAAATGAAAATACGTCAAAGAAAAGCAAACAAAATCAAGTTAAAAACTCAAAGCTTAAAGAAATGAGTAATAGAAATTAAAACCGCCAAAGGAACAAAACCAAGTTAAAGATGAGGAGGAATTAGATAAAGAAATAGATTCGAACAAGAAGAAAGGAAGGCCAAGCAAGAAAAGAAAGACTTTGTCTTCACCAGAACTATGGCCACAAAAACCGTTGTCTCATGGCTGTGTTATAGAGAAAAATAAGTTACCTTTAAACCGTCGCCCCCCCACCAATTATAAAAACAAATGTTTTTATCTACCAGCACCTATATTCGTTATTAAGGAAGAGCATTGAAGGAAATTTTATATTAAAATTAATCAAAGATAACACCTATAAACTAAACTTGTTTAATGCCGAAGATTACCGCACTATTACAAGAGTATTGAAGGAGTCGAATATTTTCTGGCATTCATACGGGGAGATAAACAATCAAGGCTTCATCATTCGTGCGAACCAGAGCTAATCGTTTCAGACTTATAACATCAACGTTTAAAAGCTGTAAGTGCTGTTAATAAGCTAAAATGGAACAATAAGGATCCTCTTAATAGCTTTCCCTTAAGTTTCGACGTGACAGAGGACATAAACAAAATATATGAAACTATAAAAGTGTTGAATTCAATTATAAAAAAACAACCAATAAAAATTAAAAATTTTCATCTTAATTCTCTAATCGCAGAAATTGATATGGGAGCCCCTCGATCCTGGGCCATTTTTTTATTGTAGGAGAAAATCATCGAAACAGACATTTGACATCAGATGTTAAAATTGAAAATGCTCAGATCATTTTATTCTGTGCACTTAGAGCACGCTCATACTCTGAGCAAATAAGAAACACGAACATTTATCTTGAGAACTCTTTGACTGCTCTGAACTAATTTATGAAAACGCGAAATGACAGAATATTGCGAAAACTTGTTGTTCCATCTGTAAGTTGATATCGACAACAAAAAACGACATCAATAAAAATAAAATTCAGTAAATAAAAATGTAAGTTGAATTAAGCACAAAACATTTATGTCTCGTTTCATTTGCTGGGTTCATTTGTGCGTGAGCTAAGATTTCTCTTTCTCTCTCTCTACCACCAAAACCATGCTGCGCAGCCGACTGCGCAGCACACACCGCACACAGTCCATAAAGGGCGACGAATATCTGATGCCAGTATAGATATTTAAAAAATGTATAAGGGCCTTGCGGCCAAACCCGGGACCCGATCACTACCAAATTTTCGAAAAAGTATTGTTTATTGGGTATACACATGTGTGTAAAATTTGAAATTTAAATTTTTTGTATGGGAGCCCCCCGACCCCGCAGCCCGATTTAATAGAAAGTGTTGTCTTCGGAAATACACATGTGTGCCAAATTTCAATAAAATCGGGCTGTAGGAAGTGGGTTAAAAATTGATCGCAAGAATCCATGACAAATCCACAAACCCACAAACACACGGGCAAGTGAAGTTAATATAGAGAATTTAAAAATTAAACCAATCAAAACTTCTAAGCTAGTACCGCAATGCAAGAACTGCCAATCCATTGGACATACAAGAAACTATTGCTCTAGGCCAGCAAGATGTGTGAAGTGTGCAGGCAATCATAGTACAACCGAATGCACGAAGACCTCAGAACAACAACCTAAGTGCTGCAATTGTAACCAAGAACCAACTAATTATCGTGGTTGCTCTGTCATAATAGAACTACAAAAATAAGAAATGGTATAGTAAATAAAAAGTCTAAGGAAAGAGATCTGCCGATTGTCACTAGAGTAACAGAATCAAAAAATACAAGTATAAACATTAATTCTCTCCCTAGTAAGCCAAGCTATGCACAAGTAACAAAAAGTGTACAAAATGTTACTAATACAAACGTACACAGGGAAACTGCAGAAAATCAATTACTATCAAAAATTTTACAAAAGCTCGATAAACAAGAGCAGCTTTTTCGTCATTTCAAAAACGATTAGATAGCTTTAATATATATATGCAAGAAAAAATTACTACCCAAAATAGTATAAATGGTTGTCACTAAAGATAATGCTATGGAACGCGCCTGTTAGAAAAAACAATAATGAATTGCCGATAGTGTTAGAAATGAAAAAATCGATGTGTGCATGATATCAGAATCACACTTCACAAACCAATCATTCGTTAATTTTAAAAATTATAATACATATTACACTAATCATCCTTACAACAATGCCCCTGGCGGTAGTGCGATAATAGTCAGAAGATGTATATATCATTACGAAGAACTGCTAAATTTCAAGAATCACCAACTGAGAAACACATAATATCACTCACAGCTGTCTATAGTCCACCAAAACATAATATTAGCTCTGTACAATATGAGCAATTAATACATACACATAAAAAACAATTTATAATGGGTGGTGATTTTAATGCGAAGCATACGCATTGGGGATCGCGATTAATAACTACAAAAGGTAGAGAACAACTTAAAGCAGCTCAACAAACATGATGCGAATTTATATCAACTGGTAAACCTACTTATTGGCCTACGGATAGAGCTAAATCACCTGACATCATCGACTTCTTTGTAACAAAACAAATATCGAGGGGTTTACTACAAATAGAAGAAGGATCAGATCTGAATTCAGATCACTCTCCAATCTACATGGTTTATAGCGATTGTATAAATATAAAAAGTGAAAATAATATCTCTCTCACAAATAAGAAAACAGATTGCTTAAGAGGAAATGTATCTACACACTAAGATCAGCTTGAAGAAGAAGTACTTTTCTCAACAGATACAGAGTGCAGCTTGAAAAAGTACTCCTGTTATGAACTGACATATCCAAACGAAATCTTAAATCTAATTTCTGAAAAACGGAAAATCCGAAAGAAATGGCTACAAACAAGATATCCTTTCTTCAAATCGCAACTAAACTAAACAGAATTAGTTCGCATGCAAATAAAAGAACATACGAATCAAACAATTACAAAATATTTAGATGCACTCACCACAGACAAAACAACGGATTATTCATTGTGGAAATCAACTAAATATCTCAAACGCCATATACAAGAGAATACACCACTTAAAAGAAATAATAGTTCATGGGCTAAGAGTAACTTGGAAAAGCAGTGCTTTTTCCAAACACATGGCAAACATATTTCAACCCAATGAATTATCAGCGCATGCAATTTGGCAGAAAGCAGTGCATAAAGGGGTGGGGAGATCCGTCTTGTCACGCTTACTGAAATCTTAACAGTTATTCAAAAAGAGTTACAACTACAAAATCCCCTGGCTATGACCTCATTAGAGCTGAACTGATGCAGCAGTTACCCCAAGGAGCCAAATGTAAGCTTACAGCGATAATGAATGCTTGTTTGAGTTTTAAACATTTTCCTTACTATTGGAAAGTTGCCGAGGTAATAATGATTCCAAAGCCAGGAAAGGATTCTAATGAACCGTCATCTTACAGACCCATCTCACTGTTGCCCATCATGTCGAAGATATTTGAAAAGATTCTTATAAAAAGGCTAAAACCGCTCATTAAAAGTGAAGGCATGATACCATCTCATCAGTTCGGGTTTAGGGAAAAATACTCAACCATAGAGCAGGTTCATAGAATAACCGACATCATTGAGAAAGCTCTAGAAGATAAAATGGTATGTTCAGCTGTATTTTTAGACGTGGCTCAACCGTTTGATAAGGTTTGGCATAAAGGATTGCTATATAAGCTTAAGCTACTCTTCCCCAAAGAATATCAAGCAAGAAGATTCCCACCTTAAAGAAATTAAAGCTGGAGTGCCACAAGGAAGTATATTAAGGCCAATCCTATATTTGCTTTTTACAAATGATATACCAGTCCATCCAAACAGTAGAGTAGCTACATTTGCCGACGACACCGTAATACTTGTAGTCGAAAAAAGTGAAGAAGTATCAACTAGAATCCTTCAAAGTTCTGTAGAAGATCTAGTAAATTGGACTAAGAAATGGCGAATACATTTCAACAGTACTAAATCTGTTCACGTCGATTTTACCAACAAAAAAAGAACATATAAAAAAGATGAGTGAAGAGCTTAAAATCAAACTTAGAAAACTTTATTGGCTTATTGGTAACAGATCGTGTCTGTCTACTTATAATAAATTATTACTATATAAACAATTACTAAGACCCGTATGGACATACGGAATTCAGCTATGGGGATGTACGGCCAAAAATAACATCGAAATAATCCAACGATTCCAAAATAAAGTCTTAAGGGGCATAGTCAACGCACCATGGTACGTTAGGAACTCAGATATACATCGCGATCTAAAGTCAAGACAGTTAAAGAAACAATAAAAGAGCATGCAACAGTTCACAATCGAAGGCTGAGGCAACATATAAATCAGGAAGCAGTAAAACTCACCGATACAATCAGACTTACTCGAAGACTGAAGCGCATCAAACCACATGATCTAATTACTGGCAGCTAAAACTAATATCTGTATATATCTGTATGTGTAATTTTGTATAGAATGTACTATTTCTGTATCAAGTCAATGTAAAAATCAACAGAGTTGAACTGCTCGTTAGCGTTAACTAGTTGCAGTGTTATGAAACGTAGACCATAAATTTATTACGTTTCAATAAAAAATAAAAATAAAAAAAAAATAAGTTTTATTATCAATTTGATTTGTTGAGTGTATCAACAACAACAAGGCAATTGCACAATGCATCGAGCAATGTATTGGCAACAAAAAGCAACTCAGCAATTGCCCACTTGCACAATACATTAAATTCGAATGTATCGGCAACAAAAAGCAACATCAGCAATTGCACAATAACACTAACATCGAGCGTCACACACCCAACAACCGGTGACCCACATTAATGCAATTACTATTTCTTCACAATCAGCAGAAAAGCAATTGCATATTACCAATAAGTTTAAATTAGTAAGCATTTCCAACAGTAGGTCAATATTACTGTTGGAATGCTTTTTAAGTAGTAAGCAAAAATTAATGTATAAATATAGAATAAATAAATGAGAAAGAGTCAGTTTATAAAAGCAAATAATTGTATTCTTAATTAACAAACATTGACAACTATCCCCCCGCCAGTGGTAAGGTTCTTGTCGGTTTAAGAAATCCTAAAGGGAAAGGATTTACATGGTCCTTCGAGCCGGATTATCCGGAAAAGTTTAAACCGGATTATCCGGAAAGGTTTAAACAACAGTTTTTAATCAGTAAAGGCAAAGGTCCTTTTAGTAAGTCACCTTACAACCAACAAAAATGGGTGATTTCGAGGACATCGCGTTGGAACAAACGAGAATCACGGAGGAGGTGCATCGGTTATGGACTAACTTCAAGAAGGATTGGGAGTCCCGATATACCCCAGAGTACCTAAGGAAGAGGCTGGAGGACCTGGACAAATTATGGGTTATGGGATCAATAATGGGTACTTGTAAGAGCAAAGGAAGGCAAATCCGCAACATATGAGTACTTCACGAAAAGATACTTCAGCCAGTTCGAGGCAAGATATTTAGATATCAAGGACACCATCAAGACAAAACTGGAGACCAGAAGGAAGTTGCAGCCTTTCGCCGCAACAACAGATGTCGGTGGTCAGGCGTCTACCGCAGGAGCAGCCGAGCCAATTCAGACTCAGATTGCAGCAAGTTCAGAAGAAAAGAGAGAGGCGGCAAAACTACAGACCAGAAGGAAGTTGCAGCCTTTCACCGCAACAACAGATGTAGGCGGTCAGACGTGTACCTCAGGAGCAGCCAAGCCAATTCTGACTCAGAGTGCAGCAATTTCAGAAGAAAAGAGAGAGTCGGCACAAATTACAAGGGGCTCGGGAAGATTTATCAGGTTAAATCTTATCAAAAATAATCTCCTTCGAATAATTGACAGCTTAGACCTTACAATGTATTCAATCTACCTTGGGCTTAAGTTGGATCAATTAAGGGAATGCTGGACAAAGCTGGCTGCGATGAACGAGGAAATCATGTCATCACTAGACGACTCGGAGCATGATCTGGATTACGTGACCAACAACGAATTCATAAAGTTGGAGGAAATGTATCAACAGGCATACATTCAGATCAGGGAGGCAGATGAAATTCAGCACCAGGCACAGCCCGTATCACCACATGGTACAATGAATCAAACTTCCAACCATATTCATACCAACATTCAGCGGAATGTATGAGGAATGGACACCATTTTGGGAGCTATTTGAGCGAGTAGTGCACCAGAACGAGTCATTATCTTCTTGGAGAAGCAGCGAGAATTGTAAACCATCTGTCACCAACGTCAACCAACTATGCAACGGCGGTAGAACTGATAGTGCATTTGACTTAAAAACCTCATGGACACATATTGCTTGAGGGATGAACATGATGCAAAGGAGGGTCCGACAAAAAAGGGATGCAAGGCAGCATAATTCGTTACTTCATGTCCCACAAGGAGAAATTCCAGCGAGACCCGAGGCCAAGAAATCATCAACAAAGGTAACAACGACCAACTGACCAAGGGTCTCAATCATGTGTCGTGACGGAAAATCTAGCTCGACAAATACGGGTGCCAATGACCAAATACCATTCAAGGGTCAATGGAATAAACGGGCAGAACACAATGTTCGGATGGATACTATCAGGTCCTATCATGACCACAAACCCACGGAAGCAGGCGCAGGTAAACATTATCACCTCATGTGTCAGCATTTGCAGTGAAGCTCCCAGTTAAAGAAATTTTGGGAGCTAGAAGAGGTTCCTAATGCAACGTGTATATCTGCAGAAGAAAAAATGTGCGAAAACCACTACAAACAGACGCACAAACGAGATTAAACAGGGCGTTATATTGTCAAGCTACCACTGTCAAATGATCGCATGGTATTAGGTGAATCCCGAAAAATGGCACTAAAGCGCTTCTTTACGTTAGAGCAAAAATTCGAAACAAAAGAAGAACTGCGGCTACAATATTCTAAATTTATGCAAGAATATCTCGATCGTGGTCACATGGAGGAAGTACCAGAAGATACAACACAAAAAATATACTATCTTCCTCATCACGCAGTGATAAAAGAGCAGAGCAGTACTACAAAACTGAGAGTAGTATTCGACGCCTCGGCGAAGACAAAATCTGGAGAATCGCTGAATACCATCATGATGATCGGACCAACAATTCAAAGGGATCTGTTTCATCTGCTACTTCGATGAAGAAAATTTTTCGTCGTGTTCACAGCTGACATCGAGAAGATGTATAAGCAAATTTTAGTCGATACACTTGATCAAAATTTGCAACGCATCTTGTAGAGAGATAATCCCAAAAGTCAAATCAAGGAGTACGCTCTCAAAACCATCATCTACGGAACAGCATCAGCACCCTATCTGGCAATCAAGACTCTGTGCCAGCTAGCTGAAGATGAAAAACAACGATATCCGCGGGCAAGCCAAACCGTACTTGAAGGATTTTACGTAGATGATTGTCTCGGCGGTGCAAATTCAGAAAGGGATTGTCTAAGTATTCAGCAAGAACTGACGCAGCTACTTCACAAGGGTGGATTTAGCCTACGCAAATGGACATCAAACAGTCCAGAGTTCTTAGAGGCTCTGCAAAGACAAGTCAATGAAATGGAACCAGAACATGACTTTAATAATGACACCACATTCAACATTTTGGGAATAAAATGGTGTCCGAAGACAGACGAATTCCGATTTAAGGTAAATCTTTCGTCCTTCAGCACTAAGGGCACCAAACGAGCAATACTAAGTGATGCTGGAAAAATGTTCGACCCCTTTGGCTGTGTTGGGAAAACCACTATTTGTAAGTCAAATGAATTAGTTGACTGTTTTTCTAACAATTGTAGTTCAGACATAGATCATAAATTTTATGTAATGTATATTAAAATTGGTAAAACTTAAAACTATATCAAAAAACAAATATCCATGTATATAGTCCATCTTGAATTCGCATGATAGTTTTAAATAACTTAAAAGAAATATTTGACAATTTCACCTATAACTTATAAACTGTATAAGATTACCCATTACGGAAGTCATCAACCTAAAACATGAAATAGTATTAATTATTTTACAATTAATATACTATAAGATTCAAATACTTACATTTGTACATTTCGATATTCATCCTGTCAAACTTCCCATTGGACTGTATAAATCTAAAATGAAAACAAACACATTAATATTTTAGTGTGCTGGCATACTTATCTTATTTGCGTATGTCCAAGTGTATATATATATATATATATATATATATAACAATTCTTATTAATAATAATTTTTTTAATAGTTTAACAAAAACATTGGTCTTGTAAATCAAAAATAAGAATAATCTTTTAAAATTTCAAGAAAAAAGAAATTTCTTTATTTAATTTTAGAGACAGTAAGTTTAAATTTTTTAAACTTATTTTCATATTTTCTTTTCTTTTTTTCTACTGGTTTAACAGTATGTTATTCTTTTCGATTAGTATATTATTCAATAACTAGGGATTTCAATTGTAGATCTATAAATGTTTTAAATGACGAAGGTTGAATTATATTGAAGGGAATAATTGGTTTATTAATAATAAGAATTGTTAGTGGAAGAATATTGAATTGATTAATTTTTTCAACACCATGAGCTTGAAATAAGCTTATATTTTGAAAATATAAGATAGAAATTAAAATTATAAATTAAAGAAATTTAGAGATAGAAATATTAATTAGTATTGACATAATTCGTGCCAGCAGTCGCGGTTATACGAATAATACAAATAAATTTTATTAGTAAGAGTTAAATTATAAAAAATAAATATTAAAAGTATAAATTTATTAAGTAAAATTTTAAATTTTGTTAGTATTAAATAAATAGAATAATTGAAGCTTGAAAAATTTAAAAAAAAACTAGGATTAGATACCCTATTATTTAAATTGTAATTTATTTATTTGAGTAGTAATAGTTATGATCTTAAAACTTAAAAAATTTGGCGGTATTTTAGTCTATTCAGAGGAACCTGTTTTGTAATCGATAGTCCACGTTGTACCTTTCTTAAATTTGTTTTTCAGTTTATATATCGTTGTTAATAGAATATTTTATAAGAAAAATAATTTTCAATAATTTTTATAAAAATTTATATCAGATCAAGGTGTAGCTTATATTTAAGTTAAAATGGGTTACAATAAATTTATTTAAATGGATATAATTATGAAAAATTTATTAAAAGTGAATTTGAAAGTAAAATTATAAAGATTAATAATTTGATTTTAGCTCTAAAATATGTACATATCGCCCGTCACTCTTATTATTAAGATAAGATAAGTCGTAACATAGTAGATGTACCGGAAGGTGTATCTAGAATGACAGTTTAAAGCTTATTTAGTAAAGTATTTCATTTACATTGAAAAGATTTTTGTGCAAATCATTATAACGGATGTTTTTTTGGGAGGTTTGTTTTTCCGATAGATGTCGTTTTATTTTATGACAGTTGTTTTGACAGCTCAAAGTGGCATTTCTACTCAGTATTGTTTGGCAAATCATTATGAAAAAAAAAAAAAAAAAAAAAAAAAAAAAAAAAATGACATTTGTGAAAAATAGTCGTGGTAGCCATATGCCAGAAATTGTGTTTAAATGTTAAATGCCAAAAAATTATCTACCAAATAAAAAAAAATTTTGGTCATTTCATAATTTTATATGTGTTTTATTCAAAAAAAAAATGGGCAACCTCTTAAAAAACACCCGTTAGATATAACGTGTTTTTTATTTGGTAGATAATTTTTTGGCATTTAACATTTAAACACAATTTCTGGCATATGGCTACCACGACTATTTTTCACAAATGTCATTTTTTTTTTTTTTTTTTTTTTTTTTTTTTCATAATGATTTGCCAAACAATACTGAGTAGAAATGCCACTTTGAGCTGTCAAAACAACTGTCATAAAATAAAACGACATCTATCGGAAAAACAAACCTCCCAAAAAAACACCCTTTAGATTGATTAATAATTATTTATTGATAAATTTAATTTTCAAATTTAAGTATTAAAAATAATTATAAATTATTTTATATATATATATATATATATATATATAATATATATATATATATATATATATATATATATATATATAATATATATATATATATATATATATATATATATATATAAAATATATGACACCACATTCAACATTTTGGGAATAAAATGGTGTCCGAAGACAGACGAATTCCGATTTAAGGTAAATCTTTCGTCCTTCAGCACTAAGGGCACCAAACGAGCAATACTAAGTGATGCTGGAAAAATGTTCGACCCCTTTGGCTGTGTTGGGAAAACCACTATTTGTAAGTCAAATGAATTAGTTGACTGTTTTTCTAACAATTGTAGTTCAGACATAGATCATAAATTTTATGTAATGTATATTAAAATTGGTAAAACTTAAAACTATATCAAAAAACAAATATCCATGTATATAGTCCATCTTGAATTCGCATGATAGTTTTAAATAACTTAAAAGAAATATTTGACAATTTCACCTATAACTTATAAACTGTATAAGATTACCCATTACGGAAGTCATCAACCTAAAACATGAAATAGTATTAATTATTTTACAATTAATATACTATAAGATTCAAATACTTACATTTGTACATTTCGATATTCATCCTGTCAAACTTCCCATTGGACTGTATAAATCTAAAATGAAAACAAACACATTAATATTTTAGTGTGCTGGCATACTTATCTTATTTGCGTATGTCCAAGTGTATATATATATATATATATATATATAACAATTCTTATTAAGAATAATTTTTTTAATAGTTTAACAAAAACATTGGTCTTGTAAATCAAAAATAAGAATAATCTTTTAAAATTTCAAGAAAAAAGAAATTTCTTTATTTAATTTTAGAGACAGTAAGTTTAAATTTTTTAAACTTATTTTCATATTTTCTTTTCTTTTTTTCTACTGGTTTAACAGTATGTTATTCTTTTCGATTAGTATATTATTCAATAACTAGGGATTTCAATTGTAGATCTATAAATGTTTTAAATGACGAAGGTTGAATTATATTGAAGGGAATAATTGGTTTATTAATAATAAGAATTGTTAGTGGAAGAATATTGAATTGATTAATTTTTTCAACACCATGAGCTTGAAATAAGCTTATATTTTGAAAATATAAGATAGAAATTAAAATTATAAATTAAAGAAATTTAGAGATAGAAATATTAATTAGTATTGACATAATTCGTGCCAGCAGTCGCGGTTATACGAATAATACAAATAAATTTTATTAGTAAGAGTTAAATTATAAAAAATAAATATTAAAAGTATAAATTTATTAAGTAAAATTTTAAATTTTGTTAGTATTAAATAAATAGAATAATTGAAGCTTGAAAAATTTAAAAAAAAACTAGGATTAGATACCCTATTATTTAAATTGTAATTTATTTATTTGAGTAGTAATAGTTATGATCTTAAAACTTAAAAAATTTGGCGGTATTTTAGTCTATTCAGAGGAACCTGTTTTGTAATCGATAGTCCACGTTGTACCTTTCTTAAATTTGTTTTTCAGTTTATATATCGTTGTTAATAGAATATTTTATAAGAAAAATAATTTTCAATAATTTTTATAAAAATTTATATCAGATCAAGGTGTAGCTTATATTTAAGTTAAAATGGGTTACAATAAATTTATTTAAATGGATATAATTATGAAAAATTTATTAAAAGTGAATTTGAAAGTAAAATTATAAAGATTAATAATTTGATTTTAGCTCTAAAATATGTACATATCGCCCGTCACTCTTATTATTAAGATAAGATAAGTCGTAACATAGTAGATGTACCGGAAGGTGTATCTAGAATGACAGTTTAAAGCTTATTTAGTAAAGTATTTCATTTACATTGAAAAGATTTTTGTGCAAATCATTATAACGGATGTTTTTTTGGGAGGTTTGTTTTTCCGATAGATGTCGTTTTATTTTATGACAGTTGTTTTGACAGCTCAAAGTGGCATTTCTACTCAGTATTGTTTGGCAAATCATTATGAAAAAAAAAAAAAAAAAAAAAAAAAAAAAAAAATGACATTTGTGAAAAATAGTCGTGGTAGCCATATGCCAGAAATTGTGTTTAAATGTTAAATGCCAAAAAATTATCTACCAAATAAAAAAAAATTTTGGTCATTTCATAATTTTATATGTGTTTTATTCAAAAAAAAAATGGGCAACCTCTTAAAAAACACCCGTTAGATATAACGTGTTTTTTATTTGGTAGATAATTTTTTGGCATTTAACATTTAAACACAATTTCTGGCATATGGCTACCACGACTATTTTTCACAAATGTCATTTTTTTTTTTTTTTTTTTTTTTTTTTTTTTTTTCATAATGATTTGCCAAACAATACTGAGTAGAAATGCCACTTTGAGCTGTCAAAACAACTGTCATAAAATAAAACGACATCTATCGGAAAAACAAACCTCCCAAAAAAACACCCTTTAGATTGATTAATAATTATTTATTGATAAATTTAATTTTCAAATTTAAGTATTAAAAATAATTATAAATTATATATATATATATTATATATATATATATATATATATAAAATATATATATATATATATATATATATTTTATATATTGTGAAGGAAAAATTTGCCACACAATTTTTTCCACACATTATTTTTGGTACGCAACCATCTTTTTGTAAACAACACTTTCTTTTGAATTTAATAAAAAAAACTTGCATACACATTACAAAGAAACGTTTACCATAATGTTCTTAAACCTAGCAACATGTTTCCCACTCTTTTAAGTGGTAAATTACTCGCCGAAATTACTCTCGGCTTATGATACACAGGTTCTCTATATTTCACAACGCGTAAAGTCACCACGCACAACCAATGCACGCCATCATCAAGCAGCTGAGTGAGAGAATGACGACACACATACAGCACCAGACCACACAGACTAGGGATACCCCGCTCGTGACTCACAATACATGCAGAAGCACACAGCATCATCGGAGAAAACAACAACAGCAGGCATACAGCACCACAGACACAGAATACCCGACCAATATTCAAAACAACAACAAACAACATGCATACATTTTGCATCAGACAAGTCAAGGAGAACAACAACAACAAAGCATGCAGTGTAAGACGGCGCAGACCCACGTAAAAGGCAACAACAAACAGCATGCAAAATATGATAGCGGACAATCAGAAGTCTGCAGCATCATTAGACAACCAAAAGAAATAAACAACAACAAACAACACACAATGTACGACAGCACGCATTTTCGAGGCAAACCAACAACAACACTACACCGATCATGCGATGTAGCGGAGTTCCCTAATTTTGCATCAACGGGATCTTGGAACTAACAAACATCAAAGAGGCAACAACAACACTACCAAGTCCCACCGATCATGTGGCGTAGCGGATTTCCCTATCGTTGCATCAACGGGATCTTGGAACTAACAAACATCAAAGAGGCAACAACAACACTACCAAGTCCCACCGATCATGTGACGTAGCGGATTTCCCTATCGTTGCACCAACGGGATCACGAACCAATAGACCGCCGAGCGCAGCAATACTGACCGGCCGGACAAAACAACAACAACCATATCATATCAAAGGAAACAACAACAACAGCACACCATCAGGCGAGTTAGCGGATTTCACGATCGTTGCAACAACGGGATTTCTACACTCGATGGAGGACTATAAAAGGCCAGCAGTCCTAACAATCGCCCTTCTTTCCTAGAAATCCTTCTTTCCTAGAAATCCCTCTTCCCGGCAACAAGTCAGAGTGAATGGTTCAAGAGCGAAGTCCTTGCCTTCACTTTACACTTTACGCCAGTAGTTATCCTAACGATTGGAGGTTCAAGAGCGAAGTCCTTGCCTTCACGCCCACGCTTTACGCTAGACATTACCCACGCTTTACGCTAGATTGGAGGTTCAAGAGCGAAGTCCTTGCCTTCACGCCCACGCTTTACGCTAGACATTATCCACGCTTTACGCTAGATTGGAGGTTCAAGAGCGAAGTCCTTGCCTTCACGCCCACGCTTTACGCTAGACATTACCCACGCTTTACGCTAGATTGGAGGTTCAAGAGCGAAGTCCTTGCCTTCACGCCCACGCTTTACGCTAGACATTATCCACGCTTTACGCTAGATTGGAGGTTCAAGAGCGAAGTCCTTGCCTTCACGCCCACGCTTTACGCTAGACATTACCCACGCTTTACGCTAGATTGGAGGTTCAAGAGCGAAGTCCTTGCCTTCACGCCCACGCTTTACGCTAGACATTACCCACGCTTTACGCTAGATTGGAGGTTCAAGAGCGAAGTCCTTGCCTTCACGCCCACGCTTTACGCTAGACATTATCCACGCTTTACGCTAGATTGGAGGTTCAAGAGCGAAGTCCTTGCCTTCACGCCCACGCTTTACGCTAGACATTATCCACGCTTTACGCTAGATTGAAGGTTCAAGAGCAAAGTCCTTGCCTTCACGCCCACGCTTTACGCTAGACATTATCCACACTTTACGCTAGATTGGAGGTTCAAGAGCGAAGTCCTTGCCTTCAAATCCACGCTCTACGCGAGAACAGACTATCATCCCGCCTGGAGATACGTCGGTCTCCTTTAATCATAATTGAAACTTATACAGTAAAATAATATATAGCTTTAAACAAACGATAACTTTAAGTGTACAGATTAAGCGAGAACAAATAAAGAACGATTGAATTCCATTCCCAACCAAAAACAAATTCTTTTTATTGTAACGACCCTAATAGAAGGAACCCTGGTCACACTGAGTTCTACCCCGGCTGGGAAAACCTCGTTACAATTGGCGCCCGAGCAGGGACTCTGGAATTTGATAGAGAAAAAAAAAATATAAAGAAAGAACACAATTAGATAACCACGATGGTTAAGACCAGTTGGATTTATACACTGTCGAAAGAGGAGCTGAAGAGCTACATGAGCGAGTTCCGAATCGACAGCAACGGCGCAGTGGAAGATCTAAGGAAAAGGTTTTCCAGCTTTGTTTCGGGACGAGACGTTACGTCGGAGGACGAGATACGCCTAAGTGAGCTCGAGGAGAAGCATAGACGCAGCCCATCACCAGCCTTGAATCCATCTGAAGCCACGGTACGCGACGACCCAAAGGCAACCATCAGGGCAATCTCTCCGGCACCACCGGTAGTGGTTCCAACACGAAGCAGGACGGACACGACAGTTACGTCGTACGCTCAAATAATGGACCAGGTGAGGAAGTGGTCGGTGAAGTACGATGGTGGTAAGGAGCCTCTCCTATTCATCGAAAGGCTAGAAGAACTTGCGGATGCCTACTGTTTAAACAGGGACCTTCTACCCAGAACCATGCCGGAACTACTCCGTGACCGCGCGTTATTATGGTTCCGAAACAACAACCGAAAATGGGAGACCTGGAACGCCTTCACGACAGATTTTCTACAGTTTTTCCTGCCCTCCAGGTACTGGGAACATCTAGAAGACGAAATTCGTCAACGCCAGCAAAAAGCCAAAGGAGCGCTTCAAGGATTTCGTAATCATAATGCAGAACCTCATGAGGCACGCAGACTACACCGGTACACAACAGGTCGAAAGGATCTTCCGAAACTGTCGCCAAGAGTACCAGTACTATATCCGGAGGAAGGATTTTAGAGACCTCCACGAACTCATCAGTCTGGCAGAAGATTTCGAAGGCATCGCTGGTGCAGCAGAACCTATCAAACCCTCGCCCCGACCCAGACAACCCGAAAGGAATTTCATGGTAGCACAAAATATGGAAGCGCGAATAAATGTAAGGACGGCTTGCCTGCGATGTGGCCAGGACGGACACATGAGGCGGGACTGTCGTAACCCCCAAACCATCTTCTGTTGGGATTGCGGCCTTCGAAATGTTCGGACCGTGGAATGCTGCCGGAAACGCGTCGAACGACCGGGAAACGAGCAAGGGGACCGCCGAAACCGTGGTGCGACGGAAACCCCGAGACCGACACCCCGGGCCCAGTAAACTTCCTTGCCTACGATTCTAACCGGATCCTCGCCACCATCACTCTAGGAGGGACGCCGGTAAAAGCTACGATTGACACATGGGCTACTAGGAGTTTTGTGAGCGAACGTTTTGCAGAAGACAAAAGGGGGACAACAAAGAGTCTACCCATGGATGTGACCGTACGGATGGCCGAAGGGACACCCAAGTTGATCCGAGAGGCCCTACAGCTAGATGTCCAGATAGGTAATAGGGAGATACAGTTTCCATTCTTGATTCTCCCAGATGCAATGGATGAAGTAATCTTAGGTCTGGACTTTTTGTCACGGGTGGAGGCCCGTCTAAGCTGCGGTGGCCAGACCATAAAATTACAGCACAGAACAACGCCCGCAGAACACATCCGACAATGCACCACCACGCAAGAAACACCACGGACAGAACAGGAACAGCTTTCAGCGTTTCTGCAACAAGAATTCAAGAAATTTGATCAACTACCCGCCGTTTCCAACATCACGGAACACAGAATCATCATGCACGACGAACGCCCAATAAAGCAGCGCTACTTCCCCCGTAATCCAGCCATGCAGGAAATAATAAATACAGAGATCGACGAGTTGTTGGAAAAAGGATGTATCGAGCCTTCACATAGCCCCCACAGCGCGCCCATAGTTCTCGTGCGAAAGAAGACGGGCAAATGGAGACTATGTATCGACTATCGAGAACTGAATGCACGATCAGTGCCCGACGCATACCCCCTGCCACGAATCCAACACATTCTAGAAAAGCTTCGCGGTGCCAAATTCATCAGTAGTCTGGACCTGAGAAATGGATATTGGCAAATCCCCATGGAGGAGAAGAGTAAGCAGTACACCGCCTTCACGGTACCCGGCCGTGGCTTGTTCCAATGGCGCGTGATGCCGTTTGGGCTACATTCGGCCCCTGCGACCTTCCAGCGAGCGCTCGATCGAGTCATCGGACCAGAGATGGAGCCCCATGCGTTTGCATATCTTGACGACATAGTCGTCATCGGGAGAACGTTTGACGAACACATGGGAAATCTGCGCAAGGTGTTCAGGCGATTGCAGATGGCTAACCTAAAAATTAACCCGGAAAAATGTGAGTTCTGCAAAACGGAAATACGGTACTTGGGACACGTGGTCAGTAACAAAGGCATACACACTGACCCCGACAAAATAGCGGCCATCAAAGAGCTCCAACCCCCGAGTAATGTACGAGAGGTACGCCGGTACCTGGGCATCGCTTCATGGTACCGCCGATTTGTTCCAGATTTCGCCGAGACCGTGCGACCGATGACGAGCCTCCTCAAGAAAGGCAAGCACTGGAAGTGGGGAGAAGAGCAGCAGCAAGCATTCGAAGCACTCAAAGTTAAACTTACCGAGGCCCCAATCCTGGCCTGCCCCGATTTCTCTAAGAAGTTCACACTCCAGACGGATGCTAGCGATTATGGTTTAGGAGCAGTCCTCACCCAGGAGATAGACGACAGTGAACGGGTCATAGCGTATGCCAGTCGACACCTAAACCCTGCAGAGAAGAACTACTCGCCGACCGAAAAGGAATGCCTGGCCATCGTATGGGGAATAAGGAAGATGCGGGCATACATCGAAGGGTATAGGTTTACAGTAATAACAGACCACCTCTCGCTCAAATGGCTAAACTCGATATCCAGCCCGTCCGGCCGGATCGCACGGTGGGCGCTAGAACTACAGCAGTATACATACGACATACAGTACAGGCGGGGCAAACTCAACGTCGTTGCAGACGCTCTATCAAGACAACCGCAAGAAACACTGATGGCAACCTCCGAGGAACACGTAGAGCAACAGAAGGGCCACTGGCTGCAAAAGAAGGTCCAGCAGGTCACAGAGAACCCAGCCAAATTCCCCGACTACGTGATCGAAGGCCAGCAGCTGTATCGACACATAGGGCATCGAGCCGGAGACGAGGACTCAACACCGTGGAAACTGTGTGTGCCGAGTAACCTTCGAAGTCGGGTACTGCAGGAAAACCATGACAGCGCATCAGCAGGGCACCTGGGGATCCGGAAGACCACGGCGAGAATATGCGGTCGCTACTATTGGCCGGGTATGTTTCGTGACATTCGTCAGTATGTAAAGAAATGTGAAAGCTGCCAGTGCTACAAACCCAGCCAACAGCAAGCAGCAGGTAAAATGCTTACCCAGGTGGCCGACGAACCATGGACCACATTGTGTAGTGACTTCGTTGGGCCACTCCCTAGGTCGAAACACGGAAATACCATGTTACTGGTTTTCTTTGATCGGTTTTCGAAATGGGTCGAACTGATTCCAATGCGAAGGGCAACGACCGAAGGAGTTCAACGGGCTTTTCGCGAACGTATACTGGCCCGATACGGCGTACCCAAGATCCTGATAACAGACAACGGGGCGCAATTCAGTAGCAGGGCATTTCGTCGATTCTTGGAGACCATGGGCATACGCCAGCAATTTACAGCGCCATATACCCCCCAAGAAAATCCCACTGAAAGGGTCAACCGCACCGCTAAAACAATAATTGCACAACTAGCGGGAACGCAACAACGCACTTGGGACGAGAAGCTGCCCGAAGTTATGCTAGCAATAAATTCAAGCGTACAGGACTCAACAGGATACAGCCCGGCATTCCTGACACAGGGCCGAGAACCCCGCCTCCCGAACACGCTGTACGACGAGATCACTCCTGGGACGGGTACACTAGGTAAAAAACCAGAGGACCGAAAGACCCAGATGAACGAGATCTTCGAGATCGTGCGACGAAACTTAGAACGAGCTGCGAAGGATCAAGCCCGCCACTACAACCTCAGACGACGTCCTTGGAAGCCCGAGATCGGAAATCTGGTGCTGGTCAAACAGCACCACCTATCAAAGGCAGTGGAAGGGTTCGCTAGTAAACTAGCACCACGATACGACGGGCCATACTTAGTGATGAGCTTCGTCTCACCTGTCATAGTAAGGCTAAGGAAACATGGGCAAAACAAGGAGCGCACAGCCCACGTCAATGAGTTGAAAGACTTCCACGGAAACTCCCCACCCGAACCAGAGAAGACAAACCGCATCGCAATAACAATGACACCCCACACCCAACACTCTAACGAGCCCACAGTGATACAACACGGCAGCAAACATCAGCACGAATGGTATAATCACCCGCGCAACTGGCGGCCTGGGACGGGGAACCATGAACAGAACATCGTTCCATTAAAAACCACAAGACAAAACAATCGGCAACAAACCTCAAGACGACCACACAAAAGAACACAAGCGGGAGAGAGAAGTCAGGGGCATGACGAGAATGCGACAGCGATCAATAGCATCATCATCGAAATCCAGAACAATACGTCAGCAACACACTGACACTGAAACGGCATTTGACGATCCCAGCTGTAACCAAAAGAGTTAAATTGCAGAAACTATGATATCAACTTGGGAAAAGAAAGAAAAGACAACACATCCAAAGTAATACCACGACACCCCAATGCTGAAACAACGAAGTAAACTACACCAGAAGAAGAAAATAACGGAGTACAGGTCCCGCAACTTGTTTTCGTTTCAAGTACACACAACAAGTAAAAATTAGTCTCAAGTGATTACTCAGTGTATCCAGACATCGTAAACAAAACCAAAACCAACAAAATTTTTACAAGATGAATACCCAGAGGACACCCAAGATAGACAACGAAGCCATACAACGCATCTGCATGGAAGCCACAAACACGATTCACGCATCCGGAGACGCCGAGTTGAACCAGGTGATCGGAAGTTTTCCTCCAGGGCCAGGTGGCATCGATGTGCGAATGGCCGACTACTGCCGACTAAAGAAAGGGGTATACTTCAACGACGTTCTGGTGGGAGTCGGACTCAGGTGGTTAGAGAGAAGGATGGAGGAAAGCCACCGGGAGAGAATCAGGATCTGCAGCACATTCCTCTTCTCACGGATGCAGCAGTACCAGCCAGATCAGCAGGAGAGCCCCGAGTCAACGGCCATTAGGCGACACGCACTAGTGAGCAGGTGGGACCGGCACAAGGACCTCATCAGGAAAGACCTGGTTTTAGTGCCCATTTGCGACGGCAACCATTGGTACCTCGTGGTGGTTACCAACCCGGGGAGACCTCACCGTGCCACCATTGATGTGTACGATTCGTGGGCCAAAACACCAAGGAACGAGGCCATTGAGGTAATTCGCGGCTACGTCGTGCAACAGCACCTATCGAAGGGACATCACTGGACGTGGGCAGAGTTCCAGGACTCATACCCAGGCCGACACATGGAGATGCCACAACAGCGAAATGGGGTGGATTGTGGCGCATTTTTACTGGAAGCAGCGGAGAAAGTCCTCACCTGGGGACTGTCAGGACCCGACTCGCCAGGCCAGAGGATGTCGCCGGACAGCGCCAGCAAGAAACGGAGAATGCTTGCCAACCTCATCCAAAGAAGCGCCGACCCAGCAATTAAGTTTCCAGATCTCGGATTAGGCGATGACGACATAGACTGTAACATCCGAGAAAGAGTCAACCGCAGCAGGCCAAAAACTCCGCGCCGCACTCGCCACCGCTACCGCAGCCGCAGCAGACACGATAGCAGTGGCAGCAGCAGTGACAGTAGTAGCAACAGTACCCGCAGCAGCAGCAGTAATGGGAGCAACAGCAGCAACCGTAGTAGCAGCAGCAGTAGCAGTGGCAGCCACAACAACAAACCGAGGGAAAGAAGTCTCACCCCGCCGACAGGCCTCCTCGAACCCGGACCAGACAGGAACAACCCACCAAAAACCGCGACGACCCGACGACAGGAAGATGTCCTGTCACTCACAGGGAGTGACATAGTGCACAAAGAAGAGACCATGAGCGAAACCGTATCCCATGAACTCCAGGCCAAGATAGATACGGCAAAGGCGAGAGTACAAGCGGGAGAACTACGAAGGATACACTTCTTCCATGTGCAGGACAAGACCCGACTTGGAGTGCTAGTCACCAGGAAGGGAAAGATCAGCATCCGTCGAAGTAAGGGGGAGGTGTGAAGGAAAAATTTGCCACACAATTTTTTCCACACATTATTTTTGGTACGCAACCATCTTTTTGTAAACAACACTTTCTTTTGAATTTAATAAAAAAACTTGCATACACATTACAAAGAAACGTTTACCATAATGTTCTTAAACCTAGCAACATGTTTCCCACTCTTTTAAGTGGTAAATTACTCGCCGAAATTACTCTCGGCTTATGATACACAGGTTCTCTATATTTCACAACGCGTAAAGTCACCACGCACAACCAATGCACGCCATCATCAAGCAGCTGAGTGAGAGAATGACGACACACATACAGCACCAGACCACACAGACTAGGGATACCCCGCTCGTGACTCACAATACATGCAGAAGCACACAGCATCATCGGAGAAAACAACAACAGCAGGCATACAGCACCACAGACACAGAATACCCGACCAATATTCAAAACAACAACAAACAACATGCATACATTTTGCATCAGACAAGTCAAGGAGAACAACAACAACAAAGCATGCAGTGTAAGACGACGCAGACCCACGTAAAAGGCAACAACAAACAGCATGCAAAATATGATAGCGGACAATCAGAAGTCTGCAGCATCATTAGACAACCAAAAGAAATAAACAACAACAAACAACACACAATGTACGACAGCACGCATTTTCGAGGCAAACCAACAACAACACTACACCGATCATGCGATGTAGCGGAGTTCCCTAATTTTGCATCAACGGGATCTTGGAACTAACAAACATCAAAGAGGCAACAACAACACTACCAAGTCCCACCGATCATGTGGCGTAGCGGATTTCCCTATCGTTGCATCAACGGGATCTTGGAACTAACAAACATCAAAGAGGCAACAACAACACTACCAAGTCCCACCGATCATGTGACGTAGCGGATTTCCCTATCGTTGCACCAACGGGATCACGAACCAATAGACCGCCGAGCGCAGCAATACTGACCGGCCGGACAAAACAACAACAACCATATCATATCAAAGGAAACAACAACAACAGCACACCATCAGGCGAGTTAGCGGATTTCACGATCGTTGCAACAACGGGATTTCTACACTCGATGGAGGACTATAAAAGGCCAGCAGTCCTAACAATCGCCCTTCTTTCCTAGAAATCCTTCTTTCCTAGAAATCCCTCTTCCCGGCAACAAGTCAGAGTGAATGGTTCAAGAGCGAAGTCCTTGCCTTCACTTTACACTTTACGCCAGTAGTTATCCTAACGATTGGAGGTTCAAGAGCGAAGTCCTTGCCTTCACGCCCACGCTTTACGCTAGACATTACCCACGCTTTACGCTAGATTGGAGGTTCAAGAGCGAAGTCCTTGCCTTCACGCCCACGCTTTACGCTAGACATTATCCACGCTTTACGCTAGATTGGAGGTTCAAGAGCGAAGTCCTTGCCTTCACGCCCACGCTTTACGCTAGACATTACCCACGCTTTACGCTAGATTGGAGGTTCAAGAGCGAAGTCCTTGCCTTCACGCCCACGCTTTACGCTAGACATTATCCACGCTTTACGCTAGATTGGAGGTTCAAGAGCGAAGTCCTTGCCTTCACGCCCACGCTTTACGCTAGACATTACCCACGCTTTACGCTAGATTGGAGGTTCAAGAGCGAAGTCCTTGCCTTCACGCCCACGCTTTACGCTAGACATTACCCACGCTTTACGCTAGATTGGAGGTTCAAGAGCGAAGTCCTTGCCTTCACGCCCACGCTTTACGCTAGACATTATCCACGCTTTACGCTAGATTGGAGGTTCAAGAGCGAAGTCCTTGCCTTCACGCCCACGCTTTACGCTAGACATTATCCACGCTTTACGCTAGATTGAAGGTTCAAGAGCGAAGTCCTTGCCTTCACGCCCACGCTTTACGCTAGACATTATCCACACTTTACGCTAGATTGGAGGTTCAAGAGCGAAGTCCTTGCCTTCAAATCCACGCTCTACGCGAGAACAGACTATCATCCCGCCTGGAGATACGTCGGTCTCCTTTAATCATAATTGAAACTTATACAGTAAAATAATATATAGCTTTAAACAAACGATAACTTTAAGTGTACAGATTAAGCGAGAACAAATAAAGAACGATTGAATTCCATTCCCAACCAAAAACAAATTCTTTTTATTGTAACGACCCTAATAGAAGGAACCCTGGTCACACTGAGTTCTACCCCGGCTGGGAAAACCTCGTTACAATATATATATAGATATATATATATATATATATATATATATATATATATATATATATCATGTTCTAGAATTAATTAAAATTTTTAATTATCAAATCAATGTAACTTTATAAATGTAGAATGTAAACACTCGGACATTTTTACTTACCTAGCAAATCCATAATGTAAACACTCGCAATTGTGTGCGTTCATTTATATCTACCTGTCAAATCCAAAACAACGCATTCATTCGTTTTTGCGCAGCGTGTAGTAATCATGCAATTTTTATCACTTAATTTAATTTATTACATATGCAATTTTTACCATTAATTAAATTTATTGAGAATAGTGTTAAGTTTTAGTCATTTTGCGTAGCTTGAACGAAGCACATCAAAATTGAAAGTAAATAAAGTTTTGCAAAGTTAAGAGTTTTTTATCCGCTGCGCACGCTTTTTTATCGAGGGAAAGAATCGCAAGGCCGCTCCCCTTTTACGTTAACTTGGCGAGCGGATTGCCCCTCCATTTGGTCCTTCGAGCCGGATGGCGACCAGTAGTGCTTCAGAAACCTGAGCAAATCATCTTACCATCTGGAATATTATAACGCGCTCGAATCCGAGCAAAATCATAAAATTAGTTACACCACACACGTGTGCCAAAATTAAGGTTAGTTGCATGACCATCGTCAATTGGATTTACACCCACCTGCAATGAGTTGTGTCCGACATTTTGGAAAACGTGTCGGAAAGTGCTTGCAGACATATAAGGTACGAAATTTCATTTTTTAATTAAGAAGTGAGGTGAAGGCCGTCTCACAAACATCATAAAATTTCTCAAAGCCTCCAAAGATGATACCCCAATTGAGGATTAAAAAACTCGCCTCGCTCGCGTAGAACAATTAATGTCTGAATTTACCGACATTGAAAATAATTCCCGAAGAGGAATCGGACCTCGCATATGAAGAAAATTATTATGCGGCGGTCACGGGTCTTAATACTCGAATTCGAGCTAAATCTATAGCTGCGGGCAAGACATCCCCTGACATATCTTTAAATTTGACCAACGCAGGTCATCACGAGGTCAAATTGCCAAAGATAAACATACCTTCCTTTTCTGGGGTTTCAGAGAATGGCAATCGTTCTATGATCTGTTCTGCTCCACGATACACGACTCTGCCACTTTAAGTCCGGTAAAAAAGTTTCAGTACCTTAAAGGTCTTGTGCGCGGGGAAGCCGCCACTCTGCTAAGGCACCTCAGTGTAACTGAAGGCAATTATATTGGTGCAATTAGCAAACTCAAATCCCGCTACGATCGCAAGCGCCATATAATTAATGCATTGCTGCATACCTTTATGGACCAACTACCAATTACCACCGCTAACCCGGAGAACATAAAGAAACTCATGGATACGTCTGATGAGGTTATCCGTGGTTTAAAAGCGTTGGGCGAAGCGGCTGAAACTCGCGACCATTGGCTGATCTTTATTCTAATGCAGAAGTTGGATGAAAAGTCCAAGGTACTGTGGGCAGAGCATGTAACTAACTTGAAAAAACCCCCTTTCCCGCAGTTTTTAGAATTTTTATCGAGAAGAATTGATGCCCTAGAAACAGTACACACATCTACTAAGAAACCTTCATCGCAGATCAAAATTAAAAGCCATGTTACTACAGAAAGCGGTACCTACAATTGTGCGCTGTGTGGTAAAAGTGATCATATGTTATCCTCATGCAACCAATTTAATGAGATGGATATGATCAAAAGAAAGGATTGGGTAAAGTCGAAGAATATATGTTTCAATTGTCTGAGCCGAAAGCACATAATCAAGGATTGTACGTCGAAAGGTCGTTGCCGAATTTGTCATAAGAAACACCATATTCTACTTCACGCCCATGAAGACCCAAAAACCAATTCTCCGCAACTACCAGTCACAACCGAAACAACTACAGCTTATTGTTCGCAAAATTCGTTTAAATACACCATCCTACCAACAGCACTATTCGAGGTTTTAGATCGCAATTCGCACCCTTTTGTCTGTCGAGCGCTACTAGATTCAGGGTCGCAATCCACCTTTATATCAGAATCCTGCGTGCAACGCTTAGGTTTAAAGAAATCAAACGCAAAATTATCAATATCAGGGCTGGGCAGTTCCAACGCCGGTTGTACGAAAGGGAAAGTATCATTTCTTGTTCGAACCAATTATCATCCAGAAATGCTAATGGAGGCATTAATCCTTTCAAAAATTACCACCAATTTACCCCACCAATCATTCGAGGGCATTTCTCTAGATTATTGGCCTAAAGTTCAATTGGCTGATCCGCAATTTAGCAAGTCAGCACGTATAGACGTTTTGATCGGTGCTGATTACTTTTTTGGTCTGTTGGAGCCTAAACAAATTAAAATCCGTGATAGTAATATCATATTACAAGAAACTAAGCTGGGTTGGATTGTCTCAGGAGATTTCAGTCGAAAGGCCGAGAACATGGTATCAATGCTCGCCATACCATCAAACATAGATTTGGATAAATCGTTGAGTAGATTCTGGGAATTAGAGTCTATATCAAACACCAAACCTATGCTTTCTCCAGAAGAGTTAATTTGCAAGAACCATTTTATTTCAAACACGAGAATAGGCAACGATGGACGATTCACAGTAGGATTGCCATACAAGCAATCACCCGAGTGTTTAGGTAAATCACTCTCCACCGCCGTGCAACGATTGAGAGCCATGGAACGGCGCTTCACACGCGAACCCGAGTTCCAACTCCTTTATCAGAATTTCATGGAAGAATATCAAACGTTAAATCACATGGAAGAAATTCACCAACCCGAAGAAATTGATACCGGATACTACTTGCCGCATCACGGAGTGTTAATACAATCTAGTTCCACGACCAAGCTGAGGGTTGTTTTTGATGGGTCTTCAACGACGTCAATTGGAATATCTTTGAACGAGTATCTCGCAATTGGTCCCACTGTTCAAAGAACTCTATATTCAAATATCCTCAGGTTACGACAACATAAATTTGTGATCACCGCCGATATCGAAAAAATGTATCGCCAAGTTAAAATCAATTCGTACGATACCCACTTTCAAAAAATAGTATGGCTAATCATCCATTTCAACCAATTCGCCATTTCCGACTGACAACTGTCACATACGGACTAGCATCATCTTCTTTCCTGGCCACAAGAGTGCTAAAGGAAATTGCTGACAACAACGAAACATCCAATCCTCATGCCGCTAATGTAATTCGCAACGATATATACGTCGATGATATGATGACAGGCGCAGATACCGAAATTGAAATCATCAAATTAAAGGAGGACGTTAGCCGTCTGCTACTACAGCATGGTCTTAATCTCCGAAAGTGGATGTCCAACTCCTCAACTTACCACCGTTATGAAACTGCTGAATCTACGGAAGATACAAAGATGATAAGTGACAGCCATCCGGACGATCCACCATCTATTAAAATATTGGGCCTTGCTTGGAATCCCGTAACCGATAACTTCACATTTACTTCAAATCTGGAAAGTAACAGTGCATTTACAAAGCGTATCGTTGTATCCGAAGCTAGCCGACTGTTCGACTGTCCTCTAGGATGGTTGGCTCCAGTCGTAATCATCATCAAAATCTTCGTACAGAAACTATGGGCGATAAACATAGGCTGGGACGAACCTCTTCCAAACGATGCCGCCAACAAATGGGAACAAATTCGAAACCAGTTGAAAACCATTAACTCAATCTCCATACCTCGATACATTCAAGCGACAAAACAATTTATTAAAGACTTACACGGATTTTCCGACACGAGCCAAAGTGCATATGAAGCAGTCGTATATCAAAGAGTGCTGACCTTTGAAGAGAAGATCTACGTACATGTCATCACTGCCAAAACTAAAGTTTCCCCGATTCGGCAAATCAGCCTTCTAAGGCTCGAGTTGTGTGCGGCGGTCATGCTGGCAAACCTCATTAGCTCCATACGAAATGAAACTCAAACAAAAATAAATCAAGTATATGCTTGGACAGACTGACGAATTGTTCTGGATTGGCTTGCCAGCTACCCGAAACGCTGGAATACATTTGTGGGTAATCGAACCGCCGAAATTATCTCCACATTACCACGAAAGCATTGGTATCATGTTGTATCGGCAACAACCCGGCCGATTGTGCTTCTAGAGGATTATCGCCACAAGAGCTAACTCATCACAGTCTATGGTGGCGCGGTCCCAATTGGTTACATCAAAGCAATAAACATTGGCCTCAACAGCAAAGCACTTACGATACTAGTGAAGAAGAGAACAAAAGGGCATTCACATTCACCGTTTTGCTCGATGAGGGTCAAACTCAATTGTTTGATCAATCATTTACTTTCTCGATATTCAACGTTGACAAAGCTTAAAACTATCATAGCATATGTGCTCCGATTTGTCAACGTAGCGAAGAAGCAAAGCATATCAAGAACCTTCAACTTAACTCGAGAAGAACTATTCAATAGTCTCCACACAATCTGCAAGCGTGATCAGCTCCAGTTTTATGCAAAGGAAATTCAGCAATTACAAGCTGGTCATGAAGTCCTCAAAGCAAACATCATTAAATCGCTGAACCCATTCCTCGATAAGCATGGACTACTACGCGTTGGCGGGCGATTAGAAAATACGGACTTACACTATTCAACAAAACATCCAATAATCTTGCATCACAAATCACTGCTGAGTAAGCCGGTAATCCATACCATACACATAGACAACAAGCATGCAGGTCCCTCGCTGACAATAGCCATTATGAGACAAGATTTTTGGATTCCACGATGCCGCAATTTAGTTCGACAAGTCATCAACCGATGCGTAATTTGCACCAAATTTAAAGCAAACGTTCAAACCCAGCTGATGGGAAATCTACCGAGCGCACGAGTCGAGTTAATTCCACCATTTCTAAAAGTCGGAATCGATTACGCTGGTCCCATGTTAATTCATATGCGAAAAGGCAGAGGACAAAAATCGTTCAAGTAATATGTATGTCTCTTCATTTGCTTGAGCACTAAGGCTATCCATCTTGAACTGGTCGGAGATCTAAGCAGCGAGGCCTTTTTGGGACCTCTCAAGAGATTCGTATCAAGAAGGGGCGTGTGTCAGGAGATATTCAGCGACAATGACACGAACTTTGTAGGCGCCGACCGTAAATTAAACGAAGATTTTCGCAAAATAATTCAAAACTCTGAACTCATATCTCCTTATTCTTCCAGGCAATACATATCCTTGCATTTCCTAATTGGGCATGCCTCCAAAAACATTCCAGAGCCTAACATCACGAGCAGAAATCCAAGCCATTTAACGAGATGGCAAATGGTGCAGCAGCTAAAACAACATTTCTGGCAGCGCTGGGCACTAGAATATCTTACCACCTTAAAACCCCGATCGAAGTGGCGAGACAAGCAAAGTCCTATAAAGGTCGACGATGTGGTTGTCTTGAAAGACAACAATGCTCCTATCAATCAATGGCTTTTGGGAAAAGTCATTAAGGTACATCCTGGTTCCGACGGCCTGATAAGAGTGGTCACGATAAAAACAGCATCCGGAGAATTGGTGCGTCCTATACAGAAACCAATTCATCAAAACGCAACACAATAATCATTCATTGAACCGGGTGGTTCAAGGGCGGTGGTATGTTGGGAAAACCACTATTTGTAACTCAAATGAATTAGTTGACTGTTATTCTAACAATTGTAGTTCAGACACAGACCATTAATTTAATGTAATATATATTAAAATTGGTAAAACTTAAAACTATATCAAAAAACAAATATCCATGTATATAGTCCATCTTGAATTCGCATTATAGTTTTAAATAACTTAAAAGAAATATTTGACAATTTCACCTATAACTTATAAACTGTATAAGATTACCCATTACGGAAGTCATCAACCTAAAACATGAAATAGTATTAATTATTTTACAATTAATATACTATAAGATTCAAATACTTACATTTGTACATTTCGATATTCATCCTGTCAAACTTCCCATTGGACTGTATAAGTCTAAAATGAAAACAAACACATTAATATTTTAGTGTGCTGGCATACTTATCTTATTTGCGTATGTCCAAGTATATATATATATATATATTTATATCATGTTCTAGAATTAATTAAAATTTTTAATTATCAAATCAATGTAACTTTATAAATGTAGAATGTAAACACTCGGATATTTTTACTTACCTAGCAAATCCATAATGTAAACACTCGCAATTGTGTGCGTTCATTTATATCTACCTGTCAAATCCAAAACAAGGCTTTCATTTGTTTTTGCGCAGCGTGTAGTAATCATGCAATTTTTATCACTTAATTAAATTTATTACATATGCAATTTTTACCATTTAATTAAATTTATTGAGAATAGTGTTAAGTTTTAGTCATTTTGCGTAGCTTGAACGAAGCACATCAAAATTGAAAGTAAATAAAGTAATTATAAAGTTTTGCAAAGTTTAGAGTTTTTTATCCGCTGCGTACGCTTTTTTATCGAGGGAAAGAATCGCAAGGCCGCTCCCCTTTTACGTTAACTTGGCGAGCGGATTGCCCCTCCAGGCTGGTTATCACCAATAACAATCAAGGCGAAGATTATCATCCAGCGACTTTGGCTGTTAGGTACCGAATGGGACTAAAAGGTGCCAACGAGAATTCATAACGAGTGGGACGAATTCAAAACGAGGGTGGTGACGCTTGAAAAAGTAAGAATTCCAAGATGGACGCGACAATTAGAAGACTCTCGAATAGAGCTACATGGGTTTGCAGACGCATCAGAGTCAGCCTATGCAGCAGTGGTATATCAGAAGGTGATTAACTACGGTTCCACGACAATATGCATCATCGCGGCAAAAAACCAAGGTGGCCCCTGTGAAAAAGGTTCACTGGCAAGGTTGGAGCTATGTGCAGCTACATTGCTCACGAAACTAATGATGTACAGTACATTACACAAGGAACAGAGACGAGATACAGCAGAGTCGTGGCCTGGTCAGATTCTACCATTGTACTGAGCTGGTTAAAACAACACCCAGTGAAATGGAACACATTTGTTGCCAATCGGGTATCTTTCGTGCAGCAAAATTTTAAAGGGCAATGAAGGTTTGTGCCCGGAAGTGAGAATCCTGCTGACATTCCGTCTAGAGGGTTGTTTGGAGATGTTCTGGCTGAAAACTCGACATGTTGGCACGGTCCAACTTGGTTAAAAGGAGACGAGCAACAGTGGCCAGCTGACAAGATCATGATGGAGTTGCGAGGTATGCCTGAGGTTTGAAAATCCCATGAATGTATGATGATACAAAACGGCAGGCCTCCATGCAAGAACGATATTTATCTTTTCTTTTCACCACTGTCAAAACTGCAACGCATTAGCGCGTAGTGTCTTCGATTCAAGAATAATTTCCGAAAGAAAAAGAAGGATGAGCCACTACATCTGGAAAAACTAACCATAAAAGAGCTCCTGGAAGCAGAAAAGGCTCTGGTAAGGGGTGCACAAAAAGAATTTAAAGATGACATGCAGAAACTACGTCAAAATAAAGAACTTAAACCAATCAGCACGATATCATCCCTACACCCATTCATAGATGCCAATGGAATATTGCGAGTGGGAGGCCGTTTAAAACACGCAAATTTGTCAGACGACCAGAAACATCTAATCATTTTGGCATCATCGCATCCACTGACAAAATTCATCATTAGCAAATCTCACATTTATACACTTCACGGCGGAGTAATACTAACTCTGAATCACATCCGGAGGAAATTTTGGATCATCCGAGGAACCAACACCGTCAAGGCCGTCGTAAATCAATGCGTAAAATGTTTTCGATTTAAGGCCAAGGAATCAAGCCAACTTATGGGACAACTTCCGGAAACAAGATTTAAGTTCTCGCGACCATTTACACATTGTGGAGTAGACTACGCAGGCCCAATCAACATAAGATGCTCACAGCTTCGAGGTGTAAGGTCGCATAAGGCTTACATAGTACTCTTTGTTTGCATGTCAACTAAGGCGGCACATTGAACTCACTTCTGATCTAACAACGGATGGATTTTTGGCAGCATTACAACGAATGATCAGCAGGAGAGGTGCCGTACATAATCTATACAGTGATAATGGAACAAATATTGTTGGAGCAAAAAACCTTATTGATGCACTACAAATGAAGGTTGTCAGTAAGGGAATCCAGTGGCATTTCATCCCACCTGGAGCTCCTCACTTTGGTGGACTCTGGGAAGCCGGAGTGAAATCAGTAAAGTATCACTTAAATCGAATCATAGGAGAGCAGAAGCTAACGTACGAAGAAATGAATACTATTCTGTTGCAAATTGAAGGATGTCTGAACTCAAGACCATTGTGTCTTACTGGAACTAGTGTAAAAAGATGGAGACTAATTCAAAAACTCAAACAAGATGTCTGCAAACGTTGGTACGAGGAGTATATAAACAAAACTCAACAACGATACAAGTGGAATCGATCAGAGAAAAATATAGAGATTGGCCAACTGGTATTACTAAAGAATGAACTACTGACACCATCGAAATGGCACCTGGGGAAAATATGTGAAGTACACAAAGGAGCTGACGATCTCACCAGGGTGGTAACGCTCAAGACAGAAAAGGGAGAATTCAAGCGACCCATAGCCAAAGTCGGTTTACTACCAATAGAGGACAACTTCATAAGGCCTCAGGACGACGGAGTTCAACCACAGACACAATCGTCAAAATTGTTAGCATCAAATAACCCAGCAAGAATCTCAAGAGATAAAAAGCATAACACAATCATCCTGTCATCACCACTGTCTACAGTCGCCATGCCGATATCAGCAAGGTACACAATCACCAATCCTGACGTTGGAGTGTTTGTGGAGCAAATTGGAACAGCCAAAATTCAACCAGGAATACTACTAACAAGCGTTCGATTCCCAATAACAGATATCACACGTGATCAAATCAACATAAATAAGACTAGAGATCAAATGACTCAACTGTGTAATAATGCCAAATCGGTGACAAAAGAAAGTCAATGCGACGAATTGCGTCATCACATGGATGAAGAGTGGCAAAATGTATTCTTAATTTTCAACAGACTCCAATTAACACATCTGCGGAGGCAAAAACGAGGACTACTAGGAACGGTTGTTAATTCATTGTTTGGAGTCAATGATGAGGTGTTCCATGACATCAAAGATCTGGACAGCAATCAAAAGGAACTAATTAAAAGTGCGAAGACAAACACAAAAATAATGCTGTCTACAATTTCCAATATCAATGAGACCGAGACTAGAATCTCTAAGAAAATCACACAAAAACTGAATGCCGGCCTAAGTATCAACAAAATGGAGTCTTGGTACAGTCACTGACGAAAATAAGATCAATGTCCATGTAACGAACGCCTATATAATTGCTCTCAGCTACATGCAAGAAATCGAAGCAAAATACAACAAGCTATTGAACGCCTATCTTCAGCGTAGTCATCTGTTTGAATTTTTACCTTACAGAACATTGGAAGAAATAAAAGACAAGTGTGAGAAGAAGTTGGGCCCAGAAATGAAGGTACTCCCCGATCCAATGGAAAAACTGGACATGGCTATTACATCAACGGAAGTTGTAGTAACAGGATATCTAATGATAAGCGGTGCTGATGAATATGACCTGATCAAGCCTAATGAGATTCCTGATAAGATAGGGGAGCAGACATTTCGCGAGGTATACATACAGCAAACAATACTAGTAATCAACAAAAACGTAGAAAGATACTTCGAATTTCCACTGGATGATACAAAAAGAGCACCAACACTCAACAAAACAATATTCATCCTCAGCTAATTTATATTCCACAGGATTGAAAATAGTGAAAATTGCATTGTGCAGCAATTATATAAAAAACTGTCGTGTAAGCGGTGTTCAACCAGAACATTAAGGTTAACACACACCATGTGGAAAGAATTATTGCGTCATTCAATCGAGATTCATTCGATTGGAAGCAAAATTGTTTAAAGAAACGCCAATAATGATGCATCTCAGCAAATCAATCGCTATTATAAATACATCATTATCAACCCAGATCCTTGTTTATTTCACAAATGAAACTGTCATCCCATTAAATAAGGAACTGATGGAGTTGTTAAAGGTTAATGATCGGGATGCAACCGAGGCACTCAACCGACTACATGACTACAATTGGAACACCGTAAAAAGGCAATTGGACAATTGGCTTTTGTGCTACCATTGCGGGCGCAATAATCATCATTTGTCTACGGGCAGTTATATTAAAAACCGGAAATGGGCGAAATAAAAATAATCGCGTTACCAAAATAGAATTAACAGACCATAGGAGAAGCAACATCAGCAATTGCACAATAACACTTACATCGAGCGTCACACACCCAACAACCGGTGACCCACATTAATGCAATTATTATTTTTCTTCACAATCAGCAGAAAAGCAATTGCATATTACCAATAAGTTTCAATTAGTAAGCATTTCCAACAGTAGGTAAATATTACTGTTGGAATGCTTTCGAAGTAGTAAGCAAAAATTAATGTATACATATGTAATGAATAAATGAGAAAGAGTCAGTTTACAAAAGCAAATAATCGTATTCTCAATTAACAAAAATTGACAACTATCCCATCAGTGGTAAGGTTGTTGTCAGTTTAAGAAATCCTAAAGGGAAATTATTTTCATAATGGTCCGCCAGCTTGGATAATTTTATTAATCTTTCAACTCTATTCCTGTAGTCGTGGAGGAATCAGTCGTCGTAGCTAGTTTGGAGTTAGCTTCTTCAAAGGCTTCGTTGATTGCATTTGGCCAGCTGAAATTTACCTTTTGTTTACCCAGTTTTATCAACATGGATAAGGGATTATAAATTGGAGATAGGGCAATCGCCAAATTTGGTATAAACCGATTATAAAAATTGATCATTCCAAGAAACTTTTGAATTTGCTTAATTGATGTGGGTTTTGGTAAAGATATTATGGCTTCTATTTTTTCCTGTGGTGTGGTTCCAAATATACATTTTATCGGTTTAATCTTTACATCGTAAGCATTCAATCTCTCTAGGACGATTTTTAAATGAGCTATATGATCATCTTTTTAAAATTCTCTATATTAATTTCGCGTGCCCGTGGCTGACTGGCTGGCTGGTGGGCAGAATCTTGTGATAAATTTTTAGCACACTTCCTAAAGCCCGATTTTATTCAAACTTTGCCCACATGTATGTTTCCCATGACAATACTTTCCATTAAAATTTGGGGCACCTGGGGCCTCGAGGTCGGAGGGCTCCCATACAAATTTTTTAAAAAATGTACCCGATTTTCTTCAAATTTTATGAATGAATCTTTGGAAAGTTTGGGCAGCATTGCGCAAACCAAAGTCATTCTCTTAAATTCGAACATGCCAAAAGGAGTTGTTAAGGCAGTTTTGCATATATCACCGCCCGCAATTGGTATATGATAGCACGCTCGAATTAAATCCATTTTTGTGAAATATGTGCATCTCTCTAAGTTCATAGTAAAATCGTGCAAGTGTGGCAAAGGATATCTGTCGGGAATCGTGCACGCATTTAAGAAGCGGTAATCGCCACAGGGCCTCCAGTCGTTATTACCTTTCTTTTAGACTAAATGTAGGTCAGTCAGCATCGAGCGCTCAACACGAGCACATCTTATAAAGATCCCGCACCAGATCGCTCAGCTACCTGATACCGGCTACGGAAAATAAAACTCTCACACCAAAAAGCGAGCATTTCGCTACCTGCTACTTTTTAAAAAAAAATATATAACTTCACTAATTACTTTTGAATTTCAGGCACATATTTTTAATTAATTTTTATTTAATTGCAGATAAATTTTTTTCATTTTCATTTCGAAAGGAAAAGGTAAATGAGGTATTAGCCTTAATTAGACAAGAAGTCTCCAACCATGGTGGTGACTTCCTTGCATCTCTGTATGAAAGGCTGGATGAAGTCAACCAGCTTTGCGAAGACTCAGCTTCCTCTGAAGAGGAGAACATGAGTCTTGGCGAGTTATTGGACAATGATGCGTCCGAATACAGCAGCAGCAACGGAACGGAAAATGCTAACGAAGAAGACAGTCGCAAACAGTGGTCTTCTCCCATGCCAATAGAGGCAAAAAGAAGGAGGTTGTCTGGAAATTCCAGCATCACCAACATCATCTTCTCCTGCAGTGGTTGCTGTTGAAGTGAGAAATCCGTCGAAGATCACTGCTGTAGAGAAAACAGCTAAGGCAAAAGAGGCACAAAATCTAGTTAAGCAGACACCACCACCTGTCGCTCCAGCGTCCAAAAAACCCCAGTCTACTGGACCAATAACAAAAACTTTTGCCATGCCGCCAATAGTCTGGTTCAGACTGAACGTCGCTGAACTCTCAGAGTTCACGAAGAGTGCCAATATTAGTTGCAGAATTCCCAACATCAATAGCAGCAAATCGGTCGTTACGGCCATGAACAAAGACGGCCACCAGCGAATTCGGTCCTTCCTACAGTCGGGAAAGACTGAATTCAACACCTATACCGCTAAGGAGGACGAATTGTTGGTCCTTAAAGGTATTCACCACTCCTTTGACACTGAGGATGTCAAGGAAGCGTTGGCGGCAGAGGGTGTCCCTGTAGTGAAGGTCAAGCCCTTCAAATCGCAGACGAACGACAGGAAATTTAACCATTTCATTGTCGAACTTGAGAAGAACTGCGATAAGGCAGAAGTTTGCTCAAAAACCCTCCTGATGAACCAGCTGGTGCATTGGGAAAAGCTAAAACCAGCAGGCATTACCCAATGCAAAAATTGCCAAAAGTTTGGACATGTCGCAAGCAATTGCGGCATGAAATACAGATGCGTTAAGTGCCTGGACGAACACTTACCTGGACAATGCCCGAGAAACGCAGACAACAAGAATGACGAAAAAGTTTTCTGCACAATTGTCAAATTGAAAAACTGTACATCCTGCAAACTATCGAGGATGGCGGAAAAAGCAAAAACCTCCAATAAGAAGTTGGAACAGCATAAGTTCGCCCAGAAATCTGCTGCAAAAGCGATAGTTAAAGGAGTTAGCTTTGCTAGTATAGCTGCGATGGGGACTGCTAGCAAGCCAGCAACAATAAACAAAACACCACCAACCATCCAAGCAAGCAAAAAACCAGTAAGTAAGCAAGCTCCAAAGCCGGTCCCATCTACTGGAAAATCCAACATCTTTGACGATACGGAAAGGCTATTTAGAGCAGACCTTTTCACAATTTTGCAGAAAGCAAGAGAAGTCGTGCCTGCTAATTATAGCAGTCTTGATGACAGGTCCAAAACAAACGTTTTGGGTCGACTTATTTGTGAACTATGTTCACAAAAGCTCAGACGGATACAACATCCACAGGGTCGACAAAAGCAGTGATTGCTCTGGGACGGCGGTCCTTATCAGGAACACTATGGCGGGCGAAAAGATGCAAATCAGTGGTTTGCGTAGCATGGAAGCAACAGCTGTCAGCATCAAAGTCAACGAGGTTGAGACCTTGTTGGTAATATCAGTGTACAATCACTGTAATGAAACGAGGGAAAACATTCAACGGGATCTGCAAACTATCTGTGGCATCTCCTCTGGGCACACGCAAACGCACCCGTAGACGTGGATATGTTTACCGGGACAGCTGTTGTCAGTGATTTAATTTGGAGTAGGAAACTCAAAAAAATCATCGGGCACTGACGGAATTTGAAATTTTTTGCTTAAAAAGCTGCCGGGTATGGCAATTTTGATGTTACCATCATATTCAACAATTGCCTTAAAAATGGATACTTCCCAGACAACTAGAAGGTAGCCAAAGTAGTACCAGTACCGAAGAAAACCGACCTCTCCAGTGTAACTGGTTACCGCTCCATAGCTTTACTGTGTTGTATCAGTACAGTATTGGAGTCTTTGATCCGTAAAAATATCAATGCGTATTGTTCGGAAAGAAATCTAATTCCTTCCTTTCAGTTCGGCTTTCGAGAAAAGCACTCTACGCTGCACCCTCTGATGAAGCTTCACAGTAACGTCACTCGAGGACTGAATGTCAAAATTAGTACAGAAGCCTGTTTGTTAGACATCGAAAAAGTGTTCGATAGCGTCTGGACAAACGGGCTTCTGTACAAACTTATTAGATTTGGTTTCCCCATTTATATTGTGAAAATAATTAAAAATTTTCTTTTTAACAGGGTCTTTTTTGTACAGGTGTATGGCAGCCCATCGACAAGGAAAAGAATTAAAGCTGGAGTTCCCCAAGGCTCCAGACTTGGACCAGTCCTATTTAGCATCTTCACGGCGGATCAACCCACCAATACAGCCGGAACAAGGACAAGGAGAAGGTATGCCGTTTCCCGCTCTCCTGAGTTAGCTGCACGAAGAGTGGAGGAACCGCTCCGAAATCTTTGGGAGTACTACCTGAAGTGGGGACTGAAGATCAACGCCAACAAAACGGAACTCATCTGCTTCCGAGTACCAGCAACCGAAACAAGGATAAGAAAAATCGCAAGCCGGTGCAGAGCCTTAAAAATGACCCTTCCGGATAACACGACAATAAACACCAAGTCAGAGACAAAGTACCTGGGAATCAACTTTACTGAGAGGCTCAAGTTTAACTCTCACATCGATAAAACAATGAAAAAAGCGAACTACGCTCTTCATTTGGTGCACCCGCTACTAATAAGACGAAACGGACTGTCCAACAACACCAGGCTGCTCATCTACAAGCAGCCCATCCGGCCAGTGATAACCTATGGCTATCCCATATGGTTCACCATCTCACCAACAACGATGAAGAAGATCTCCCTATTTGAAAGGAAGATACTTAGGATCTGTACAGGACTCTGGAGGGTACCAAACAGCTATAAGTTTGTGTCGACTGCAAGACTATACGAAGCAGCTGGTCTGCTGCCAATAACCGACCACTTGTTCCAAATGGCGAGGAAATTCGTCGACGGATTGGAAACTCATCCAAGTCCTGAGATGCAAGGACTGAGAAGCGAAGAAATCGAGCCAAGTCACCGATACATGCACATCAGAGGATTCACAGATGCTATATTCGACGACATCCTTAATAATCAAGACGTCTCCTTCTACGAGAAGGCAGGCAATCAACATTACAGAGGCTGAAGATCGCCCTGTTTATACCCCCTCTTATATTTTTTTAATTTTTATTTTATTTTAAAATTTATTGTTTAAAATTAAATTGCTTGAAATATAACATGTAGTAGATTAAGTAGTCAAAAATATGGTTTAATTATAAGCAATACAAAATAAAAGACAATGTAAATACGTCGGGCCCCTATTGTTGAGCCGAAACTTATTAATAATAGTTATAAGTTTAGTTTTAAGTCAAAATTGTATAATACCTAAATGTTTTAATAAAATATCTTAATCTAAAAATTCTAAAAAAAAAAAAAAAAAAGGGTGTGCATACCGATGAACTTGAAGGCTGAAAAATTCCTAAGTCGATGATGTATTGGAATTCCGACTTGGCAATATCAAACTTAGCTTTGTCTAACCGACGAGGACGTGTATATGGTAATTGTCCTGTGGTGTGAAAATTATGGACGACATTATGTTTAATTTCAAGATTGAAATTTGGAGAAGACATAATTGCAGGGAAATCTTTTATATTATACCAAACTCATCAGAATACGAATATAATCTGAGCGATATTGAATTAATTTGTGTAACAAAACCATTAACCGATAAAGTGGTGTTTCGGTCTAAAACTTTTTTACCTTTTAAATCGACTATCATATTAAAATGAGTTAAAAAGTCGGCGCCAATATTTGCATGGTTTACTTCGGCAACAGTAAACGGGTGTAAAAAACTACGACGTAACCCTAGATCGAGCTTGAGAAGTTTAGAACCATAGGTCTTAATGTGCGAACCATTTGCAGCCACAAGGAAAAATTCATTTTTTTCCTTAAGATCTGAAAAACATTTACGGGGGACGATGGAAATGTCTGATCCGGTATCTAATAAAAAGGTAATTTTTAAATTTTTACATTTAATAAACAAACGGCGGCATAAATTTAAACTACTAGTAGCCGCGTTCGTAGTAGTCGCTATTATTTTTTTGATTCATAACTGCATGGTTTTAGGGATCTTTTAGCATTATCTTTGAATTTGAAGTGAAAAAATGAAACTTATCGGCTTGCTTTTGAGGTTGTAATTTACTACTTCGCCAACAACGGAAAATATGAGGTGAATAACTATGCGTTGGCATACTCATTTTATGGACTGGGTCGGCAAACGTGAGTTATTTATCGATATCGTCAGTTGATACCGCTAAAATAGCTTTAATATTGGTTGGTAAACCGTTTAACCAAATTTGCGTTAGCAAATCTTTGTTTACAGCCGCACTTGTGCCAGCTATAGTTTCTAGGCGAGGATGATATTGTGATCGTGTATTATCACCTATATCGACGCCATCAAGTAGAATACGAATTCTTCGATTTTCGCTTTCCGACAATCTTTCTAATATTTTATTTTTTAAAACTTTTTATTGATCGATGGTTGGAGAATTATTAATAATATCGGTAATCGTTAATATTATATTTTCGGGTAACGAGAACGTGATGGTATTCGAGGTTATCCGATTTTACGTTATTCAACGTAAATGTTGATTCGACTAAGGCAAACCACGTGGTTGGACTGCCATGGCAAAAACTTGTTTTTGTTACAGTTTCGTTATCCGGCATTTTGTTTGAACTAATACTGATGTTTGAACTGATAATTCAAAGTGTGACAACAAATTTCTGTGCCAGGAAATTTCCCCCCGCAGGAAAAGAAAAAAAAACTAAACTAAAGTACAAAACATGAATATTTATATACACTGTGTTATAAAACAGTTACATTACACAGAATAAGAAAACACTGGATTATAAAACATTTACATTATATAGAATAAGAAATGAAAACACTGAATAATAAAACATTTACCGTACATAGAATAAGAATTAAAAACTGGATTGCAAAACATTTATATGAGAAAAACTCTGTGTTACACAAACCAAACAAAAAACATATTATTGTTTAAATCACCACCGCATTAAATTTAGTTACAAAAAAATCGAAAAGTAAATAATAAGCTAAAATTGTATTGAAACATAACCGTTCTTTTTACCGGTCTCTGCTTTATAGCACCGTATCGGAAAACAATAACAAAACAAAACAAGAAAACACTCGTAGTAGTCACCATGCAAATGTTTGCTTGGTAGCCACTAACAGAAGACACGACAATAAAAAGAAACATAAACACATTAGAAAAACAACAACAACACCACACAGAAAATGTTATGCTTAATACAACATTATTGGCCTGGTCTGCGACATCCTTCCTTCCAAAGTAGGCGTGGCTGCATTTCATACACGGTATCTGTTCGCGCCATCTCGTGGTGAATTAATCATACTAGATGATTGATTGCCGGGATGATGCGAGCAAGCCGCATCCTACTTCACTTGTCTTTGCTATCATCTGCAACCACCGACAGCGAAGTTCATGCTGTCGGTCACTTCCTTTTTGAGTGTCGGCACGTTCGCACGTTTTGTCTCTTTAGTGTTATAGAAGTTTCGTTGTATTCATTTAAATTTTTGGTATTAAAATTATCTGAGATAAACATCGGACTTGTAAAAATAACATCAGTCTTTTTTTGTGTTGGAAGTTTAAAAAGTCTTTTCATTGCCATCTGAGCATCACACAAACACAAACAATTGTGCTGCCATCGCTCTGCCGCAGCAGCAAACGCAAAACTCATACAATTGTGCTACATATTTTTTGGAATTTTGCTGCCATCGCTCTGCCGCAGCAGCAAACGCAAAACTCATACAATTGTGCTACATATTTTTTGGAATTGTGCTGCCATCGCTCTGCCGCAGCAGCAAACGCAAATTCATACAATTGTGCTACATATTTTTTGGAATTGTGCTGCCAACACTCTGCCGCAGCAGCAAACGCACAATTCTGTAATTCGTGTCATCTATATTTTTTGGAATTTCTACCAGTGCATTTGTGCGCAGTTTCTGCCATCGGCCTGCCGCCGCAACAATCGGCGCACCGACGCAACTTGCCGCATCAAACGCATCAACCACCAGTGCATTTGTGCGCAGTTTCTGCCATCGGCCTGCCGCCGCAACAATCGGCGCACCGACGCAACATGCCGCATCGAACGCATCAATTACCAGTGCTTTGTGCGCAGTTTCTGCCATCGGCCTGCCGCCGCAACAATTGGTGCATCGACGCAACTTGCCGCATCAAACGCATCAACTACCAGTGCTTTGTGCGCAGTTTCTGCCATCGGCCTGCCGCCGCAACAATCGGCGCACCGACGCAACTTGCCGCATCAAACGCATCAACTACCAGTGCTTTGTGCGCAGTTTCTGCCATCGGCCTGCCGCCGCAACATTCGGCGCACCGACGCAACTTGCCGCATCAAACGCATCAACTACCAGCGCGTATTTTTTGGAATTGTGTTGCCATCGCTCAGCAGCAGCAAACGCACAATTCTGTAATTCGTGCCATCTATATTTTTTGGAATATTTACCAGTGCTTTGTGCGCAGTTTCTGCCATCGGCCTGCCGCCGCAACAATCGGCGCACCGACGCAACTTGCCACATCAAACGCATCAACTACCATTTCTGCATTCGGCCTGCCGCCACAACAATTGGCGTACCGACGCAAATTGCCGCATCGAACGTGTATGCTCAACAGTGTTTTGTGGGCACATAAGTTGTTACCATCAGCTACAAGCCCCAACTTCAATCAATTGTCCAACCATCATTCGGAGTGTTCGCTCCATACTCAGCTATCGCAGCATCCTTACAGCAACAGGAGAGACAACAGGAGAGACAACATCAAACTACAACCAAGAGTCACAGTCAGAGTGATATCAAAAGCAGGTTCACATTTTATATAAGCAAATGTTTAAGCAAATTTCTTATTACTTCTTTCCTTTCATTTGAATTACTATTTACTCTTACATTCGTTTAAAGCAAAATTCTACACATCGATCTGCTTAGAATCTACAGAAAGAATATATCTAAGTAACGTGGATTTGAATAGAATCTAATTCACATTTTTTATATATTATAGTTTACGCCATATATTACATAGCAAATTTATCTAGTATTTAATTGACGGAATCATATTTATCAATCAAGCTGTACTGAACGGTTGAGCATTCTTCGTTTGCGTTTTTTGTTTTTATGTTAATTTTTGTTTTTTTTGCGTAAGACATCACTTACGTATACTTTTATTAGCCTAAAGAAAATACGTACGTAATCTTGTTCATCAGACTGGTTGTAGGGTGTGCGTTTCGCGTCGTGTTCCTTTTTAAATTTAAAAAAAAAAAAAATCGTGTTCTGTAGAGACCATCAAGTTTGCACGAATTGTGAACTGTCGTGAGTCTTCACAAGATCAGCGGTAAAATCTCTGTCTCATTTTCACTTGAGATTCTCCTTGCTCACACCTAATACTCTGATCGGTGTGCTACTTGTCACAACCACCCTCGCATTTGGTATCGGCACTGTGACGTGTTTTTGTTTCAGTTTGACATCTCGGTGCGTGAGGTCATAACTCTACAATGTCGCTATTAGACGATTTCATCTTTTCCGCCGATCAGCTGGTAAAATACTTTTGTGAAGGGAGCATACCAGCGCTAACATAGTATTCAAGGTTAGATCGATTAATTATTCATATAGTCCCGAGTCATTGCATTCCTCAAAATGCCATCTGCATATGAACCGCAATTAAAATATTACAACATAAACACTCAACGAGTGAATAAACAAAAAAGAGTCTTATTACTTTGTCAGCACACTTCATGACTGAGCATGACAGCATACAAAGTAGTGAGAGTACGATCGGCGGTCGTTAGCCTATGACAATAAACAAACTGCATAGAAAGCATTATAGGCGAGCGAGCGCTGATCATAAAAAAGTAAATAACGTTCGGTCACTTACCCGTGCTGTGCATGGCGTTGACCTAACATGCAATAAAATTATAAACAATATAGGTCACTTGCCTGTGCTGGTAAATACGTTACATCAGCAATATATAGGCAAGCGACCTGAAGCAATTAAGAATGTTCGGCATATTGGTATACAATAATGCCAAAATGCTGACAAGCACTAATCGATCTAACTAGTATACATGTGTATACTTTTATATGTATTCTTATTAAATTGTGTAGTATGTTTTAAGTCTTTGAACACCTATAAATAAGCAACAAGAATCAAATAAAACTCACTTCTAATTAGAACGTAAAAGTAATACCACCGGTGTTTTCTTAGGCTTGCGAGCCTTAAACTCTTAAGGCATTAGCAGGAACCTCTCTATTTGGAATCCCACCTTGAGTGCAGGAAACTGCCCCAAAGGTCCAAGTCTCTGGCGTAATAGCCTTGACTAGTGGAAACCCATACGAGACATCAAGGAGTGTTATTCATTACACTGCTCTTATTCTTTACATGGCGATCCTGCCAACCCGGAATCTTGGAATTTTCTAGTATAACAACATCCTGCCAACCTAATAACATCCTGCCAGTCTAATCAGATACTGCCGAAATTATCCTGTCAATCAACTTCAACAGCTGCAAAAAGAACCTACAGTATCAAGATTATTGCCGTGAAAAAAAAGAGAAAAACCAATGTCCAACGAGGAACAACTGGCCCTCGCAGCCGAATATATTAGAAAAGCCGACGATATCCTGAAAAAAACTAAAATTGAACCAGAACCAAAAGTTGGGCCAAGACCGCTAACCATAGAAGAGTATAGACGAAAGACATCGAAAAGAACACCAGAGGAACCTCTAATAACACCACCAGCCAAGCAATTCCATAAATTATTCAAAAAAGTATCGACTCAAGCAAAGAACTGGTACAATGGGAACGAAGGAAAGCAAGGAGGTAATCAACACCGGACCCCAGCTAATAGCTGCACCTAATTTTCAACAGGAGAAACCGATAGATATGACCGCTGCAGTACTTTTACTAATGTTCATAACAGCACTGAAAATTGCATTCATATACCAGGGACTACAGCACTATAGGCGAAAAATAATAGCCGACACAATTAAGCATTTAGAGCGGCGAACAGCCCAGGTATAAATATAAAATAAACAAAAATAAAATATATCTTTAAATATGATAAGCTAATATAATATATATATAATATGATAAAATAAATAAAAAAAATAAAAAAACACACTATCCCTATAAATTTTTTTTTTTATTATATGGTCATATAAAGATGGGATCGTTTTTCATTCTAGCCTCTCAACCTAATGAATTTCTCCCAACTAACAGAAGCCCTAAACGCACTAAAACCTGCTACGACAGCTTAAAAAAATCACCTAATAGGACAAGAAAAGAGGAAGGGGTAAAAAGAAAATTAGAACAGATCGAGAAACTTTGGATCTCTTTTTGCGAACAACTCTCAAAAGTAGATCAAGATAGCTGTTCTGAGTTAGAAGTAGTAAACTTAAAAAAAACTAATAGCCACCACAAAAGTTTTTAAACGACAATCGGAAAAAATAGTTAATAGTAGCTTACAACCGAACCTTACACTCTTAACGATGTGTCGTGGTAAAATTCGACGTTATTAATAAAGTCGCGGATGTTTTCGGCTCTTTTGCTATCCTCTTCGCAATTGAGGGTTGGTAATTTTTGCGCGAGGCTGAAATTGAAAGAATCTGCCATTTAAAATGCAAGGTTCAAGAAAAAGCCCTAACAGAATTTGGTAATCAAAAACCAGAAGATTTTGCATCACTAAAGAAAATTTTGATAGAAAAATGTGGGCCAAAAGAAACAATCGAATCAATACAAACTCAATTAAGTCGTACATACCAAGGTAATCGACCAGTGCACGAATTCGTAACGATTAAAGAAAATTTAATATCAAGAATGACAGAACTCGAAGTAGCTTGCCACGGGGAATCTACACGCGAAACACTTACAATAGCAAACGATAGACGCGGATTAGCATTCCTAAAAAAAGGAGTTAACGATAGGCTAAAAATAGTACTTGACAGTGCCAGGCACACTAAACTAAAAGATGCTATTCAACATCTACTAGAGTTGCACCAAAGTTCTACTAACTCCCACAAACTCAGTTAGATATTTCGACACCAGATACACTCACATACAGAACGCTAATTACGTAGGCCAACCAAGATTTTCTAATCAAGGAAGATTCTCATATAATAATGAGCGATACTTTCAAAATAGGAATATCCAAAACCAAAATCAGGGAAGATTATTATACCAGAACGAACGAAACCGAAATAACCAAAGGTTAGGAAACAACAATAGGCCCAGTATACCGCCAATACCAAATAATTCGTCTCAGTACAGGAATAACTACAACGACAGGTACAGACAGAACAATTTCAATGACAGACAAAACAATCGGGGGCAACCAAACCATAATCAAGACAGACAGAATAAAAACCCATTTAGAAACAGTCAGGCTAGGGACAACAGAATACTAACAATGGGAAACGAGCAACCCACCGAGGGGGAAGCCGACCCATCGGGGGGAAACCAATAACTCCACAAGTGTCAAAAGCAAATTGCACTGTTGGACCGTCAAACGGCATCCACGTTGAAATAGGACTAGACAATAATACAGACACAAGATTTTTGCTTGACACAGGAGCCTCGATTTGTGTAATTAAAGAGGGTAAAATCGACAAAAGCATTAGGATATTCACAGACAAAACTACAAATATTTTAGGAATATCAGGAAATCTCTAGACTAAGGGAACATGTTATCTCGATTTGCATATTGATGAGCTCATCGTCCCATACGAATTTCACGTAGTACCCGATTCTTTTCCGATTCCAGTTGAAGGAATTATCGGAGCAAATTTTCTTTTAAAATTTAACGCTGTAATCGATTTGGAGGAATTTCTATTAAAACTCACGACAGGTAGTAATACAATTCACTTACCCATATGCTCCCAGCAGCACATACACACTGTCCTACTAGCACCAAGGTGCGAAGCAACCTATTTTCTAAGCACAGAGCACACCGAAGCTCGATTTTTTGCCCCACAAGAATTAGGTAGAGATGTTTTCATGGCCGGATCACTATCTACACCCATAAAAGGAAAAATTCCTATTAGAATACTAAATGCACGCGATACAACAGTAACTCTTAAATGGACTGAGCCTTTATCTTTACCCGCTTCGGAACATTATATCTTACGCTACCACCAGACAGACAAGTCGATAAGCACCCGAGTTAATAAGATATTAAGCGAAATAAATTTTGATACATTAAATAGTGAGGAAAAAACGGAAATCGAAGCAATATGTTCTAAATACCAAGATATCTTTCACGTAGAGGGTGATAAATTAACATATACCAATATTGGAAAGGCAGATATCACGCTTAAAGAAGGAGCATCCCCAAAATATACAAAGCCTTATCGCCTACCACACACCCAGAAGCAAGATCTAAAGGAAGAAATACGAAAAATGTTAGCAGATGATATCATAGAGCCAATGGAATGGTGATAGACTATCGTCACGTTAACGAGCGAATTGAGGATGACAAATTCCCCCTACCCAACATAACAGACATCTATGACATGTTAGGAGGAGCAGCTTACTTTTCAGGACTATCATATTCACGTTGCTTCGTTTATCTTGATGACCTCATAGTTTTCGGTAAACTTTTAGAGCACCATAATAAAAACTTAATCCAAGTTTTTGAACGTCTCAGAGAAGTAAATCTCAAGATACATCCAGGAAAATGTTATTTCTTGCGCAAAGAAGTGTTATACCTAGGACACGTTATCTCTGACAATGGCATACTACCCGATCCCACTAAATCTATTGCTATGAAAAATTATCCAATACCCACCAACGCTGATGAGACCAGAAGATTTGTGGCATTTGCAAACTATTATCGTAAATTCATTCCCAATTTCGCTACCATCTCCATTCCACTTAATCGATTACTAAGGAAAGATGTCGAGTTCATTTTCAATAAAGATTGCCAAAAATCATTTAATTTGTTAAAAGAAATCCTCACGAGTCCTAAAATCTTACAATTCCCCAATTTTAATGAAGAATTCATTCTACGTACAGATGCGTCAGGTTTCGCTCTTGGAGCTGTGTTATCCAATTCCGATGATAGGCCAATTGCTTACGCAAGCAAGACTCTTAATAAGGCAGAGAAAAACTATAGCACCATTGAGAAAGAATTACTTGCCATAGTGTGGGCAGTCAAACACTATCGACCCTATCTGTTCGGAAGAAGATTTAAGATTTTGTCAGACCACAGACCCTTAGTGTACTTATTCTCACTAAAAGAACCTAGTAGTAGACTAACCAAATTTAGACTATTACTAGAGGAATACAATTTTTATGTAGAATATTCTCCCGGCAAAGATAATTGTACCGCAGACGCACTGAGCCGTATAAAATTAGACTCGGACGATTTAAAACAATTACCTATACTTGTTATAACGAGAGCGCAATCGAAAATCAATAGCAATAATCAAAGTCAAACAGGCGATAAAATAGAAAGTAAAGAATCGAAAGAAAATCGTATAATAGAACTACTAAAATTACCAGAAAATGGACTGAAAGTCGTGGAGCTGAAGATCGTTGACAATTTTACGGAAGATTTAGTTAATTACAAGGATATGGACATAATTATAGCCCCAAAAAAAGTTTTGGCGTATATTCCAAAAAGGAATTGTTTACTCCTAAATAAATCCAAGGAAAGCACTACAACCCAAGCGGCAGAATTTGGCAAAATACTGTCAAGGGATGTGCAAAAACTCTGCGGATCAAGATCAATTAAGAAAATATATGTTACTAAAAATGAAATGAAGAAACTTGCAGGTGGCCACCGAGAATGCAAAGTAAATGAATTAAAAAAGATATTTGGAGAAATGTTTAAAGAAAGTAATATTAAAGTGCACATTATAGAAAACCATATCAAAGTAACCGATCCTTGTAAGAAGAAATTAATACTAAATGAATACCACATACTTCCAACTAGCGGACATGCCGGAGTAAACCGTATGTTACAAAAAATAAAGAGCTGTGTTATCCAATTCCGATGATAGGCCAATTGCTTACGCAAGCAAGACTCTTAATAAGGCAGAGAAAAACTATAGCACCATTGAGAAAGAATTACTTGCCATAGTGTGGGCAGTCAAACACTATCGACCCTATCTGTTCGGAAGAAGATTTAAGATTTTGTCAGACCACAGACCCTTAGTGTACTTATTCTCACTAAAAGAACCTAGTAGTAGACTAACCAAATTTAGACTATTACTAGAGGAATACAATTTTTATGTAGAATATTCTCCCGGCAAAGATAATTGTACCGCAGACGCACTGAGCCGTATAAAATTAGACTCGGACGATTTAAAACAATTACCTATACTTGTTATAACGAGAGCGCAATCGAAAATCAATAGCAATAATCAAAGTCAAACAGGCGATAAAATAGAAAGTAAAGAATCGAAAGAAAATCGTATAATAGAACTACTAAAATTACCAGAAAATGGACTGAAAGTCGTGGAGCTGAAGATCGTTGACAATTTTACGGAAGATTTAGTTAATTACAAGGATATGGACATAATTATAGCCCCAAACAAAGTTTTGGCGTATATTCCAAAAAGGAATTGTTTACTCCTAAATAAATCCAAGGAAAGCACTACAACCCAAGCGGCAGAATTTGGCAAAATACTGTCAAGGGATGTGCAAAAACTCTGCGGATCAAGATCAATTAAGAAAATATATGTTACTAAAAATGAAATGAAGAAACTTGCAGGTGGCCACCGAGAATGCAAAGTAAATGAATTAAAAAAGATATTTGGAGAAATGTTTAAAGAAAGTAATATTAAAGTGCACATTATAGAAAACCATATCAAAGTAACCGATCCTTGTAAGAAGAAATTAATACTAAATGAATACCACATACTTCCAACTAGCGGACATGCCGGAGTAAACCGTATGTTACAAAAAATAAAGAGCTGTGTTATCCAATTCCGATGATAGGCCAATTGCTTACGCAAGCAAGACTCTTAATAAGGCAGAGAAAAACTATAGCACCATTGAGAAAGAATTACTTGCCATAGTGTGGGCAGTCAAACACTATCGACCCTATCTGTTCGGAAGAAGATTTAAGATTTTGTCAGACCACAGACCCTTAGTGTACTTATTCTCACTAAAAGAACCTAGTAGTAGACTAACCAAATTTAGACTATTACTAGAGGAATACAATTTTTATGTAGAATATTCTCCCGGCAAAGATAATTGTACCGCAGACGCACTGAGCCGTATAAAATTAGACTCGGACGATTTAAAACAATTACCTATACTTGTTATAACGAGAGCGCAATCGAAAATCAATAGCAATAATCAAAGTCAAACAGGCGATAAAATAGAAAGTAAAGAATCGAAAGAAAATCGTATAATAGAACTACTAAAATTACCAGAAAATGGACTGAAAGTCGTGGAGCTGAAGATCGTTGACAATTTTACGGAAGATTTAGTTAATTACAAGGATATGGACATAATTATAGCCCCAAACAAAGTTTTGGCGTATATTCCAAAAGGAATTGTTTACTCCTAAATAAATCCAAGGAAAGCACTACAACCCAAGCGGCAGAATTTGGCAAAAAACTGTCAAGGGATGTGCAAAAACTCTGCGGATCAAGATCAATTAAGAAAATATATGTTACTAAAAATGAAATGAAGAAACTTGCAGGTGGCCACCGAGAATGCAAAGTAAATGAATTAAAAAAGATATTTGGAGAAATGTTTAAAGAAAGTAATATTAAAGTGCACATTATAGAAAACCATATCAAAGTAACCGATCCTTGTAAGAAGAAATTAATACTAAATGACTACCACATACTTCCAACTAGCGGACATGCCGGAGTAAACCGTATGTTACAAAAAATAAAGAAAAAATATTTTTGGACAGGAATGCAAAACGATGTGACAACATTTGTTAAGCATTGCCCGATTTGCCAAAGAAACAAATATTTATATCCAGCCTAAAAAACAACCCATGACTATTACATCTACAGCCGAATCAGGTTTTGAAAAATTATATCTAGATTTAGTAGGACCCTTAGAAGAATCAAAAGATGGCTCCAAGTATATTCTGACAATACAAGACGAACTTACAAAATTTATGGAAGCTATACCACTTCCAAATAAAGAATCAGTCACAGTAGCAAAAGCTTTAGTAGAAGGTTTTATTTTAAGATATGGAGTACCACTTAGAATAGCATCAGATCAAGGAACCGAGTTTCTAAATCAGGTTTTAAAGGGTTGCTGTAAATTGTAAAGGATAGAACAATTACAATCTACAGCGTACCATCATGAAAGTATAGGGGCACTAGAAAACTCTCATAAGGTTTTAGGAGCATATCTAAGAAGTTATGTTTCGGATAAACATACCGATTGGAGCACCTGGTTGCCCTATTATGTTTTCTGTTATAATACTTCTGTACACTCAGAGACGGGTTATACACCTTTCGAACTTATATTCGGAAAGCAGTGTAACTTACCATCAAATTTAACGAAACATATAGAACCAGTATACAACTATGAGGACTACGTAATTGACTTGAAGAATAAATTACAAGTTGCTCATATTGATGCTCGAGAAACTCTAATAAAAAAGAAAAATGCTAGGAAAGAAAGGTATGACATAGATGGGCACACAAAGAGTGCAAATTTCGAAATAGGAAGTTTGGTTTTATTGAGAAATGAGGCTAGAAAGAAACTAGATCCAATATATATAGGACCATATGAAGTCTTGTCACCAAATGGTGTAAATTGTGAAATCAAATACGAAAACAAAAGAATGACAGTACACAAAAATAGACTAAAGCCATTTTTCATATGTTTAACGTTAATAAACGTATAAAAATGATCTAAAAAAAAAAATGTCAAAGGGTGAAAGAATGTATCCCCAAATTGTAAATAAATTATAAAAAAAAAAAAATATATATATATAAAATTGTAAATAAATTATAAAAAAAAAAAATATATATATAAAAGCAATAATAAATAAAAACAAAAAACATAGACAATAATGAATACAAACAAAGTAAGTAAAAATAGAATTTAAGTTAAAAGTCTAAATAACTAAGAAAATTAGAATTGGTCTATTAAGAACACGTTAACATAGTGTAAGGAAAACATATCACTTAAGAAAAGTATAATTTAAGGAAATATCTATACAACATAGTTAAAAAAAAATATATATATATATAAGAAAAATATATAAAAATTTCCATACATAGCATTGAAAATACAAAAAAAAAAAAGTAGATAATTTAATTTCTACTCTTACAACATAGTTTTAAAAAGTTTCAACAAATTCATTAACGATTTAAACTTAGAACCAGAAATAAGATTTAAAAATTAATCTCTAGACTTACAATTATTACTACAATTACAATTATAATTAAGATTGAATGAATGTATTAAACAAAAAATAAATATATATATTAAACTAAAATTTAACAATAAGATATTAATATACCTACCTATGTACTTCTCCAAATTAACGTAACCTTTTTACGACCAAAACAAAAATGTATTTCAAAGAAATTGTAAAACAAAAAAAAAACCAAAAATCTCCCACCTGGTAATCAAACCAGAAAATGATACACGAGTGGCGCCTAAAAAGAAGAAATCACGATGTGTCATGATTTCTCCTTTTTCCCCCAGGAAGAGTGGTGTGAAGGGAGCATACCAGCGCTAACATAGTATTCAAGGTTAGATCGATTAATTATTCATATAGTCCCGAGTCATTGCATTCCTCATAATGCCATCTGCATATGAACCACAATTAAAATATTACAACATAAACACTCAACGAGTGAATAAACAAAAAAGAGTCTTATTACTTTGTCAGCACACTTCATGACTGAGCATGACAGCATACAAAGTAGTGAGAGTACGATCGGCGGTCGTTAGCCTATGACAATAAACAAAATGCATAGAAAGCATTATAGGCGAGCGAGCGCTGATCATAAAAAAAGTAAATAACGTTCGGTCACTTACCCGTGCTGTGCATGGCGTTGACCTAACATGCAATAAAATTATAAACAATATAGGTCACTTGCCTGTGCTGGTAAATATGTTACATCAGCAATATATAGGCAAGCGACCTGAAGCAATTAAGAATGTTCGGCATATTGGTATACAATAATGCCAAAATGCTGACCAGCACTAATCGATCTAACTAGTATACATGTATATACTTTTATATGTATTCTTATTAAATTGTGTAGTATGTAATAAGTCTTTGAACACCTATAAATAAGCAACAAGAATCAAATAAAACTCACTTCTAATTAGAACGTAAAAGTAATACCACCGGTGTTTTCTTACGCTTGCGAGCCTTAAACTCTAAAGGCATTAGCAGGAACCTCTCTATTTGGAATCCCACCTTGAGTGCAGGAAACTGCCCCAAAGGTCCAAGTCTCTGGCGTAATAGCCTTGACTAGTGGAAACCCATACGAGACATCAAGGAGTGTTATTCATTACACTGATCTTATTCTTTACATGGCGACTTACCATTAACTTGCCCTAAATAGCATCCTGATCTAAATTCCGCATACCTTTACACTTTGCTGCGGCAAAGGAAGTACCTGAGAGCAATCACACGATGGCTACTCTTGACGCTCGTAAGGACGTCTTAAAGAGCTTATGGCTAGATCTAAAGAACAATTACATCGCTTGCATTCGAGCCATCCCTGCACCAGAAGAGGAGGCTCTCGATCCAGGAATAATTGAGTCCAAATTTGCAAGCTCCAATGAAACTTACGTTTCTTGCCTGGGACTGTTTTTAGAGTTAGATGCTCAACCAAAGCCTTGCCTCGCCGCTCCGGTTTTGAAGGTTCGGGAGTTAGTGCCAAAGCAACGAGAATCACCAGCTCACATTGTTTTAAGCTTCCTCCTTGCGACACTGAGGTATTCCCGGGAGATTATTTGTCCTGGCCCTCGTTCCGTGATATGTTTCAAGCAGTTTACGCAAAACATCCTAACCTTGGAGCCGTTGAAAAGCTTTTCCACCTTCGAGCTAAAACGAGTGGCGAAGCCAATAGGATAGTATGCAGATTTCCTTTGACCAACGCGAGTTTTGAGTTGGCATGGAACGCGTTACGAACGACTTCTGAGAACAAGAGAATACTAGTCAACAACCAAATCAAAATCTTATTTAATCTACCTAATGTCAAGGAAGAATCGGCCGCGTCCATAAGAACTCTGCAAAGGAGCATCAATGATTGTAAAGCATTGGTTCAAGCTCATGATATTCGCACAGAAGGCTGGGATCCCATTCTCATTTTCGCGTGTTCTAACCGACTGCATCCCACCACGCTTGCGTTATGGGAACAATCATTGACCAGGCCGACTGATATACCCAGTTGGGCTGAATTGGATGCTTCTTTATGCAACATAGTTCAGGTCCTTGAATCTATTGCAGATGCAACCTCGTCTCGATCGTTGGGCCGTCCACCCACGCCGAAATCCAATCCAAATACCTCCTATCGTCCGAGCAATAACAACGTAACACTTTTCCACACCAAATCACAAGAGTTCAGTTGCGAGGCGTGCTCAGGAAAACACAATCTTCGATCCTGCTTAAAATTTTTGACATTGCCAGTGACTGACTGTTTTGACCTTGTACGAAAAAGAAATATGTGCTTCAATTGTCTGTCGGTACATCATATGCTTCCGAACTGCACTAGTAAATACACCTGCAACACCTGTCACCAGCGACACCACTCGCTATTGCATTTACCACAAAGAGCGCCAGCGAATCACACGCATTCCAACTCACGTTCTTCAGATCCTGTGAATGTCGCTGAATCCACCACCTTATCCTCACCATTACAGTCCACTTCTCCTCCATTTATACCTAAGGAGGTCCAACATAAATCCTATTTGGTGTACACGCAAAGAAGGATTCTGTTAGCCACTGCTTTAGTAAAGATTCGCGGCCAGGAAAGCAGTCATACTATTCGAGCTTTGATCGACTCAGGCTCAGAGTCGTCGATCATTACTGAAGCTGTTCGAAGGCGTATGAACTTACCAACTTCAGCATCTGATGTTTCAATGATAGCAATAAGTGACGCTCAAGCAGCAAAATCCAATAAAAAATGTAACTTTACCCTCATAAATAACGCTTGTTCTGAGGAGCCTATCTCGGTTGAGGCAATCGTGCTGAAGAAACGGGCAGCTTGCCAAACCGTTCATTTACTTTAGTCGATCCTCAGGCCCTGGAAGGCATGGAATTAGCAGACCCACCTTCAATCAAGCGTCCCAGGTAGATTTACTCATAGGAGCAGATCTATACCCCAGTGTTATAAGCGAAGGTGTCAAATACATTTCAAGCACCTTATTAGCACAACAAACCATTTTTGGATGGATTCTATCGGGACCCATCCCAAGTTCATATGTGAAAACATTTAGGACTCGCATGGTTAATCCACAAAGCACCTCGCCAGACCTACAAATTCGAAAGTTTTGGGAGCTGGAAGAGCTTCCAAATTGAAAGCGCCATGCTTCAGAATCAGATCAGCATTGTGAAGATCTGTATGAAAAAACAACCTACAGGCTTGCAGACGGGAGATATGTCGTCAGACTACCTTTCAAATCAGATCCACGCAATACACTCGGTGATTCGAGAAACAATGCCGTTCAGCAGCTCTAGAACACAATCTTACAAAGAAACCAGAGCTACAATCCCAGTATGATAGAGTTCTTGCTGAGTATCTTACGTTGAACCATATGCGAGAACTGTCTCCGCACGAAATAAACGCTACCACAAAGTTACCCTCGTTTTATCTTCCACACCATGCCGTGATCAAGCCAGAAAGCACTTCCACGTGGTATTCAACGCTTCAAGTGCGTCTTCCAGTGGCATTAGTTTGAACGACTGTCTTCATGCCGGCCCAGTACTGCAAGAAGATTTGCCATCACTTCTTATCAGTAGGCGTTTCTTCCGATTTGTCTTTAACGCTGACATCGAAAAGATGTACCGCCAAATTTTAGTCCACCCTGACCACACCAAATATCAACGCATTTTTTTCAGACCATCGCCATTTGAAAGCGTCAAACAGTTTGAACTTCGCACTATTACATTCGGAGTCAAGTGTGCTCCATATCATGCCATCCGCACTCTTAAGCAATTAGGTAAGGAAGCTCGGTCCAAGTATCCTCTAGTTGGTAAAGCCATAGAGTCCGAATTTTATGTCGATGATCTCCTCTCGGGTGCTCACGATCTTCCAACAGCCAAGAGAATCCAGATTGAAGTTATTGAAGTACTCGAATCAGCGGGTTTCCCTTTGCGTAAGTGGACGTCAAATCCATCACCGCTATTGGATCACCTGCCTCAACAGCACATCTTAAGTGAAGAGTTCCTTCAAATAGAGTCGGATAGCACGACCAAAACGTTGGGAATTCGGTCGAATGCCAAGCTCGACGTCTTTTATTTCTCTATCGAACCGCTCAAAATATCGGTGGCTCCCACCAAACGAGAAGTCTTTTCGGAGATTTCACGTCTGTTTGACCCCGCCGGGTGGCTTGCTCCAATCATCGTTTCGATCTTGATGCAACGGATCTGGATTAAGCAAACGAATTGGGATGAACATATCGAACCTTCCACTCTTTTACAATGGAAGGCATTTGCGAACGCTCTTAGCGGAAATCCAAATACCGCGCTGGATTGATTACACCCCAACGTGTCAGCTGCAGTTTCATGGGTTTTGCGATGCGTCTGAGAAAGCATACGCAGCGGCGCTGTTTGTAAGGGTGAATTGCCCTAAGTTCACGAGCTGTCACTTACTTTGTGCAAAATCTAAAGTAGCACCTATTAAGTCCATTTCATTACCAAGACTGGAACTTTGTGGAGCTGTGCTCCTTTCTAGGCTGATCACGACATATCTCCCTCAATTACCCATTGAATCGTCTCAAATGTTTCTCTGGACGGATTCGTCTATTGTCTTAGCCTGGCTTAAGAAACATCCAGGCACCTGGAAAACTTTCATTGCAAACCGGACCAGTGAAATTATTGAGAACGTGGGTAACAACAACTGGGGTCATGTCAAGTCAGCCGACAATCCAGCTGATCTGGCCACACGAGGATTGACTCCAGTCGACTTAAGAGATAAGGAACTTTGGTGGAGAGTACCTCCGTGGTTACAGGAACCACAGATGCACTGGCCTATCAGTTGCCCGAGTGCGCCCGACCGTGAGGACTTAGAAGTCAAACCCATTTCAACATTTAGTACGCTAACCATTCCTGATAACCTTTTGATCAGATTTTCATCATTACCGCGCGCGTTACAAGTTCTGTCGTATGCTTATCGTTTTATACGTAGCTCATTAAAGTCCAAATTTCCGGCAATCACATATGACTCGCATCTTATTACCCAGGCGGAGATTACATTCATTCAAAATCGCCTTATCTATCTGTGTCAGCTTTCGCATTTTCCTCGAGAATATCAAGCACTCTCACGAAACATAGCCATTCCCTTTAAAAGTACCATTCTACCGTTAAATCCCACCCTGGACAAAAATCACCTAATGCGAGTTGATGGCCGATTGGCTAACGCAAATATCCCCTATAATGAACGCAACCCTATCATTTTACCGAACGCAGCTTGGTTTTCGTCGCTTCCAGTGAAGTTCGTTCATGCTTTAACGCTACACGGCGGGAATGCGTTAATGATTCGCGTCATTCGCCAAATGTATTGGGTCCCAAATTTAAAGAATCTTGTCAAAGCTTGCATCAACAATTGCAAAACCTGTGTTATCCAAAAGAAACAAGTAAGTCAACAATTAATGGCAGCGCTACCATCAGCAAGATGTAATTTTTCCCCTCCCTTCACCCATACGGGAATCGACTTCGCAGGGCCCTTCGTTATCAAGAGCTTCACTGGACGAAACTGTTGCTTGACTAAGGGTTATACATGCTTGTTCGTTTGCTTTTCGACAAAAGCTATACATCTTGAGGCAGCCAGCGACTTGTCCTCCGAGGTGTTCTTAGCTGCCTTTGCTCGTTTCGTAGCTCGGAGAGGACTTCCGAAAGAAGTCTACTCAGACTACGGTACTAACTTCAATGGGGCGGATTCTGTACTCCAGCGGGAATTTAAGAAACTGTTAACATCGTTACCACATTTAACGGCTTCTAAGTACGGTGTCCAAGGTCTGCACTGGAACTTTATACCCCCCGGTTCTCCTCACATGGGCGGCCTATGGGAAGCAGGTGTGAAAAGATTCAAAACTCACTTTCGCAAATTAGTCTCGCACATACACCTTACCTTTGAAGAGTTTGTTACCCTTCTAGCTCGCATTGAAGCCTGTCTGAACTCTCGTCCAATATCTCCGATGTCCAGTGATCCAGGTGATCTGCTGGCATTAACCACTGGACACTTCCTCACCGGTAGCCCTTTGTTGGCCTTTCCCGAACTCGACACCACGGAAAGATCACTTTCTGTCATCAACCGATGGGAAAAACTCAAATCCCTCCAACAAGAGTTCAGTAAACGTTGGAAAAACGAATATTTACAAGAATTGCACAAGAGATCGAAATGGCAACATGCTTTCGATAACATACAGATCAATGATTTTGTCGTTATCAGACAAGAAAACCTCCCATCTACGGAATGGCGTATGGGCCGTGTTATCAAAGTGCATACCGGAACCGACGGAAAGGTTCGAGTGGCTACCATAAAAACCCAGCTCGGCGAAGTTACTCGACCGATAGTAAAACTTTGCCGTCCACCTGTAAAACGCACGACTTCCGATACCGATCTGACAACATAACTATTATGTACCCTCTGATAGTGTTTTTTTTGGCCTTTAGTCAAACGGGCATACCATGCATCTAAGCAATCATCAACCGATCTAAAATCAGACAACGATAAATTTCGTTCCGTAGCATCTAAGCAAACAATGCAGTATCTATACATATCGATCTTGAATTGTATAAGTATATCAATTTCGTACCGTAGCATCTAAGCAAACAATGCAGTATCTATATATATCTATCTTGAATTGCATAAGTATATCAATTTCATACCGTAGCATCTAAGCAAACAATGCAGTATCTATATATATCTATCTTGAATTGTATAAGTATATCAATTTCATACCGTAGCATCTAAGCAAACAATGCAGTATCTATATATATCCATCTTGAATTGCATAAGTATATCAATTTCGTACCGTAGCATCTAAGCAAACAATGCAGTATCTATATATATCTATCTTGAATTGTATAATTATATCAATTTCGTACCGTAGTATCTAAGCAAACAATGCAGTATCTATATATATCTATATATTTGAATTGTATAATCCTTGTACCATCCTTGCATTTTGTTGGCACAGTATGCCAAGGGGGCCGGTAATGTTCGCGCCATATCGTGGTGAATTAATCATACTAGATGATTGATTGCCGGGATGATGCGAGCAAGCCGCATACTACTTCACTTGTCTTTGCTATCATCTGCAACCACCGACGCGAAGTTCATGCTGTCGGTCACTTCCTTTTTGAGCGTCGGCACGTTCGCACGTTTTGTCTTTTTAGTGTTATAGAAGTTTCGTTGTATTCATTTGAATTTTTGGTATTAAAATTATCTGAGATAAATATCGGACTTGTAAAAATAACATCAGTCTTTTTTTGTGTTGGAAGTTTAAAAATTCTTTTCATTGCCATCCGAGCATCACACAAACAGTATCTTATACGCCTATGATACCTTTAGGTTACGCGCTTAACACACGCGTATAGTTTCACGGGTCCGCATACGATTTAACGTATGTTTGAACACCGAACACGTGTGCTTAAAATAATTATGTACTGCACATATGCGCTGATGCAAAGAAATATTCCGTTAGTCGGGTATAAAAGGAGGCTGTTGGACAGTCAGCAGTTAGTCGTTCGGCAACCAGCGTAGTGTAAAGACCGGTAAGTTACACTCCTCTCCTACTCTCTTTGTATCGTGTGTCCTTCTTTGATTGCTTGATTTACAGCTTAGGTAACTTTATATAGTCGAGAATTTCCCCCGACCCACGGTAAGGGATTCTCTGGTTCCAAACTAATTCTCTTCAGGGATAAAGGTGACGCCTCTACAAAAGTACATTGGTTTAGACAAAGTCTCGTAGATTTATATAGCCGAGAATTTCCCCTGACACACGGTAGGGGATTATCTGGTTCCAAACTATTTCTCTTCAGGGGTAGTGGTGAAGCCTCTCCAAAATTACTTTGTGATATGTGTTATTTTTATAAAGTAATTAAAAATGATAAAACCCCAATACAAAAAGGGTTTCTTATTCTGTGACGAAGCCTAGACAACTACTGAGCCTACCCCGGCCGTAGAAAACTTCGTTACAAAAGTGAAGAATTGAGTAGCACCGTTATAGTAATATATATATATATATATATATATATATATGCGTTTATTCATTTAAAATGAACAAAAATAGATTTGTGATTTTATTAATATCATTAATAAAATATAAACAAGATACAGATAAAATATACGATCTAAAACAATTACAATAATTAGTTAATTAAAATTACACGCGATGACGAACTGCACGACTTGAGCAACGAAAAACTAACTCCTAGTCTCTGCTGCAGTCACCGTCCTCGTTGGCTTCACAGCATGTCCCACACATGCAGTGCTTGCAGCAGTCGGTACCACGTCCACAGCTTGAGAAGTCCCGTCAGCAGTAATCCAATACTGCCTACGCCAATTACGGCGACAATTAGCTTCGCTGGTGTCATCGTTTTGCGATAACACCAACCCAAGTTGACTCGCTTATATACGAGTTTTATACTGTCAATCACCCTTGTGGTGATTCAACTGTCTTACATCTACGTCTACAGCACTACGCTGAAGAAATCCGACTCTAAACAATTTGGTCGACATTTGAACGACGCAGCAAAACAGGAACGACGGTAACTGCGCAACGAATGACTATAACAATCTAAAACAATCTTCTTATGTAATGAAATAAGATACTAGAATATAACGTGAATGCAAAAGATAATCAACAAAATAACTTATCCTACAATTCTATGAGTAATAACTTATCCTACACGGCCATCCTGGATTTTCGACTGTCCTCAGTCGAGCATCGAAGCGTCCTCATAGTCATCTTCGCTGGCTCCTTCGCTAGTGACCCATGGTTTCATAAGATCTACTGCCGTGGATCTCTGGCCTGGTCACTCATGCTGGCCAACCTTGCGTACATTGTACCGATCATTCCTTTTGGCCTTAATGACTTCATAAGGCCCGAAAAACTTTGGGCATAACTTAAGTCCAACTCCAAACTGCGTGCGTTGAATAGCGTATAGATCTCCCACTTCGTATTTTCGAGGTTGCTTTCGCTTCCGGTCATAATTTTACCTATTTTCTCTCTGAACTTTATGTATTTCTTCCTTTGCGGCTTTTCTTACTGCGTCGCGACTACTCTCGAAGTCGTCCAGAATTGCTTCTTCAAGTAACGTCTTCAACTCAAGATTGCATTCCTTTCTCATAACTGCTCCAAACATTAACTGAAAAGGACTCCTCTTTGTGCACCTGGACACCGTGGAATTCAACTTGGTTTGTAAGTAGCTGACAGCCATATACCACTTATCAGGTTCGTCAATCGTCAATTTCGCCAGAACTTCGATGATTATGCGATTAATTCTTTCCACCTGCCCGTTCCTTCTTAGAACTCCTGTTGTCGTCAATATGTGGCTTATCTTGCTTCGTTCACAAAACTCTTTAAACATGTTGGAGGTGAAAGCAGGCCCTCTGTCAGAGATTATCCGGAAGGGGTTGCCAAAAACCTCACTCTGCACTTCTAATTTTTTGATGACTTCTTCGGCATTGGTTGTTCTCGTTGGATAAATCCATACAAGATTTTTGCAACCACCAGGAGGTAATCTCCGGCTACAAACCTATACAACAGGTCGTTCCTCATCTCAAATTCCTTGTAAGATCCTGTAACGGCCAAAATATCTATCCTTATTTGACAATGTTCATCTTTACCTTGAGCGTTTTTTATCCGTGGAATGATGCCATCTTTAATACGCAGGATCGCCGGATAGCGACTTAGGGCATCAACATGGCGCATGGCAGATCCGGCCCGATGCAGAACTTCGCAGTTAAATTTTTGCAGCATTATAGCCCACCTGGCTACTCGCGGACAAAAGTCCTTTTTGTTCATTGTTGCTTGAAACGCCTTACAATCGGTGTAAATCTTAAAGCGTTGTCCCAGAGGGTAGAACCTCAACTTCTTGATACATTTCACCACGGCCAACACTTCGTGTTCGTAGCTAGTGTAATTTTGTTCTGCTGGCGTCGCTTTGAAACTTATGTAGAACACCGGATGAAAACCTGTATCATGCTTCCGTAGAAGCACGCCTCCATACCCTGTCATGCTAGCATCAGTATGTTACTCCGTCTCGAGTGCTGGTTGGAATAGTTTCAGCACGGGCTCTCCGCATAACATGTCCTTGAGAGAGGCAAACGCGGTATTTCGATTTAGTCCAAACATGAATACATTATCCTTCTTCGTCAAGTCTGACAATGATTTTGCCAGACCGGCATATTTGGTATAAACTTCCGGAAAAATCTGGTCAGACCAGTGCACGAATTCGTAACGATTATAGAAAATTTAATATCAAGAATGACGGAACTCGAAGTAGCTTGCCACGGGGAATCTACACGCGAAACACTTACAATAGCAAACGATAGACGCGGATTAGCATTCCTAAAAAAAGGAGTTAACGATAGGATAAAAATAGTACTTGACAGTGCCAGGCACACTAAACTAAAAGATGCAATTCAACATCTACTAGAGTTGCACCAAAGTTCTACTAACTCCCACAAACTCAGTTAGATATTTCGACACCAGATACACTCACATACAGAACGCTAATTACGTAGGCCAACCAAGATTTTCTAATCAAGGAAGATTCTCATATAATAATGAGCGATACTTTCAAAATAGAAATATCCAAAACCAAAATCAGGGAAGATTATTATACCAGAACGAACGAAACCGAAATAACCAAAGGTTAGGAAACAACAATAGGCCCAGTATACCGCCAATACCAAATAATTCGTCTCAGTACAGGAATAACTACAACGACAGGTACAGACAGAACAATTTCAATGACAGACAAAACAATCGGGGGCAACCAAACCATAATCAAGACAGACAGAATAGAAACCCATTTAGAAACAGTCAGGCTAGGGACAACAGAATACTAACAATGGGAAACGAGCAACCCACCGAGGGGGAAGCCGACCCATCGGGGGGAAACCAATAACTCCACAAGTGTCAAAAGCAAATTGCACTGTTGGACCGTCAAACGGCATCCACGTTGAAAGAGGACTAGACAATAATACAGACACAAGATTTTTGCTTGACACAGGAGCCTCGATTTGTGTAATTAAAGAGGGTAAAATCGACAAAAGCATTAGGATATTCACAGACAAAACTACAAATATTTTAGGAATATCAGGAAATCTCCAGACTAAGGGAACATGTTATCTCGATTTGCATATTGATCGTCCCATACGAATTTCACGTAGTACCCGATTCTTTTCCGATTCCAGTTGAAGGAATTATCGAAACAAATTTTCTTTTAAAATTTAACGCTATAATCGATTTGGAGGAATTTCTATTAAAACTCACGACAGGTAGTAATACAATTCACTTACCCATATGCTCCCAGCAGCACATACACACTGTCCTACTAGCACCAAGGTGCGAAGCAACCTATTTTCTAAGCACAGAGCACACCGAAGCTCGAGTTTTTGCCCCACAAGAATTAGGTAGAGATGTTTTCATGGCCGGGTCACTATCTACACCCATAAAAGGAAAAATTCCTATTAGAATACTAAATGCACGCGATACAACAGTAACTCTTAAATGGGCTGAGCCTTTATCTTTACCCGCTTCGGAACATTATATCTTACGCTACCACCAGACAGACAAATCGATAAGCACCCGAGTTAATAAGATATTAAGCGAAATAAATTTTGATACATTAAATAGTGAGGAAAAAACGGAAATCGAAGCAATATGTTCTAAATACCAAGATATCTTTCACGTAGAGGGTGATAAATTAACATATACCAATATTGGAAAGGCAGATATCACGCTTAAAGAAGGAGCATCCCCAAAATATACAAAGCCTTATCGCCTACCACACACCCAGAAGCAAGATCTAAAGGAAGAAATACGAAAAATGTTAGCAGATGATATCATAGAGCCATCTATTTCTGCTTGGAATTCACCAGTACTTATCGTACCCAAAAAGAAAGACCCTGTTACCGGTCTACAGAAATTCCGAATGGTGATAGACTATCGTCACGTTAACGAGCGAATTGAGGATGACAAATTCCCCCTACCCAACATAACAGACATCTATGACATATAGGAGGAGCAGCTTACTTTTCAGGACTAACATATTCACGTTGCTTCGTTTATCTTGATGACCTCATAGTTTTCGGTAAAAGTTTAGAGCACCATAATAAAAACTTAATCCAAGTTTTTGAACGTCTCAGAGAAGTAAATCTCAAGATACATCCAGGAAAATGTTATTTCTTGCGCAAAGAAGTGTTATACCTAGGACACGTTATCTCTGACAATGGCATACTACCCGATCCCACTAAATCTATTGCTATGAAAAATTATCCAATACCCACCAACGCTGATGAGACCAGAAGATTTGTGGCATTTGCAAACTATTATCGTAAATTCATTCCAAATTTCGCTACCATCTCCATTCCACTTAATCGATTACTAAAGAAAGATGTCGAGTTCATTTTCAATAAAGATTGCCAAAAATCATTTAATTTGTTAAAAGAAATCCTCACGAGTCCTAAAATCTTACAATTCCCCAATTTTAATGAAGAACTCATTCTACGTACAGATGCGTCAGGTTTCGCTTTGGAGCTGTGTTATCCAATTCCGATGATAGGCCAATTGCTTACGCAAGCAAGACTCTTAATAAGGCAGAGAAAAACTATAGCACCATTGAGAAAGAATTACTTGCCATAGTGTGGGCAGTCAAACACTATCGACCCTATCTGTTCGGAAGAAGATTTAAGATTTTGTCAGACCACAGACCCTTAGTGTACTTATTCTCACTAAAAGAACCTAGTAGTAGACTAACCAAATTTAGACTATTACTAGAGGAATACAACTTTTATTAAGAATATTCTCCCGGCAAAGATAATTGTACCGCAGACGCACTGAGCCGTATAAAATTAGACTCGGACGATTTAAAACAATTACCTATACGTGTTATAACGAGAGCGCAATCGAAAATCAATAGCAATAATCAAAGTCAAACAGGCGATAAAATAGAAAGTAAAGAATCGAAAGAAAATCGTATAATAGAACTACTAAAATTACCAGAAAATGGACTGAAAGTCGTGGAGCTGAAGATCGTTGACAATTTTACGGAAGATTTAGTTAAAGTTTTGGCGTATATTCCAAAAAGGAATTGTTTACTCCTAAATAAATCCAAGGAAAGCACTACAACCCAAGCGGCAGAATTTGGCAAAATACTGTCAAGGGATGTGCAAAAACTCTGCGGATCAAGATCAATTAAGAAAATATATGTTACTAAAAATGAAATGAAGAAACTTGCAGGTGGCCACCGAGAATGCAAAGTAAATGAATTAAAAAAGATATTTGGAGAAATGTTTAAAGAAAGTAATATTAAAGTGCACATTATAGAAAACCATATCAAAGTAACCGATCCTTGTAAGAAGAAATTAATACTAAATGACTACCACATACTTCCAACTAGCGGACATGCCGGAGTAAACCGTATGTTACAAAAAATAAAGAAAAAATATTTTTGGACAGGAATGCAAAACGATGTGACAACATTTGTTAAGCATTGCCCGATTTGCCAAAGAAACAAATATATCCAGCCTAAAAAACAACCCATGACTATTACATCTACAGCCGAATCAGGTTTTGAAAAATTATATCTAGATTTAGTAGGACCCTTAGAAGAATCAGAAGATGGCTCCAAGTATATTCTGACAATACAAGGCGAACTTACAAAATTTATGGAAGCTATACCACTTCCAAATAAAGAATCAGTCACAGTAGCAAAAGCTTTAGTAGAAGGTTTTATTTTAAGATATGGAGTACCACTTAGAATAGCATCAGATCAAGGAACCGAGTTTCTAAATCAGGTTTTAAAGGGTTGCTGTAAATTGTTAAGGATAGAACAATTACAATCTACAGCGTACCATCATGAAAGTATAGGGGCACTAGAAAACTCTCATAAGGTTTTAGGAGCATATCTAAGAAGTTATGTTTCGGATAAACATACCGATTGGAGCACCTGGTTGCCCTATTATGTTTTCTGTTATAATACTTCTGTACACTCAGAGACGGGTTATACACCTTTCGAACTTATATTCGGAAAGCAGTGTAACTTACCATCAAATTTAACGAAACATATAGAACCAGTATACAACTATGAGGACTACGTAATTGACTTGAAGAATAAATTACAAGTTGCTCATAGTGATGCTCGAGAAACTCTAATAAAAAAGAAAAATGCTAGGAAAGAAAGGTATGACATAGATGGGCACACAAAGAGTGCAAATTTCGAAATAGGAAGTTTGGTTTTATTGAGAAATGAGGCTAGAAAGAAACTAGATCCAATATATATAGGACCATATGAAGTCTTGTCACCAAATGGTGTAAATTGTGAAATCAAATACGAAAACAAAAGAATGACAGTACACAAAAATAGACTAAAGCCATTTTTCATATGTTTAACGTTAATAAACGTATAAAAATGATCTAAAAAAAAAATGTCAAAGGGTGAAAGAATGTATCCCCAAATTGTAAATAAATTATAAAAAAAAAAAAAATATATATATAAAATTGTAAATAAATTATAAAAAAAAAAATATATATATAAAAGCAATAATAAATAAAAACAAAAAACATAGACAATAATGAATACAAACAAAGTAAGTAAAAATAGAATTTAAGTTAAAAGTCTAAATAACTAAGAAAATTAGAATTGGTCTATTAAGAACACGTTAACATAGTGTAAGGAAAACATATCACTTAAGAAAAGTATAATTTAAGGAAATATCTATACAACATAGTTAAAAAAAAAAATATATATATATATAAGAAAAATATATAAAAATTTCCATACATAGCATTGAAAATACAAAAAAAAAAAAGTAGATAATTTAATTTCTACTCTTACAACATAGTTTTAAAAAGTTTCAACAAATTCATTAACGATTTAAACTTAGAACCAGAAATAAGATTTAAAAATTAATCTCTAGACTTACAATTATTACTACAATTACAATTATAATTAAGATTGAATGAATGTATTAAACAAAAAATAAATATATATATTAAACTAAAATTTAACAATAAGATATTAATATACCTACCTATGTACTTCTCCAAATTAACGTAACCTTTTTACGACCAAAACAAAAATGTATTTCAAAGAAATTGTAAAACAAAAAAAAAACCAAAAATCTCCCACCTGGTAATCAAACCAGAAAATGATACACGAGTGGCGCCTAAAAAGAAGAAATCACGATGTGTCATGATTTCTCCTTTTTCCCCCAGGAAGAGTGGTGTGAAGGGAGCATACCAGCGCTAACATAGTATTCAAGGTTAGATCGATTAATTATTTATATAGTCCCGAGTCATTGCATTCCTCATAATGCCATCTGCATATGAACCACAATTAAAATATTACAACATAAACACTCAACGAGTGAATAAACAAAAAAGAGTCTTATTACTTTGTCAGCACACTTCATGACTGAGCATGACAGCATACAAAGTAGTGAGAGTACGATCGGCGGTCGTTAGCCTATGACAATAAACAAAATGCATAGAAAGCATTATAGGCGAGCGAGCGCTGATCATAAAAAAAGTAAATAACGTTCGGTCACTTACCCGTGCTGTGCATGGCGTTGACCTAACATGCAATAAAATTATAAACAATATAGGTCACTTGCCTGTGCTGGTAAATATGTTACATCAGCAATATATAGGCAAGCGACCTGAAGCAATTAAGAATGTTCGGCATATTGGTATACAATAATGCCAAAATGCTGACCAGCACTAATCGATCTAACTAGTATACATGTATATACTTTTATATGTATTCTTATTAAATTGTGTAGTATGTAATAAGTCTTTGAACACCTATAAATAAGCAACAAGAATCAAATAAAACTCACTTCTAATTAGAACGTAAAAGTAATACCACCGGTGTTTTCTTACGCTTGCGAGCCTTAAACTCTAAAGGCATTAGCAGGAACCTCTCTATTTGGAATCCCACCTTGAGTGCAGGAAACTGCCCCAAAGGTCCAAGTCTCTGGCGTAATAGCCTTGACTAGTGGAAACCCATACGAGACATCAAGGAGTGTTATTCATTACACTGATCTTATTCTTTACATGGCGATCCTGCCTTTACATTGCTATTATTCTTTACATGGCGACTTACCATTAACTTGCCCTAAATAGCATCCTGATCTAAATTCCGCATACCTTTACACTTTGCTGCGGCAAAGGAAGTACCTGAGAGCAATCACACGATGGCTACTCTTGACGCTCGTAAGGACGTCTTAAAGAGCTTATGGCTAGATCTAAAGAACAATTACATCGCTTGCATTCGAGCCATCCCTGCACCAGAAGAGGAGGCTCTCGATCCAGGAATAATTGAGTCCAAATTTGCAAGCTCCAATGAAACTTACGTTTCTTGCCTGGGACTGTTTTTAGAGCTTCAAACGAAGCTGAGCGATGCTCAACCAAAGCCTTGCCTCGCCGCTCCGGTTTTGAAGGTTCGGGAGTTAGTGCCAAAGCAACGAGAATCACCAGCTCACATTGTTTGAAGCTTCCTCCTTGCGACACTGAGGTATTCCCGGGAGATTAATTGTCCTGGCCCTCGTTCCATGATATGTTTCAAGCAGTTTACGCAAAACATCCTAACCTTGGAGCCGTTGAGAAGCTTTTCCACCTTCGAGCTAAAACGAGTGGCGAAGCCAATAGGATAGTATGCAGATTTCCTTTGACCAACGCGAGTTTTGAGTTGGCATGGAACGCGCTACGAACGACTTATGAGAACAAGAGAATACTAGTCAACAACCAAATCAAAATCTTATTTAATCTACCTAATGTCAAGGAAGAATCGGCCGCGTCCATAAGAACTCTGCAAAGGAGCATCAATGATTGTAAAGCATTGGTTCAAGCTCATGATATTCGCACAGAAGGCTGGGATCCCATTCTCATTTTCGCGTGTTCTAACCGACTGCATCCCACCACGCTTGCGTTATGGGAACAATCATTGACCAGGCCGACTGATATACCCAGTTGGGCTGAATTGGATGCTTCTTTATGCAACATAGTTCAGGTCCTTGAATCTATTGCAGATGCAACCTCGTCTCGATCGTTGGGCCGTCCACCCACGCCGAAATCCAATCCAAATACATCCTATCGTCCGAGCAATAACAACGTAACACTTTTCCACACCAAATCACAAGAGTTCAGTTGCGAGGCGTGCTCAGGAAAACACAATCTTCGATCCTGCTTAAAATTTTTGACATTGCCAGTGACTGACCGTTTTGACCTTGTACGAAAAAGAAAGATGTGCTTCAATTGTCTGTCGGTACATCATATGCTTCCGAACTGCACTAGTAAATACACCTGCAACACCTGTCACCAGCGACACCACTCGCTATTGCATTTACCACAAAGAGCGCCAGCGAATCACACGCATTCCAACACACGTTCTTCAGATGATGTGAATGTCGGTGAATCCACCACCTTATCCTCACCATTACAGTCCACTTCTCCTCCATTTATACCTAAGGAGGTCCAACATAAATCCTATTTGGTGTACACGCAAAGAAGGATTCTGTTAGCCACTGCTTTAGTAAAGATTCGCGGCCAGGAAAGCATTCATACTATTCGAGCTTTGATCGACTCAGGCTCAGAGTCGTCGATCATTACTGAAGCTGTTCGAAGGCGTTTGAACTTACCAACTTCAGCATCTGATGTTTCAATTATAGCAATAAGTGACGCTCAAGCAGCAAAATCCAATAAAAAATGTAACTTTACCCTCATAAATAACGCTTGTCCTGAGGAGCCAATCTCGGTTGAGGCAATCGTGCTGAAGAAACGGGCAGCTTGCCGAACCGGTCATTTACTTTAATCGATCCTCAGGCCCTGGAAGGCATGGAATTAGCAGACCCCACCTTCAATCAAGCGTCCCAGGTAGATTTACTCATAGGAGCAGATCTATACCCCAGTGTTATAAGCGAAGGTGTCAAATACATTTCAAGCACCTTATTAGCACAACAAACCATTTTTGGATGGATTCTATCGGGACCCATCCCAAGTTCATATGTGAAAACATTTAGGACTCGCATGGTTAATCAACAAAGCACCTCGCTAGACCTACAAATTCGAAAGTTTTGGGAGCTGGAAGAGCTTCCAGATTGAAAGCGCCATGCTTCAGAATCAGATCAGCATTGTGAAGATCTGTATGAAAAAACAACCTACAGGCTTGCAGACTGGAGATATGTCGTCAGACTACTTTTCAAATCAGATCCACGCAATACACTCGGTGATTCGAGAAACAATGCCGTTCAGCAGCTCTATCGAACTGAACACAATCTTACAAAGAAACCAGAGCTACAATCCCAGTATGATAGAGTTCTTGCTGAGTATCTTACGTTGAACCATATGCGAGAACTGTCTCCGCACGAAATAAACGCTACCACAAAGTTACCCTCGTTTTATCTTCCACACCATGCCGTGATCAAGCCAGATAGCACTTCCACGTGGTATTCAACGCTTCAAGTGCGTCTTCCAGTGGCATTAGTTTGAACGACTGTCTTCATGCCGGCCCAGTACTGCAAGAAGATTTGCCATCACTTCTTATCAGGAGGCGTTTCTTCCGATTTGTCTTTAACGCTGACATCGAAAAGATGTACCGCCAAATTTTAGTCCACCCTGACCACACCAAATATCAACGCATTTTTTTCAGACCATCGCCATTTGAAAGCGTCAAACAGTTTGAACTTCGCACTATTACATTCGGAGTCAAGTGTGCTCCATATCATGCCATCCGCACTCTTAAGCAATTAGGTAAGGAAGCTCGGTCCAAGTATCCTCTAGCTGGTAAAGCCATAGAGTCCGAATTTTATGTCGATGATCTCCTCTCGGGTGCTCACGTTCTTCCAACAGCCAAGAGAATCCAGATTGAAGTTATTGAAGTACTCGAATCAGCGGGTTTCCCTTTGCGTAAGTGGACGTCAAATCCATCACCGCTATTGGATCACCTGCCTCAACAGCACATCTTAAGTGAAGAGTTCCTTCAAATAGAGTCGGATAGCACGACCAAAACGTTGGGAATTCGGTCGAATGCCAAGCTCGACGTCTTTTATTTCTCTATCGAACCGCTCAAAATATCGGTGGCTCCCACCAAACGAGAAGTCTTTTCGGAGATTTCACGTCTGTTTGACCCCGCCGGGTGGCTTGCTCCAATCATCGTTTCGATCTTGATGCAACGGATCTGGATTAAGCAAACGAATTGGGATGAACATATCGAACCTTCCACTCTTTTACAATGGAAGGCATTTGCGAACGCTCTTAGCGGAATTGGACTCATCCAAATACCGCGCTGGATTGATTACACCCCAACGTGTCAGCTGCAGTTTCATGGGTTTTGCGATGCGTCTGAGAAAGCATATGCAGCGGCGCTGTTTGTAAGGGTGAATTGCCCTAAGTTCACGAGCTGTCACTTACTTTGTGCAAAATCTAAAGTAGCACCTATTAAGTCCATTTCATTACCAAGACTGGAACTTTGTGGAGCTGTGCTCCTTTCTAGGCTGATCACGACATATCTCCCTCAATTACCCATTGAATCGTCTCAAATGTTTCTCTGGACGGATTCGTCTATTGTCTTAGCCTGGCTTAAGAAACATCCAGGCACCTGGAAAACTTTCATTGCAAACCGGACCAGTGAAATTATTGAGAACGTGGGTAACAACAACTGGGGTCATGTCAAGTCAGCCGACAATCCAGCTGATCTGGCCACACGAGGATTGACTCCAGTCGACTTAAGAGATAAGGAACTTTGGTGGAGAGTACCTCCGTGGTTACAGGAACCACAGATGCACTGGCCTATCAGTTGCCCGAGTGCGCCCGACCGTGAGGACTTAGAAGTCAAACCCATTTCAACATTTAGTACGCTAACCATTCCTGATGACCTTTTGATCAGATTTTCATCATTACCGCGCGCGTTACAAGTTCTGTCGTATGTTTATCGTTTTATACGTAGCTCATTAAAGTCCAAATTTCCGGCAATCACATATGACTCGCATCTTATTACCCAGGCGGAGATTACATTCATTCAAAATCGCCTTATCTATCTGTGTCAGCTTTCGCATTTTCCTCGAGAATATCAAGCACTCTCACGAAACATAGCCATTCCCTTTAAAAGTACCATTCTACCGTTAAATCCCACCCTGGACAAAAATCACCTAATGCGAGTTAATGGCCGATTGGCTAACGCAAATATCCCCTATAATGAACGCAACCCTATCATTTTACCGCACGCAGCTTGGTTTTCGTCGCTTCCAGTGAAGTTCGTTCATGCTTTAACGCTACACGGCGGGAATGCGTTAATGATTCGCGTCATTCGCCAAATGTATTGGGTCCCAAAATTAAAGAATCTTGTCAAAGCTTGCATCAACAATTGCAAAACCTGTGTTATCCACAAGAAACAAGTAAGTCAACTATTAATGGCAGCGCTACCATCAGCAAGATGTAATTTTTCCCCTTCCTTCACCCATACGGGAATCGACTTCGCAGGGCCCTTCGTTATCAAGAGCTTCACTGGACGAAACTGTCGCTTGACTAAGGGGTATACATGCTTGTTCGTTTGCTTTTGACAAAAGCTATACATCTGGTGGCAGCCAGCGACTTGTCCTCCGAGGTGTTCTTAGCTGCCTTTGCTCGTTTCGTAGCTCGGAGAGGACTTCCGAAAGAAGTCTACTCAGACCACGGTACTAACTTCAATGGGGCGGATTCTGTACTCCAGCGGGAATTTAAGAAACTGCTAACATCGTTACCACATTTAACGGCTTCTAAGTACGGTGTCCAAGGTCTGCACTGGAACTTTATACCCCCCGGTTCTCCTCACATGGGCGGCCTATGGAAGCAGGTGTGAAAAGCTTCAAAACTCACTTTCGCAAATTAGTCTCGCACATACACCTTACCTTTGAAGAGTTTGTTACCCTTCTAGCTCGCATTGAAGCCTGTCTGAACTCTCGTCCAATATCTCCGATGTCCATTGATCCAGGTGATCTGCTGGCATTAACCCCTGGACACTTCCTCACCGGTAGCCCTTTGTTGGCCTTTCCCGAACTCGACACCACGGAAAGATCACTTTCTGTCATCAACCGATGGGAAAAACTCAAATCCCTCCAACAAGAGTTCAGTAAACGCTGGAAAAACGAATATTTACAAGAATTGCACAAGAGATCGAAATGGCAACATGCTTTCGATAACTACAGATCAATGATTTTGTCGTTATCAGACAAGAAAACCTCCCATCTACGGAATGGCGTATGGGCCGTGTTATCAAAGTGCATACCGGAACCGACGGAAAGGTTCGAGTGGCTACCATAAAAACCCAGCTCGGCGAAGTTACTCCACCGATAGTAAAACTTTGCCGTCCATCTGTAAAACGCACGACTTCCGATACCGATCTGACAACATAACTATTATGTACCCACTGATAGTGTTTTTTTTGGCCTTTAGTCAAACGGGCATACCATGCATCTAAGCAATCATCAACCGATCTAAAATCAGACAACGATAAATTTCGTTCCGTAGCATCTAAGCAAACAATGCAGTATCTATATATATCTATCTTGAATTGTATAAGTATATCAATTTCATACCGTAGCATCTAAGCAAACAATGCAGTATCTATATATATCTATCTTGAATTGCATAAGTATATCAATTTCGTACCGTAGCATCTAAGCAAACAATGCAGTATCTATATATATCTATCTTGAATTGTATAATTATATCAATTTCGTACCGTAGTATCTAAGCAAACAATGCAGTATCTATATATATCTATATATTTGAATTGTATAGTCCTTGTACCATCCTTGCATTTTGTTGGCACAGTATGCCAAGGGGGCCGGTAATGTTCGCGCCATCTCGTGGTGAATTAATCATACTAGATGATTGATTGCCGGGATGATGCGAGCAAGCCGCATACTACTTCACTTGTCTTTGCTATCATCTGCAACCACCGACGCGAAGTTCATGCTGTCGGTCACTTCCTTTTTGAGCGTCGGCACGTTCGCACGTTTTGTCTTTTTAGTGTTATAGAAGTTTCGTTGTATTCATTTGAATTTTTGGTATTAAAATTATCTGAGATAAATATCGGACTTGTAAAAATAACATCAATATTTTTTTGTGTTGGAAGTTTAAAAAGTCTTTTCATTGCCATCCGAGCATCACACAAACAGTATCTTATACGCCTATGATACCTTTAGGTTACGCGCTTAACACACGCGTATAGTTTCACGGGTCCGCATACGATTTAACGTATGTTTGAACACCGAACACGTGTGCTTAAAATAATTATGTACTGCACATATGCGCTGATGCAAAGAAATAATCCGTTAGTCGGGTATAAAAGGAGGCTGTTGGACAGTCAGCAGTTAGTCGTTCGGCAACCAGCGCAGTGTAAAGACCGGTAAGTTACTCTCCTCTCCTCCTCTCTTTGTATCGTGTGTCCTTCTTTGATTGCTTGATTTACAGCTTAGGTAACTTTATATAGCCGAGAATTTCCCCCGACCCACGGTAAGGGATTCTCTGGTTCCAAACTAATTCTCTTCAGGGATAAAGGTGACGCCTCTACAAAAGTACATGGTTTAGACAAAGTCTCGTAGATTTATATAGCCGAGAATTTCCCCTGACACACGGTAGGGGATTATCTAGTTCCAAACTATTTCTCTTCAGGGGTAGTGGTTAAGCCTCTCCAAAATTACTTTGTGATATGTGTTATTTTTATAAAGTAATTAAAAATGATAAAACCCCAATACAAAAAGGGTTTCTTATTCTGTGACGAAGCATAGACAACTACTGAGCCTACCCCGGCCGTAGAAAACTTCGTTACAAAAGTGAAGAATTGAGTAGCACCGTTATAGTAATATATATATATATATATATATATATATATATATATATATATATATATATATATATATATCTATGTATGTAGGAAAAAATGCGTTTATTCATTTAAAATGAACAAAAATAGATTTGTGATTTTATTAATATCATTAATAAAATATAAACAAGATACAGATAAAATATACGATCTAAAACAATTACAATAATTAGTTAATTAAAATTACACGCGATGACGAACTGCACGACTTGAGCAACGAAAAACTAACTCCTAGTCTCTGCTGCAGTCACCATCCTCGTTGGCTTCACAGCATGTCCCAAACATGCAGTGCTTGCAGCAGTCGGTACCACGTCCACAGCTTGAGAAGTCCCGTCAGCAGTAATCCAATACTGCCTACGCCAATTACGGCGACAATTAGCTTCGCTGGTGTCATCGTTTTGCGATAACACAAATCCACGTTGACTCGCTTATATACGAGTTTTATACTGTCAATCACCCTTGTGGTGATTCAACTGTCTTACGTCTACAGCACTACGCTGAAGAAATCCGACGCTAAACAATTTGGTCGACATTTGAACGACGCAGCAAAACAGGAACGACGGTGACTGCGCAACGAATGACTATAACAATCTAAAACAATCTTCTTATGTAATGAAATAAGATACTAGAATATAACGTGAATGCAAAAGATAATCAACAAAATAACTTATCCTACAATTCTATGAGTAATAACTTATCCTACACGGCCATCCTGGATTTTTCGACTGTCCTCAGTCGAGCATCGAAGCGTCCTCATAGTCATCTTCGCTGGCTCCTTCGCTAGTGACCCATGGTTTCATAAGATCTACTGCCGTGGATCTCTGGCCTGGTCACTCATGCTGGCCAACCTTGCGTACATTGTACCGATCATTCCTTTTGGCCTTAATGACTTCATAAGGCCCGAAAAACTTTGGGCATAACTTAAGTCCAACTCCAAACTGCGTGCGTTGAATAGCGTATAGATCTCCCACTTCGTATTTTCGAGGTTGCTTTCGCTTCCGGTCATAATTTTACCTATTTTCTCTCTGAACTTTATGTATTTCTTCCTTTGCGGCTTTTCTTACTGCGTCGCGACTAATCTCGAAGTCGTCCAGAATTGCTTCTTCAAGTAACGTCTTCAACTCAAGATTGCATTCCTTTCTCATAACTGCTCCAAACATTAACTGAAAAGGACTCCTCTTTGTGCACCTGGACACCGTGGAAGTAGCTGACAGCCATATACCACTTAGCAGGTTCGTCAATCGTCAATTTCGCCAGAACTTCGATGATTATGCGATTAATTCCTTCCACCTGCCCGTTCCCTCTTGGAACTCCTGTTGTCGTCAATATGTGGCTTATCTTGCTTCGTTCACAAAACTCTTTAAACATGTTGGAGGTGAAAGCAGGCCCTCTGTCAGAGATTATCCGGAAGGGGTTGCCAAAAACCTCACTCTGCACTTCTAATTTTTTGATGACTTCTTCGGCATTGGTTGTTCTCGTTGGATAAATCCATACAAACTTGGTGAATGAATCGACTACCACAAAAACGTGTCTGTCAGCTTGTTCTTGGATGGTAAAGGTCCTAGATGATCAATGTGGAACGTGTGCAAAGGCTGGTCACACTTCTCAATAGGGTTCAGAAGTCCTTCACCTTTTCCTGACTTCCTTGATGCTAGAATGCATGCCACGCAATTTGCAATTACGCGTTCCACTGCAGCGGTCACGTTCAGAATGTAGTAGTCTTGTTTAAGAATACCTTCCACCTTTACTGAATTGATATGACCCGACTCGTGCACGTTTCTTAAAAGTTCCCTCTGCAAGATTTTTGCAACCACCAGGAGGTAATCTCCGGCTACAAACCTATACAACAGGTCGTTCCTCATCTCAAATTCCTTGTAAGATCCTGTAACGGCCAAAATATCTATCCTTATTTGACAATGTTCATCTTTACCTTGAGCGTTTTTTATCCGTGGAATGATGCCATCTTTAATACGCAGGATCGCCGGATAGCGACTTAGGACATGAACATGGCGCATGGCAGATCCGGCCCGATGCAGAACTTCGCAGTTAAATTTTTGCAGCATTATAGCCCACCTGGCTACTCGCGGACAAAAGTCCTTTTTGTTCATTGTTGCTTGAAACGCCTTACAATCGGTGTAAATCTTAAATCTACCCAGAGGGTAGAACCTCAACTTCTTGATACATTTCACCACGGCCAACACTTCGTGTTCGTAGCTAGTGTAATTTTGTTCTGCTGGCGTCGCTTTGAAACTTATGTAGAACACCGGATGAAAACCTGTATCATGCTTCCGTAGAAGCACGCCTCCATACCCTGTCATGCTAGCATCAGTATGTTACTCCGTCTCGAGTGCTGGTTGGAATAGTTTCAGCACGGGCTCTCCGCATAACATGTCCTTGAGAGAGGCAAACGCGGTATTTTGATTTAGTCCAAACATGAATACATTATCCTTCTTCGTCAAGTCTGACAATGATTTTGCCAGACCGGCATAATTTGGTATAAACTTCCGGAAAAATCTGGTCAGCCCTAAGAAACTTTGAACCTGTTTCGCGTTCACTGGCTTCGGAAAATGTTTAACTGCTCTCAACTTTTCCACTGAAGGTTTGATGTTCCCTTCGACGACGTGACCAAAGAATTCAACCTTCTTAGGAAATTACACTTGCTGAACAATCCGTTTTCCTCGGCTACCTTTAACACTCTAGTCAGCTTCCTAAAGTTTTCGTCTGCGTCTTTGGCAGCGATGATGACGTCGTCCAAATATAGCAGTAAGTAAACCTGTCGAATCAGATCACGGAACACAGTATTTATGAAGCGCTGGAAAACAGGTGGTGAGTTGCACAAGCCTAAGGGAACTTTTAGAAACTCATACTGCCCGTCCGGCGTTACAAAAGATGTGTACTTTCTACCATCTTCGGCTACGTTGACGTGGAAAAAATGATTTCGTAGATCAAGTGTTGTAAATACTTTAGCGCTATGTAGCTTCTCCAAAATCTCCTCCATAACAGGCAGAGGATAGCGATCTTTGATAATCTTCGTGTTCAGCTAACGATAATCTACACATAAACGACTGCTACCATCTTTTTGACGTGACAACGTCTCACTACAAGGGGCGCATTTTCAAAAAGTAAAATGTTAATGCTCACACTGTTAATACACTCCTTGCTCACGCTGTTAATACTCTGCTTGCTCACGCTGTTAATACACTGCTTGCTTACACTGTTAATACACTGCTTGCTCACACTGTTAATACACTGTTTGCTCACACTGTTAAGTGAGACACTGTTTAATGTCAATATTTTGAGAACTAACCCATTTCTCAAGCAATTTGCATAAAATTTGTTATGTAGGACTAAGACTGGAATTTCTGGAACAAAGCAATTTCTCAAGCGATTCGCATGAAATTCGGAATGCAGGACTAAGATGCGACTGCAAGACTTCTTCCTATGGAAATTCTGGAATATGATCATAATGGTCTGGAATTTCTGGAATAAAGCAATTTCTCAAGCGATCCGCATGAAATTCGGAATGAAGGACTAAGTTGCGACTGCAAGACTTCTTCCTATGGAAATTCTGGAATATGATCACAATGGTCTGGAATTTCTGGAATAAAGCAATTTCTCAATCGATCCGCATGAAATTCGGAATGAAGGACTAAGATGCGACTGCAAGACGTCTTCCTATGGAAATTCTGGAATGTGATCATTATTGACTGGAATTTCTGGAACAAAGCAATTTCTCAAGCAATTCGCATGAAATTCGGAATGTAGGACTAAGATGTGACTATAAGATTTCTTCCTATGGAAATTCTGGAATATGATCATTATGGTCTGGAATTTCTGGAACAAAGCAATTTCTCAAGCGATTTGCATAAAATTCGGAATGTAGGACTAAGATGCGACTATAAGATTTCTTCCTATGGAAATTCTGGAATATAATCATTATTGTCTGGAATATCTGGAGCAAAGCAATTTTTCAAGCGATTCGCATGAAATTCGGAATGTAGGACTAAGATGTGACTATAAGATTTCTTCCTATGGAAATTCTGGAATATAATCATTATTGCCTGGAAGTTCTGGAACAAAGCAATTTCTCAAGCGATTCGCATGAAATTCGGAATGTAGGACTAAGATGTGACTATAAGATTTCTTCCTATGGAAATTCTGGAATATAATTATTATTGTCTGGAAGTTCTGGAACAAAGCAATTTCTCAAGCGATTCGCATGAAATTCGGAATGTAGGACTAAGATGTGACTATAAGATTTCTTCCTATGGAAATTCTGGAATATAATCATTATTGCCTGGAAGTTCTGGAACAAAGCAATTTTTCAAGCGATTCGCATGAAATTCGGAATGTAGGACTAAGATGTGACTATAAGATTTCTTCCTATGGAAATTCTGGAATATAATTATTATTGTCTGGATTTTCTGGAACAAAGCAATTTCTCAAGCGATTCGCATGAAATTCGGAATGTAGGACTAAGATGTGACTACAAGATTTCTTCCTATGGAAATTCTGGAATATAATTATTATTGTCTGGAATTTCTGGAACAAAGCAATTTCTCAAGCGATTCGCATGAAATTCGGAATGTAGGACTAAGATGTGACTATAAGATTTCTTCCTATGGAAATTCTGGAATATAATTATTATTGTCTGGAATTTCTGGAACAAAGCAATTTCTCAAGCGATTCGTATGAAATTCGGAATGTAGGACTAAGATGTGACTATAAGATTTCTTCCTATGGAAATTCTGGAATATAATCATTATTGCCTGGAAGTTCTGGAACAAAGCAATTTTTCAAGCGATTCGCATGAAATTCGGAATGTAGGACTAAGATGTGACTATAAGATTTCTTCCTTTGGTAATTCTTGAATATAATCATTATTGTCTGGAATTTCTGGAACAAAGCAATTTCTCAAGCGATTCGCATGAAATTCGGAATGTAGGACTAAGATGTGACTATAAGATTTCTTCCTATGGAAATTCTGGAATATAATCATTATTGCCTGAAATTTCTGGAACAAAGCAATTTTGACTATAAGATTTCTTCCTATGGAAATTCTGGAATATAATCATTATTGTCTGGAATTTCTGGAACAAAGCAATTTTTCAAGAAATTTGCATAAAATTCGGAATGTAGGACTAAGATGCGACTATAAGATTTCTTCCTATGGAAATTCTGGAATATAATCATTATTGTCTGGAATATCTGGAACAAAGCAATTTCTCAAGCGATTCGCAAGAAATTCGGAATGTAGGACTAAGATGCGACTATAAGACTTCATGCTATGGAAATTCTTGAATAGGATCATTATGGTCTGGAATTTCTGGAACAAAGCAATTTCTCAAGCGATTCAAATTAAATTCGGAATGCAGGACTAATATGCGGCTATAAGACTTCTTCCTATGGGAATTCTGGAATATGATCATTATGGTCTGGAATTTCGGAAACTAAGCAATTTCTCAAGCGGCTCGTGCCTTTTAATTTAATCGTAATATTGGCCACAACGTCAAAGAATTTCACTCCAACCGTGCGAATTTTATAACTTGCCGACGTTCGAGCGTTTTAAAAAAAGACACGTTGCGATCAATTTCAGCGGTCAGATCAGTCTACCTGTCATTTTATTTAATTCTATTCAAGAACTAGAAATGTATGTATTACAATTTTGCTTACTTAGCTTAAATTACATTTGTTGGCTAACACATTTTTGTTTATAACGGGTGTTTTTTTGGGAGGTTTGTTTTTCCGATAGATGTCGTTTTATTTTATGACAGTTGTTTTGACAGCTCAAAGTGGCATTTCTACTCAGTATTGTTTGCCAAACATTATGAAAAAAAAAAAAAAAAAAAAAAAAAAAAAAAAATTACATTTGTGAAAAATAGTCGTGGTAGCCATATGCCAGAAATTGTGTTTAAATGTTAAATGCCAAAAAATTATCTACCAAATAAAAAAAAATTTTGGTCATTTCATAATTTTATATGTGTTTTATTCAAAAAAAAAAATCGGCAACCTCTTAAAAAAACACCCGTTAGATATAACGTGTTTTTTTTGAATAAAACACATATAAAATTATGAAATGACCAAAATTTTTTTTTATTTGGTAGATAATTTTTTGGCATTTAACATTTAAACACAATTTCTGGCATATGGCTACCACGACTATTTTTCACAAATGTCATTTTTTTTTTTTTTTTTTTTTTTTTTTTTTCATAATGATTTGCCAAACAATACTGAGTAGAAATGCCACTTTGAGCTGTCAAAACAACTGTCATAAAATAAAACGACATCTATCGGAAAAACAAACCTCCCAAAAAAACACCCTATACAAGTGTGTGAAGTTTTATTAAGTTAAAAGTATGCTAAAATGCTGATTAATTACTTTCGGAATATTATGTCTTGCGAAATGCACCGGAAATATAAAATTAGGTTACTGTCTGGCTTTATTAATTTGATTTAAAAATTCCTCAAATTTATCGGGTTCATTAGCTTTTATATCAATATAGTTACTTGTATATGTAACTTCTCCCCCCTTCAGATCAGAATTCTCCTGAATTCGTTTATTCAAGTTTATCTTAATATATTTTAACTTTGTTCTCTAAATGGTAATTATTAATATTATTGTAAGTATGAGAAAAATATAACACCCGTATATGACTTTATTATGGGTTTTTAAATTAGAAATATTTTTAAAATTAATTTTATTTTCTTCGTCTATTTGCTCGAAAGTAAGTTTTTCTGTAAAATTCTTTATATCATCATATCGCAAGCTCATAATATTTCCTTCAACTTTTTCCACTAAATTAGAATAGTAGTTATCATTAATTTCTATTGAACAATTGTTAAATTGAATTAAATTATTTCCATTTAAAATAGTATAGTTTTTATTGCATGTATTGTTTACAAATAAATTGACTGCGTTTTTTACCATGATTGTTTTTTCATCTAACACTATAATTTCTAATTCTCTGTTTGTTAATAATTTAAATTTTTTTGTTAATATACAATGAGTGCTGGGTTTTAACAGTGGAAAGGTTTATTCTCCTCAAATTGCTTAATTTTATCTTTGTACGTAAAAACTTCCTCTATTTTGGCTTCTATTATTTTTGATTTTTATTTGGTAATGGTACAATTTTTCTTATTTTTACTTGTATGAAGAATTTTGGTATTTTAATGCTTAGTATTAAATCAGTATTATTGAAAGTTGCTATTCCTAATTGCAAATATTTTAATTTATTAAAATCAATCTTATATTTGTTAATTTCATGACTTGTTAAAATATTTGGGTGAACTACATTATCTTGGATTTGTTCTATTTTACTTTTTATCAATTGAATTTTAGTCTTTTGTTGTAGATACATATGTTGTTGGTATTCTTCGTCTACAATTTTATTTATGGTATTAAGACCTTTTTCAATTTCTTTCCTATCGTTGTTTACAATATTTTTTATTTGTTCTATCGCTAAATTAAAATGGTCGTTTATATGTATTTGCTCGTTTAATGTCTCATCTGTCTGTAATAAATGTTTTTGTATGGTCTGTCTATCGTCGTCGTCCGTTGTGCCAAATGTCCATTTAGCTACGGTACCTATCGCATTTATAAGTCCTCTTTTTTGTCTTTTTTCTGTTGGTACTAACGTCATTAGTTTATTTCTTGCTTCAAGTAGTTCGGCTTGTAATATGTCCTTGTTACTTGTTTTCGCTAGTATAATATCATTTCATTAATACAGGATTTTCAGTTCAAATTCAACCTTTTCCATTTCAAAATCAACTTTTTAAAAATCAAATTCAACCTTTTTCATTTCAAAATCAACTATTTACAAATCAAATTCAACTTTTTGCAAATTAAAATTCTGAACATTAAAAAAATAATAATAAAAAAATTGAATTCAAGTACATAATTTCATAAATATATGTATGTACATATATGCCATATTATAAATGTTCTCCTGCTGCAGCTGTTTGTAGATGTATATACATGTGCATAAAATAATTGTTGCAATCTGCAGGGGTAACAGTTGCAACCGATTGATCAATCACATCATTTAAATGTAAAACATTTGCAGGTTCAGCCAATAAATTTCGCGCACTCAATTTAACCTTAGAAAAAACTTCCTCGATTGGGTTCATCATCGGAGAATATAGCGGAAGAAAAACTAAGGAATGTCTTGTTTGATTAACAAGAGCTCGAACTTCCTGGTCTTGTGGAGCCTAACGTTATCCAAAACTAACCATGCTTCCTCGATATTTTCATCTTCTAATTTTTGAAACAATTGTCGAAGAAATTCCATAAAAATGTTTGAATTAACATTAGAATGCGCAATTATTTGTTTAAACACCACTCCCTGAATATTTATTGCGGCTATCAGGGAAACGTTACGTCCTCTAACAGTTGTTATAATTACACGAGCTGGTGTATTTATTTTTGAACGCGCCTTCGTTCGCCGAAGATGACAATTGAATCCCGATTCATCGATAAAAATTATTTTTTGTCGATCTTCCGGGGCATTTCGCGAAAAGTCTAAGGCATACCTTTTCCGCTGTTCAATCACTCTTCCACAATTACGACGATCAACATGTAATGAAGCACATTTTAATGTTATCCGCAATCGCGTCAATGCATTATGAATAGAAGTTATGCTTAAGCGGACATGTTCTGTTTCTAGAGCCTTTGCACTTATATTTTTTAATGTTATGCACGGATTTTCTTCTATTAAATCTTCAATTTTATTCAGTATCACTTCATTTACTTTAACATTTATTTTACCTCCGCGCGTTTTTTCTATCAGCACTCCTCCATTTTTATTGTATTTGTTAATAATATACTTGGCAGTATTTGTTTTAATTCCGGCAATTTTAGCCGATTCACTAATAGTTTTATTATCTTCATAACATCTTATTAGAATGCTTTTTTTAATAGAACTGTTACTGTTATAAGTAGCTGGGCGATTGCCTCGAGAAACCACAACCGGACTTCTGGATCTGGATCTAGACGAGCTGGGTGTTAGCGACCTAATTCGCAAGCGCGGGTTGGCGTTCCTCACTGGCAACGGCCTTCCCGAACTTGATTCTGAAGATTGTGAATTTGATCGGATACGAGTAGTTTCGAGGTTATTTATGTTTAAAAAACTGCTGCCAATATCGAACAAAAATCACTGATGAACAACGTAATTTATACAACGGTATATTCTTGTTCTAACCAACCGAAATTTAACTACTACTACTACATACAAATTATGTTTACAGGAAAATACGGTACATTTCAATTATTTGGCAGAGTGGTAAAATTTATCAAAACATTGTCTAATGATAGAAAAATAGTTTTACATGCACATATATATACATCTACCAGCAGCTACAGCAGGAGAACCATTATAGTTTGGCATATACATATATTTTTGAAATTATGTACTTGAATTCAATTTTTTTATTATTTTTTTTTTAATGTTCAGAATTTTAATTTGCAAAAAGTTGAATTTTATTTGTAAATATTTTATTTTGAAAAGAAAAAGGTTGAATTTGATTTTTAAAAAGTTGATTTTGAATTGTAAAAGGGTGAATTTGATTTGTAAAAAGTTGATTTTGAAATGGAAAAGGTTGAATTTGAACTGAAAATCCTGTAATATTTTCTATTTGTTTAACATCAAATATATGTAATACTATGTCACTGTCCTTAATTATTTCCTGGTCTCTTATTTGTAGGTCAATAAATTCTATTTGGTCCACTAGTTCCGTTAGAATCATTGTGCCTTTACTCGGTCGTATCCATATTGATATTACCAGTATCATGATTAGTATCTGAAAATTTTAATGGTTTTTTAATGTTGTAAGGGTGAATATTTTTCAATTTTCCTTTCCTATACCTTGGTTGCTCTTTATGCCTAACCGCTTTATAATTTTTTACAAACCCTTCTGATCTCTTTTCCTCATAATCCTCTCTATTTCTATTTAATTTATTTATGATTTTATGTTTTGTTGCTTCTAAATTGTTTTTCACTATTTCAAGTTCTACTGTATTATCATGCACTTTTGGTGTATATTTTGTCGCTGAATGGAATCTATCATTTTAGTTTCGAATGGCTTTCTGTATTAATTGTTTGACTGACAACCCTTTATTTATACTAATTTATACAAAATCCTAAATTTTTCAGCTATCGTACTATGAAATCTTTCAATATCAGCATTGCCTGTTTGGCTATTAGGTTTTGTTAAGTGAAGTTCTATATTTTCATTGTCCAAAAATTCCTTTATTCTTGTAGTTTTAAATTCATTGTCAGCAATTATTCTCCTTGGTTTCCCTAATTTAGTAAAATGGTCTTCTAGTTGTTCCATAATGGTAATATGATTTCTATCAGTCAGCGGATTAGCTGCTCCGAACTTCGAAAATTTATCTACAATTGTTAAAAAGTGGTTTCTTTTCATAACATACGTATCTATGTGTATAATTTCATTGTTTCTTGCCGGTGTTTCTGTAATATTCAATTTTGGTTTGATATGTTTTCTATCGTACTTCACTTCCTGACAAATTTCACACTGATTGATCACGATCTGAATCAATTCCATTAATTATGGGTAATATATTTTATTTCTTATTTGATTGTATGTTTCCAGGATACCTGAATGCATACTTTCTCTTACGTGGTACAAGGAAATTTGCTTAATGGCTTCGACTTCTGTGTCGATGTCTTGTGCTCTCCGTGTACACTTAATAAATTCTATCTGATTATCATTGGAATACATTTCAATAAGTTTTTCCTGCACTTTATTGTAACTGTGATCTGAAATTTCCGCATAAATCCCAATCTTCCCTTTTGTAATAAAGCTTCTGAATATGTTTCCCATTTCTTCAAAATCACTTTCTGCAACAAATATTATTCTTTTCCCATGTAATATTTTAAAGTCTTCCGTTTTATTATTTGTTAGGATAATTTGAGTTTTATATTTATTCACTATTTCTTCTTTGATTGGGAAATGGTCACCTAAGTCTTCCTCCGCTGAGTGTACTGTTACCATTGTCTCATCGTCCTCTATATTATTGATACAAATTTAAAAGTATTGATATTGTTGTTCTCTACTCTTTCCGAAGCAGTACCCTCACCGTTTTCTATCCTGCTTAAGAAATCCGCCACTCGGGTAAAATTTTAAATCTTTTGCCGTACACATATGGTCTAAAATAGTTGACACTCCACATGATCGCTAGAAATTCCTTGTCAGTTGCAGAGTAGTTTCTCTCGTGGTTATTCAAGGTTCTTGACGCGTAGCAAACTGGGTGTCCTTCTTGCGATAATACTGCGCCAATAGCGTAGTTAGACGCATCTGTAGTCAACGTGAATTGCTTTTCGAAATCTGGGTAGCGTAAAACTGGATATGTACTTATTAGTGTCTTTAATTTTTCGAACGCTTCAATGTAGGTTGCGTCCTTCTGGTTAATTTTTGCCCCTTTTTTCAAATATTTCGTAATTGGCTGTGCTATTTTCGCATAGTCCTTCACAAATTTATGATAATATCCCGTCAAGCCCAAAAAACTTTTTATTTGCTTTTCGGTTTTTGGTAATTCTAGATTTTCAATCACTTTAACCTTATTAGGGTTCGGTTTCATGCCGTCTTTCGTTAGTATGTGGCCCAGAAATTCCGTTTCCTTCCTCAAATTGCACTTATCTATCTGAATTTTCAAATTTTTATTTTCAAAGACTTTGAATATGTCTTTAATTGCTTTCACATGTTCTTGTAGTGTTGTACTAAAAATCAATATGTCATCCAAATAGACTACGCATGTTCGGTTTATAAAGTTTCGCAAAATTTCGTTCATGAGACGCTGGAAGGTTGCGGGAGCATTTTTTAATCCAAACGGCATCCTTATGAACTCGTACAAACCATGAGGTGTAACAAATGCCGTTTTTTCCCTATCTTCCTTTTTTACTAGAATTTGGTGGTACCGTTTTGCCAAGTCTAACGTTGTGAAATATTGGGCCCTGCCTAGCTTGTCTAGGATTGAATCGATGTTCGGAAGAGGATATTTGTCGTCCACCGTTACCTCACTTAATTTTCTATAGTCTATTACTAACCGAAATTTTTTTTCGCCCGAATTGTCCATCTTTTTCGGTACCACTATGAGTGGGCTGGAATATCTGGAATAACTTTTTTGAATAATGCCTTGTTCCTCCATTTCTTTTATTTGCTTCCTCACCTCCATTTCATGTTGAGGCGGTTATCGGTATAATTTTGAATTAATCTGTTGTGGGGTTGTGGTTTTTATCTCATGTTGAATTTCTGTTGTGTTAGTTAATGTATCGCCATCTTTGAATAACAAATTATTAAATCGCTTCAGTAGCGTTGTAATTTCCTTATACTCCTCTTCGTTTAAGTGATCTAACTTTAATCTGTCTAAATTGAAGTCATTGGTTTCAAGGGCATAAATTTGGTTAAAATTATAAGGATTATTTAGGAATTTGCTTTCTCTTTGATTTACAATTATTTTTCTTTCTTCGACTTTTATTTGTGCATTGAGAAACGTTAGAATATCTATACTAGATGATATCTAGATTATAAAGTCGTTCTTTCTGTTAATGGTGCCGCCTTCCATCTCACTCTGGCGTTATTAGGTAAATTAAATTCTACTGGTGCTATTGTGCATACTTCATAGTTTATTACATCTTCATTTGTGATTGTACTAAATAATATTGGGTCTTTTAATTTTACTTTAGGAAAATCCTTTATTTCGCTATTAATTAAACTAAAACTAGCTCCTATATCTATGAGCGCACTATAGCTTTTATTACTAATCACTAATTTTATTTTGGGTAACCATTCCAAGGCTGTTTCGTAAAAAAAATACAATTATTCACTTCTTCTCTTCTGCTATTGTTTGCTTGAGTTTCTTCTTGGTTTTGCCTGTCCGAGATTAAGCGATTTTGGCCAATCTGAGGATCAGGGTGTCCTACCAATTGAAGTTTACTCATATTTGATTGGATATTATCAATTTCCATAGGTTCAACCTGACCTTGCCTAAATGGGTTTTGGCGATATTGGCCTGAACCTTGTCTAGGGTTTCCTGTCTGTGGTCTTTGGAAATTAGCCGAATTTGCAAATTGATTGAAATTATTAAACCTTCCGTTATTAAAATTATTATTTTGTCTGTACTGCCCGGAATTATTATATTTTAATTCATTTTGGTAGTAAGGATTTCGATTCCATTGCCTTTCTTGAGGTGAATTATTAAATCTATTACCTATATTTTGATTCCTATTTCTACGATCCGCAGATGCATTATTAAATCGTTGACCTTTGTCTTGATACCTTTTTTTTTCGTTATAAATTTTGTCTAGCAGAACTCACTGGGCCATTTCTTTTATAGTGTTTGTTAACATACTGTCCATATTGCTTAGGTCTATATGGTGGTCGCCTATGTAATACACTGTCAGTTCGTCCGGTCTATATATGATGTCCTGTATCTCTACCATAAGTTCACTTACATTATTTACTTTGAGGTTTGCAACTTTCCTGTAAAGCTGGTGTGGTTCCACGTCAGGTCGATATCGTAACTTCAGCGTCTCCTTGATTAATTGCCAGTTATCTGGTTCTGGGATGTTGATAATTACATTCTTCGCAGGTCCTTGTATCGTTCTGTAGAAAATTGTTCGTACCGCTTCCTTCTTTAATTCGGTGTCATTGATTGTAGATAACAGGTATTATGACGACAAATTTCTGGACCTAGAAATTTCCCCACACAAAGAAACAAAAAAACAAAACAAAAAAAACAAACAAAAACTACAAAAACATGAACATATACATACATACTGGATTACGAAACATTTACATTAAGCACTGTATTATAAAAAAAAACATGCACATTACATAGAATAAGAAAAACACTGAATTATAAAACATATTATTATTAAATCACCACCGCATTGAATTTAGCCAGCTAGTTGAAAATTTAATATTAAGCCGTTCTTTTTACCAGTCTCTGCTCTAAAGCACCGTGCCGGAAAAACAACAACAAAGAAAAAACACTCGCAGCAGTCACCAAGTAAACACGATTTTGTTTGCTTGGTAACCACTAACAGAGGACACGACACTAAAAAGAAACATAAACACATAAGAAAAACAACAACAACACCACACACAAAAAAATAATAATTATGTACTGCACATACGCGCTGATGCAAAGTAATAATCCGTTAGTCAGATATAAAAGGAGGCTGTTGGACAGTCAGCAGTCAGTCGTTCGGAAGCCAGCACAGCGTGCGGACCGGTAAGTGTCTCCTAATTCCCACTGTTTACTTGTCTAATTGTTTTGAGTCGAAAACTTCCCCCCACCCGAGGTAAGGAGTTCTCTGACTGTAGGATATTCCACTATTTTTTTCTAATAACGTAGTTTAGTTCTTACAAGCCGAGAATTTCCCCCGACCCACGGTAAGGGATTCTCTGGCCTACATCGCATTTCTCTTTAGCGGTAGAGGTGACGCCTCTCCACAGAATCACATTGGGTTAGCCGCATACCTATACGTTTAACTGGTTTACATCACTTTTCTCTTTAGGGGTAGAGGTGACGCCTCTCCACAGAATTACATTGGGTTAGCCGCATACCTATACGTTTAACTGGTTTACATCGCTTTTCTCTTTAGGGGTAGAGGTGACGCCTCTCTACAGAATTACATTGGGTTAGCCGCGTACTTATACGTTTAACTGGCTTACATCACTTTTCTCTTTAGGGGTAGAGGTGATGCCTCTCCACAGAATTACATTGGGTTAGCCGCATGCCTATACGTTTAACTGGTTTACATCACTTCTCTTTAGGGGTAGAGGTGACGCCTCTCCACAGATTTACATTGGGTTAGCCGCGTACCTATACGTTTAGCAGGTTTACACCACTTTTCTCTTTAGGGGTAGAGGTGACGCCTCTCCACCAGTTATATTGGTTTACCCGCATATATATACGTCTCACTGTTAGAAGTTCTCTAGTTTAAGTCATATTTCGCTAGGACATAAACAAAGCACGCCGAAAGAAAGGGTAGTTACTATAGACATCCCCATCCTATCCCAATAATCAAAACTTCACGGTAAACATGCTGCAAGGTTACGACGACCATAAGTATAAAAGTGGTGACTAAAAACTTAAGTAACATTATTATATATTCTAAAGTAATTTGAATTGTTAAAAATATATAGAAACTACTAATTAGAGTAAATAAAGGAAAACGAAAATAAAAAGAAAACAAAGACTTTTTTTCTGTAACGGAACCTTGGACGACTACTGAGCATTACCCCGGCAGTAGAAAACGTCGTTACAGTGGCGCCCGAACAGGGACAATATCATCAGAGAAAGACTATATCATCAGAGAAAGACTATAGCATCAGAGAAAGACTATATCATCAGAGAAAAAACTACATCATCAGAGAAAACCATACTCATCACCAAAGAAAGCAAACCAATCTTATCAACAACGTTACGACTATCGCCGCTACTTTGCTAAATTGCCAAAATGAAGACCACCTGGATTTATTCTCTTCGCAAAGAGGACCTAATCTCATATGCCAAAGAATTCGGGTTCTATGAGACGGGAACAGTGGAGGAACTCCGTAGACGATTCGCAAATCTAGTCAATGAAGGGGAACTCAAGCCCGAGGTAGAAGAACGACTACTTACGCTAGAAACCCTACACACAAGGAGCACTTCGCCCACGCCCCCAGCAATAACCATCACGGCAGCTGGGAAACTCCCCGACAAAAGTACAAACAACAACATCACTACCAATACGGCTCCCCCTACGACACCACATCCAATCACTGGACCTTCATATACTGCCGTGATCGACCAAGTCAGAAAATGGTCGGTGAAGTTCGATGGGATCCACGACCCACTGGCGTTTATGGAGCGCGTCGAAGAATTATCGGAAGTTTACGGCCTCTGCAAAGATTTTTTTCTCAGGACTATGCCCAAATTACTCAAGGACAAAGCCCTTATCTGGTATCGCAACAACAATAGTTCTTGGCAGAGATGGGAATCATTCAAAAGCAATTTCTTGAAGTTCTTCCTTCCACCGAGGTTTTTCGAACGCCTAGATGACGACATTCGCCAGCAAGTACAACGCCCAAGCGAGGTGTTCAAGGACTGTGTGATATCCCTACAAAACTTGATGCGTCATGCTCAATACTCGGAAGAACAAAAACTCGAACGGATCTTCCGAAACAGCCGCCAGGAGTATCAGCTGTACATCCGGCGAAAAGACTTCCGAAATCTAGGCGAACTACTGAGTTTGGCGGAAGATTTCGAGTGCCTAAACTGCGGTCGCAGAAGCAACGAACCCGGACTCCAGCACAGAAGCAACGAACCCCCACTCCAACGCAGAAGGGACGGACAACACAGGCAGGTTATGCAAGTAGCAAAAGGATACGTCAACCCACGCACCGCATGTAGCCTTGCAGCCAACCCGGACACTTCACCCATGAATGCCGTAACCCCAGAGTATTGTTCTGCTGGGATTGTGGAAAGATAGGCCCTAGAACCATCGAATGCTGCCGCCAAGCCTCGGGAAACGCCAACGGGTTCCACCGAGACCAAAAGATGGTGGGACCCCAACAAAACACATTCCACGAATCATTGGAGTTATAGAGCAAGAAACTGATCGCATAGCGGCCACTATAGATATGGGAGGAGAGTCAGTAATAGCAACAATCGACACTGGCGCAACGAGGAGCTTTATCAGCAAAGCTTATGCACACAAGATACGACATAGAGGACATACAACACATACAAAGGCATCAGTACGAATGGCAAATGGGACCAAGAGACAGGCAAAACAAGCATTCGAGACGAAGATCCACTTTGTAAACAGTAGCTGTACAATACAACTGCTCATACTCCCCGAAGCCATCGACAAAGTCATACTAGGCCTGGACTTCCTCAGCCATATGTGAGCGCAAATTTATGTAGGAGGCTACAAGCTTACTCTCGGTCAACAAAGAACACCCACAAAACCAGAAGAACCTGAGGTATGCACAGTACAAAACGCAGCTCCAGGTGACGATGAAAACCAAAAAAAATCCTTCCTAGAACTGGAGCTGAAGAAATTTGAAACCATGGACGGGGTATCACACATCACCGCTCATCGGATAGTGATGCAGGATGACCGCCCAATTAAACAAAGGTATTTCCCAAAGAACCCTGCCATGCAGAAAATCATCAACGACGAAATTGACGACCTACTCCAGAAGGGCTGCATTGAGCCATCAAGTAGCCCATATAGTGCGCCAATCGTTCTGGTCAAAAAGAAAAACGGGACTTGGAGACTGTGTGTAGACTATCGTCAGCTAAACACAAAATCAATCCCTGATGCCTATCCACTCCCCCGGATCCACCATATTCTGGACCGCCTCAGAAATGCCAAGTATATCAGCAGTTTAGATCTAAAAAACGGATACTGGCAAATCCCTATGGAAAATAATAGCAAGAAGTACACCGCATTTACAGTTCCAGGGCCTCTTCCAGTGGCGGGTTATGCCTCTCGGCCTATATTCGGCCCCCGCAACCTTTCAGCGAGCTCTAGACCAAGTCATCGGCCCCGAGATGGAACCCCATGCTTTTGCCTACCTCGATGATATCGTGGTAACCGGAGAAAACTTAGAAGAACATATGAGACACCTAAAGGAGGTACTACATCGATTACACAAAGCTAACCTGAAAATAAACACAGAAAAATGCAAATTCTTCCAGAAAGAAATCAAATATTTGGGTCATGTGGTTAGCGAACAATGGATTCACACCGACCCAGACAAAATCGCCGCCATCTAAGAACTCCGACCACCCACAACATTGCGAGAACTCCGTGGCTGCCTGGGTATTGCGTCATGGTACAGAAAATTTGTCCCAGAGTTCGCCAAAGTCGTCCAACCTCTTACTAGCCTCTTAAAAAAGGGGAAACATTGGAGATGGACTGAAACGCAACAATCAGCGTTCGATCAACTGAAGGATCGCCTTACCAAAGCACCCGTTCTAGCCTGTTCTGACTTTGCAAGAAGGTTCACCCTGCAGACTGACGCCAGCGACTACGGATTAGGGGTGGTCCTCACACAAGATATCGACGGCCAAGAGAAAGTAATTGCCTACGCCAGCCGCCACCTGAATCCAGCAGAGCGCAATTATTCCCCTACAGAGAAAGAATGCCTGGCCATCGTGTGGGGCATTCGCAAGATGCGACCATACTTAGAAGGATACCACTTCACCATAGTCACCGATCACTTAGCGCTGAATTGGCTAAACTCAATTGAAAGCCCATCAGGACGAATCGCTCGTTGGGCCCTAGAACTACAACAGTTCACCTATGATATTCAGTACCGCCGAGGTAAATTAAATGTGGTTGCCGACGCCCTATCACGCCAACCAAGAGAGACTCTACGTACAACGCTGGTGGACAAAACAAAGACGGAAACATGCAATTAGTGGGAGAAGAAGACAGCAGAGGTCCCAGGTTTCATAATCAAAAATCACGACGAACCCACCGCCGGTCACCTGGGAATCCGGAAAACAATAGCACGTATAAATCGCTACTATTGGCCGGGCATGTACCGGGATATCAGCCGATACGTACGTCACTGCGAATCCTGCCAAAAATTTAAGCCTAGCCAGCAGAAACCAGCGGGAACAATGTTAACACAAATAGCAAACGAACCATGGCGCATCGTATGTGCGGACTTCATCGGACCACTCCCTAGGTCAACACACGGCAACACACGGCAACACAGTAATACTAGTACTGTTTGACAAATTTTCAAAATGGGTAGGGATCGTACACCTCCGGTAGGCCACGGCAGAAGCCCTTCGGCGAGCGTTTCGCGAAAGGATCCTCGCCAGATATGGTGTACCACAGATTTTGGTCACCGACAATGGGGTGCAGGTCACGAGCCACTTGTTCCGCAAGTTCCTACAGCAGCTGGGTGTAAAGCACCAATTTTCCGCCCCACACCACAGGAGAACCCCACAGAACGAGCGAACCGTACCATCAAAACCATGATAGCCCAGTTCGTAGGAGAACAGCATAAAAGATGGGACGAGTTCCTCCCCGAGATATCTCTAGCGCTAAACACAAGCGTGGCAGAATCAAAGGGTTTTTCTCCCGTATTTCTTATCCAAGGCCGGGAACCCCGGCTACCGAGAACTCTTTTTGACGAAAAGGTAACCGGAACCGGGAGCGTCGAACAGTCACCACAAGACAGAGCAGCGCGGTTACAGAAAATTTTCCAGTTGGTACGTCAAAGACTCGAACAAGCGGCCCAAGACCAGTCCAGATACTGCAATCTCCGTAGAAGACCATGGAAGCCTACGCTGGGTCAAACCGTACTCATAAGACAGCATCACTTGTCTAAAGCCGCTGACAACTTCACCGCAAAGCTAGCTCACCAGGTATGATGGTCCCTACAAGGTGACCGGGTTCATATCCCCTGTGATAGTGAAGGTTCGTCAACATGGGAGTCTTAAGGACCGCACCGCGCACGTTAGTGACCTTAAAATCTTCAGCCCGGAAACTATAAACCTGCAAGAAAACACTATCACAAACAAGACACCTCCAGCTTCCAAAGAGATGACCAGCGCCCAAAGGACCCTCCAAATCTCGAGGTCCCGACTCAGACCCACTACCAGACGGGAAAGCCCACATACCACAAGAAGAACACAGATACCAAGCCAAGCACCCACCCCCCAAGGATGGCCATGCATCCAAAAAAAAATAAAAAAATTTCAAATAAAATAGAAAAAAAAAATTATATTTTTTCTACATTTAAATGTGCACCACTAGCACATGATAAAAATAGAAGGACAAAACACAAGAAATGATCAATCGTCGACACCCATCCTCACTGACAAAGACAAATGGAGACAAAATTTGAGAAAACTAAACAGAATTTCAAAAATAAGCTAGTAATGTTGGGCCAACAAAAAAAATACTCCCGGTAGTAAACAACCAGACGAAGGTCGAATGTGATCCAAAGACAGGGGCAATCCGAATCAAGAGGACTACGAAGACTGATCCCACCAAAACACCACAGTGCAAAATTCAGCGACTCCAAAGCATTGTACTATCCAGCGACGAGGGAGAAGACACGGTCCCCGAAGATTTCTTATGCCAAATTCCCCGAGGAGCAGGCGGCATCAACATCACCATCTCCGACTACCAACGAATCGGGAGCGGACGGTTCCTCAACGACCGCCTCATCGAGGTCTATCTCAAATGGATGGAAGGAAAAATAATATCGGAAGCAAGGAAAAAAGAGGTACATATCTTTAATACCTTCTTCCTGGAAAAACTAACCAGCATCCAGAGACGAGGAGCCGAGACGCCAGAGGAGTTAGAAGGACGACGATTTGCTGCCATTTGTCGGTGGACCAGGGGAAAGGACGTGACTACGAAAACCTATCTCATAATCCCAGGCCATCAAGGCGAACACTGGTTCCTGGTCTTGGTAAGATTGAACCAAGACAAGAACTCCGACGGACTAAATGGAGACATCCTCACGCTCGACTCACTCCCACGTCCAGCAACCAAGCAAGGTCATTCGGGTGTACTTAAACTCGGGAACCAGAAAGAGGGAACAGAGAATGCCCAAAGAGAAAATTCACGCCGGAAAACCTACCGGAACGGAAGGTACTAGCCCCACGCCAAAATAACACGACCGACTGTGGATTGTTTGTCCTCCACTACGCGGAACACATTCTCCAAGATCCCCCACAGGTCGTCGAAACAACAGCAGGACCCCAAATATGGTTCAACACAAAAGAAGTCGAACATAAACGAGTGAAACTGGCCGCCCTGGTAGCAAGTTTTATTAACATATCCAGGCAGGACCGAGTACCCCGTATCCGATTTCAAACCCCAAACCTCACCAACGCACTACCAAACAAAGGACCGCCCAGACTCCCTCAAGAAGTAAACCAGAGCCTCACAAAAGCTCCAGGGGAACGTTTCTTCCCGGAGAGCAGTAGCAGTAATAGCGAGGGTAGCAGCAGCAGCGACAGCGATAGCAGTAGCAGTGACAGCAGCAGCAGTAAGGGTGATATCAGCAACAACGACAACAACATCAGCCTCATTAACCGCAGCGGAAAGAACATAAACACAAAGCTCACAGCAATAACAACGATCACCGTAACCGCGGCATCCACGACAACACCAACGACATCAAGAGCCTCAACAACACCAACGGACCACAAAACCTCAGGAGACCTGGCAAAAGGCATAGTCAACCCCGAAGATTGGCCATTGGAACTACAGCAAGAAATATAGAAGGCCCAACGCACCCGTAAAAACAACAAACAAAAGCACTTTTACACGATATAAACGGAAAATGCTACCGAGTCCAGATCAACCGCTCAGGACAGGTCCAAGTCTCAACTCCCCCGAGAGTATGAGGGGAGTGTGACGACAAATTTCTGGACCTAGAAATTTCCCCACACAAAGAAACAAAAAAACAAAAAAAAACAACAAAACCCAAAAACTACAAAAACATGAACATATACATACATACTGGATTACGAAACATTTACATTAAGTACTGTATTATAAAAAAAAAAAAAAACATGCACATTACATAGAATAAGAAAAACACTGAATTATAAAACATATTATTATTAAATCACCACCGCATTGAATTTAGCCAGCTAGTTGAAAATTTAATATTAAGCCGTTCTTTTTACCGGTCTCTGCTCTATAGCACCGTGCCGGAAAAACAACAACAAAGAAAAAACACTCGCAGCAGTCACCAAGTAAACACGATTTTGTTTGCTTGGTAACCACTAACAGAGGGCACGACACTAAAAAGAAACATAAACACATAAGAAAAACCACAACAACACCACAAACAAAAAAATATTATGCTTAACACGGCGCGCATGTGCATAAAATAATTATGTACTGCACATACGCGCTGATGCAAAGAAATAATCCGTTAGTCAGATATAAAAGGAGGCTGTTGGACAGTCAGCAGTCAGTAGTTCGGAAGCCAGCACAGCGTGCGGACCGGTAAGTGTCTCCTAATTCCCACTGTTTACTTGTCTAATAGTTTTGAGTCGAGAACTTCCCCCAACCCGAGGTAAGGAGTTCTCTGACTGTAGGATATTCCACTATTTTTTGCTAATAACGTAGTTTAGTTCTTACAAGCCGAGAATATCCCCCGACCCACGGTAAGGGATTCTCTGGCCCACATCGCATTTCTCTTTAGGGGTAGAGGTGACGCCTCTCCACCAGTAACATGGGTTTAGCCGCGTACACATACGTTTTAGCTATTACAAACCAAGAATTTCCCCCGACCCATGGTAAGGGATTCCTTGACTTACATCGCATTTCTCTTTAAGGGTAGAGGTGATGCCTTTCCATCAGATACATTGGTTTAGCCGCGTACATATACGTTTAGCTATTACAAGTCAAGAATTTCCCCCGAACCACGGTAAGGGATTCTCTGACTTACGTCGCATTTCTCTTTAGGGGTAGAGGTGACGTCTCTCCATCAGATACATTGGTTTAGCCGCGTACCTATAAGTTTAGCGGTTTTACATCACTTTTCTCTTTAGGGGTAGAGGTGACGCCTCTCTACAGAATTACATTGGGTTAGCCGCATTCCTATACGTTTAACTGGTTTACATCACTTTTCGCTTTAGGGGTAGAGGTGATGCCTCTCCACAGAATTACATTGGGTTAGCCGCATGCCTATACGTTTAACTGGTTTACATCACTTCTCTTTAGGGGTAGAGGTGACGCCTCTCCACAGAATTACATTGGGTTAGCCGCATGCCTATACGTTTAACTGGTTTACATCACTTCTCTTTAGGGGTAGAGGTGACGCCTCTCCACAGAATTACATTGGGTTAACCGCGTACCTATACGTTTAGCAGGTTTACACTACTTTTCTCTTTAGGGGAAGAGGTGACGCCTCTCCACCAGTTACATTGGTTTACCCACATATATATACGTCTCTAGCTTAAGTCATATTTCGCTAGGACATAAACGAAGCACGCCGAAAGAAAGGGTAGTTACTATAGACAGACCCCCTTCCCCATCCTATCCCACTAATCAAAACTTCACGGGAAACACGCTGCATGGTTACGACGACCATAAGTATAAAAGTAGTGACTAAAAACTTAAGTAAAAGTATTATATATTCTAAAGTAATTTGAATTGTTAAAAATATATAGAAACTACAAATTAGGGTAAATATAGAAAAACGAAAATAAAAAGAATCAAAACAAAGACTTGTTGTTTTCTGTAACGGAACCTTGGACGACTACTGAGCATTACCCCGGCAGTAGAAAACGTCGTTACAGTATTCTATGCTTTTCAAAAATGAATTTATTGTGATGTCACCCGTACTGGTTAACGTAGGCAGGCTGTTTACTGTTTTCATTATGCTGTCCCTGTTGTTTACTTCTGCCCTATTCCTTAGTTCTAGGTATGCTTGCCTCATCGCTTCCAATTGTTGCTCTCTTCTTACAAGTTCTGCGACCAGTTCCATAGGTGCTACTTGAGGCTGTCCTTCCGCCATTCTTCTTTGATCAAACGCACGTTGTCTTCTTTGATTAATTATGTACAATTATTGAATTATTTCTTTGTAGTGTCTACTTTAAACTATAAGTGTTCACTTCACTTTGGTGGTGTTAGCGTAAAAAGTTTTTATTTTTTTTTCTATTTAGCTTTCACTGCACACGAGTGGTTTTCACTTTGTTTCTTTGTAGTGTCACTTTGAATTGAAAAATTCTCACTTCACTTTGATGGTGTTGGCTTAAAAAAATGTTTATATTTTAGCTTTCACTGCACCAAAACTTATTCTTATAATTGTATAAAAAAATGTCTGAACGCGGTTCGTATCACTGAATCCTTTATATTATTTAAAGGATCCTACCGACTGCGCCAATTTTATAACTTGCCGACGTTCGAGCGTTTTTAAAAAAGACACGTTGTGATCAATTTCAGCGGTCAGATCAGTCTGCCTGCTATTTTATTTAATTCTATTCAAGAACTAAAAATGTATATATTACAATTTTGCTTACTTAGCTTAAATTACATTTGTTGGCTAACACATTTTTGTTTATACAATTGTGTGAAGTTTTATTAAGTTAAAAGTATGCTAAAATGCTGATTAATTACTTTGGGAATATTATGTCTTGCGAAATGCACCGGAAATATAAAATTAGGTTACTGTCTGGCTTTATTAATTTGATTTAAAAATTCCTCAAATTTATCGGGTTCATTAGCTTTTATATCAATATAAGCCGTATTTTATTTGCCGAGGAACAACAACAACAATTCCAATCCTTCTTTGGAATTGTGAAAACCTGCTGTTTGTTTCTATTTAGCTTTCACTGCACACGAGTGGTTTTCACTTTGTTTCTTTGTAGTGTCACTTTGAATTAAAAATTCTCACTTCACTTTGATGGTCTCGGCTTAAAAAATTTTTTATATTTTAGCTTTCACTGCACCAAAACTTATTCTTATAATTGTATAAAAAAATGTCTGAACGCGGTTCGTATCACTGAATCCTTTATATTATTTAAAGGATCCTACCGACTGCGCCAATTTTATAACTTGCCGACGTTCGAGCGTTTTTAAAAAAGACACGTTGTGATCAATTTCAGCGGTCAGATCAGTCTGCCTGCTATTTTATTTAATTCTATTCAAGAACTAAAAATGTATGTATTACAATTTTGCTTACTTAGCTTAAATTACATTTGTTGGCTAACACATTTTTGTTTATACAATTGTGTGAAGTTTTATTAAGTTAAAAGTATGCTAAAATGCTGATTAATTACTTTGGGAATATTATGTCTTAAGAAATGCACCGGAAATATAAAATTAGGTTACTGTCTGGCTTTATTAACTTGATTTAAAAATTCCTCAAATATATCGGGTTCATCAGCATTTATATCAATATAAGCCGTATTTTATTTGCCGAGGAACAACAACAACAATTCCAATCCTTCTTTGGAATTGTGAAAACCTGCTGTTTGTTTCTATTTAGCTTTCACTGCACACGAGTGGTTTTCACTTTGTTTCTTTGTAGTGTCACTTTGAATTGAAAAATTCTCACTTCACTTTGATGGTCTCGGCTTAAAAATTTTTTTATATTTTAGCTTTCACTGCACCAAAACTTATTCTTATAATTGTATAAAAAAATGTCTGAACGCGGTTCGTATCACTGAATCCTTTATATTATTTAAAGGATCCTACCGACTGCGCCAATTTTATAACTTGCCGACGTTCGAGCGTTTTTAAAAAAGACACGTTGTGATCAATTTCAGCGGTCAGATCAGTCTGCCTGCTATTTTATTTAATTCTATTCAAGAACTAAAAATGTATGTATTACAATTTTGCTTACTTAGCTTAAATTACATTTGTTGGCTAACACATTTTTGTTTATACAATTGTGTGAAGTTTTATTAAGTTAAAAGTATGCTAAAATGCTGATTAATTACTTTGGGAATATTATGTCTTGCGAAATGCACCGGTAATATAAAATTAGGTTACTGTCTGGCTTTATTAATTTGATTTAAAAATTCCTCAAATTTATCGGGTTCATTAGCTTTTATATCAATATAAGCCGTATTTTATTTGCCGAGGAACAACAACAACAATTCCAATCCTTCTTTGGAATTGTGAAAACCTGCTGTTTGTTTCTATTTAGCTTTCACTGCACACGAGTGGTTTTCACTTTGTTTCTTTGTAGTGTCACTTTGAATTGAAAAATTCTCACTTCACTTTGATGGTCTCGGCTTAAAAAATTTTTTATATTTTAGCTTTCACTGCACCAAAACTTATTCTTATAATTGTATAAAAAAATGTCTGAACGCGGTTCGTATCACTGAATCCTTTATATTATTTAAAGGATCCTACCGACTGCGCCAATTTTATAACTTGCCGACGTTCGAGCGTTTTTAAAAAAGACACGTTGTGATCAATTTCAGCGGTCAGATCAGTCTGCCTGCTATTTTATTTAATTCTATTCAAGAACTAAAAATGTATGTATTACAATTTTGCTTACTTAGCTTAAATTACATTTGTTGGCTAACACATTTTTGTTTATACAATTGTGTGAAGTTTTATTAAGTTAAAAGTATGCTAAAATGCTGATTAATTACTTTGGGAATATTATGTCTTGCGAAATGCACCGGAAATATAAAATTAGGTTACTGTCTGGCTTTATTAACTTGATTTAAAAATTCCTCAAATATATCGGGTTCATCAGCATTTATATCAATATAAGCCGTATTTTATTTGCCGAGGAACAACAACAACAATTCCAATCCTTCTTTGGAATTGTGAAAACCTGCTGTTTGTTTCTATTTAGCTTTCACTGCACACGAGTGGTTTTCACTTTGTTTCTTTGTAGTGTCACTTTGAATTGAAAAATTCTCACTTCACTTTGATGGTCTCGGCTTAAAAATTTTTTTATATTTTAGCTTTCACTGCACCAAAACTTATTCTTATAATTGTATAAAAAAATGTCTGAACGCGGTTCGTATCACTGAATCCTTTATATTATTTAAAGGATCCTACCGACTGCGCCAATTTTATAACTTGCCGACGTTCGAGCGTTTTTAAAAAAGACACGTTGTGATCAATTTCAGCGGTCAGATCAGTCTGCCTGCTATTTTATTTAATTCTATTCAAGAACTAAAAATGTATGTATTACAATTTTGCTTACTTAGCTTAAATTACATTTGTTGGCTAACACATTTTTGTTTATACAATTGTGTGAAGTTTTATTAAGTTAAAAGTATGCTAAAATGCTGATTAATTACTTTGGGAATATTATGTCTTGCGAAATGCACCGGAAATATAAAATTAGGTTACTGTCTGGCTTTATTAACTTGATTTAAAAATTCCTCAAATATATCGGGTTCATCAGCATTTATATCAATATAAGCCGTATTTTATTTGTCACACCATTGTCAAGCATTGATAATGAATCGACATTCATCACGAGAGCACTTAAGTGTGCAGCTTATTAAATTTTAAAAACTACATATACTCTAGGTTCAACTTGATACGAGAATTACATAAGCCATGAATGTGCAATGTGTTTTTTAAATTCTTTACATCTACGAGTACTCGTATTTACTTCTATATATATAGGTATATTAAAAATGTTATAAAAAAGAAGCAAGGCCATTTACAAGTTGCAAGCGACGTTGCTATTGATTTTGAAATTCTTTTCTTTAATCATTTCATCATTACTAAGAGTTAATAACTCTTCTATCAAATAACATAATAAAAATTACATAAAAATCATCGTCATATTTGGCTCACAACCGGTGTCCGGTGTTCGGTCATGGCTTCCCGAAACATAAAATGACAAAGAGCAAAAGAGATAAAACGAAATTAATTGCGCCTGCGCGTTTCAAAACTGCTCTTCTACTTCTATTTAATTTTCACAAATCGACTCTCATAACCGAGTATATGAATTGAAAAATTGTGTGCAGCTTTTACTTACAAGAAAAGTTTCTTTAATCTAACACTGCGTCTGCGTCACACTCTCACAATAATATAAAAACTTCTCTTTTTATAACACTGTGTCTGCGCCTCACTAACACTTAGGTACCGAAGTTGGGCTGAAACAAAACCTTCTCTATAGAAAGTCCAACTGTACGCATCCTATTAGTAGTAGTAGTAGTAATTTTTATTGAGAATTTTTTTTTACACGTTTGGTTTTTATAATATATACATTATTTTACTTAAATTTAGTAAATTGCCGACTTGGAATTGGCCAGGCTACACAAAATTGTATTTAAATTGTTTTTATTTTTTGATTTTAATCTAAGTAATGTTGAAAGAAGTAAAACTGTCGAAAATGATTATGTGTCCACTCAATATGAACCATACTTATTTTGGATATAAGAACTTAACCTAAGAGAAAGAAATAAAAAGAATAGAAAGAGATGCAAATGGTAACAGGCAACAGGAGACACCAGTGGTTATGTGTGCAAGTGCCTGAATCTATATATATAAAATAGAAATTTTGAATTTATTTGTTTGTATATTTGTATATATATATATATTTGTATATATATAGACCGATATTAGTATCGATTATATGGTTTTTGGGGTCGCAGAGTTTAATGGTGATGGTAAGACAGCTCTAGGGGGATGGGGTCGACAACTGAGGGGGGGGGTGACCGATATTAGTGTTGATTTTATAGCTTTCGTGGTCGCTGAGTTGAATGGTGATGGTAAGGCAGCTCTAGGGGGTTGGTGTCGATTATTGAGGGGTGGAGGGGTGACGGATATTAGTGTCGATTCTATGGTTTTCGGGGCCGCATAGTTGTATGGTGATGGTAAGACAGCTCTAGGGGGATGGTGTCGATTACTGAGGGGTGGAGGGGTGACCGATATTAGTGTTGATGCTATGGTTTTCGGGGCTGCAGAGTTGAATGGTGATGGTAAGATAGCTCTAGGGGGATGGGGTCGATAACTGAGGGGGTGGGGGTGACCGATATTAGTGCTGATTTTATGGTTTTCGTGGTCGCTACCTTGAATGGTGCTGGTAAGACAGCTCTAGGGGGATGGGGTCGATAATTGAGGTGGTGGGGGGTGACCGATATTAGTGTTGATTTTATGGTTTTCGTGGTCGCGGACTTGAATGGTACTGGTAAGACAGCTTTAGGGGGATGGAGTCGATAACTGAGTGGGGGGGGGGGGTGACCGATATTGGTGTTGATTCTATGGTTTCCGGGGTCGCAGAGTTGAATGGTGATGGTAAGACAGCTCTAGGGGGATGGGGTCGACAACTGAGGGGGAGGGGTGACCGATATTAGTGTTGATTTTATAGTTTTCGTGGTCGCTGAGTTGAATGGTGATGGTAAGACAGCTCTAGGGGGTTGGTGTCGATTACTGAGGGGTGGAGGGGTGACCGATATTAGTGTCGATTCTATGGTTTTCGGGGCTGCAGAGTTGTATGGTGATGGTAAGACAGCTCTAGGGGGATGGGGTCCGACAAATGAGGTGGTTGGGGGGGGGTGACCGATATTAGTGTTGATTTTATAGTTTTCGTGGTCGCTGACTTGAATGGTGCTGGTAAGACAGCTCTATGCGGATGAGGGTTTTCGGTGCCGCAGAGTTGTATGGTGATGGTAAGACAGCTCTAGGGGGATGGGGTCCGACAAATGAGGTGGGGCGGGGGGTGACCGATATTAGTGTTGATTTTATAGTTTTCGTGGTCGCTGAGTTGAATGGTGATGGTAAGACAGCTCTAGGGGGTTGGTGTCGATTACTGAGGGGTGGAGGGGTGACCGATATTAGTATCGATTCTATGGTTTTCGGGGCCGCATAGTTGTATGGTGATGGTAAGACAGCTCTAGGGGGATTGGGGCCGACAAATGAGGTGGGGGGGTGACCGATATTAGTGTTGATGTTATAGTTTTCGTGGTCGCTGACTTGAATGGTGCTGGTAAGACAGCTCTAGGGGGATGGAGTCGATAACTGAGGGGGGGGTGACCGATATTGGTGCTTATTCTATGGTTTCCGGGGTCGCAGAGTTGAATGGTGATGGTAAGACAGCTCTAGGGGGATGGGGTCGACAACTGAGGGGGGGGGGGTGACCGATATTAATGTTGATTTTATAGTTTTCGTGGTCGCTGAGTTGAATGGTCATGGTAAGACAGCTCTAGGGGGATTGGGTCGATACCTGAGGGGGATGACAGATATTAGTGTCCACTCAATAGTTCTCGGGGCCACTGAGATTAATAGTGTTGGTAGGACATCCCTATGGTTGAGTTGTCTCCGTAGAGGGGGGAGGGTGTCCGATATTAGTATCGATCCCATAGTTTTCTGGGTCTCCGAGATGAATAGTGGTGTATAGAATGGTACTCGGCGACCATTTGGCGACGAATTTGGGGGTGATGACATTGTCGCCCCTACTTCAAATTTGGAAAAGGCAGATTAGTAGCCGTGTTTTATGGATATGTTGAATTGACATCCATTTATGAAATCTGCCACTGAACTAATAAATTCTATTTATCCGGCTGTTTCTCAAAATAATAACATTTTGAACCGTTTACTAGAAGGAGCCATTCTTGCTACTAAAAATGGAGACAACCACAAATAAACAATCAAATACTTGCCATGTTAATAGGCGTAGTCACTGAATATAAGTGTATTGATATCTTTGTATCTGATGAGGAAGTTAATTATCTAACTGAGTTCCTAAACTCACTTAATTCGTCTAGATTGCCACCACATCTTCTTACAGTTTGATCTCCAATTATTTTACTACGGACTCTCGACTCGCCAAAACTTTGCAACGGCACAAGACTGTGCGTAAAAGAGATGCCGGGAAATATAATTGAAGCGACTATCTTCACAGAAAAGGGACAGTGTGAAACAGTTTTTATCCCACGGATAGCACTCATATCGACGGATCTACCTTTTAAATTTAAGATATTAAAGTGTCATTAGATTAACGTGGATACCTCCATTGAATGGTTAACCCCACGGTCCTCTTCGGACTTGGATTCGTTATACGACAATCAACGTCCATCATAGACTGATGTGCCAGTATTAACTCAATGGTTAGAGCAGGATCTATCTTAAGTCCCTGCCGATCTTTGGTGTTACGACAACCGGTTGAGATATGCAACTCCACAGAGAACGCATCATCGCACCGGTAACATCAGGAAGGATACTGATGTTCCAAAGATTTTTGGTAACATCAGTCCCCACGTTGATGTTACCACGCTAGTGTTCTACCCGCATTTGGGTAGTAAACCACAGCCACTACGTAGGTCAAAGCCAGAATAAACTGGACCTTAACCAAAGGTTGGCCCAGACTCAGTTAAACCTCCGAGGAGATTAAACCTTATCTGTAGGCATCCAACCCCCGTAGTACCAACGCGACCTTGGTGAGATCTGCCATCAAGGGACTCAGTTCTTTTAGAATAAAATAATAAATAAAATAAAATAAAATAAAATTTTTAAAATAAATTTTGTTAATAAAAACTGCAATGTTACCTTATAGACAGATATCATTCTTTTTTCTACCCCTGCCTAATAGAAGATTGGGCAACGCCGGGTAATCAGCTAGTAGTATATAAAATTCATTTCGTTATAATGTGTATAATAATTTTAGTGAATTAGTTCAACATTTATACAATCTTATTTGTTTACATTTATAGCTTGCAAATTGTTTGCAACATATTAAAGTTAATAGTATATAGATACTTAGATTAGGATAATTACACTTCTAGTTTGTAAGCACAGATTATATTTAGCTTTAATGGTTGATACACACAAGGCAACCGTTGCAGCAACATAACCATGTTGAAGCAACCGTTGTCTCGTTTGTAGTTTTGTTGCCCATTGATTTTCGTGTTGCCGCAACCGTTGCCAGAAATATCAAAAAATTTTGAAATTTTTGGTCGGTTGCCGCAAATGCCGTTGCTCCGTGTGTATCATTGTTTACTCGTTCAGTTCGTCGGAAACAAGCGAGTAAGAAGGTTCGTGCGAAAATTAAGTGAAAAAAAAAGGAAATGGCAATTGCAAATAATGAATATTATGTTAATTTTATTAACTGGGCGTGCTCATACCGCAAATTATCAGTGGAACAGAAGCTATTTGCAAAAAAGGCTTGCGACGAAATTTTTGTTTTGGGGCAGCTGACGTTAAGTTCTTTGCAGACCCAAACGCCCACATACCTATCCCGGCATACTGCTTACAGGCCAATTCCAAAAATAATATCTGTGAGCGATATTTCAAACAGTGGGTCTGTTTCTCATTCGACACCAATTCACTTTGATCAATCGACTTTTCCACAAGTCTTCCACGTAAAAGATGCTGATGGAGAAAATGGAAGGCAGTATTCGTCATATTACGACCTACTTGCGGATGCAGACTTCAATTAGTTTAAATTTAATTTTTTTTTTTATTTATTAAGTAATATACATGTATGAATAAAAAAAATATAAAATAAACATTTTTGAATTTCTTTATAAGCCTTCTAAGGCATAGATGGCTTCGCATAAATTGTTTCGTACTGTTTTCACCACATATGATGTATTCCTACCCAAAGTTGGCTCCAAGTTTAGCAGTGGATTTTCAGAAATACCTTCTGCGCCATTTTGAGCGGAACCGATTTCTTTCTTTATAAAATTCTGCAAGTAGCAACAACTTAATACTACTTTGCTAGCTTTTTCGGGCGAAAGAGCGATGGTAGTATTCATTACCCGGAACCTTGCTGCCGAAATTCCAATATATTTTTTACCCTTACCGAACTGAGCCTTTTATTAAATAAATTCTATGAGGGCGATAAGCCGCTATATGCATAAGGCTTCATTATGTTTGGACGAAGAGCAAAGGCGTCATCCGACACAAAAACAAATGGAATCGGTGTTTCACCAATTACTGGACTTGGTCCTGGTAATTTTGGTTGGTCTTTCCAATTTTGTAAAAAAAATTAGTGTTATTAAAGACACCACCATCTGAAATTCTACCATTTGTGCCAATGTCCACCATCAGAAATTCGGAGTTGCTATTTACAAACGCCATCATCAGTACAATGCTGAATGTTTTCTTGTAGTTAAAATAATTGGAACCAGAATGCGATGGCCTCTTTATTCTAACGTGCTTTCCATCTAGGGCTCCGAGGCAATGCAGAAAGTTGCTTTTTTGATAAAATTTGGCCGCTACCACCAACCATTCAGCCGAAGTTTTCGGGAGCTAAAAAATCTAAATACGTTTGGGCTAAATCTAAGCATGTATCTGTGTACGATCGGAACAGTTGGGCTTTCTATAGAGAAGGTTTTGTGCTACAGGCAAAACCTTCTCTATTGAAAGCCCAACTCAATGCATACTAATGCTATAAACCCATGCCAAACGCGTCTGTGTTTGTGGGATATGAATACAGTGTACAAAAAATAAGCAGTCGCAAAGAGCGAGAAACGCATGGGAAACAGAAAAATTTTATATGGATTTTGCTCTTTGGTTGATTATCAATACATAGGAAACATTTGGGATTTTTCTAAGCATGTATCTGTGTATCACCGGAACAGTTGGGCTTTCTGTAGAGAAGGTTTTGGCTGAAATGTAAATCAATTATAGCTAAACATTCAGTTTTCATAATACGTTTGTGAAGATCTTTACAAAGGTGTTATTCTAGAGTGAGTAAAGGTGAAAAATTAAAAAAAAATATAATTATAATTTATATAAAAAGGACACTGGTATGAAAAACGCCGCCAATTTCAATTTTCTGCGATTTTCTGAAATCTGGAAATCTAGCAGCAAGCTTGGCAGTAAAGCAAAAATTAATTCTCAAGGTATGTCCCTTTTTTTTGTTGTGTATTACCTAATCTTGTTTATTATATTATTATATTGTAAATTTGATGTGCTATTTCCTGAGGTGTGTTGAATTTGTATTAAATGTTTTCTTTTTTAATACACTTCCCAAATTCCTATTATATTAAAGCTTTGCATACACGTTTACCTGTGACAACAGCACTTTCTAGAAATTTTGAACGCGCCAAATAACTCTTCGATGAAATATAATAATTAGAGAACCAAGAAAAAACAAAGAATTTAAATCGCCTGCGCGTTTCAAAGCGATTCATCGATAACCTTTCTCTTGAGAAAGCCCAATCTGTAGAGAAGGTTATGGATTTGGGTATTTTTTAACTGAATTAGTAGGCGTACAGTTTGTCTTTCTCTAGAGAAGGTTTTGAATTCGATGTAAGTGTAAGTGCTGCTCTGTTTATTTCATTTATTATGAATTGAAAAATTGTGATTCACTGAAGTGTGAGTATAAGTGAGATTATGTTTGTATTTATGCCTTAATCTTACCCTTCGCCTGTAGCCAAAACCTTCTCTATAGAAAGCCCAACTGTTCCGGTCGTACACAGATACATGCATAGATTTAGACCAAACGTATTTGTATTAGTAATCAATTAAAGAGCAAAATCCAAATAACATTTTTCTGTTTCCCACTACCACATCTTACGTTTCTCGCTCTTTGCGACTGCTTATTTGTTGTACACTGTATTCCCATCCCACAAACACAGATGCGTTTGGCATGGGTTTACAGCATTAGTATGCATTGAGTTGGGCTTTCAATAGAGAAGGTTTTGCCTGTAGCACAAAACCTTCTCTATAGAAAGCCCAACTGTTCCGATCGTACACAGATACATGCTTAGATTTAGCCCAAACGTATTTGTATTAGCAATCAACTAAAGAGCAAAATCCATATAAACATTTTCTGTTTCACACTACCACATCTTACGTTTCACGCTCTTTGCGAATACTTAATTTTTTGTACACTGTATTCACATTCCAAAACACAGACGCGTTTGGGATTGGTTTACAGCATTAATATCCATTGAGTTGGGCTTTCTATAGAGAAGGTTTTGCTGTAGCACACTAATTGTATTCTAAAATGCATTTTCTCTGTAACGACAGCACTTGACGCTTTAATGTGGTCATAAAATTGTAATAACTTTCTCTAGGTTCTGCTTGATAATAGAATTTCATTTGCTTTTCTATTCTGTAAACTTATTTGAACGAAAGATACAGTAGTGATTAGAAAGAAAAAATTCAAAATGTTTAAGAAAAATAGAAGCGGAGACACAACACACAAGTGGCAAGCGACAAGATGCTGCTCTTAGTTTTTACACTATTAGGCAAAACCTTCTCTACAGAAAGCCCAACTGTTCCGGTGATACACAGATACATGCTTAAAAAAATCCCAAATGTTTATGTATTGATAATCAACTATAGAGCAAAATCCATATAAAATTTTTCTGTTTCCAATACGTTTCTCGCTCTTTGCGACTGCTTATTTTTTGTAGACTGTATTCACATCCCAAAAAAACACAGATCCGTTTGGGATTGGTTTACAGCATTAGGATGCGTACAGTTGGGCTTTCTATAGAGAAGGTTTTGCTATTAGGTAAGTCAAAAGAGAAGGTTTTGGGTAAGTAATAACAGGGAAAAATCCATATACAATTCTTCTGTTTCTCACGAATACAAACTTTCGTTTCTTACTCTTTTCACTACCTCCAGCTAGCTCGTTTCATAAAATGCATTTGCTATTTTGTCGATACTGTATTCACATCTCACAAAACCAGCCGCTTTAGTATGCGCACAGTAGGTCTTTCTCTAGAGAATGTTTTGATTTCGATGCAAGTGTTAAATCTGCTCAGTTTACTTCTATTCAATATTATAAATCTACTCAAAAAATCGTCATGCACTCAAGTGTGCATATGAGATGTATGTAATGTATGTATTCTTTAATCTATATAATAATAAATAAATGTTTGCGAAATTTATATAAACACATCCATTCCAAATCTTTTTTTAATTAAACACCACCTTGCTTTAATACATTAAATTATTTTCAATTTAAATTTTATATATTATCGCAAACAAAAAGCTCCGTTTTTAATGTGTATTTTTTGAAAAATTCCTTTTATCCGTAAATCCTTTTGGAAATATAGTTTTTTTTTATATAACAGGTGGTCCGCCGTTCAGTGCTTATTAAAATCACTATGCTTATCATTGCACTAACAAAAACCTATTGTACGTATAAATAATACGAAATCTAATGTCTAATTGTTTTTAGAATAATTGGTTCTGAAATTTCCTTTCAATACAATACGGTATTTTTCTAGATGTGTACATTTCTTTGTTTGTGGCTGGCCAAATTTTCTGATCTTTATTTAATCTACTTCCTAAAACCACATTTTATTCAAACCCTTCACACAATGTGTATCTTCGACGACAACAATTTTTTATAAAAATTTGAAAGTGTTCGGGCCTGAGGTTTAATACAAAAATTATAATTTTTAAATTCTTTATATTAACTTCGCGTGCCCGTGACTGGCTGTCTGGCTGGCTGGCTGGCGGACTGGCACACCAAATCTTTTGATAAATGTTTAACCTGAATCCCGTTTTTATTCAAACTTAGCACACATGTGTATTACCTATGACAACACTTTCTATTAAAATTTGAGGCCCCTCTGGCCTCGGGGTCTGGGGGCTCTCTGTTGAGTAATGTAAATATCGAACCGTCAATCTTTTTATTTAAGGTATGTTCGCTCCATTTACTTTAACACAAATCAATGTCACACATGTTTTATACAAGACAATGAACAAACCTTTTTTGTTCTTCTGTTGCTTTTTCATATTCGACAAACATCTTGTGAAATCACATTTTTGTAAATAATCATTAAAATAATAAACTTATATTTTAGAAAGGTAATGGGCCCAGATATCGCATTGTAAGTGAATATCTGTATTTATAAAAATATTAAAATAGGCATCAAAGTTTACTTTCTACGAGGAAAGAAAAGTGCAGTCATTTTATATATATTGAACAAACGCATTACGATTAGCGTTGTACCTAGCAGCAAAAATGGCGGATAAAATAGATGTTATGAATATCAACCAGTTCGACGGTAAAAATTATCGTCAATGGAAGTTCCAAATTATGTGTGCATTGCGAGCAAAAGAACTACAAGACATTGTAAACTGTGACGAAGTAATATAAAGTACAATTGAAGATAAAACAAAACTTCAGGAACACAAAAAATGGATTAACGATGACGCGAACGCCATGTTCACCTTAACCTCCGCAATGGCTTTTGATCAAATTACGTTGGTGGAAAATTGCAAGTCGTCAAGTGAGATAATCATCAAGTTAGATTCTATTTATGAACAAAAGTCGGAAATGAACAAAATGATAGTGCATGAGCGGTTCCATCAATATAAAATGATCTCAAGTGACACCATCTCCCAGCACATCGCAAAGGTAGAAAATTTGGCACAACATATTAAAGAAACAGGAGAAGAAGTCAGTGATGTAGCGATAATCACAAAAATACTCGGAAGCTTGTCTCAAAAACACAGAAATCTAAGACAAGCCTGGATATCGATGGATGAAGCAAAGCAAACGATTGCTAATCTTAGAGCACGTCTTTTGGACGAAGAAGCCAGTCTAATATCATATGAAGAATCAGACTCGGCATTGCTAGTATCCAAGGCAGGATGCAGCAGTTCATCAATTCAATGAAATTCAATCGAAAGAAAAAGTAATCGACCTCGAGTAACATGCTATAATTGTCAAAAGAAGGGGCATTTTGCCAGTCAATGTCAGGCACCAAAGAAAAATCGAGGAGAAAAGAAACATGCTGATTCAAAAGAAAATAAACATTCACAATCAAATGACACAGCTTTTTCGATAGTTGAAAACAGCTTGTTATTAACATCCACAATTGACGACGATTATTGAATAATGGATAGCGGCGCATCCGCGCATATGACACAAAAACGTGAATATTTTTCTATTTTCGAAACAATGGACGATCATGCTTCAGTAAAACTTGGAAATAATCAAGGTCTAGTTGTCAAAGGAAAAGGTACTGTAAAAATTCAAAAACTTATTGGAGAAAATTGGCACCAATCAACAATAACAAATGTGTTATACGTACCGGATCTCAAGAAGGTGTAATAACGGCGAAAGGCATGAAGATTATCAAAGAAGACAACCATGCTGAAGTTTACGAAAACAACAAAATAGTAGCCTGTGCGATTCGAGAATCAAACAATACATACCGATTGTTATTTCGAACAATCACTTTATCAGAAGCGAATGCAACGACCAGTGTGGACATAAAAATTTGGCACGAGAGACTTGGGCATATTAACAAGCAAGCATTAAAAGAAATGGTTACCAAGGGAGACCTTAAGAATGTCAGTATCGATAATATCAACAAATTCTTCTGTGAAGCATGTATGTATGGAAAAGGTCACAAGTTACCATTTAAAACAGTAGTAAACAGAAAAACTCAACCAGGCGAGTTTATACACAATGACATATGTGGTCCTATGTCTCAACCATCAGTCAGTGGAATGAGATATTTCATTCTCATCAAAGATGACAGTTCCGGTTATCGTATCGTTTCATTCATTAGACACAAATCAGATGCAATTTTGTCAATCACTCACGTAATAAGTTCGGGTTGCCACCAAAAGTCTTACACGTTGATAACGGAACCGAATACTGTAACAACATGTTTAAGGAGTATCTCTCGAAAAATGGAATATCATTAGAAACAACAGCTCCCTATACACCCGAAAAAAATGGGAGAGCGAAACGAGACATGAGAACAATCGTGGAGAGTGCACGATCGATAATATATACAAAGGATGTTCCAATTAATTTGTGGAATGAAGCTGTAAACACAGCAGTGTATATTCTAAATCGCCCTCCAACCACTCAAGCACCCGATTCAACACCATATCAATTATGGACAGGCAAAAAGCCTATATTGGATCATAAAAAAATTTTTGGATGTGAGGCGTACATGCATATTCCAAAAGAGCTTCGTACAAAACTGGATCCAAAGTGGAAGAAACTAATGTTCGTTGGCTACGAAGGAAATTCTACGAATTATCGCTTATACGATGAAGAATCTGGAAAAATAAAAGTTTCCCGCAATGTTGTTTTCAACGAAAATGCAGCTGTTCGTTTTCCAAGAAGAAATACGGTTGAGATACAAATTATAGAAGACAATATTAATGATGGTTGTACTCAATCAAATCAACACGAAAACCAAACAGAAATTCATGAACCTGAAAATAATAATAAAGAAAAAATTCAAGACATAGAAAACTATATAGAGAGACAAGAAGCAACAACACAGCAGTCAATAAATAGTCAAGTCAATGCTGACTACAACTTACGGAATCGCGACAAAATTAGAATGCCTGCACGATATGACTACGAAGCGAATTTTGCTGAAGCTGACATTCCTGAGACGTATGAGGAAGCGATTTCATGTACAGAAGCGAAAAATTGGACGAAATCAATACAGGAAGAATTAGATGCACTCGAAAAGAACAACACATGGGAGATTGTTAAGTTACCACCCGGTGGAAGTACCATTGGATCAAAATGGGTTTTCAAAATTAAAAGAAATCTGAATGGAGATGTTGTCCGTTACAAATCAAGACTTTGTGCAAAAGGGTATGCACAAAAACAGGGCATCGACTACAATGAAACGTTTGCGTTTTGACTCAATTAGGATTCTTCTCTCCGTTGCAGCACGAAACAATTTTGAGATTATGCAGTTCGACATAAAAACAGCATTCCTGTACGGCAAGTTGCAAGAAGACATTTATTTGACTCCACCAGAAGGGACGAACATCAGTTCAAACATGGTATGTAAATTAAAAAAATCACTATACGGTTTAAAACAAGCTTCGCACTGTTGGAATACAACATTTCATATTTTTTTGAGCAAGTACGGGTTCGTACAAAGTAATGCTGATAATTGTGTCTATCGAGGACAATTCAACAATGTGAAAGTATTATTAATACTCTATGTTGATGATGGATTAGTCATGGCTGAAACCAAAGAGGCACTGAAAATAATACTTCATCATCTTCAAGCGACCTTCGACGTTAAAACAAACGAACCGGATAATTTTGTTGCACTACAAATAGAACGAAATCGTGAAAAACGTTCCATCTTTATTCATCAAACAAACTATATAAATCAAATTATAAAACGATTTAACCTTGAAACAGCAAATCCAATAAGCATTCCGGCTGATCCACATGTACATCTAAATTCAATAGATAACAGTCAAGAATCTAAAGAAAAATCGTTACCGTATCGAGAAGCCGTCGGTTATCTAATATTTGCTGCAATAGTCAGTCGACCCGACATCTCCTTTGCAGTCGGAGTTGTCAGCAGATTCCTCTCATACGGATGCACATTGGAACGCAGTAAAAAGAATAATTAAATATTTAATTGGCACAAATAATCGAGGAATTGAATACAAACCTTCAATCAATCCTGAACAACTTGTTGGATATTCAGACTCGGACTATGCAAATAACATCGATACACCAAGATCAACATCCGGATATGTTTTCATGCTCAATTGTGGACCAATAACATGGAGCAGTCAACGACAACATTCAGTCGCACTATCAACGACCGAGGCTGAATATATGGCTTGATGTGCAGCCGTTAAAGAAGTGACTTGGTTGCGTCAATTGTTGAAAGACATCGGTGAAGAAGTGAAAGGTCCATCCATATTATTCATAGACAATCAAAGTGCAATTCGATTGATTCATAATCCAGAGTTCTACAAGCGAACCAAACACATCGATATTCGATATCACTTCATCAGAGAAAAACTAAAACAAGGAGAAATTTATGTATAATACAAATGTACTAAAGATCAATTGGCCGATATCTTCACTAAACCATTACACTCGGATAGATTCAAAACTCTACGAGATTCTATTTCAACAATTAAAATTTAAAAGATTCACAATGTATTCAATTAAAATTACATTTTCTTATTGACGAGTTCTCATTTAGTGCGAGTGTTGAATAATGTAAATATCGAACCGTCAATCTTTTTATTTAAAGAATGTTCGCTCCATGTACTTTAACACAAATCAATGTCAAACATGTTTTATACAAGACAATGAACAAACCTTTTTTGTTCTTCTGTTGCTTTTTCATATTCGACAAACATCTTGTGAAATCACATTTTTGTAAATATTCATTAAAATAATAAACTTATATTTTCAAAACTCTCATACAAATATTTTACAAAATTTACTTGATTTTCTATATCTCAGATGTACAAAACTTTCTGTAAAATGTTTGGAATGATTGGGTCCTGAGGCCCGAGGAGTGCCCATGCAATTTTTTAAAAATTAACCCGATTTTCTTCAAATTTTAAACACCCGAGTATCTTCGGTGGACAAAACTTTGTATAGGCCCGAAGGGTGTCAATATAAATAACACAGCCCAGACGGCTGAATTTGTGGATATGAAAATTCATATTTATTTAAAACAGTAGTGTGTTAACAGAGAAACTACTTTTGTTATTTACTGCAGTCTCAGCGAACACACATTTTCCCAGAGTAATTTTGCATAACTTATGATAAATCTGTTAAGTGCAAAAAATGAAAAAAAAATAAATATACATTTACTGAAAATTCTGGCCTCGTCCGTAAAAGATAGTCGTGTTGAGAACACATCTCGCAAATTTTTTTTAAAAAAGAGAATTTGTGGCCGCGCATGCTAGAAATGAAACTTCAAATATACAGAAAGTTCCAATTTGTGCGATAAAATAATATTTTAACAGATGCAATTATGCGTCGAGAATATATCTTTAGGTGCTACTGGAATCAAAGATGAAATAATACGTTTATGTTGTTTTACCTAAAGTGATATATAAAAAATTTGGTATTGGAGTATATCTTTATATTTATAAAATACTGTGTCGAAAGTTGTTCTAGTTATTGGAGTTGATATTCTTTTATCATTATTAATTTTCAATTTCAATTTATCGTGTAATAAGTCAATCAGTGCTTGTGCTGAAATCACCGCTCAATATAATTACTATTTTATCCCATTTGTTTTTGGTCAATATATCTGTACCCTTTGAACTACACCACCAATATATAAATATAACAAACCCCATTTGGTACAACAAAATAGCTCATTTAATTCAAATTCAACACACATCATTTAAAAAAATTGTAGCAAAAGATTTAATTAAAATGAGTTACAAACGAACAGCATGTTTTAATTATAAGTTATATATGCTATATCAGTTACTAAAGAAACAAAATTTAACGTGTGCAAACGTAAATACGCGTGAAAGTACATTCCGTGATCTTGTGTGACAGCATTGCTTGACAAAATGAGGGCGAAAACTAGTTTCTGTAGCACCGGATATAGAATGAAGCCAATAACGGTAAAATAAAATAAACAGTCAAATTTAAAACCCAATCCGTTGGTCATGTGTGATCACTGCGATAAATCGACAAAACATCTTCATTATCATCACCTATCTCTCTTGCACTTTTAGAATAAAACAACGAACAAATCCATAGTATGAAGAGATCATATATAGACGAACATAATGAAGAAGGAAATACAACAAATGCAGCAAAGAAGAACGAAGTAACTTTAAGATCATATTCAATACAAGGAACGATTGTAGCAAAGAAGATTGCAATGGCGGCTATGTCTGCTTCGAACGAAGCGACATCGAGTACGGATACGGAATGAAATAAAGCTTATCGAGAAAAAAAGCAGAACATCCAAAGCCTGAGCCGGTGCCGTCTACTTCAAATGAAGTAACATTGACTTCAGATTCAATGGAAGGAACAAGTGCAGCAAAGAGGATTGCTATTTCAGCTGTGGAGCGAAATAGAGCTTATCGAGAAAAAAAAAACAGGACATCCAGCAGCCTAAGCCGGTGCCGTCTACTTCAAACCAAGTTACATTGACTTCACATGCAATGGAAGAAGCAAATGCAACGAAGAAAATTGCAACGGCTACAGAGCGAAATAGAGCTTATCGAGAGAGAACAAAACAGGACATCAAGCAGCCTGAGCCGGTGCCGTCTACTTCAAACGAAGCAACATTGACTTCACATACAATCGAAGGAAAAAGTGCAGCAAAGAGGATTGCTAATTTGGTTGTGAAGCGAAATAGAGCTTATCAAGAGAAAAAACAGCAGAACATCAAGCAGCCTGAGCCGGTGCCGTCTACTTCAAACGAAGCGACATTGACTTCAAATTCAATGGAAGGAATAAGTGCAGCAAAGAGGATTGCTAATTTGGCTGTGAAGCGAAATAGAACTTATCGAGAGAAAAAAAAAGAACATCCAGCAGTATGAGCCGGTGCCAGCTACTTCAAACGAATCGACATTGACTTCACATTCAATGGAAGAAAAAAGTGCAGCAAAGAGGATTGCTAATTTGGCTGTGAAGCGAAATAGAACTTATCGAGAGAAAAAAAAATAACATCCAGCAGCCTGAGCCGGCGAAGAAGCGAAGAAGATTGCAATGTCGGCTACAGAGCGAAATAGAGCTTATCGAGAAAAAAAAAGCAGAACATCAAGCAGCCGGTGCCGTCTACTTCAAACGAAGCGACATTGACTTCACATTCAATTGAAGGAAAAAGTGCAGCAAGAGGAAAAGGAGTTTTCTGTTGCAAGATACCGCAAAGTTATTGCCAGTCTGACTCCTGCTGATATTGCATCTCTCAATATGGTATCTTGTTTCGTTTCCAACAATTTTCCATATAGGGCTTCATCCATCCTCATGTAGTTTTTGTAGTCCGCGATCTCATTTTCTTTCAGTTCTTTCAGCAGCCTTTCGTTCGAAAGCCAATTCTTTGACCAAATTTTCTTTTTCTTTTTTGGTTGCAACTCTTCTTCCTCATTTTCGTACAAAAGTTCGTCAATTATAATAATTGCAGTGATCTCACTTATTAGATCACTCATTCCAAAAATTTAATTTTACGTTTCTTCCGCTTGTGTCTATTCTGTACCACAGCTACACACACTCACACAGTACTAAGGTTGCGGCGAAAGTCGCCACGTGTGTAGTCAAGAAACAAAACACGTTCCTGCAACACGTTGCTTCGACGGTTGCCTCGTGTGTATCTACCATAATAGTTCAACGCATCCTATTGCTGTAAGCCAATCCCAAACGCGTCTGTGTTTGTGGGATATGAATACAGTGTACAAAAAATAAGCAGTCGCAAAGAGCGAGAAACGCATGGGAAACAGAAAAATTTTATATGGATTTTGCTCTTTGGTTGATTATCACTACATAGGAAACATTTGGGATTTTTCTAAGCATGTATCTGTGTATCACCGGAACAGTTGGGCTTTCTGTAGAGAAGGTTTTGGCTGAAATGTAAATCAATTTTAGCTAAACATTCAGTTTTTATAATACGTTTGTGAAGATCTTTTCAAAGGTGTTATTCTAGAGTGAGTAAAGGTGAAAAATTAAAAAAATATATAATTATAATTTATATAAAAATGACACTGGTATGAAAAACGCCGCCAATTTCAATTTTCTGCGATTTTCTGAAATCTGGAAATCTAGCAGCAAGCTTGGCAGTAAAGCAAAAATGAATTCTAAAGGTATGTCCCTTTTTTTTGTTGTGTATTACCTAATCTTGTTTATTATATTATTATATTGTAAATTTGATGTGTTATTTCCTGAGGTGTGTTGAATTTGTATTAAATGTTTTCTTTTTTAATACACTTCCCAAATTCCTATTATATTAAAGCTTTGCATACACGTTTACCTGTGACAACAGCACTTTCTAGAAATTTTGAACGCGCCAAATAACTCTTCGATGAAATATAATAATTAGAGAACCAAGAAAAAACAAAGAATTTAAATGCGCCTACGCGTTTCAAAGCGATTCATCGATAACCTTTCTCTTGAGAAAGCCCAATCTGTAGAGAAGGTTATGGATTTGGGTATTTTTTAACTGAATTAGTATGCGTACAGTTTGTCTTTCTCTAAAGAAGGTTTTGATTTCGATGTAAGTGTAAGTGCTGCTCTGTTTATTTCATTTATTATGAATTGAAAAATTGTGATTCACTGAAGTGTGAGTATAAGTGAGATTATGTTTGTATTTATGCCTTAATCTTACCCTTCGCCTGTAGCCAAAACCTTCTCTATAGAAAGACCAACTGTTCCGGTCGTACACAGATACATGCATAGATTTATACCAAACGTATTTGTATTAGTAATCAATTAAAGAGCAAAATCCATATAACATTTTCTGTTTCCCACTACCACATCTTACGTTTCTCGCTCTTTGCGACTGCTTATTTTTTGTAGACTGTATTCACATCCCAAAAAAACACAGATGCGTTTGGGATTGGTTTACAGCATTAGAATGCGTACAGTTGGGCTTTCTATAGAGAAGGTTTTGCTATTAGGTAAGTCAAAAGAGAAGGTTTTGGGTAAGTAATAACAGGGAAAAATCCACATACAATTCTTCTGTTTCTCACGAATACAAACTTTCGTTTCTTACTCTTTTCACTACCTCCAGCTAGCTCGCTTCATAAAATGCATTTGCTATTTTTTTGACACTGTATTCACATCTCACAAAACCAGCCGCTTTAGTATGCGCACAGTAGGTCTTTCTCTAGAGAATGTTTTGATTTCGATGCAAGTGTTAAATCTGCTCCGTTTACTTCTATTCAATATTATAAATCTACTCAAAAAATCGTCATGCACTCAAGTGTGCATATGAGATGTATGTAATGTATGTATTCTTTAATCTATATAATAATAAATAAATTTTTGCGAAATTTATATGAACACATCCATTCCAAATCTTTTTTTAATTAAACACCACCTTGCTTTAATACATTAAATTATTTTCAATTTAAATTTTATATATTATCGCAAACAAAAAGCTCCGTTTTTAATGTGTATTTTTTTGAAAAATTCCTTTTATCCGTAACTCCTTTTGGAAATATAGTTTTTTTTATATAACAGGTGGTCCGCCGTTCAGTGCTTATTAAAATCACTATGCTTATCATTGCACTAACAAAAACCTATTGTACGTATAAATAATACGAAATCTAATGTCTAATTGTTTTTAGAATAATTGGTTCTGAAATTTCCTTTCAATACAATACGGTATTTTTCTAGATGTGTACATTTCTTTGTTTGTGGCTGGCCAAATTTTCTGATCTATATTTAATCTACTTCCTAAAACCACATTTTATTCAAACCCTTCACGCAATGTGTATCTTCGACGACAACAATTTTTTATAAAAATTTGAAAGTGTTCGGGCCTGAGGTTTAATACAAAAATTATAATTTTTCAATTCTTTATATTAACTTCGCGTGCCCGTGACTAGCTGTCTGGCTGGCTGGCTGGCGGACTGGCACACCAAATCTTTTGATAAATTTTTAACCTGAATCCCGTTTTTATTCAAACTTAGCACACATGTGTATCACCTATGACAACACTTTCTATTAAAATTTGAGGCCCCTCTGGCCTCGGGGTCTGGGGGCTCTCTGTTGAATAATGTAAATATCGAACCGTCTATCTTTTTATTTAATTTCGTTCCATATACTTTAACACAAATCAATGTCACACATGTTTTATACAAGACAATGAACAAACCTTTTTTGTTCTTCTGTTGCTTTTTCATATTCGACAAACATCTTGTGAAATCACATTTTTGTAAATAATCATTAAAATAATAAACTTATATTTTCAAAACTCTCATACAAATATTTTACAAAATTTACTTGATTTTATATATCTCAGATGTACAAAACTTTCTGTAAAATTTTTGGAATGATTGGGTCCTGAGGCCCGAGGAGTGCCCATGCAATTTTTTAAAAATTAACCCGATTTTCTTCAAATTTTAAACACCCGTGTATCTTCTTTGTATAGGCCCGAAGGGTGTCAATATAAATAACACAGCCCAGACGGCTGAATTTGTGGATATGAAAATTCATATTTATTTAAAACAGTAGTGTGTTAACAGAGAAACTACTTTTGTTATTTACTGCAGTCTCAGCGAACACACATTTTCCCAGAGTAATTTTGCATAACTTATGATAAATCTGTTAAGTGCAAAAAATGAAAAAAAAATAAATATACATTTACTGAAAATTCTGGCCCCGTCCGTAAAAGATAGTCGTGTTGAGAACACATCTCGCAAATTTTTTTTAAAAAAGAGAATTTGTGGCCGCGCATGCTAGAAATGAAACTTCAAATATACAGAAAATTCCAATTTGTGCGATAAAATAATATTTTAACAGATGCAATTATGCGTCGAGAATATATCTTTAGGTGCTACTGGAATCAAAGATGAAATAATGCGTTTATGTTGTTTTACCTAAAGTGATATATAAAAAATTTGGTATTGGAGTATATCTTAATATTTATAAAATACTGTGTCGAAAGTTGTTCTAGTTATTGGAGTTGATATTCTTTTATCATTATTAATTTTCAATCTCAATTTATCGTGTAATAAGTCAATCAGTGCTTGTGCTGAAATCACCGCTCAATATAATTACTATTTTATCCCATTTGTTTTTGGTCAATATATCTGTACCCTTTGAACTACACCACCAATATATAAATATAACACACCCCATTTGGTACAACAAAATAGCTCATTTAATTCAAATTCAACACACATCATTTAAAAAAATTGTAGCAAAAGATTTAATTAAAATGAGTTACAAACGAACAGCATGTTTTAATTATAAGTTATATATGCTATATCAGTTACTAAAGAAACAAAATTTAACGTGTGCAAACGTAAATACGCGTGAAAGTACATTCCGTGATCTTGTGTGACAGCATTGCTTGACAAAATGAGGGCGAAAACTAGTTTCTGTAGCACCGGATATAGAATGAAGCCAATAACGGTAAAATAAAATAAACAGTCAAATTTAAAACCCAATCCGTTGGTCATGTGTGATCACTGCGATAAATCGACAAAACATCTTCATTATCATCACCTATCTCTCTTGCACTTTTAGAATAAAACAACGAACAAATCCATAGTATGAAGAGATCATATATATACGAACATAATGAAGAAGGAAATACAACAAATGCAGCAAAGAAGAACGAAGTAACTTTAAGATCATATTCAATACAAGGAACGATTGTAGCAAAGAAGATTGCAATGGCGGCTATGTCTGCTTCGAACGAAGCGACATCGAGTACGGATACGGAACGAAATAAAGCTTATCGAGAAAAAAAGCAGAACATGCAAAGCCTGAGCCGGTGCCGTCTACTTCAAACCAAGTTACATTGACTTCACATGCAATGGAAGGAGCAAATGCAACGAAGAAGATTGCAACGACTACAGAGCGAAATAGAGCTTATCAAGAGAGAAAAAAGCAGAACATCAAGCAGCCTGAGCCGGTGCCGTCTACTTCAAACGAAGCGATATTGACTTCAGATTCAATGGAAGGAACAAGTGCAGCAAAGAGGATTGCTATTTCAGCTGTGGAGCGAAATAGAGCTTATCGAAAGAAAAAAAAAACAGGACATCCAGCAGCCTAAGCCGGTGCCGTCTACTTCAAACCAAGTTACATTGACTTCACATGCAATGGAAGGAGCAAATGCAACGAAGAAGATTGTAACGGCTACAGAGCGAAATAGAGCTTATCGAGAGAGAACAAAACAGGACATCAAGCAGCCTGAGCCGGTGCCGTCTACTTCAAACGAAGCCACATTGACATCACATAAAATCGAAGGAAAAAGTGCAGCAAAGAGGATTTCTAATTTGGTTGTGAAGCGAAATAGAGCTTATCAAGAGAAAAAACAGCAGAACATCAAGCAGCCTGAGCCGGTGCCGTCTACTTCAAACGAAGCGACATTGACTTCACATTCAATGGAAGGAAAAAGTGCAGCAAAGAGGATTGCTAATTTGGCTGTGAAGCGAAATAGAACTTATCGAGAGAAAAAAAAATAACATCCAGCAGCCTGAGCCGGTGCCGTCTACTTCAAACGAAGCTACATTGACTTCACATGCAATGGAAGGAACAAATGCAGCGAAGAAGATTGCAATGTCGGCTACAGAGCGAAATAGAGCTTATCGAGAAAAAAAAGCAGAACATCAAGCAGCCGGTGCCGTCTACTTCAAACGAAGCCACATTGACTTCACATTCAATGGAAGGAAAAAGTGCAGCAAGAGGAAAAGGAGTTTTCTGTTGTAAGATACCGCAAAGTTATTGCCAGTCTGACTCCTGCTGATATTGCATCTCTCAATATGGTATCTTGTTTCTTTATTTTGGCTTTTACCAAGTCCAACAATTTTCCATATAGGGCTTCATCCATCCTCATGTAGTTTTTGTAGTCCGCGATCTCATTTTCTTTCAGTTCATTTAGCAGCCTTTCGTTCGAAAGCCAATTCTTTGACCAAATTTTCTTTTTTGGTTGCAACTCTTCTTCCTCATTTTCGTACAAAAGTTCGTCAATTATAATACTTGCAGTGATCTCACGTATTAGGTCACTCTTTTCTTCCGCTTGTGTCTATTCTGTACCACAGCTACACACACTGACACAGTACTGAGGTTGCGGCGAAAGTAGCCACGTGTGTAGTCAACAAACAAAACACGTTCCTGCAACACGTTGCTTCGACGGTTGCCTCGTGTGTATCTACCATAATAGTTCAACGCATCCTATTGCTGAAAGCCAATCCCAAACGCGTCTGTGTTTGTGGGATATGAATACAGTGTACAAAAAATAAGCAGTCGCAAAGAGCGAGAAACGCATGGGAAACAGAAAAATTTTATATGGATTTTGCTCTATGGTTGATTATCAATACATAGGAAACATTTGGGATTTTTCTAAGCATGTATCTGTGTATCACCGGAACAGTTGTAAATCAATTATAGCTAAACATTCAGTTTTCATAATACGTTTGTGAAGATCTTTTCAAAGGTGTTATTCTTTATAAAGGGTGTTTTTTTGGGAGGTTTGTTTTTCCGATAGATGTCGTTTTATTTTATGACAGTTGTTTTGACAGCTCAAAGTGGCATTTCTACTCAGTATTGTTTGGCAAATCATTATGAAAAAAAAAAAAAAAAAAAAAAAAAAAAAAATGACATTTGTGACAAATAGTCGTGGTAGCCATATGCCAGAAATTGTGTTTAAATGTTAAATGCCAAAAAATTATCTACCAAATAAAAAATTTTGGTCATTTCATAATTTTATATGTGTTTTATTCAAAAAAAAAATCGGCAACCTCTTAAAAAAACACCCGTTAGATATAACGTGTTTTTTTTGAATAAATGTATAAATAAATAAAGTAAAGTAAAATAAATTTATGAAATGACCAAAATTTTTTTTTATTTGGTAGATAATTTTTTGGCATTTAACATTTAAACACAATTTCTGGCATATGGCTACCACGACTATTTTTCACAAATGTCATTTTTTTTTTTTTTTTTTTTTTTTTTTTTTTCATAATGATTTGCCAAACAATACTGAGTAGAAATGCCACTTTGAGCTGTCAAAACAACTGTCATAAAATAAAACGACATCTATCGGAAAAACAAACCTCCCAAAAAAACACCCTTTATAAAAAGGACACTGGTATGAAAAACGCCGCCAATTTAAATTTTCTGCGATTTTCTGAAATCTGGAAATCTAGCAGCAAGCTTGGCAGTAAAGCAAAAATGAATTCTCAAGGTATGTCCCTTTTTTTTGTTGTGTATTACCTAATCTTGTTTATATTATTATATTGTAAATTTGATGTGTTATTTCCTGAGGTGTGTTGAATTTGTATTAAATGTTTTCTTTTTTAATACACTTCCCAAATTCCTATTATATTAAAGCTTTGCATACACGTTTACCTGTGACAACAGCACATTCTAGAAATTTTGAACGCGCCAAATAACTCTTCGATGAAATATAATAATTAGAGAACCAAGAAAAAACAAAGAATTTAAATGCGCCTGCGCGTTTCAAAGCGATTCATCGATAACCTTTCTCTTGAGAAAGCCCAATCTGTAGAGAAGGTTATGGATTTGGGTATTTTTTAACTGAATTAGTATGCGTACAGTTTGTCTTTCTCTAGAAAAGGTTTTGATTTCGATTTAAGTGTAAGTGCTGCTCTGTTTATTTCATTTATTATGAATTGAAAAATTGTGATTCACTGAAGTGTGAGTATAAGTGAGATTATGTTTGTATTTATGCCTTAATATTACCTTTCGCCTGTAGCCAAAACCTTCTCTATAGAAAGCCCAACTGTTCCGATCGTACACAGATACATGCATAGATTTAGACCAAACGTATTTGTATTAGTAATCAATTAAAGAGCAAAATCCATATAACATTTTTTGTTTTGTTTTGCCTGTAGCACAAAACCTTCTCTATAGAAAGCCCAACTGTTCCGATCGTACACAGATACATGCTTAGATTTAGCCCAAACGTATTTGTATTAGCAATCAACTAAAGAGCAAAATTCATATAAACATTTTCTGTTTCCCACTACCACATCTTACGTTTCTCGCTCTTTGCGACTGCTTATTTTTTGTAGACTGTATTCACATCCCAAAAAAAACACAGATGCGTTTGGGATTGGTTTACAGCATTAGAATGCGTACAGTTGGGCTTTCTATAGAGAAGGTTTTGCTATTAGGTAAGTCAAAAGAGAAGGTTTTGGGTAAGTAATAACAGGGAAAAATCCATATACAATTCTTCTGTTTCTCAGGAATACAAACTTTCGTTTCTTACTCTTTTCACTACCTCCAGCTAGCTCGTTTCATAAAATGCATTTGCTATTTTGTCGACACTGTATTCACATCTCACAAAACCAGCCGCTTTAGTATGCGCACAGTAGGTCTTTCTCTAGAGAATGTTTTGATTTCGATGCAAGTGTTAAATCTGCTCCGTTTACTTCTATTCAATGTTATAAATCTACTCAAAAAATCGTCATGCACTCAAGTGTGCATATGAGATGTATGTAATGTATGTATTCTTTAATCTATATAATAATAAATAAATTTTTGCGAAATTTATATGAACACATCCATTCCAAATCTTTTTTTAATTAAACACCACCTTGCTTTAATACATTAAATTATTTTCAATTTAAATTTTATATATTATCGCAAACAAAAAGCTCCGTTTTTAATGTGTATTTTTTTGAAAAATTCCTTTTTTCCGTATATTTTTTTGGAAATATAGTTTTTTTTATATAACAGGTGGTCCGCCGTTAAGTGCTTATTAAAATCACTATGCTTATCATTGCACTAACAAAAACCTATTGTACGTATAAATAATACGAAATCAAATAATAAAATCTCTAATGCACGGTACAATTGTCTAATTGTTTTTAGAATAATTGGTTCTGAAATTTCCTTTCAATACAATACGGTATTTTTCTAGATGTGTACATTTCTTTGTTTGTGGCTGGCCAAATTTTCTGATCTATATTTAATCTACTTCCTAAAACCACATTTTATTCAAACCCTTCACGCAATGTGTATCTTCGACGACAACAATTTTTTATAAAAATTTGAAAGTGTTCGGGCCTGAGGTTTAATACAAAAATTATAATTTTTCAATTCTTTATATTAACTTCGCGTGCCCGTGACTGGCTGTCTGGCTGGCGGACTGGCATACCAAATCTTTTGATACATTTTTAACCTGAATCCCGTTTTTATTCAAACTTAGCACACATGTGTATCACCTATGACAACACTTTCTATTAAAATTTGAGGCCCCTCTGGCCGCGGGGTCTGGGGGCTCTCATACAAATATTTTACAAAATTTACTTGATTTTCTATATCTCAGATGTACAAAACTTTCTGTAAAATTTTTGGAATGATTGGGTCCTGAGGCCCGAGGAGTGCCCATGCACTTTTTTAAAAATTAACCCGATTTTCTTCAAATTTTAAAAACCCGTGTATCTTCGGTGGACCAAACTTTGTATAGGCCGGAAGGGTGTACAAATAAATAACACAGCCCAGACGGCTGCATTTGTGGATATGAAAATTCATATTTATTTAAAGCAGTAGTGTGTTAACAAAGAAACTACTTTTGTTATTTACTGCAGTCTCAGCGAACACACATTTTCCCAGAGTAATTTTACATTGCGCATAACCGGTTTAGCAGAAAACCGGTTTTGGTCGTGTGAAAAATAGCGTACATTACTCGAAGAAAAGTGCTCATCGCGCTCGTTAGATTGCCGAACTTGGCTACCGCCTCGTGCTTCAAGCTTCTAACTCAGTTTTTCTTGTTTTTTCAAATATCTCAAAAAGTAAAGCACTTGTGAAAAATCTGTTAAGTGCAAAAAATTAAAAAAAAATATATATATACATTTACTGAAAATTCTGGCCCCGTCCGTAAAAGATAGTCGTGTTGAGAACACATCTCGCAAATTTTTTTTAAAAAAGAGAATTTGTGGCCGCGCATGCTAGAAATGAAACTTCAAATATACAGAAAATTCCAATTTGTGCGATAAAATAATATTTTAACAGATGCAATTATGCGTCGAGAATATATCTTTAGGTGCTACTGGAATCAAAGATGAAATAATGCGTTTATGTGGTTTTACCTAAAGTGATATATAAAAAATTTGGTATTGGAGTATATCTTAATATTTATAAAATACTGTGTCGAAAGTTGTTCTAGTTATTGGAGTTGATATTCTTTTATCATTAATAATTTTCAATTTCAATTTATCGTGTAATAAGTCAATCAGTGCTTGTGCTGAAATCACCGCTCAATATAATTACTATTTTATCCCATTTGTTTTTGGTCAATATATTTAATTCAAATTCAACACACATCATTTAAAAAAATTGTAGCAAAAGATTTAATTCAAATGAGTTACAAACGAACAGCATGTTTTAATTATAAGTTATATATGCTATATCAGTTACTAAGGAAACAAAATTTAACGTGTGCAAACGTAAATACGCGTGAAAGTACATTCCGTGATCTTGTGTGACAACATTGCTTGACAAAATGTAAGCGAAAACTAGTTTCTGTAGCACCGGATATAGAATGAAGCCAATAACGGTAAAATAAAATAAACAGTCAAATTTAAAACCCAATCCGTTGGTCATGTGTGATCACTGCGATAAATGGACAAAACATCTTCATTATCATCACCTATCTCTCTTGCACTTTTAGAATAAAACAACGAACAAATCCATAGTATGAAGAGATCATATATAGACGAACATAATGAAGAAGGAAATACAACAAATGCAGCAAAGAAGAACGAAGTAACTTTAAGATCATATTCAATACAAGGAACGATTGTAGCAAAGAAGATTGCAATGGCGGCTATGCTGCTTCGAACGAAGCGACATCGATTACGGATACGGAACGGAAATAAAGCTTATCGAGAAAAAAAGCAGAGCATCCAAAGCCTGAGCCGGTGCCGTCTACTTCAAATGAAGCAACATTGACTTCAGATTCAATGGAAGGAACAAGTGCAGCAAAGAGGATTGCTAATTCAGCTGTGGAACGAAATAGAGCTTATCGGAAAAAAAAAACAGGACATCCAGCAGCCTGAGCCGGTGCCGTACCCTTCAAACCAAGTTACATTGACTTCACATGCAATGGAAGGAGCAAATGCAACGAAGAAAATTGCAACGGCTACAGGGCGAAATAGAGCCCATCGAGAGAGAAAAAAGCAGAACATCAAGCAGCCTGAGCCGGTGCCGTCTACTTCAAACGAAGCAACATTGACTTCACATACAATCGAAGGAAAAAGTGCAGCAAAGAGGATTGCTAATTTGGTTGTGAAGCGAAATAGAGCTTATCAAGAGAAAAAACAGCAGAACATCAAGCAGCCTGAGCCGGTGCCGTCTACTTCAAACGAAGCGACATTGACTTCACATGCAATGGAAGGAGCAAATGCAACGAAGAAGATTGCAACGGCTACAGAGCGAAATAGAGCTTATCGAGAGAGAAAAAAGCAGAACATCAAGCAGCCTGAGCCGGTGCCGTCTACTTCAAACGAAGCAACATTGACTTCACATTCAATCGAAGGAAAAAGTGCAGCAAAGAGGATTGCTAATTTGGCTGTGAAGCGAAATAGAGCGTATCAAGAGAAAAAACAGCAGAACATCAAGCAGCCTGAGCCGGTGCCGTCTACTTCAAACGAAGCGACATTGACTTCAGATTCAATGGAAGGAACAAGTGCAGCAAAGAGGATTGCTATTGCAGCTGTGGAGCGAAATAGAGCTTATCGAAAGAAAAAAAAACAGGATATCCAGCAGCCTAAGCCGGTGCCGTATACTTCAAACGAAGCGACATTGACTTCACATGCAATGGAAGGAAAAAGTGCAGCAAAGAGGATTGCTAATTTTTCTGTGAAGCGAAATAGAACTTATCGAGAGAAAAAAAAAAAAGAACATCCAGCAGCCTGAGCCGGTGCCGTCTACTTCAAACGAAGCTACATTGACTTCACATGCAATGGAAGGAACAAATGCAGCGAAGAAGATTGCAATGTCGGCTACAGAGCGAAATAGAGCTTATCGAGAGAAAAAAAAGCAGAACATCAAGCATCAAACATCCGTCTACTTCGAATGAAGCGACATTTACAAATGAAGGGATATCGAAACGGGAAACACGCGCGTTTTACAACGAACGGGAAAACATGACTGCTATCAACAAAAGGCAAAACTGGGAAAACAAGTGGGCTCATTCGAATGCGCGTTTCAAAACGAGATTCACTGAGAACAAATTCGGATACAATTGTTTGGTGTGCGATAGGTTGTGTTTTCATAAAGACTTGACACCAGCAACCGCTAAACACATTGAAGCAATTATTAACTGGCATAATGCAAACAATGTACAACTGCCTATGGACCAATTAAAAATAATAAGGTCAAAATATCTTCTTTGTTCTAATTGCAAAAGTTCATTGTTACGTGGTAAGATGCCGAGTTTGGCAAAGGTAAATGGATACACGTGTCCAGAGAAACCGGCCAGACTACCTACCCTCGATCCCATTAGCGAACGTTTAATTTCACCAAGATTGCCTTTTATGCAAGTGCGCCGTTTGCGATATGTTTTTGCCTACGGTATTGTCGGCCAAGTAATTAACGTGCCTGTAAATGTTCCGGAAATGGTTATTTGCCTTTAATATAAATATTAAACGAAACTTGGCACTTAATCCGTTTACTTAAGTGGTCATGTATACAAACGAACCATTCGTACATGGTTGGAGGTATTACCGGTTGTATGATATCAAATTAGATTTGTCAGAAGATTGATAGATCCGATAGATATAGAGGATATGCGTGCTGACACAGCTCCAGAGTCCGAGGTACTATCGGCGAGACATTATACAATGATTTGGAATGACGACGACTGTTTGGATATTGCACCGGGGCACAAAGCCACACCGCTTAACATAGTATATGATAAGCACGCAGAGGAATTGTCATTCCCCTCGGTCTACTTCGGTGAACCGAGAATATATAACATGAACGTTTCGGTTACACCTTATATGATGGCCACCAGTGAGATTCGTCGAGCGGATCGACGCGGCGCTACTCCACAGAAAGTGTTGTATGTTGCGATGAAGATATTACGCTTGCGAATGGTTGACGGAATATATAACACTTTCAGATCAATTTCTGCCACTGAGAACGTCACACGCCTAATGTTAGAGGACAGGGAGTACCTGGAAAACTGTTTGGAAAAGAATTTGGCATTCTTGAAGTCTGTACCCAATTCTGTGCAATACTGGTCAAGTCGCAAGATAGATATTTTTGCAATGATTCGACAACTTGGCAAACCGACGATGTTTCTGACGCTTAGCACAAACGAAATTAGATGGCCAGCATTTCTTAATTTATTGAATAGATTAAGTGCACGATTTCCCGGTGTCGATGTGGAATCGATGAATCGATCACAGCGGTGTACCCTCGTCAGTGAGGATCCGGCCACTTGTTGTATTTACTTTCACAAATTGGTTGACTGTTTTATGAACATGTTGAAATCGCAGTACCATTACAATCCGCTCGGTTGTTACAAAGTCTTGGATTTCTTTACACGAATAGAATTTCAACACAGGGGTAGCCCACACGCTCATATTTTGTTGCGGCTTAACAACGATCCCAAAGAGAATATTTGTGAAGAAATGCCAAACACGATTGCGTTGATCGAGACACTTGTTGTATTTACTTTCACAAATTGGTTGACTGTTTTATGAACATGTTGAAATCCCAGTACCATTACAATCCGCTCGGTTGTTACAAAGTCTTGGATTTCTTTACACGAATAGAATTTCAACACAGGGTAGCCCACACGCTCATATTTTGTTGCGGCTTAACAACGATCCCAAAGAGAATATTTGTGAAGAAATGCCAAACACGATTGCGTTGATCGAGACACTGTGCTCGGTAAGCATCGACGATTTGCCGGATGAAAGTATGTACACAAATCAAGTACACAAGCATACGTTTACGTGTTACAAGCGAGATGAAATGAATTGTCGATTCGATATTCCGTATTGGCCAATGGAAACAACGCGCGTCTTGCTTCCCATGACAAAGTCAGACGGGCGGAGAAATAATCTGCAGAGCAAGGCAAAGCTCTTGCGACTAAGCAAGGAGCAACGTACTTACACGTGCATTGCAGAGTTTCTCGTAGGTAATAAACTTACGAAAGCTTCCTACATGGATGTGATTCGCTCTTCGCTTCAGAGACCAAAACTTTTGTTTAAACGAGATATGAAACAAATTTACACGAATACGTTTAATCCATGGATCGCCGGTGTTTCCAATTGGAACATGGATCTACAAATCATTCTCGACGAGTACAGTTGCGCTGCCTATGTAGTGGAATATGTTAATAAATCTGCTCGCGGCATGGGCAATCTTCATCGCAAACTCGTCAAATTGATGGAGGAGCATCCTGAGCGCGATTACACCGGTCAACTGAAGTTACTAGGTGTTAAACCTAGTTGAAAAGAGTGCGCAAGAAGCGGCTTGGTATTTGCTTAGACAGCCGATGGGCGTAACGAGTCGTGAAGTAGTTTACATTCCGACAGTGTGGGCATGCGAACGACAAAAGAATCGCAAACGCCGTAAACAAATGGACAAAGAGAATATCAATGCAGATAGCACCGACGTTTGGACTAAGAACGTAATTCAACGTTACGAAGAACGACCGCAAGAGTTAGACGAGATCTACCTTACGGAATTCATAGCCTAGTATGCGTCAAAACAAGACTGCCCCGATGAGGACGGAGTTGTAGAAAACAACGACAATATCGGTAAGGCACCGAGAAATATTGGCAACCGTGATTACCGAAAACGAGCTCAGTCTCGAGTGATTCGCTGTATGCACTACGAATTGGATGACACGGTGAATTATAAAAGGGAGATGGTCCTGCTATATGTGCCGTTTCGCAGCGAACTTGTGGAAATCTTAGACAGAAACAATTTTCTCGAACTGTACGATATTAATGAGCAGATCATTATGGAGCGTCGATGTCTGTTCGAAGCAAATGTGAACATTGAGCAGGTAACGCGCAACTAATTAGTAGAACAACTGCTTGGAGAAGACGGCGCCGAAAACGACGATGACTCAGAATTCATTGAAGCTCGTACCAGTATATCAGCTGTGCGTAAACGCTCAAATGTAATGTCAAAACTGAGTTACTGCGAAATTTTGCGGAGCACGAATCCAGAACAGCGCGAACTTTTTCTTGAAGCCATTCATCGGATCCACGATTCCGACTCAGAACCGCTGCAAAATTTCTTCACTGGGCCGGCGGGTTGTGGAAAAACGTACACGCAAAAAGCCTTAATGGAAACCTATAACAGATTCTCCCAACAACACAACTCACTTCGTAATGCATATGTGGCTTGTGCGAGCACTAGGAAAGCAGCAGTGGCGATTAATGGAACTACAGTTCACTCGGCATTTCGTTTGAGTTTGTCCAGACAGACGTCTGCGCTTCGAACCGAAGTTCTTGACGGCTACTGGAACATGTTTGTCGGAGTGAAGTGTATTGTAATTGACAAAATTAGCATGCTTAGTGCTACAGTGCAACTTACGACAAACCGTTTGGTGGCTTACTAATTTGTCTCTGTGGAGATTTCAGGCAACTGCCACCAGTACGGGCATCTCCATGCTACTCTACACCGGTGAATAAAGTTGGAGGACCTGTGCTTTGGCAGAGTCTCGTTACTTTCCTTTAAAGAGAGTAGTCAGGCAGTCTGACGGAAGTTTTTCTGCTATCCTCACAAAAGTAGGAAACGGAGAGAAAAACTTACCGAAGATGAATTGAAATTAATTGAGTCTACGCACAAGACTTTATCTCTTGGTGCAAGATGAACGTTCCCAAAGCTGTCCGCCTCTTCTACAGCAACCAGGAAGTTTTTTTTTTTATTTAATTAAATAATATATTTCGATAAATACATAATGGTACTGTAATCTAGTCACTTGGACTAATAAACAATTTTAATTTAACTTAATTTACTACGGTTTACATCTATGAATACTTCCCATTGGCGTTTCATAGGATCTTGAAGAATGATTGAGTAAAATCAAGCATTCTATTCAGCCACATCTTTGTCGTGGAAATTATTTCTTACTATTTAGATTAATTCCAACGGTTTAGTTCTTTTAAGCCTGCGTATTACATTGCTGTTGTCTAATAGCTTTTTTGCCTCCATGTTCACATGTTGGTGGAGACTTACTGTGTGTCTTTCTGCAATAACCCGAGTTTCCTCGGTTACAAGAACAATTTTAAGGTCTCTATGAAGATCATTGTTTCTGACGTACCATGGTTCATCAACGATGTTCCTTAATACCTTATTTTGAAATCTCTGGATGATATTCTTGTTGCTCTGTTTGGTACAGCCCCAAAGTTGAATGCCATAAGTCCAAACCGGTTTTAATATTTGCTTATAAAGTAGAAGCTCGTTGTGTGTTGATAGAGCAGAGTTCCTTCCTATCAGCCAATACATATTTCTCTATTTGAGTCCAAGTTCTTCCTTTTTCTTTTTGACATGTGCTTTCCACCGAAGTTTTGCATGCCGAGATATTTTGCTGTGTTCGCATACGGAACAATTTCTTGATTAATTGTAACCGGAATATATTCCAACCGTTTGTTTGTGAAATTGATGTGAACTGACTTAGTTTGATTAAGTTTAATTCGCAATTTTTTAGTCCAACTATATATTTTATTAATAGCTGTTTGTAAATTCTGCGATGATTCTTCATTGGTTTTTCCAACTGCAAGTATCGCCGTGTCATCAGCGAATGTCGCTACAATATTGCGCTCTAATACAGGAAGATCATTGGTGTATAATAGGTAAAGGATCGGTCCAAACATCGGTCGGTGAACCAGGAAGTGGATGGTTACAATCGAAATGCCATAAGCAACGCCCTTCACTGCACTGCCCGAGATATTCTGATAGGTTACACCACACCCGCTGAGAAAAACGAATGCCGTGGCAAGCTTCACCGACTGACAGTGGCAGAAACCGATGGAGTCCCTTACACAATTCCTCTCGCAGTCGGTTATCCCTACATGATAACTGCAAATAGTGATATCACCGACGGCTTGGTAAACGGGACAATCGGCACTCTGCGCCACATAGAGCGAATACGATCAGTCGATAATGGCGAAAACGAAAACATAGCCGTTCCGGGTCCTTCACATTTAGATGCCACAGAAGTTTCTGTTTTCAGTTCGGAAACAAAAATGAGCCTTTGGTTCGTGTTCGTGCAGCAATCCATTGGCACACAAGCAAAAATAAAATGTCGCCCACGTGTGCTCAGCAAGCCTGGCGAACTCTCATTGTCTTGGGTTCCACTTCGTCAGCGTATCGTCAACATTACTCTGAGCAAAAGAGTAAAATGCAAGCGAAAACAATTTCCATTAGTACCTGCTTGTGCGATAACTATACATAAATCGTAAGGAAGGACGTTCAATGAAATCGTGTACAGATACTCGGCAAAGCAACCGCCACAGTTGGTGTATGTTGCACTAAGTCGAGTGACAACTCTCGATGGCTTATACATAACCACCGAAAAAGATGCCCCGCTTCGATTCGTACACGGAATGCGGAGAAATGATGCGCCTGTCATGCGAGAGATTAGAGAAGAGTTTAAACGACTTGACCAACCCTTACTTCCTACGCTTACGAAAACAGCGCAGACGGTTTGTGATTCTACAACAGCTTCTCAGATCACAATTCTGAATTTAAACGTACAAAGTCTTAAATCGCATTATAAAGACGTCGAAACAGATATCGTAATGCAGCGATGCGAATACCTAGCTCTTACCGAAACATGGATGCGTGATAACGAAGATACGATTCCCATCCATAATTATGAATGCATTACACGACTAAATAATCGCACTTCTTCGACTACCAACGCTGCTGGTGGTGTAGCGATTTATAAACGTGTTTCGTCAAAGTCTACCTGCAGGCGGTTGGATGTCGCATTCGACAACAGAGCCACGTTTGGATATGTGTGTCTGACCGAAGTCACAGCAGCCAGTTTGAATTCTACTTTCATTCATTCATGTATACGTGCACCCAGGTACATCATCACAAAGCGTGAGCATGTTGTTGCACCAAACTTTGATGCCATACATTCGCATGCGCGTCGACTCGGATATCCCAATACTGTTGTGCGGTGATTTTAATGTGGATATAAATACCAACCCAGATTTCATTAAGTTTATGAAAGACACATTTAATTTGGATTGCGTATCAGACACTCGCGCCTCAACCACTTTCGGAGGGACTTGTCTTGATATCTCGTTTGCTCATTACATCACAGCAGAAACTTTGAGATACATATCTTATTTTTCTTATCATCGTCCTATAATAAATCGTGTGACACAAAATAATTTAAATTTAACTTAAATTTTAAAATAAGTTAAATGTAATTATAAGTTACTAGCTATTCGGGGGCGCTTTCCTACCCGCACATCCAGGGACTCGTGACGCTTCGCTACCCTCACAGGTATTGAGTGCTATCGTACCTGCGCAATTATTGGACCATTTATTAAAATAAAATTTGAAAAAAAAACCCGAAAAATATGAAAAAAAAAAATAGGAACATTCCAAAATATAGCGATTCCTGTTTTCTTTAAATACCAAACAACTGTGTTTCAGAACGCTACCATTCTAAAATTTGGAATGGTTCAAAAAAACATGCGATTGATAAAAGCAATTCATATGGTGACCTCTTGACTCAGGAGTTTGACAACTTTAAAATTATGCCTATTAAATGCTATATAAAACCCCTCTGTAAAGTTTGAAGGCGATCGGTTTTTTTTTTTTTTTTCATATAATTTGCGCACGCATAGAGGAGCCCGCACCCTTATAATGCTCGGCGATATGCTTCGCACAGCATGGGCGTTAAGCAAAAGGAGGAGAAAATAAGAGATGTATATGAGCTTGTGCCTTGAATGCCTATAGATCATAATGATGTTGAAAGACAGAGCTTGGCAGAGCATTCCACATACGTGTTATGTGGCTAAAGAACGAATCTCTGAACTTAAATGTACGTCCGAAGATAGACTTAAGGGTAAACCGATGAGCATTTAGAGAGCCACGAGTATTGTGGTTGAATTCAAGGAGAGGTAGCATGCAACTGGATATTTCTCTTGAGCACCGCTGGTGGAAGAAGCGATAAAACAGTGACAAGCAGGAAACGTTCCTGCGTTGTTCAAGCGAATCTATTTTCTCGTCACCAATAAGTTTTATCGCACGGTTTTGTATTTTATCTAGCTGATGCAAGGTAGATCAGACGGAGTGAACTATATTTTACACCATGTTAGGAAAACTCAACATTTCGCCACATTTTTTGCGACTATGTGCTGTGCCCCTTACATAAGAAGTGAGATATTACAAAATGCAGCAATTATCGTGGTATAACATTGTTGAGTACCGCGTACAAGATTTTCTCCTCTATCTATAGACTATAAGGATGAGATCTACGAGCGTCGACATCGTAAAGAAAATTAAGTTCGGTAGGCTCCGGTGGACAGGACACCTAGCTAGCATGAGCGAAGAGGATCATGCTCGAAAAGTCCTTTGCGGTAAGATTTATGGAACACGACAGCGAGGCCGGCCAAGTCTACGCTGCACGGATGGCGTACACCAGGACGCCCAGAATTTAGGGATACCAGTTTTTCAGTTTCTTCAATGCAAGTGCCATTTATGGATAATGGCATTGGATTTAAGTTTCGCTTGGATGACAGGAGACAGCATTGGGTTTTGGAGGCGTTAATTTCTACGTAATTGTTTTCTCCCACTTTTAAGATGCTTTCCGGGTCAGAATTTAACGGGCTTAACATACGTAGTTGATTGAGTTTCACAAAAGAAGTGGATGGACATTCCTCAAACATGTTGCAGTTGATGCAGTCCAATACAAATGCTTTATATATAGATCGCAACCTAGATTTTAAGTATGTAGTTTATAAGTGGTTTTTGATTTAAGTATTAATGAAGCTTATAGACCCTAGTCACCTAGCAGTAGGTGTTAAATTCAAGGATACCTTCCCCGATAAGGGGCAACACGGTTATCTTTCGTGGTGTAATAAGTCATAGCCTTATTAGATTTAAACTATGCATGGGGTAACCAGGAATCTGGAAGTCCCACAGCTGGCGCTGGTACGCCAGTGGTATAGGCATCATATATACATGCCTAAACTCCATCGATGGCTGAGATATCTGATCAAGTTATCAGAGGCAGCAGTAGCTTGCTGAGGTGCTTCGAGTTACGACTTTAAGCCACAAAAAGTTCTTTCTAGAACTCATGCATTATGACTACTGGGGAGAGCATGTAAAAAAACGCATCTGAAAGCTTATCCCATTGGGTGATGTGGAAAAGGCTTGGTTAAATAAAAAATTAAAAACCATGAGATTTTTAAAGCATAAAAAGCATCTACTAAAAATTTTAATATATCCGTCCGTGTTTATGTCCCACAGACAACAAGATCTTTGTTTTTTTTTTCTTTCTTTACCAACACGATAGGACTAGCGAAGTCCGAACGGCTGTGTCGGATTATACCTTCATCTAACCACTCGTCTATCTGCCGGTTCACAATTTCCTTTTCTGGAACAGCCAGACGCCTCGCTTTTTGGTACACTGGGACTTCGTCTTGCAGTATTAAGTTCATTTCTATGCATGACTTCGAAACTCTTCTGGAGGAATAAGTTGAAACAATGTCGTAGATGGCATTTTTATAGTTGTCGTTGCCAACCCGCAGGCTGCTCCCATCTGTGTCCACTTCGTAGTCAATCACTCCGATGCTCAAAATATCATTCTCTTCCAGATCATAGGTCTTAGTTCGTTCCACCCTCTCCACATCCATCTTCTTCATGTGCTTGATTCTTCCGTGACTTATCAACAGTTCCACATTCTGCAAAAAATCTCTTCCCAGCATTATCCGATCTGAGATCCAATTGTCCGGAACCACTTGGAACCGAACCCAGTGCCTATCCGGACCAATTCGTACTTCTAAAATACAGGAACCCATTGTTTTCAGGGGGGCGCTACCAAATCCTTTAAGAGTCATTCCTGGTTGATTCACTTTGACTCCCCCAATTTCCTCCACGAACGATTTATGTACAATTGAGACGTCACTTCCATTATCGACGAATGCTTGGTAGGGTTTCTCCGCAACACTAATTGACACATGATTACCGTCCGAGTCAAATCGCTGGACTTTGCGCAAACCTCTAGAATCAATATCTTCCTTTTTCTGGTTCGGGCATTGGGGAGAGATGTGTCCGAACTGGTTGCATCGGAAACACCGTGCCCCCTTAGCCCTATCGGGACAGTTCAACGCCAAGTGCGACGTAGTCCCACAGTTGTGACATCGTTTTGGCACAACGGGGTGTCCGCCATGAGGATAGTTTGAGCTACTAGGCATCATAGTTCTATTGGTCTCAACTCGTTGTTTCGGCATCTGTCGTCGCATCCTCTAGTATACTTCTAAGCTGGATTTTAACTCCTGCAGCGTCGAGGCTTCGTATTATATTGTTTTATTATTACCGTGTCCGGAATCCCATTTATTATGTACTCTATTAGTGAGAATTCATCAACTTCTCCTTCACCACGGATTTGCGACATTGTGTACAAGTATTCTAATAGGGTCTCTGAGAAATTTTTTTTTCTAGACTCCATTTTTTGTGTATTTCGATGCTTGACGTCTTCCTTCCGAACTCCTTTGCTAAAAGAGGCTTCAGTTTGAACCAGTCTGTTACTCCCTGCTTCGCTTTTACCGTAAATTTCGCGGCTCCCTTCAATAGTCTACGCGAGTAGAGATATTTTTGAACATCATTCCACTCACACGATGTTGCAATTTCCTCAAACTCTTTTATCCATTTGGTACAGTTCTTTCCTCCTTCTCCTGAGAATTATTCCAGCGACTCTTCGACGTCTCGGAATACGAAGTTGTTTTTTGTAGTCATCGTGGCTTCTTCGGCTTGCTGGCGGACTTCTTTGCCTTGGTCGTTTGTCTCAGGCTGGTCGTTGCTCGTGTCAGAAAGTTCGTCTTCTTCTTCTTTTATCGTGCCTAATATGTCCACTACCTTTACACTTTCTTCTCCTAACGCACTGCGAACCCGATCCACCAAGTCAGTTTTGATGTTATATCGATAGGACAGGCCTCTTCTCTTAAGAATCGCCTGTAACTGACGGACTGTTAATTTCTGCAGATCGTCACTTTATCCAGTACCCACGTCTCTTCTCCGCACGGATTCACTCTTTACTTTCCTATATCTTATCCTCACTTGTCGTTCTTATCATCTTAACTTGACTCCAACTTCTTTGCTTTATTTTACTCTCTTCACTGTTTTTACTGTCCTAGCTTTATATCACTCTGTTCACTGTCTTTACCTTTTTAGCTTTTTTTCACTCTGTTCACTGCCTTTACCGGCTTAGTTTTATTTAAAAAAAAACTTTTACATTTTAATATTCGCCCGAGAAAAACAAAAAAAAAACAAATTTTCCAAATTTATCCGGTGAAATCCCTGTTGAGCCCCCATGTAGGAAAAAATGCGTTTATTCATTTAAAAGGAACAAAAATAGATTTGTGATTTTATTAACATCATTAATAAAATATAAACAAGATACAAATAAAATATACGATCTAAAACAATAACAATAGTTAGTTAATTAAAATTACACGCGATGACGAACTGCACGACTTGAGCCACGAAAAACTAACTCATAGTCTCTGCTGCAGTCACCGTCCCCGTTGGCTTCACAGCATGTCCCACACATGCTTGCAGCAGTCGGTACCACGTCCACAGCTTGAGAAGTCCTGTCAGCAGTAATCCAATACTGCCTACGCCAATTACGGCGACAATTAGCTTCACTGGTGTCATCGTTTTGCGATAACACCAACCCACGTTGACTCGCTTATATACGTGTATTATGCTGTCAATCACCCTTGTGGTGATTCAACTGTCCTACATCGACAGCTCTACGCTGAAGAAGTTCGACGCTAAACAATTTGGTCGACATTTCAACGACGCAGCAAAACAGGAACGACGGTGACTGCGCAACGAATGACAACAATTTTCTTATTTAATGAAATAAGATACTAGAATATTACGTGAATGCAAAAGATAATCAACAAAATAAATTATCCTACATGTATCAGAGTATAAGTTATATTAAAACAATTTTAAATCTTAAAAAAAAACATTTTTCCAACAATTTTCTTATTTAATGAAATAAGATACCAGAATATTACGTGAATGCAAAAGATAATCAGCAAAATAACTTATCCTACAATTCTATGAGTAATAACTTATCCTACATGTATATTATGTAGAGTATAAATTAAATTAAAACAATTTTAAATCTTTAACAAAAAAAATTTTTCTTGTGGTGCCTCTTTATTATGAATTAAATTTAGAACTAACTTATAATCTAACAGAACATAAACTTTTGCCTAGGTTGTGCTGGGTTTCCCACGCTGTAGTGCAGAGTCGGATTAATGTCGAATGTGTGTGGTGTCGGATGGGTGCGGAATGTGTGTGGTGCCGGATGAGCTCCAGACGACTCGTCAGAAACATGTCTCTGGAGCGTGTTCTAATGAACGCCCACGTTCGATTCTACCGGTCTGATGTGCTGTGGGATTTCTTCTACCCCTATTGTTCTAGGTGTTACGCATTTACGCAGAGTTTTTTGGGCTTATTTCTGCATGCGGTAGGTCAAATATTGTTTCTGTGTTTGGTATTGCCACCGACACTGCTGATTTGATGTTTCTGGTTTTCAGCAATGTGACAAAGGCGATTAGCAAGATTAATATGCAAAAAACGGCTAAGTTGTTGTAATTATTTCGGGTCTTCAGGAGGTTAATGTACTGTGAATTATTAGCATTTAGTTCCTTTATCATTTGGAGTGATAGTACTTCCTCTGCGTCTTTTTTAATAGAGGAAGGTTATAGAACAGCTGGTAATGGTTTGTATGAAGATATTTCAGTTGCCTTAAAAATTTCGTTTTGTACCCTTGACGTATTACGGAAATGAATTATATAGGTTCCATCTAACTTATTCTTATCATCCTTATTTATATCGATGGGTCCGGTATATTGATTTAAAAATAGGATGCGATTTCTGCAAGTGTTGGGATATATTGATTGTTTACTTCCGTACAGTTCGGAGCTCGACTCTTAAGTAGGTGTGGGATGCACTACGAATTGCTAATGTCTATAATATTATTTGTAGGACATACAGATAATCTATGAAAGGTTAGACAGGAGGACAGGACTCCGTACGTTTTTGTATTATAATATATTTTCGTATGGAATTTTGTTAATAGTTTTGCCTTTTTTACGTTGAATTCATGAATTCATTGACGTAAGGCATGCTTTCTTTAACTAGAATTTCTTCAATTTTATTTATTTCTATATTCCAGAGGATGTACGTGTTAACAATATTGGCCTTGGCCCAGTGTATTGCGAATTCTGTGTATATAATTTCTTCTTTTACTAATCCTAGTTTTAGCTCTATAGTTAAGATTAATTCATCCTTAAACTTATCGCTATCACCTATTTGCTTATTTATTTCATTTGTAATGTTAACAATTTCATCAATTTTTTGACAAGCATTTTATTTATAACAATCTGGTTATTATTGTTACATAAGACATTATTTATTTTTTCGGTTATAATATCAAAATTATGCCCATCAGGGCTTCCTGCTTTAAATTTCCGCGCACTGCATAGAAAATCTAGAGACCTTTTAATTTTAGTTTTAGGCATAAGTCTAGTTAAGTGTGTCCGGATTTGGGATATTTCAGTTTTTAGGAATGGTTAATAGGGTTATATATGTTGATGTTTCTAAAAGTAGTTCTTCTAATTCGTCAACTTTTTCTTTATACTGCTTCTACCTGAGCGTCGAACTTGACGAGGTGTAGGGGTTAAGTAAGGTCAAAGATTCTTGGGAATTTTTCCCTAAGATGAGTCCTGAAACTAAAGGGCGCCCGTACTATTGTACCATCTTTCCTTATTCCTCCTACCATATCCTTCATCTACTATCCACATCCACGTACTTACCCCCTGGGCTGGATTAAGGTGTCACGACCCGTGCTGATAATCAGCATCAATTACCCGTTCTTCTTCTATACCGGACGGTAGCACGGTGCAGCTACCGGAAGGGCCCCTGCAATGGTGGGTGGTGGTTTATTCACTGCCGACAAGCGCAGAGCGGCTATTGAAGGGAATTCTTCTACCAGCTGTGGCAGGGTTGTGACACCTCATGGCCCTCCCGCCACATGCAACAACAAAGGAGGTAAAGTCGTACCGACTACTTCACTTGTAGTAATAGTTTGCGACAGCGCGCTCCATCAATGTCGTTCTACAAGGACCGGCGTAATGCTAATCCGACACTGAAGGCCTTAGGAGCAGGACGCCGAGGCAAATCGCCAAGCTTAAATGGTCCCAAGACTTTCTTGATAAGGACAGCAGGAAGACCAGCGGAGACTCTACGTCGAAGTGACAGAGATCGGTGGAAGAGGTCATTCCGGTCTCAAAAGACTCAAGGCACATAGTTCAAACGCCCCTAGTCACTCCACCATTACATCTCAGAGGTCTTTCAGAGACGTCCTAAAAGACAGGATCGTTGTCGCGGTAATTGATCGTAGCGACATAGACGGATTAATCTCTCATGATCGGTGGCAGCAAATTAATGTCAAACTTTCAGGCAGTTTTGCGAGCTTTATGAAAGGTCGGAATGGAACTCCTCATACCACATACGATGGCGGTTGGCATCATGGCCGGATAATGCTAATAGCGTGCGAAAACTCGAGATCTTGTGATCTTTTTCAACTAGCTATTGGCAGTCTTAGGGAGGTTTGGCCGTACCAAGCTCGAGGTTGTTTCAAAGGAGGATATCCATAGCCGACCAAAAGCGCGAACTTGGATTCCCATCGAACCCCCCACTGCTGATGGAATACTCGAAGTCTTACGGCTAAGCAATCCCTCTCTTCCGACGCACGACTGGAAGGTCGCTAACAAAGAGGAGCGTAGGGGCTACCACAGATCCGCGAAAGTTGTGATAAACCAGAAATCCCTTGATCCCCTGGCAAGAACCAAAGGCGTGATTCAGTTTGGATGGAACCACATCACACTTCGGGTCTATAAGAAGGATAAGTTAGAAGCTGGTAAACCACCCACTCATCCCTCGGACTCGGAGTTTCAAGTTCCTGAACCGGGAACATCCGTCACCTTCCCTACGATGGATGACGTTGTTTCCCAAGCTTCGGCTACCCTGTCACAGTCTTCTGTATCCATGGTAGTTGACGATGAACCCCAAGCTTCGGGCAATTCGAGCTTCTCAGCTCGCCTTCAGAGGGGGATGAGCTGGACAACACTGTAGTGGAGGTTTCTCTGCCCAAGAGTAGCAATAATGCTGCGGGTGGTACAGATTAATCTCCAGCACTCCAAAAAGGCTTCGGGCTCCCTTCTACTCCATATTTGTAAATACGGAGAAGATACAGTCCTGATTGAAGAGCCTTGAGTTGTTAACAACCAAGTTGGTGGCAGACAAAGTTAAACCTAGATCCTGCATATTAGTGAAAAATAGTCTCAATGTATTCTTACTCCCTAATTTTAGCTACCGTGATACCACCGCAGTGAAGCTGGAGACTGCCAAGGGTGCATGTTTGATGGCAATGGAACCAACGTTCATTACCAAAAATAGAGGTCCTAGACATCACCCTTGTCTCCGGCTCAATACATCACAAAATTCTAAACTGGAAGGTTTCGGCTGAGTACTCTTTCTCAAATCACCGTTACTTTTAGTTTAGTCTGGACGATGAGCCACCTTGCCAATCAGTATTCAGAAATGATCACAAAACCGATACGTTTAGACGTCATCTTAACAATGGGACTAGTTATCCTTCCACTAACTTTTTTGAGCTTGACAATAAGGTCAAGGAACTCACCTTGGCCTTAAATAGAGCAATGTCCGCTTCCTGTCCTCTTATTCTACCTAGGGGTAAGAAGCAACCATACTGGTGGAACACTGACCTAGGCCAATTTAGGAAAAGCTGCAGGAAGCTTTTCAACGTCGCCAAGTTCTCAGCAACAGAGACCGACTGGGATGCCTACAAAGAATCCCTTAATCCCTTAAACTGTATAAAAAAGAATTGAGGAAACCCAAGCGCGCATCCTGGAGACTCTTCTGCGGCAGAATGGAAGAGGCTTCGGAAGCATCAAGGCTCAGGAACATTCTCTCAACTAATCCAATAATGCCTAGCTGTTTGAAAAAAGCTGCATATGAAGAGCTCTGCATACGCTAGTACGTTCCCTTCATTACAATGAACACTCAATGGTGGTTTTCCTGGACATAGAAGGCGCTTTTTACAACGTCAAAACATCCGCGATAACGGATGCGCTGTCGAATTTGGGGGTGACCGACTTACTGGGTGAACTGATTGATCTTCTACTCACAAGTAGGATCATAAATTCAAGACTTTGTTTGTCGTCTGCCAAAAGATTTGTCAGCACAGGCACCCCGCAAGGAGGTGTCCTGTCCCCACTTCTTTGGAACCTGGTGGTGAATGAGCTGCTGGTTCGCCTGAGGGGACTACGTTGCCATAGCCGTCTCAGGAAAGCACCCACACACCTTGAACGAACTTCTGCAGGATGCTCTAAATAAGCTAATAAGCTGGGCAGATCATTGTGGTCTAAGGATAAATCCCCCAAAACCGAACTTTTCCTCTTTACGAGGAAGTACAAAATCCCACTCGTCCATACTCCGTCCATCAACGGCACAAGCTTGACTTTCTCCGATAAGGCCAAATATCTTGGTATTATTCTGAATAGGAAGCTGAGCTGGAAACCAAACATACAAGAAAGAGTCCGTAAAGCCACAGTGGCACTCTTCTCAAGCTGTTTAGTGGACTGCATTAGATAAAGCGACCAATCGCTTTGATGTCAATTCGTGCTTTAACCAAAAGAGGTTTCAAGGTTGTGTTTGAAGTGTTGTGTTTGGATATGGCGTACATTATTTTCAAAGGTGAAATACAATTTGTTGGACAAGTGAATGGAAAATTATATGAAGTTAATTTTCAAGTTCAACCGAATGTGTTTGCTCAGGACCTATGGCATTTCCGCTTGGGGCTTTTGAATGTATTCGACATGAACAGAATGATTAAATACAATATGATTATTAGTATTGAAAATGTTGAGGTTAAAACTGATGAAAAAATTTGTGAGTTATGTGTCGTCAGTAAACATGCACGCTCATCATTTCCGAGAAATAAAAATGGTCGTTCAAGTCGAATTTTGGAATTAGTTCATAGTGACGTTTGCGGTCCGATTTCGCAGCCTACTTGGGATGGATTGAGATATTTCGTCACATTTACGGATGATTATTCGCAAGCATCAACAATATTTTTCATTGAAAAGAAAAGTGAAGTTTGTGATAAATTCAAACAATATGTATCAATGGTTGAATCATTACACGGTTGTAAAGTTGCAAAATTTAAAGTGGATAATGGCGGTGAATACACATCAAGGGAATTTAAGGGATTCTGCGCGAACAAAGGAATTCAGATTATGTATACCGTTACATATAATCCTGAAATGAATGCTGTAGTTGAAAGATTAAATCGAACATTGCAAGAGAAGGCATTGTGTATGTTGACATCGAGTGGTATGGATCGGCGTTTTTGGAATGAAGCAGTTTTGGCTGCAAATTATATTAAAAATCGATCACCAACGGCAGCATATGGTAAACACTTTATTACCAAAACACCGGCTGAAATTTGGTTTGGTTCAAAGCCAGATTTGTCACATATTAAAATATTTGGTTCGATTTGCTACAATTATATCCCGACTGAAAATCGCAAGAAATTTGAGTCGAAGTCAACGAAATGTTTGTTTCTCGGATATGCGGCATCGCATGGTTTATGGAATTTTGAAAGCAACAAATTAATTATTGGTCGTAATGTTGTTTTTGACGAGAAATCTTTGTTGAATCGAAACAAAATGGTGGTTATAAATTCAGAGGCGGAAGCTGACGCTGAGGATGGTGACTTATTTCCCTTTAATGAGTCAAAGGCCAGTGAGCAATTCTCTAATGTTGATGATACATCTTTTAACCACGGTACAAATTTGGATGATACCGGTGACATCGAAGATAATGTCCTCAGTACTAGATATAGTGCTGGTAACTCCAAAGATAATGTCCACAGTATTAAGGATAATACTGGTAACTCCAAAGATAATGTCCACAGTATTAAGGATAAAATTGGTAACTCCAAAGAGAATGTCCACAGTACTAATGAGGAAGGTACTGGTAACAGCAATGAAAATCTCCACAGTATTGAACAGGAGAATGCTGGTAACTTCAAAGAAAATGTCAACAGTGCTAATAAGGATTGCACTGGTAACAACAGTAATGTTCGTCGAGGTTCCAGAGAATCGAAGAAGCCACAAAAATTTGGTGAATGGGTGCAGCCAGCAAAGTACAATCAGTAGGATGATGCTACTTTTGCATTATGTGCTGAAGAATTTGTTCAAAATGATCCGATTTCGATTGCTGATGCTAAACAACCTGATGATTGGCTAATGTGGAAAAATGCCATCAACGATGAATACACATCTCTCATGAAAAACAATACTTGGGATTTGTGCGAATTGCCTCCAGGAAGAAAGGCAATTACTTCCAAATGTGTTTTTAAGATGAAATGTAAAGCTAATGGTGATTTCGACAAATACAAGGCAAGATTGGTTGCCCGTGGATTCAATCAAGAAAAAGGGTTTGAATACAACGAGACGTATTCTCCCACAGCTAAATTAACAACATTTAACGGGTGTTTTTTTAAGAGGTTGCCGATTATTTTTTTGAATAAAACACATATAAAATTATGAAATGACCAAAATTTTTTTTTATTTGGTAGATAATTTTTTGGCATTTAACATTTAAACACAATTTCTGGCATATGGCTACCACGACTATTTTTCACAAATGTCATTCTGGAGGTCCAATTTTCCAGCACTTTTTCAAGCATTTGAGGGCGTATGTCAGCAATGACACGTTGAATATTGGTTTCCAAAGCGTCAATCGATTGAGGTTTATCCACATAAACCAATGACTTCACGTATCCACACAAAAAGTAATCGAGTGGCGTCAAATCGCACGAACGCGGAGGCCAATTCACCGGACCATTTCTCGAAATAATGTTGTCGTTGAAAGTTTCTTTCAATAAGTCGATTGTTTCACGTGCTGTATGGCAAGTGGCACCATCTTGTTGAAACCACATTTCATCCATATCCATATCTTCAAGATTTGACAACAAAAACTCATTTAACATGGTTCTGTATCGATTTCCATTCACGGTAACGCGTCGTCCTTCCTCATTTTTAAAGAAATATGGACCGATGATCCCACCAGCCCATAGACCGCACCAAACAGTACATTTATCAGGATGCATTGGTAATTCTTGAACGGCGTGTGGATTATCTTTGCTCCAAATGCGACAATTTTGTTTGTTGACGTATCCATTTAACAAAAAATGCGCCTCATCACTGAAGAGAATTTTACGGTAAAAAAATGGATCTTCGTTCAATTGATTTAACGACCAATCACTGAATTCACGGCGCAAACGATGGTCGTGTGGCTTTAATTCTTGCACCAATTGAATTTTGTATGGCACCAAACCCAAATCTTTACGTAAAATTTTCCATAAAGTCGATGGACAAAGTCCAATTTGCTGAGCACGACGACGAATCGATAAATTGTCGTTTTCTTCGACACTGGCCTCAACGACAGCAATATTTTCTTCTGTACGAACTCTTCTCATTCTTTTTTATTTGGTAGATAATTTTTTGGCATTTAACATTTAAACGCAATTTCTGGCATATGGCTACCACGACTATTTTTCACAAATGTCATTCTGGAGGTCCAATTTTCCAGCACTTTTTCAAGCATTTGAGGGCGTATGTCAGCAATGACACGTTGAATATTGGTTTCCAAAGCGTCAATCGATTGAGGTTTATCCACATAAACCAATGACTTCACGTATCCCCACAAAAAGTAATCGAGTGGCGTCAAATCGCACGAACGCGGAGGCCAATTCACCGGACCATTTCTCGAAATAATGTTGTCGTTGAAAGTTTCTTTCAATAAGTCGATTGTTTCACGTGCTGTATGGCAAGTGGCACCATCTTGTTGAAACCACATTTCATCCATATCCATATCTTCAAGATTTGACAACAAAAACTCATTTAACATGGTTCTGTATCGATTTCCATTCACGGTAACGCGTCGTCCTTCCTCATTTTTAAAGAAATATGGACCGATGATCCCACCAGCCCATAGACCGCACCAAACAGTACATTTATCAGGATGCATTGGTAATTCTTGAACGGCGTGTGGATTATCTTTGCTCCAAATGCGACAATTTTGTTTGTTGACGTATCCATTTAACAAAAAATGCGCCTCATCACTGAAGAGAATTTTACGGTAAAAAAATGGATCTTCGTTCAATTGATTTAACGACCAATCACTGAATTCACGGCGCAAACGATGGTCGTGTGGCTTTAATTCTTGCACCAATTGAATTTTGTATGGCACCAAACCCAAATCTTTACGTAAAATTTTCCATAAAGTCGATGGACAAAATTTGCTGAGCACGACGACGAATCGATAAATTGTCGTTTTCTTCGACACTGGCCTCAACGACAGCAATATTTTCTTCTGTACGAACTCTTCTCATTCTTTTTTATTTGGTAGATAATTTTTTGGCATTTAACATTTAAACACAATTTCTGGCATATGGCTACCACGACTATTTTTCACAAATGTCATTCTGGAGGTCCAATTTTCCAGCACTTTTTCAAGCATTTGAGGGCGTATGTCAGCAATGACACGTTGAATATTGGTTTCCAAAGCGTCAATCGATTGAGGTTTATCCACATAAACCAATGACTTCACGTATCCCCACAAAAAGTAATCGAGTGGCGTCAAATCGCACGAACGCGGAGGCCAATTCACCGGACCATTTCTCGAAATAATGTTGTCGTTGAAAGTTTCTTTCAATAAGTCGATTGTTTCACGTGCTGTATGGCAAGTGGCACCATCTTGTTGAAACCACATTTCATCCATATCCATATCTTCAAGATTTGACAACAAAAACTCATTTAACATGGTTCTGTATCGATTTCCATTCACGGTAACGCGTCGTCCTTCCTCATTTTTAAAGAAATATGGACCGATGATCCCACCAGCCCATAGACCGCACCAAACAGTACATTTATCAGGATGCATTGGTAATTCTTGAACGGCGTGTGGATTATCTTTGCTCCAAATGCGACAATTTTGTTTGTTGACGTATCCATTTAACAAAAAATGCGCCTCATCACTGAAGAGAATTTTACGGTAAAAAAATGGATCTTCGTTCAATTGATTTAACGACCAATCACTGAATTCACGGCGCAAACGATGGTCGTGTGGCTTTAATTCTTGCACCAATTGAATTTTGTATGGCACCAAACCCAAATCTTTACGTAAAATTTTCCATAAAGTCGATGGACAAAATTTGCTGAGCACGACGACGAATCGATAAATTGTCGTTTTCTTCGACACTGGCCTCAACGACAGCAATATTTTCTTCTGTACGAACTCTTCTCATTCTTGTCGGTGGCTTGGCATCCAAAAGAGTGAATGTAGACCGAAATTTGGTAATTACGTTCTTTATGGTGGTCTCTGACGGACGATTATGTGCACCATAAAATTCACGAAGTGCTCTATAAACATTTTTAATTGAACACTGATTTTGAAAATAAATTTCCACGATTTGAAAACGTTGTTCTGGAGTTAACCTATTCATAATGATTTGCCAAACAATACTGAGTAGAAATGCCACTTTGAGCTGTCAAAACAACTGTCATAAAATAAAACGACATCTATCGGAAAAACAAACCTCCTTAAAAAACACCCTTTTGCTACTCCGATGGAAACGAATATTGATTTGATTAAGGACACCAAAGTTGATTGTGATGATGTTCCGTATCGTGAACTGATTGGCTGTTTAACATATGCGACAATTACTACGAGACCTGATTTGTGCGCATCATCAAAATATTTTAGCCGATTTCAAAGTTGTTTCAAAAAGGAACACTTTATTCATGCAAAGAGAGTTCTTCGATACATTCAATCAACATTAAATTTATTAAATTGGTTGGATATACTGACTCGGACTGGGCAGGTGACAATAATGATCGAAAGTCAATATCCGTTTATGTGTTCAAAGTATTTGGTAATACGGTGAGCTGGGCATCACGTAAACAAGCAACATTTAGCTTGTCATCAACCGAGGCAGAATACATATCATTGGGTCAAGGTATTTGCGAAGCAAAATGGCTTCGATCGCTGTTGAGCGAAATTGGTGTTGAATGCAAATCGCCTACGATTATTCGCGTAGATAATCAATCGTGCATTCGAGTTACTCAGGAATCCAGAGACCACAAAAATTTAATTTCATCCGTGAGGCTGTTCAAAAAAAGGAAGTAATGCTGGAATACATCCCAACTGGTGACCAGACAGCAGATATTATGACGAAGGGTCGGGTCTTGGCAAAAATCTCTTCACAAAAAATCGTATAGATTTTTTTTTTATATAATTTGCGCACGCTTCAAGGGGTTCCACCCCTATAATGCTCGGCTATATGCTTGGCACAGCGTGGGCGTTAAGGAAGAGGAAGAAGAGGAGAAAAGAGGAGTTGTCTATGAGCTTGTGTTTTGAATATCTGTGGATCATAGTGACGTGGGAAGACAGAGCTTGGCAGAGCATTTCACATACGTGTTGTACGGCTGAAGAACGAATCCCTGAGTTTAGCGAAAAAATTCGTTCTCAGCCCACGTATGATGCTGAGATCCACTCTGAAATTACACACCACTACAGAAACACAAACACACAAAACACAACTAATCGCTTCTTTTAACCGAATTGGGAAGAGTATGTCTCAAATTTGATTTAAATGTTAATAACAATATTTTATGTACTCATTGAATTAAGAGGCGGTATTGAAATATGTAATTCATTTCGTTAAATTAGTATTGCAATTGTTAGTTGTCATGACATATTCTGATACGACGCTATATTCATTTATATTCTTATCAACTTCACGTCTTGTTAGAACGTCGTGCTATGCACACGTTGTTTTGATTACTCATACATTTATTTTATCATAATAAATATTTCTTTTAGTATAACACGTCTACGCTTTGTTTTATTTCTATAACTAAAGTTAATATATTGCGCTTCAACGAGTAGGCGTGGGATTTTCTAGATCCTTGTGGTATCAAAACAGACCTCCTTGGTCTAAGTGTGTCGGTTTTGAATGACGGCCACTTCCACCTATCCTAACATAACATTATCTTTTCATTTAAGAAAAGAATTTTACTATTTTTTAACTTTATATATTCCAAGATTAATGTTAACTAATTTCACAAATATCAACGCAACTCTGCAAAGGCACGTCCTCTTCGTTAATGTTCTCTTCTATAACTGCTGTGTCATTTGTGTTTTCTCTGCGATTCGCCTTTGTTGGTGTTGCCATCTTTCCATTCTCACGCGTTACAGACTCGTCCATCTTGACCTCTTCGGCGTCCTCGTCGAGATCAGCATCTATGGTAATCCACTTTTTTATCCTATCTGCCGCACACACCGATAAGTATGGTTTTTGATTTCGTGGAGGAAATGGAATGTCTGCTACTTGATATCTGTCATGCGGGAGGACGGCAGTCTCTTTAAAGGGTCCTTTGTATTTTGGTTCTAATTTTCGAGACACTCCAGACGCGGCAATAGCATCATTAAGCAGCATAACTAGATCACCTAATGAATATATTTTGGCCTTTTTATATTTTGAATCATGACGAGATTGTTGTCGTATCTGGATATTTTTGTTGGCTTCCGCTCCCTCTCTTCAAATTTCGGTTACGTTTTGATCTTTTTGATTTAGGTCCACAGCAATCGTCAATAGATCGGGCCAAGGTTCTCTGGGGAAGTACCCCATTAACATCAGGTGTGTGAACTATTCCATTCATCATCTTCTGGATTTACAAGGCCGAACGGCATCGTTAGGAACTCGTACAATCCATCTGGGGTAATGAATGCGGTGTACCGAGTATGCTCTGCCGGTAGTACCCGGAAGCCAGGTCCAGTACGCTGAAGTATTTGTACACAGATAATTTATTTAATTGCTCTTCGATTATTGGTAACGGGAACTTTATCTTTTTGGTTAGTTTATTAAGCCACACACATCATGTCCTCCCCATTTTTATTCTTGACAAGAATAACCGGGGAAGCAAAGTCTGATTGAGATTCTTTGATGATGCCGCACTCTTGCAGTTCTGTGATAATTGATGCAAGGTTTTCTCTTTTGTCATATGGTACTTTGTACGGTTGAAACACGACGGTTCCTTCCTTTTCCAGCTCAATTTCCATTGTGGCTAGGCCCCGCTAGCCTGGATATCCGTTTTCATAATCTGTGGTTTAGAGTTGTTTACTTGTTTGATGGTAAGAGTTTCCTCGCTTTTATTTAAATCGCAGATTGGGCCATCGAGAATGTCCTTACTAATCAATACATCATCCGAAAGCCATTCGTGGTCAACTATAACTGCGCGAACAGGAAAACTGGCGTCGTCTATTTGAATGACACAAGACACACTCCCAATACATTGGCACTTACTGCCGCCAAAGCCATGTAAAATAGTGTTGCATTTGTCTAAAGGCCTGTTCATATTTATCGTAACCGACTAAGAAAGTATTGAGCACTCGCTTCCTGAGTCAAGTATGGCAGCGTATCGTTTGCCATCTATGGTCACATCTTTGTGATAACAGTTAACTCTATTCTCATTTTGGATGACGTTAACGGGGTAGTGCTTCTCAATTCTTTTTGTTTTAGTAGGTGTACGAGATGTGTTATCATGACTAGCCGTCCATTGTCTCTTTCTGGGCTGCGTGTACTGCCTCGCAAAATGTCCCGACTGGTTGCAGTTATAGCAGCTGATTGAGTTCCTTTGCAACAGTGAACGTCGTGGTTGCCAATTAGTCTGTCCACTAGTTGGTTGGCGATTGTTGTAATTTGTGCTAGGTTTGGGAGCTCCCATAGACGGCTTTGGACGTGAGTTTGTTCGGATGATGCTATACCATTTTATTTTTTCAATAAGTTCTTTCTGGGCTGCGTGCACTGCCTCGCAAAATGTCCCGACTGGTTGCAGTTATAGCAGCTGATTGAGTTCCTTTGCAACAGTGAACGTCGTGGTTGCCAATTAGTCTGTCCACTAGTTGGTTGGCGATTGTTGTAATTTGTGCTAGGTTTGGGAGCTCCCATAGACGGCTTTGGACGTGAGTTTGTTCGGGTGATGCTATACCATTTTATTTTTTCAATAAGTTCGGATATGTTCTTATAATCGCCGGCAGCTAAATTTGAACTCATCTGGTGATCGTTCAGTCCATTGAGGATATATTGTACGATAGTCTTGTCACTGAGCTGAATTCTTTTACCTAGCATATTAACTTCGTAACAATAGCATTCTATGGTTTCATGTGGTCTCTTTTCTGATGAGTTCTTCGTGGATCTCCACCTCGCTGTACTCGTGCGGAAAGTTTTCCTTTAGCCCCATCGCGAGCTGATCCCATGTGGTCGTTGTTTCTTGCGTTGTGTCCCACCAGTACCGCGCTGGGCCATGCATTTTTGAAGCTGACGCCATTAATAATAGTTGCTCGTCCCAGTTATATATTTTGGAGAGGCATTCCACGCGTTCTACCCAACTACGCACAGTCATTGACGAAATCTCTCATGGATGGAACATGGATGGGCAGCACATCAGCGATTTCTTTGATACTGCAAGCCACTTTGGGAACTCTTTAAACACTATTATTAGGTGGTTGTCTTGCCCCAAGCTGGTTAAGATTCTTAGATAGTTCCCATTCTTTGCGGATCAGCGCTCATTCCATTTCAATGAGATCTTTTTCACGCTTAATTATGTCCCTTTCTCTCTTTCGCATTGCTTCATCGCTCATAAAAGTAGGAATAACAGAGCTTGCCGTATCATTGTGCACTTCTTGTGGTCCAACCTCCCGAGGTACCTGGGTGGTCACGTCTGTTAGTATATCATTTGTGTTTGTGTCGACCTGAGATATTGCAAGTTCCGCTTGAGCTTCGTTGTAGCATAGCATTCTATCAAGTAGCACTTTCTTCGAACCACGGATTGACAAATTTCTGTTTTTTAGCTCTGTTTGGAACTGCTTGACTGTCATTCCCTCCATGTCAATCTACAAAATTAATTAATTTTCAGTTAAATAATTAACAACCACTAGATAATATGCGCTTGGTTATAATCCTTAAGATCGCAATAATTCCATTCGCAATGAATGTTCAAAGTTCAAACATTAATAGATCGAAGGGATTATTTAGTTTAGTTAAGTTTAACTATTTATTTCATTATGGTTAACATACACACATATCACGTTCCGTGAATGCATTACTGAATACTCAGAGCATGGTCCTCAAACCTTTAATAAGACGACGCACATCAGAACACTAAATACGACATGTCATAACATGTTTCGTTCCTTTGTGTCTGCGATACATGTACCAAAAACAGGCAATACCTACACAACTGCGATTTCGTTTATCGAAAACTCAGTGCCACGTATCCCTGTCCTTTTTTTTTCTCTCTTTGGTCTCTAGAAAAGCTGTTTCGTATACCGAAAACCCATTTTCACCGATGCCGTAGTGGTTTTCTGTGTCGACTTTCTGGCAGCACTATTCTCTATTTTACGACGCAACAGATTTTCTCATTCGCCGAATATATATATATATATATATATATATATGGCATGATCAAGGAACAACTTCAATGAGGAATACCATTCTGTGAACCAAAACATGCTCTGAGTGCAGTCAATGTCGCCGCACTTTACAACCAAATCATATAATTCAAAACACAAAATCCACTTGGGCATACTTAGCTTTTATGTGTAACACAGGTTCAGATCCCACTTCTGATCTTTAGCTTTATATATTCCAAGATTAATGTTAACTAATTTCACAAATAGAAAAGTAAGTATAATAAGAAAATTCAAACTGCATGTGTATCAACGCAGCTCTGCAAAGGCACGCCATCTTCGTTAATCTTCTCTTCTATAACTGGAGTGGGATTATGCACAAAAGGCGACACAAAACGACAAAAGTAAAAGGCGAGAAAATTGAGCAACTATGGATTTAGCTGTCATATTGTGCTTTTGTTGTTGTTTGATGATGATGATGATGGATGACATTTTATGTTGTGATATTGTGTTGTGAATTTGAGAATAATAAAAATATTTACATAAATTAAAATTTAAAAATGGATAATTTGCCAATTGCGGTTTTTTTTGATAAAAAAAATAATATGAGAATAATCCGGTCTCGCCTTAGGGACGAATTAAACCCTTTTGACATCGACGATACAAGGTATATAATTTTAATAGTATACACATATGTATGTTATTTATTTATATATTTAATTAAGTCAATATTTTATTCAAAGATTCCAGGAACTTTACCGATTACCGAAAGGTTTATTAATTAATTTAATAAATAGTTTGGAAGAATATTTTCCAACCACTATATGTCATACGGCAATACCGTGCCACTTGCAAGTTTTAGCGGCAGTTAATTACTTTGCCACCGGTGGATATGGATATGGATATAATGGTCTTTGATGGCCCAATTGCATTCAATTCTCTTTGAATATCCTCCCAAACACTTTGGGTCAATTGTGTCCCTTGAGCCGACTTGAATCTCCCGTTAATTAATTCAAAATTTTCCTCCATTAAATTTATCATAGTTCTTTTTTGTTGTTTAGTAATTCTTTCCATTTTTGTTAAATAATAAATAATACATATATGCATACTGAAATAGTAATTATAAATATGATAAATTAAATAAAAATAAAAATGTATATTATCACTATTATCTTACCGACAACCAATTCAAATAAAAAAAAAATTTTGACGTTTATTTCGAAAAACAAAACAAAAAACTTCTCGCTCTACTTCTCACTATGCTTTATACATGGACGAAAAAAAGGCGAGAACAAGTGTCTACTCGCCTAGTGCATAATCGGTATTTCTCGCCTTTAGCTAAAAGTCGCTAATTTGGACAAAAGAATTTTACTCTTTTTTTTAAGTGTCTCTTCCCGACTGCGCCAGGTTAGTGTTGAGAGATTCAACTTTATTGATGGATAGTTTGATTAAGACTATGTAGGTAGAATAACATACATTTTCTCCAACAACTATGTCGCCATAAAGAGGCATATGCGTACGTGACTTTTAATACAAAAAGTGTTTGCTGATTGGACGCATTTTATGTTCGGTCCGCAAGTTCATCACAAGATAATCGCGATATTGTTTTTATTTATTTGCACGATCATTGTTGCAAGGTCATTTTATTGTTGCAGGATGATTGTGCTTATGGTTTTTTTATTGTTGTAATCTTCGTGTGCACGATCATTGTTTCAAGATCATTTCATTGCTGCGAGATTATCACGCACAATATTTTATGTATAAGTGGAGGGTGATGTCATCCTAGAACCCATGTATAACAATATATAGTCTTTGGAATGGTCTCTAGGTCAAGGTTTGTGGACTCATCGGAGGTCTATGTACTTGTCCTATTTTTACTTTTATTACACTTACATGTATCATAGTCCTTAATAAAATTGATTACGTCTATTGTCATTCCAGGCCAAAAGTATCTCTGTCGTAACTTATAAATAGTCTTATGGATGTCCCATGTCCCGCAGCTGGAGAATCATGAGCCGATCTCATAAGACTCTTCCTCAACTCAGACGCTACCCAGAGTAATGAAGTTCAATGGAGAAATTGAATGGTTGCGATCGGAACAAAGGCATATATTTGAACGCGCAAACTCTTCATTCGGTTCATCTATTCATCTGATCAAGCGCGTTAGCTCTTTCGAGCAACTTTCTTGTTCGTTGCCTAGTTTGCGTTCCAGGCCCCAGACTACATTTCGGAATAGCCGCGGTTAATTTGGTGGGATTACTCATTAAACTCCTTTTGCTTTCTTTCTGACTTAATAAATAAGTGTAATAATAAAAAAATCGGAATTCTGATTTTGCGTTTTAAAAATAACCTAATAAGGAAGTTCTTCGCAAATCTACGACAGGCACCCATGATTGTGTCCAAAGTTCTGGTCTCAAATAGTCAGTATTAGTCACGACAGTCGAATTACAGTTTGTTTCCTTAATGCTTATGTGGTATGTCGTTAATCGATAGTAGAGGTTTCTTCACATCCCGGCAGATCGCAACTCAGAGTACTGGCATGTAGCCTCTATGCTGAGGCCGATCTGCTAAGATTAGGAACAACCTCCACTGAAATGCGAAGGGAATGGTGAGCTCATGTTTACTCTTACTAATCGTATCCATCGTACCGGATGCTCGCTGCACCCTTCTCGTTTTCATGTTTATTTGGTGGCCAAGCCGATTAGAGACTGGCTCCGAAACCACTGCTCCAACCAAATATTGATATCGACTTTTTTGAACTCCAAACGAGTTAACACCACAAAATTCAGGATTTATTAAAATCCATGAATCGGAATTGCAAACTCGTTTGGAGAGCAGATCCCAGCCACTCACCATGACAACGACGTCTACTCGCTCATAGTTTTGACACTAGCAGCAAAATAAATTTTTGAAATAATTAAAAAAAATTTTCGTTTTTTCTTTTTTCATTTTAATTAAAAATTTGTTCTTTTTTTCCATTATTTCGGGTTGTGTACTGTATCATTCAATATTTATTGTTGTGTTTATTTGTTATCGCTGGAGTTTAAAGTTATTTGGTCTTGGCAAGTCGTCTCTTCAGCTTTAAAAATCATCCCTTGGCTAGCAAAGGAGGACATTTTGTCGGTCGGTCAACAGAAACAACTTTCAACTTTCTTAACAAGACCAAATTGGACTTTTATACAAGTATTTACTTAAGTTGAATTTTTGGAAAGCCTATCGGCTCACTGATTTTTCGTGACTGTTTCGTTTGTAAGGCCTGGTACTACAAGCGAATTCGTTGCGATTTTCTGTTGGACTGTTGTCTTTTAAAAAAATCTTCTTATTGTTGTAATTTTTAATTGTGTTTATTTTAATTTATTTAACATATTTTTTCGTGTATTTCGTTTTTTTTTACATTGTGAAATGAATTCTTATTTTGAAATTCATTCCACTAATATTCGCGGCTTAAAGGGTAATTTTAATTCCGTCGTAGCGCATCTTCACGCGAATAAACCTGCGGTTCTTAGTTTAAGTGAAACGCAGGTTTCTTTTACGGGTACCCCTAATGATTTATTCAATGTTTATTTGTTCCCTTTATCGTAGTCCTAATTTTTCACCTGATGACACTATTATTGAATTTGATAATTTATCGGAAACTATTGACAAGATTTACGAATCGTCACCAACTTCAGAATTAGTAGTCTAGGGAGATTTTAATGTCCATAATGATTCAGACTATTTTCAGATACCAATCTTCTAACACAACTCGTCGATAAGCCAACTGAATATCCCGATACAACTAGTCAATCACCTCACCTATTAGATTTATTTCTAACTTCTATGCCAGATAAATATTCAATTGATTTATCTGCTCCATTAGGTCTTTCCGATCACGCTCCGGTATTAGCCAAATTTTCAATAATCCCAACCCTTGTAAAGTCAACAACTAAAAGGCTTCAAAAATGCTAACTGGGAGCTCCTGAATCAATTTTTTAGCTCATTTGATTGGTCAACCTGCTTTTCCAACAATAATGCTGGTGAAGCATCTCAACTGATCACATCAACCATTCTGCTAGGAATGAAAAATTTCATTCCTTCCTCCTTTAAGAAAAGCAATATTCGTAAGAATAAGTGGTTTAATGATAACTGCAGGTCAGCAGTCGCGAGTAAAAAATCAGCCCATTTGGACTACGTTTATTGCCCATCCGTAGAAAACCTTGTTAAGTTTAGAATAGCCAGAAACAGAGCTAACGCTATAATTAACAGGTCCAAAATAATAAATGACCAAAAGATTCGAGATAGCATGCGCAAATTTTTAGATTCTAATTCAAACATTAAAAACTTTTGGTAATTTGCAGCAATGGTTAAAAGAAACTTTGCAGAAAAGACTTCTTCTGGAACAGACTTTATTCCATAATGGTATTCTTTATAAAACTGATATTCAGAAAGCCAATCTCTTAGCTTCGCATTTTGCTAGTGCGTCAACCCTTCCATTTTCTAACCAAAGTCCACCAATTCTTCCGAATGTTGGCCCAGGTATTTCTTCAATTTATTTCCGTTGTCGGGTTGTTTCCAAAATTCTTAAAGAACTTGACCCCAATAAAGCAACTGGACCCGACGGTATTCCACCATTATTATTGAAAAGATGTCATCTTACTTTGTCAGTTTTATCAAAAGTAATGGAATTTATCATTAATTTCAAACTAATGAGCTATCTGGATTCGAATGCTCTTTTATCCGATGTTCAGTATGGATTTCGAAAAAATCGATCTTCAGGTGAACTAATGACTCATGGTTGGGAGCGAAGCATTGAAAATCTAGGCGAATTAAGCGTTGTGTCCTTGGATATTTCTAAGGGTTTTGATAGAGTTTGGCATATTTGTCTTATTAATAAGATTCGTGCGCTCAACTAACACCCCTCTCTCATTACATGGATTGAGGATTATTTATGGAACCGCAAAATAAAAGTGGTATTGAATGGTTTTTCCTCATCTTTGCATGAGATCAATGCTAGCGTTCCTCAAGGGTCATCCTTATCGCCTACATTATTCTTAATATATATCAATGACTTGTTGTCTTCTACAACATGTGATATCCACTCATTTGCTGATGATACGACGTTATCGGCTTCCATGGAGTTTGTTAGTCAAAAAGAATGCAATTCTCGCTTGATTGGTTCGCGTGAATTAATGAATTCGACAATTCTGTCGAACATTCAAGTCATTCTTGATTGGGGCAGATCTACTAGGGTGGAATTTAACCCTAATAAATTCCAGGCTTGTCTTTTTTCTAAAAAGGCACTTCAACATTACGTACCACCAGTAATAAATGGTGCCACTATTCCAGATCAGTTTCACTTAAGATGTTAGGTTTGAAAGTTTCTAGTGAACTTTTCTGGAAGGAACATATTTATGAAATATCAAAAAGAGCGAGCCAATGCTTGGGCTTTATAAGACGTTGTAACTTTTACTTCAGCCCCTCTGAAGTATTAGGATTATATAAATCTTTTGTTAGACCAATTTTAGAATTTTATTCATATGTATGGGGTGGGGCTCCAAAATCGCATTTGGTTTATATTGATGGAATTCAAAATAGAGTTATCCGTTTGATAAACGATGTAACCATTACTTCATCTATTGATTCTTTGGAGCATAGACGTAATGTTGGAGCTTTATCTGTTTTTTACAAATTTTACAACGGTAGATGTTCTTCAGAAACCCGTTCTCTATTCCCAGATCCTTTTGTCAGCAACGTTAACACTCGTTGGAGGTCTAATCAACATAGATTTGCCTTAAAACCGTTCTCATGTAGAACCCAACACTTCAAATCGTCCTTTTATCCGAGAGTGACTTCGATGTGGAATCAATTGGTCGACTCCGTATTTCCCGAATCTTATAATTTACAGGCCTTCAAAATAGCTGTCAACAACGACCGTAGTGTTCATTAGAGGATACGATTATTTTATATAAAAAAAATTATTATTGATTGTATTTTTTGTAGTATTTATAATATTTGTTGTTTATTTTGTAATATTTATTTTTTATAAAGGGCATAGCCCAACTTATTGCCGTGACGAAAGTCATTAATAATTGTCTTGGTCGGTTCTGGTAAATTTCTTTTAAATGTTTCGAGAGCTATTCTCTGATTTGATTTTGTTATTTCCTCTATTACCTACCAATCAATAGGTGTACATTTTTAATTCTACATAAATAATTATTCGATTGTAAAAATCTTCTATAGTAGACTTCACTCTGCAAGTTTTGAAGAAGGTCTAGTAGAGTGTCTATAGGAACCTTTTCCCCAAAATTGTTAATTAGGATTTCTTTTATGTAATCCCAACTTTCTACCCGTCCGTGTCTTTGTATGACACTCCTAGCATTACCCGTAATTTTATCACGAATATACCCAGTAAGAACAGTTTTATTAAAACTATTAAACGTTTCTACCGTAGGAATTAACTTATCTATTTTATCTATAAATTCTAATAATTCTTCTCGATTTCCATTTTGAATGAATTCTAATAAAATTTTAAATTTTCCGAAATAAGTAGACCTTCCGTTTTTATAAATATATTTATTAATAATGCTTAACTAGTTCTAAAATACGTTCACTTTCGTGTTTACTGGTTTTTCTTTTTCAGTGTAAAGATGGATTTTTATCTGCTTCTTCTTTGATTCAGTTATCTTTTCCAGCCAATGTATTTTTTTATACTAAAAGCTTTATTTTATTTGCTAAGGAATAAGGAATTACAACAACAATTCGGATTCTTATTCCTTCTTTGGAATAAGAAAACCTGCTGTTTTGCTTGTTTTCAAATTCTAATTCCTAATTCCTCGGCAAATAAAGTACACATAATGATGAATTGTTCTCCGTTGCTTATTTGTTTTCAGCTATCTTTTCCATGTTTTGTAGACTTTTCCATAAATGATAGGTTGTTGTCTGCTGCTTCCTTTCAGTTTCAGAAGAATTTGTGGGTATTTTGTAATACAAGAGAATTTTACTCTCTTTAAATTGGTTTTACGCAAAAGAATTCAACTCTTTATGAAGCGCATTTAAATTTATAAAAAAGAATTTAACTCCTTTCATGAGTGTTTCTTCTTTTAATTTAACAAAATAGTTTAACTATTTATTAATTTAGACACACCTGTTCCTACCTGAGCGTGGAACTTAAAGAGTTGTAGGAGCTTGTAGTAAGGTCAAAGATTTTTGGGAATTTTCCCTAAGATGAGTCCTGAAACTAAAGGGCGCTCGTACTATTGTACCATCTTTCCTAATTCTTCCTACCATCTCCTTCATCTGCTATCCACATCCCCGTCCTTACCCCCTGGGCTGGATTAATGTATCATACGACCTGTGCTGATAATCAGCCTGGCTGGGAGCCCAGTTTTTAAGCATCAAGGGCGGATAAAGCCAATAGCGTGCGAAGATTCGAGATCTTGTGATCTCTTTAAAGTGGCTATTGGCAGTCTTGGGGGATTTTACCTGGTGCCAAGCTCGAGGTTGTTGCAAAGGAGAACTACACTATCCCTGTTGCCTGAATATGGTTCCATAGGCATGCCGATCGCTACTGCAAACTCATGTTGAAACGGGATGCTATAGCAAAAACTAATTATAGATGGTCAAACGGCACAACTTGCATAGCAACGAAGCAAATCTTGCCCAAGCTAGATTTGAAACGCTCCAAATGTTTGATATCTCAAAACAGACTGCACATAAGTGCCATTATAGGTGGCATAACTAGACACCGTCTCATAGGCAAGCATGCATGAAAGACTATGAGTCTTTTCCAACGATTTCTGCAGAAGCTGCATGGATGATGAGGAGGAGGAAACCACTCTCCATCTACTTTGTACGTGCCCAGCCCTCTCGAATAGGCGGAAGCTCCAAGTGGTCCAACGAGTAGACGTGGAATTTTCCTAGATCCTTTTGGTATCACAACGGACCTTCATGGTCTAAGTGCGTCGGTTTTGACTGACGGCCACTTCAACCTAACCTAACCTTCTTTATACTGCCCTAGGTCAATGGCATGAATGACTTTGAAGGTTCCCGTTTGCACTTTCGCATTTCCTGTGTCGATAGCTCCTAGTTGCGAGCCGGAATAATCTAGGATTTGTACTTTAGCGATACCAGTCACGAAAAGAAATCTAAAAAAAGATAATAAGACATTAGTTTCTTATATGGGATTTATGGACAATCCTGCCGGACTGAGTTGAAATGGTAGTAGTTTTACTTTCGGCCACGATTTCCTTCCGATACCTTGGTGCGAGCTTCGATCCTATTCTTTTATTTCTTCTGACATAGATTATGTCTCCCGGTGCATAGTTCTTTATCAGTTGTGTATTTTTATTATGCTTGCAGAGGTCTAAATCTTGTTTTGCTATAATTTTGTCTGTATTTTCCTGACGAGCTTTTGCTAATTGAAGTGGGTCAGAGCTCACATTTCGACCGAAAAACACCTCAGTTATTCAGTTACGGAATGTATGGAATAGTTATATTCTATTACGGCCTTTTCCAAAAGTTCCGTGAAGGATCAACGAGTGTTATCTGTTTTAAGACATCTCAGAATGGAAACGTTTCACCTGTCCGTTCACTGAACTTGTGTACGGTGGTGTCTTGAATACTTGTATTCCAAGCTCGTCTTCAATCATGAAGGTAATAGATGCAGAACTAAACGATTTCTCGTTATCGATGACTATAGTTTGTGGTATTCCAAATGACATACTAATTTCCTTTAGAGGCTGTCTTATATCTTCTGCAGACCTAGATTTAAGAATTTTGATTTAAACGTATTTAGAAAACTTGTCGAGGGCTGTTAAAACTGTTTGCTTTTCTGTGAGGAAAATGTCGAGATGGACGATTTGTCCTGGGTATTTCGGATTTGGGGTTGCCTGTAATTTTGGATTGTTCGGGTGGCGGTCGTACTTACTTTCTTTACAGACTGTACTATTGCAGAACTAAACGATTTCTCGTTATCGATGACTATAGTTTGTGGTATTCCAAATGACATACTAATTTCCTTTAGAGGCTGTCTTATATCTTCTGCAGACCTAGATTTAAGAATTTTGATTTAAACGTATTTAGAAAACTTGTCAAGGGCTGTTAAAACTGTTTGCTTTTCTGTGGGAAAAATGTCGAGATGGACGATTTGTCCTGGGTATTTCGGATTTGGGGTTGCCTGTATTTTGGATTGTTCGGGTGGCGGTCGTACTTACTTTCTTTACAGACTGTACATAGGTTGATAACTCTTTTTATTTTGCTCTTCATTGCTGGAAAGTAGTATTGTCTGAGGATCTGATTTATATTTTCCTATTCGTTTCTATGCGCTTGTTTGTGTGTCTTCACAACGATATCTTCTTGATCTGACTCGTTTGTTACGTCTTCAATCTGTAATTGGGTGAACCTTATCTTGTATTTATTAAAATGGGATACGTACACAGCTTGTATCATACCCATTATATGTTCTGTCGTTTTAATACAGTTTATAACTGAAGGGTTTAATACCTTCTTAAGAATTTGTTTATGATTTTCCTGGTTGAATTCAGGTTTTGTTACCGAAGGTTTTGTGTGCAGGAGTTTCACCTTGTTACAGGATGATCTGATTCTTGTACGCGTTTATTGAACTTCACTTGAGGAGGGCGTGACAGTGCGTCCGCCACAATATTTGTTCTACCAGGCTTATAGTGTAGTTCGTAGCGATACTCCTCGATTATTGACTTCCACCGTTTCATCTTAGGGTTATTGTTCTTATTACTAAGAGCATAAGTAAGAGGCTGGTGGTCTGTATAAATTTTGACATGTGCTGATCCGTAAAGGTAACTACGCAGGGAATTCAATGCCCATACGATTGCTAATATTTTTTTTTCGTTAGCTGCGTAACCCTCTTCGGTTGCACTAATGTTATTGGTCTATCTTTCTGAGACAGAACAGCACCAATAGTGTAATTGGATGCGTCTGTGGTTAGTTCGAAGGATTTACTGAAGTTCGGATAAGTGAGCACTAAGTCTCTAAAAATAAGAAATTTTTAATTTTGCCAAAGGCGTCCATAGCTGCGGGTCGAGAAAAATTTGTTTTCTAGCTGATTGTGTCTTGGACATACGTCCTTCTTTCCCTCTTGGAAGTATAGTTAGGGGTTTCGCAAGCTTTGCGAAATCCTTAATAAAGCGGCGATAATAGCCGGAAATTCCGAGGAAGGAACGCAAATCTTTCAGAGTAATGGGAAGTTTTTAATCGCTTCGACCTTTGGTGGGTTCGTCATAATTCCCTCTGATGAGATGATGAATCCTAAAATTCCAACTTCCTTTTGAAAAAAATGGCATTTATCCAATTGCACCTTCATATTGGCATCATAAAGTGTTTTAAAAATATCTTTTAAGTGCCGGGCATGATCACATTCAGTCTGGCTGAATATTACTATGTCGTCAATTATATAGCAAGTTTTTCCTATATACTCTCGCAAGATGTCGTCGAGTGCCCTTTGAAAAATTGATGGCGCATTCTTGAGTACAAATGGAAGTTTAGTGAATTCGAATTTCTATTGTTTATCGAAAAAGCTGTTTTTTCGATGTCAGATTCCTTCAAGGGAATTTGGTGAAAATCAATTTTAAGCTCAAGGACAATAAAAAAAATGTTTTTGTCTAATTAAGCTAGGACTTCACTTATCTCGGGAGTGGGATAACGATCGGCTATGGTAACGCTGTTAAGCTTCCTATAGTCGATCACCATTCTGTATTGTTTTTTACCTGTGGAGTCTGGCTTCTTCGGTACGACCCATACCGGAGAGTTATATGGGGATCTGGAGCGTCTAATGATTCCATGCTCCAACAGATCTTTAATCTGTCTCTCTACTTCGGATTTAAGTGTCATTGCGAAGAGGTAGTTACTATAAATAGGTGAATCGGTTGAAGTTCGGATTTCTCCGACGACCTTTGTAGTAAAGGTTAGTTTCTCATTAGGTTCACAAAATAAGTTTAGGAATTTATTAACAACTGAATTTAAAAGACTTTGCTGTGTCACTGTCATGTGGTGCTTTTTAACATTAAGGACGTTTACTTTTGGAGAAGCCAACTGTTTGATTTTGACTTAGACAGAATTTAAAATGTTCATGAAGTTATTTTTTGTGTCTATTACAGCAGATAGATCCTTAAGACTATCGTTGGCCATGATACCGACAAACGTTTGTGAATAAGGTAGAAGATAGAATTTGAGACTAATATCCTTTGTATTAAAGAGATTTTTAATGCTATGTTGCATTATACGGACGTCCCCAGCTATAGATCTTGCGAAAAAGGAATTTTTATTTTGCATAAGTTTTTCGACTAAAGATGATTGTATGTAATTTTTGGAAGAGCCCGTGTCTATCAGAAATTTATACATATCTCCACTCTTCGACTTGCATTCAAAGTAGGGCAAGGAAGAGTTTTTTAGCCAAAAAAATTAATATCGGCGTGATCTAGTTGTTCAAATTAAGATTTATTGATGTTGGGATTTTCTTCTTCATGGCTTAAGCTCAGATTTTGATAGTCTGAACAAAGTTCATCTTGGGGTGTATGGATGTGAAAATTAGACTGGTATCTGTCCATTCCAGGACCTTGATATGTGCGCCTGTTTTCCAAGGAGCACCATTGAATCTTTGCCGATTTTGGTAATGTCTCTGCCTGGGCACTATGTCCTTGAGTTAAAGGTTCGTGTTTAATGGTTGGACCTGGTTGAGAAGATCTCATTTGTTGATTAGTTTGATTACGATTTGGAAAGGCTCTCCGCTAGGGGTTATTTTGGTTCCGACTAAATCCCTGGTTAGGTGGGGATGAGTAATGAGGTTGTTATATTTGTCGAGTAGGATATAATTGATGAGCTGGGTATTGCTTATTGGGAGGACCCGCGTTAAAGTTTCGTACCGGAAACGAGTTTGGGTTTTGTGGGCGCGTGGGTTGCGGAGCGAAATTCCTTTTTATTGCTCCCTGGTTCATCTGAAGATACTGAGACCTAAAACGTGTCATGACAGAGCACGAAATGTCCCTTGATCTAATGAACCACGTGTTAAAATGGCGTAATGTGGAATTACCCTTGCAAATAAATAACAACCAGAGTGGTGGGCTTAGGGTTATTGCTGAAGAAAAAGTGGAGACACCAACGATGTGCGAGAAAATTATCTATGACAAGGTGAACTGTTATCTTGGGACAGCAGAGTATAGTGGAATAGTGGGGCCAACTAATTTCAACAAGATCGGACTATTATGCGGAAGGACTCTAGTGAATCTCCAACCCAAGTTATCAGTGAGAATAATGAACGTAAGCCCATCACCGAAGGAAATAAGGGAAGAGAGTAAGCTGCATCGCAAACTGACAGCCTCAGCCTGTAAAAGTAAAGAATGCGCCACTAGATCTAGAAAGGAAGCAGATAATTCGTTCGCTGTATCAACATCTTCCAGCAGCACAGCAACAAGCAGCAGAAAAGGCACTAGATCAATTTGCCGACGTGTTTGCTCTCAGCGACAAAGACATGGGTAAAACCAAACTAGTGCAACATCGAATTGATACAGGAAATGCTACTCCAATTCGAAGAGCGCCAAGACGATTACCACTTGCCAAACAACAAGAGGCAGAGACACTGGTCAAGAAGATGGAACGTGATGGAATAATAGAGAAGCTCAAAAGCCCATTGAGCTCACCTGTGGTACTTGTTAAAAAGAAAGATGGCTCAACGAGATTTTGTGTGGACTATCGGAAACTAAACGATGTCATCAAGAAGGATAGTTATCCATTACCACGTAAAGACGACACGTTGGACACCTTATCTAGAACCAGAATCTTCAGTACATTGGATCTGAAAAGCAAATACTGGCAGGTAGCAATTCATGACGACGGCAAGGAGAAGACAGCATTTACTGCGGGAAATGGCTTGTCTCAATTTTCTGTAATGCTGTTTGGTTTATGCAACGCTCCTGCTACGTTCGAGCGGTTGATGGAACATGTTTTGCAAGACCTTATCCGGGCCACATTGTATCCAGTTTACATGAGCTGTTAAGTTTTCTAGGGATATGCTCCTACTATCGAAGGTTTTTGCTGAACTTCGCAGATGTTGCACGAAGCCTTCATCGCTTTACTGAGACGAACCAAAAGTTCCAATGGTCGAGCGAGCACCAAAAATCATTCGAATTGCTGAAGGGAAAGCTGTGCAGTTCTCCAATTGGCATATACACAGGCAGGAGAACTCTTATTCCTGGACACTGACGCGAGCAATGCGAGAATAGGAGCGGTTTTATCGCAGAATCAAGAAGGAAAGGAGCGTGTAATAGCGTACTACAGCCGTTCGCTTTCTAAGCCCGAGAAGAAATACTGCGTGACGTGATAGCGTGTCAAACACTTCCACAAGTACCTATATGGTCAAGAATTTCTTCTTCGAATTGACCATGCAGCACTCAAGTGGTTAATGCAGTTCAGGGAACCAGAAGGTCAAGTGGCCAGATGGATCGAACGATTTCAGGCATAAACATTCAGAACATAGCATCAAAAAGGAAAGCTGCACAATAATGCGGACGGGTTATCCAGGAGACCTTGTGCACCCCAATGCAAACACTGCACAATGCAAGAAAACAAGAAGTGCTCTGAAGTAGTTGCAAAAATAAGACTACAGGTTGAAGATCCGGACAAAAGAGCAGCTAAAGGAGGAACAAGTGCGCGATGATTCGATTGCTTCAATATTTCAATGGATGGAGCAAGGTAAAATACCGGGGTGGCACGAGTTTGCAACAGCTAGTCCTACAGTAAAAAGTTACTGGGCTGAATGGCAGTCATTGAGATTTCAAGATAGACTACTTGTAAGGCAATGGGAGTGTTCTTGTGTATATTTAAAGTTATCACCAGTATAAATTGTGTACTTGTGTTATATTTACTGTTTGATTATTAAAGTTGTTATTTGTAAATTAATAAACTTGTGTTGTGTTGTGTTGTGTTTTATTTGCAAAATCCCTTACGAACTCGAACGCCTGAATTTCGTAACAATATCAACGAAATCGATGCGGTTTACAGACTTGGAAGGAAAATAACAACAAGCAGAAGAATTCTATTGAAACTTACAACAAGCAGAAAGAAGAACGCGATAATGAATAACAGAGAATCCTTGAAAGAATTACAAACTAAAATGTATTTCAACGATGATCTTTCCAAAGAAAGAAAGGAAACAAATGCGAAGTGTCTTCAAAGAACTTAAGTCACAGGAGTAGCAGCAAAAATTATAAAAAAAATTTTTTTGGCAGGTAATGAATTCGTCTCACCAAAAATAATAGGAGATATAAGCTAAAAAATGTCTGAAGAACACCAAAAGAACCTGTTGTAATCCTGAAAGTTACTTTAACTTACTAGTACTTTAATTATTATTTAAGCGCGATGTGAACTGTGTGCAGTACAATGTAAGACTGACTTCCATTGGTGTTGGTGCAGAATAAAGGGCGTGCAACACTTAAATGTTAGACTGACTTCCATTGGTGTTGGTGCTGAATAGGGGTTGTGCAACACTTCTCCCTGTTTTAAGATGAACATTTTGCTTGTTTATAAACAAATTCGGACGTAATCTTGATAGCGAGTAGGAGGAATACCAGCCGATGCTTTTTCTGAACGTCGTAAAGGTGCAGCTTCTGGAACTTGCGGTGGAGCAGGAATTTCATCTATAATTTCTTCGATTAATTCTTGCTCGTCGTCGTCGTTGTCGTTGATTGCGCCCTCGAAAAGATCTTCGTCCTCGTCCTCCTCAAGCTCGTGAACGTTTTCTGCTTTAATTGCTACATATGGTGCGTGCATCGGTGTCGTCTCGAAAGCATCGAGTAAAACGTTTTTTTCTGTGTAATATGTGTAACGTTTTTTTCTGTGTAATATGTGTAACGTTTTTTTTAATTGGTTTGCATGAGCACGAATCTCTCTCTCGTTGTTCTTCACTGCATAGTTGACCTCTCCGATCTTGCGCAAAACTTATCCTGACACCTAACTCCTCTTACTATTGCTGGATTAAATCTTGACAAGGACTTTGTCACCGATGTCAAAGATTTTTCGTCTTGCTCCGTGGTGCGAATTGAGTTTTTGCTCCATGTTGGAGTTTCTTTCTGCCGATAGTTCTTTCGGTGGCTTAAGCAAGACAGGCGTGTCGGCCAGTCATTAGCTCATGAGGTGACTTGCCGCCATGGTTGTTTGATGGTGAAGAGCGATACGTAGCAAGGAAGTTGCGCAAAATATCGTTTGCGTTGTTTTCATTATCGTACGTCTTGAGTGTCCCTGCTTGAGTGTTCGGACGAATCGCTCCGCCTGACCATTTGACTGTGGGTAGTAAGGCGCTGTTGTGATATACTCGATTCCGTTCCTGGCGCAGAAGTTTCGGAAAAGCTCAGACGTAAATTGTGGTCCGTTGTCTGACACAATGGTGTCGCATAATCCATGTCTTGCGAATGTTTCTTATAGGATCTCCATTGTTTGCTGGTCATCGTTGATGTCATCTTGAAAACTTATGGCCATTTCGAGAATACGTCAATGTTGATGAGGTACCAGAAAACATCAACTGGGCCTGCGAAATCAATGTGTAAGCGTGACTATGAAGACTTTGGGATGGACTATTGAGGCGTCGTTTTGATTGGTGAAAAACTATTAGTTGCGCAAGCATTGCACTGGCATTCTGATGCAAACTTCGTTAGAAAAATAATTAGCTAGCAGAATTAAAAACAACACTATATTCGGAAACCTCACGTAAAACAATCATCAAGAAATGCAGTGACAGGGCGATTCAATTCAGCTTTATTTCCCTGAGGGCACCTAATTTTGGTGGCCTTTGGAAGGTAGCCGTGAAATCGGCAAAGCACATGCTCATAAGGAGCGTATCGACAGACTCTCTGACTTACAAGGAACTTTAGACAGTGCTAGTTGGAAAATAAGCTATCTTAAAATCAAGACTTCCGCCACCGATGTCCAGTAAACCCAACAACTTCAACGCCGTAACTCCGGGACACTTTCTGATTGGAGAACTTTCTTTCAAGCTTTAAGTCATGTTTGATGCATCGTCGATGATTACGTCAGGACTTGCTCTAAAGTCCAACTTATACAGGGTGAACTATTTTCACACTTACATCGATGATGAAAGACGATTAATGATAAATCAATCATTGATTTACCAATATCTACCTTTCGAAGAATCTTCCAAAAAAATTTCGTATAAAAAATGCTTTGCATCAAGCAATGTTTCATAATGTTCTAAAACTTATAGGACAATAATCGCCTTTCGTCGATTTGTTTGCTTGATTCAATTGATACTTTTACACCAAATTTGCTTTCATTATGTCTAACATTTATATGGGTGTTTATTTTCTTTTCTTTAAACTTTTTTTTTAATTTTGTATAAATATGTATGTATGTATACATTTTTTATTTTAAGTTTTTTGTTATAATAAATATTTCAAAAAGTTCTTGAATTCTAAAAAATATTTTTTCATATAATAATTTTTAATTTGATTTTTATATAATTTTGTATTATGCATACATATTTTTTTTATTTTAATAAATGTTAAAAAACAGACCTATGCCTTGGGTTTTATATAAATTACAAGAAAACAATCAATATGGTCTTCTCTGACTTTTGCTACTTTTGGATCTTCAAAGGCTTATGAAATGAATCCCGTCAATAATTTAAAAGAACAGCACTGTTACTACTACACTGCACTGTCGCAGCTTCACGCTAGTGATTGGAAATACCGAATGAATTCGACTATCGATAGTTAGTAACTGAACGATTTCAACTTTCGAGTTAAATTTATTCATTAAGAGGAGGGGTATAAAATTTCAGTTTATCTTATCTGATATTTATATATTATCTTACATTTTTTTGATAATTGTATTAAAAGTTCAGCGTGTCCTGCCCTTTGAAAGTTCCACTTTCGCGAATTTGTAGCATTTCCGTCATTTCCAAAAGCAATCTTCTTAAATCTGGGATATAGGAAAGTTGCTTTCGCACAGATTTTGTCCGCTTCCAATTGACCAAGCCGTCTTTTATTGACATCAAGTAAAGTTGATTTAAGTTGAAGTGCACAGGAAGTTTTCTCATTAACACATGTAATCGTGTACTGGAGTCCTCTTATCAATGGTATTATCACCAACATTCATTTGCTGCAACCGATAGTCCAAAGTCCAAACGAATGAAAAAATCATTCATTCAAACGTAAAACCAAACGAATGCAAATATCATTGGTTCACACGTAAAACCCAGACGAATGAAAAAATCATTCATTCAAACCTAAAACCATTCATTTGCAACCAATAGTCCAAAGTCGAAACGAATGAAAAAATCATTCATTCAAACCTAAAACCATTCATTTGCATCCGATAGTCCAAAGTCCAAGCGAATAAAAATATCATTCGTTCACACGTAAAACCATTCATTGGTCCAATGAAACGAATGAAAAAATCATTAATTCAAACCTAAAACCATTCATTTGCAACCGATTGTCCAAAGTCGAAACGGATGAAAATATTGTTACGAAAATTAGTTAGTAGCGCATATAATAAAATTAGAATCCTAAGATAAATCGCAATGTAAATACTGCATACCTAAAATAAGCAAATGCTACGAAAGTAGTCGGTAGTGCAGAAGATTCGAATCCTAGATAAATCGTAATGTACCAAAAATACGTACTAAAAAATACTGCATACTAAAAATAAGCACTTTTATGTAGCATACTTTTAGGCTGTAAGATTATTTAAAATTTGAAATGTAACCACCTGCAAGTTAGAACCATTGTGTACTGGTCAAACAAGTAGTCAAACCGGTCTGTGCGGTTTGTCCGGTTTTTGTAAAAGAACATGATTGAACATGTTCTATTTTTAGAAGATGACATATAAGTATCGTTAGTTGCAAATAAGGGAACAAGGCTACAATTTTCTGGTCTTTTCTCGATATTTCTCTCTACAAAATTGGAAGTTTCTGGAAGCTTTTGATTGAGCATAAATAGAGGCATAAGGCCGAAGTAAGATCATTAGTTAAGTGGAATTAACCCAGTGCAGTTGAAAAGCTCTTGCTTACAGAAATATTTTGAAGTACAAGTATTATATGTGTTCTTGTGTACAATTAAAGTTATCACCAGTATAAATTGTGAACTAGTGTTATTTTTACTGTTTGAATATTAAAGTTGTTATTTGTAAATTAATAAACTTGTGTTGTTGTTTATTTGCAAAATCCTTTACGAACTCAAAAGCCTGAATTTCGTAACAATTGGTGTCAGAAGTGGGATTTTGCAAATCTTGTAAATAGAGAGACAATAAAATTTTGCAAATCACTTGAGACAGTAAATAATAAAGTGAAAAGTGCAGTGAATATTAAATCCTATAGTTCCCAGGAGCTTAAAGAAGAACTTGGAAGGCGAGGTCTAAGCACTGCCGGAAATAAGCAGGAGTTATTCCTCCGATTGCAACAAGTCGTTAAAGGGGAAAAGCAGCAAGCTGGTGAAGTGTTTATAATCGAGACGGAGTTAGTGGAGTCCACTTCGGAAGAAAAGGGTGGTGTGCCAAACATGGAGGAGATGTTGCAAGTTCTAATGCAACAAATAAATAGCAAGTTTGCCAGCAGAGAGAACAAATACAGCGGCAAAGTGAACAAAGTGAAGAGTTAAGAAAAGATTTCAATTCTCAAATGCAGCAGCAAAGTAAACAATCGCAACAACTGAACCAAGAGATGAAGCAAAATTAGCGACAAGTTGGAACCGCAAAGTCCAGGCAAAATCAGCAGTTAAATTCCAAACTGACCGTACTGAACAAATTCAACAATCGCAGAAACAAAACCAGGAACTGAAGCAGGAATTTAGTCAGCAAACACAAGACCTAAAGTAAAAGGCTACTCTGGCACTATAAAAATGCTAACTGGGAGCTCCTGAACCAATTTTATAGCTCATTTTATTGGTCAACCTGTTTTTCCAGCAATAATGCTGATGAAGCATCACAACTAATCACGTCAACCATTTTGCTAGGAATGAAAAATTGCATTCCTTCTTCATTTAAAAATACTCATAAAAATAAATGGTTTAATGAACATTGCAGGTCAGCAGTCGCGTGTAAAAGAGCAGCCCATTTGGACTACGTTAATTGCACTTCTGAAGAGAACCTTGTAAAGTTTCGAATAGCTAGAAATAGATCAAACGCTATATTGAAAAGGTCCAAAATAATATATGACCTTAAGATTCGAGATAGCATGCGAAAAATGTTGGATTCTTTGGTCGTTTGATGCATTAGTTAAAAGAAACTTTGCAGGCAATACTTCGTCTATTCCTTCTTTATTTCATAATGGTATTCATTATAGAACTGATATTGAGAAAGTTAATCTCTTAGCTTCTCATTTCGCTGGTGCGCCTACCCTTCCTTTAACTAACCAAAGCCCAAATCTAGGCCCAGGTATGTCTAAAATCTATTTTCGGAAACGGGTTTTTTCAAAGATTCTGAAAGAACTTGACCCCAATAAAGCGACTGGCCCCGACGGTATTCCGCCATTAGTATTAAAAAGTTGTCATCTTACTTTGGCAAAACCGCTTAGCAAATTGTTTCATCTCTCAATGAAGTCAAGTGTTTTTCCGTCATTTTGGAAAATAGCAAATATTCAACCCGTTCCGAAAAAAGGTGATAAATCGGCACCTACGAACTACCGTCCTATTGCTCTGTTGTCGGTTCTATCGAAGGTAATGGAATCTATCGTTAATTTCAGACTAATGAACTATCTGGATTCGAATGTTCTTTTATCCGATGTGCAGTATGGATTTCGTAAAAATCGCTCTTCAGGTGAACTAATGGTAATGGTACCCCTATTGCGAGATCTGATTCACTTAAGTTGTTAGGTGTAAAAGTATCAAGTGATCTTTCCTGAAAAGAACATATTTATGAAATTTCAAAAAGAGCTAGCCAATGTTTGGGCTTCATAAGACGTTGTAACTTTTACTTCACTCCTTCTGAAGTATTAAGATTACATAAATCTTATGTTAGACCAATTTTAGAATTTAAGTCATATGTGTGGGGTGGGGCTCCGAAATCGCATTTGGTTCATCTTGATGGAATTCAGAATAGAGTTATCCGTTTGATAAACGATGTAACTATTACTTCGTCTCTTGATACTTTGGAGCACAGACGAAATGTAGGAGCTTTATCTGTTTTCTACAAATACAACGGTAAATGTTCTTTAGAAACCCGTTCCCTAGTTCCAGGTCCTTTTCTCAGTAACGTAAACACTCGTTTAAGGTCCAATCAACATAGGTTTGCCTTAAAACTTTTTCATGTAGAACCGAACACTTTAAATCCTCCTTTATTCCGAGAGTCTCTTCGATGTGGAATCAATTGGTCGAGCCCGTGTTTCCGGAATCGTATAATCTGCAGGCCTTCAAATTAGCCGTTAGCAACTTCTTGAAAGATGATGGATAAAGTATTCATAAGTTGTTTATTAAAAAAAAAAAAATTATAATTTGTAATATTTTCTTGGTCAAGGTTTTTTGTAGTTTTCCCTGACCATGATTCATTGATAAAAGTATTTGGACTCGCGTCGTTCTAAATTCGTGTTCGTTTTTTGTATTGCTTTTTCAATGAATCAGAGAGAATTCTGAGAAAATAAATTGAAACCGGCTACAAACGTGAGGAATGTGATATATTGTAAATCACATTCCTTCGATTTTTATTTTATTTTGAATTTGAATAAAGGGTTTAGCCCAACTTATTGCCGTGACGCAAATCATTCAGGGACTCCTATCAGCAAAGTCAAGAGCTTAACTCCACATTCGAACAACAAAATCAGAAGCTGGAAAAAAATAAAAGGTGAAATAAATGAAGTTCAAGCAACATTTCAAGAAGAAGTGAAAACCCTCGAGACAAACATTACTGGAAAAGTGAGTGGCCTGGAAGGAAAAATTTAAGAATTTGAGACCCAGTTGGATAGTCGTACCCAATTTGTTATGGAAAGCCCTCAACAAAACAGTCCTAGAGTAATTCCAGAATCTTTTTGCAACCAGAAAGTAACATTAAAACCACCTGCGTTCGATGGCAATACAGCATTTGAAATTTCAAAGTCCAGTTTGGAGCTGCGGTACAACATATTGGAACAGCTAAACTCTCTCATCCTTGCATTGAGAGGCAAGGCAGCAGGCGTATTACAAATGATTCCAAATGCCGAGATGAGTTCCGGAAGAATTTTGAAGGAGTTAGACTTGCGTTATGGGCAGTCCACACACAGGAGCTAAGCAAAATACAGCTCCGGATGAAGAAACAGCAACAAGGAAAACGACTTCAAGAGTTAGAGCGGGAAATAACTAAGCTAGCACGACAAGCCTATTGTGGGGTTCCGACTTGTATCTTGGACGGACTAGCAGTGGATGTGCTATTCGAGATGAACAGTTAGGCTTCTTTTGAAGACAACAGCGAGAGGAAAAACAATGAATCAAGTATTAGCGTCGGCTTTGGAGTATGAAGCAGCTAAAGCCAGTATGTCTTCGAATTTTGTTGGGTTACACAAGTTGGAAACAGAGGCGTCGGCTTTGGAGTATGAAGCAGCTAAAGCCAGTATGTCTTCAAATTTTGTTGGGTTACACAAGTTGGAAACAGAGGACGTCGCGTAAATAAAAGCTCTCATTGATGAGAAGTTGTAGAAATCAACCACAGGTCGCTTTCAAAACGAGAGCAGTAGCAGATTCGATTCTACATTAAGGTGTTTTTGATGTCAGAAACCTGGACATTTCGTTCGGAATTGCAAGGAGCTGAGCGCTGGAAACTTGATAAGACAGCCTGTGAATGGTGTCAATAATCTGGAAAGATTACGGCGAATAGATGCACAACATTTGAAGAAGGTGGAGCGACCGTCTTGTACCAGCTGTGTAGGGCAAAGGCTGAAGAAGACAAGGGAATACCCCAGGGTCACAAGACACAGTACAAATCTTGGCAGCGATGGCGATGGGATAGATTATTGAGCAAGTGTCCCCGAGTACAAACAAAGTAGAAGACCGGAAATCCAGAAATGTTCAGTTGTTTCACGAATCACGGTCCAGCAGATGAAAGATCATTTGACAAGTGAGCAGCTTAGGGAAGAACAAGCGCAGGACAATTCAATTGGTCCAGTACTTCGATTGATGGAGCAAGGTGGAAGACCGCAGTGGCAGGAAATTGCAACAGCAAGTCCGACAGCAAAAAGTAACTGAGCTCAATGGCATTCATTGAGATTCAAAGATGGACTACTGGTAAGGCAATGGGAATCTGCCGATGGTCGGTATAACAAATAAAAGGTAGTGTTACCAACGAATTTGGCGAACAAAGTTTTTCACGATACAGATCGTGGAACATCAGGCGAACATTTGGGAATTAAAAGGACACTAGATGAAGTAAGAAGTCGATACTTTTGGGTCAATTGCGCAAAAATGTTGAAAACTGGTGCCGAACGTGTGCGAAATGTACTGCAATAAAGAGCTAGAGGGAAAACGCATCGATACAAAATTGTAGCGCCAATAGTTGGGCAAGATGCAAAAGATTCCAATCGAAGACCAATGGTGATCAATGTCCATAGATCAGTAAATAACAACGTCGTGAATGGTAACGAAATAATGAAAACACAGAATCACCTGCGTGCGAACTATGAAAAATTGCGGGAAGGAGACTTCGTTTGGCTATACAATTCCAAGACAAGACAATGGAAATTACAGAAACCACAGCCAAGTTGGGAAAAACCCTACAAGAGGAACAACTACGTAGTATATCAGATTCGACAAAACCCCATATGTCAAAAGAAAGCTGTCTGCATCAACAGATTGACAAGGTACAATAACAGAAGGAGTGCTGAATCTGTTCGGGACGAAAGTAGTCGGTAATGCAGAAGATTCGAATACTAGATAAATCGTAATGTACCAAAAATACGCACTAAAATACTGCATACTAAAAATAAGCACTTTTATGTAGCATGCTTTTGGGCTGTAGGTTAGGTTAGGTTAGGTTCGGTGGCTGCTATTGCACACTTAGACCTAGGTACGGTCCATTGTGATACCAAATGATCAGAGCCTTTCCCCTTTATTATAGAGCCCGTTTCGTGCTCCTTGTAAATTTTAGGATGTCTCCCCCTTTGCAGTTTTCGATATCCGATAAGCTGTTTAATGTACCGTATCCCATATATTTTTGTCTTCTGCTTGCAAGAGCCGGGCATGTACACAGAAAATGGGATACTGTTTCCACCTCCTCGGCGTCATAGCAGCTTCTGCAGAAGTTATTGAACTCAAGGCCCATCTTTCTCGCATGTACTCCAAGAAGACAGTGCTTCGTTAAAATACCTATAATACCTTAATGCTCTAGGGCGATTTAAGTCCAGCTTAGGCCAGACTTGTTTTGATATAGTACATGTGGCGGTATGCATCCATCTCGCGTTTGCGATCCATCACTCCATTGATCTCTGGAGGGGTAGATGGCACGGAAACCCTTCCTAAAGAATAACACTGGTTGTGTGTAATCTAAGTTCGCCAGTTCAACCTTTAGCGAGTTGTTTATCGTCGAGTGTCCCGTTTGAATAGGTTTCCACTGACGTGTTGCTGACTGTCGCGCGGCCGTAAAGGCTGCTCTCTGCCTGCCGTATATATCTAAAGGAGTCAGGTGCAACATTAATTCTAGGGCTCGTGTTGGTGTTGTTTTCAGTGCTCCACTAATGTGGAGACAGGCTGCCCTTTGCACCTTCTCCAGAATTTTAACATAGGTGGATTTTCCAAGAGCCGGCCTCCAAACGCTAACACCGTACATGAGTATTGGTCTTACTACTGCAGTGTATAGCCAGTGTACCAGCTCTGGCTTTAATCCCCAGCTTTTTCCGATGGCGCTTCTACACGCATATAGAGCTTTAGTAGCTTTGTTAACTCTCTCTAAAATGTTTGGTTTCCAGCTTAGTTTATTATCCAGGATTGTGCCCAGAAATTTCGCCCTATTGGTGAAAACTAGAGTCCCGTTTAGAGTTGGTGAAGTGACTATTGGCACTTTATATCTATTTGTAAAGAGAACCAGCTCTGTCTTGGACGGATGTACTCCTAGTCCGAAGCCTTTGGCCCATTTTGTGACTATGGAGAGGGCATTATGCATAACCTCTGTGATGGTTACTAGAAACCTACCTGTGACAGCTATGGCTACATCATCAGCATAGGCAACTACGCTCATGCCCTCTCTTTCCAGCTCTTTTAGTAGTCCATCAATTACCATGTTCCAGAGAAAAGGAGATAGAACGCCTCCTTGCGGCGTTCCTCTAACTACATGCCTTCTAATGGTGGAGCCACCCAGCTCAGCGTTAACAATCCTGCTTAGGAGCATATGATTAATTAGCTTGCAAACTGTGCGGTCAATACCTAGAAGAGACATGCCATTCATTATAGCCTCCGTCTTTACGTTATTAAAGGCACCTTCAATGTCGAAGAATGCTATCAGTGTGTATTCCTTCGACTGTACTGATTTCTCAATCGTGCGTACCAGTGTGTGCAGCGCTGTCTCTACCGACTTACCTTTGCAGTAAGCGTGTTGAGACTGAGCCCATCTGTCGTAACCCACCTGGTCTCTTATGTAAACATCCAGTAACCTCTCCAAAGTTTTCAGCAGAAAGGAGTATAGGGTTATTGGCCTTAGGTCCTTTGGGTAGCCATGTGAGCTTTTTCCTGCTTTTGGCATGATGATTCTGTTTCTGTTTAATGTACCGTATCCCATATATTTTTGTCTTCTGCTTGCAAGAGCCGGGCATGTACACAGAAAATGGGATACTATTTCCACCTCCTCGGCGTCATAGCAGCTTCTGCAGAAGTTATTGAACTCAAGGCCCATCTTTCTCGCATGTACTCCAAGAAGACAGTGCTTCGTTAAAATACCTATAATCATTCTTATATCCCTACTTCGTAGGGATATCAATGCTCTAGGGCGATTTAAGTCCAGCTTAGGCCAGACTTGTTTTGATATAGTACATGTGGCGGTATGCATCCATCTCGCGTTTGTTAATTTTTCTGCCTCTTTCCGAAACATTAACTTGATAACGTTGATAACGGTCTTCCTATGCCTGCCCTTTCCAGTATAAGTTGGAGTTTTGTGCCATTTCTGGCTAATTCGTCTGCTTTGCAATTCCCAACGATATCAGAGTGACCGGAGACCCATACTAAACATATGTTAAAAAACTCACTCATCTCCTTGAGAGATGTGTGGCAGCTTATCGCTACCCCCGATGTCATCAAGACCGATTCCAGCGATTTGATTGCCGCCTGACTGTCTATGTAAATTATAATATCGGTTACCAATAATATATTGTGTTTCAGCCAGGTCACTGCTTCCTTAATCGCTGTTACCTCAGCCTGAGTCGAACGGAAATGCTCACGCTAGGTTTGTTACAGTAGACTCCGGCACCGACCCTGCCGTCGAGTTTGGAGCCGTCCGTGAAGAATTTGATAGCAGCAGTTTCTTGTGGCGATCCATCACTCCATTGATCTCTGGAGGGGTAGATGGCACGGAAACCCTTCCTAAAGAATAACACTGGTTGTGTGTAATCTAAGTTCGCCAGTTCAACCTTTAGCGAGTTGTTTATCGTCGAGTGTCCCGTTTGAATAAGTTCCACTGACGTGTTGCTGACTGTCGCGCGGCCGTAAAGGCTGCTCTCTGCCTGCCGTATATATCTAAAGGAGTCAGGTGCAACATTAATTCTAGGGCTCGTGTTGGTGTTGTTTTCAGTGCTCCACTAATGTGGAGACAGGCTGCCCTTTGCACCTTCTCCAGAATTTTAACATAGGTGGATTTTCCAAGAGCCGGCCACCAAACGCTTACACCGTACATGAGTATTGGTCTCACTACTGCAGTGTATAGCCAGTGTACCAGCTCTGGCTTTAATCCCCAGCATTTTCCGATGGCGCTTCTACACGCATATAGAGCTTTAGTAGCTTTATTAACTCTCTCTAAAATGTTTGGTTTCCAGCTTATTTTATCATCCAGGATTGTGCCCAGAAATTTCGCCCTATTGGTGAAAACTAGACTGGTTCTGTTTAGAGTTGGTGCAGTGACTATTGGCACTTTATATCTATTTGTGAAGAGGACCAGCTCTGTCTTGGACGGATTTACTCCTAGTCCGCAGCCTTCGGCCCATTTTGGAACTATGGAGAGGGCATTTTGCATAACCTCTGTAATGGTTACTAGAAACCTACCTGTGACAGCTATGGCTACATCATCAGCATAGGCAACTACGCTCATGCCCTCTCTTTCCAGCTCTTTTAGTAGTCCATCGATTACTATGTTTCAGAGCAAAGGGGATAGAACGCCACCTTGCGGCTTTCCTCTAGCTATATGCCTTCTAATGGTGGAGCCACCCAGCTCAGCGTTAACAATCCTGCTTAAGAGCATATGATTAATTAGCTTGCAAACTGTGTGGTCAATACCTAGAAGAGACATGCCTTTCATTATAGCCTCCGTCTTTACGTTATTAAAGGCCCCTTCAATGTCGAGGAATGCTATGAGTGTGTATTCCTTCGACTGTACTGATTTCTCAATCGTGCGTACCAGTGTGTGCAGCGCTGTCTCTACCGACTTACCTTTGCAGTAAGCGTGTTGAGACTGAGCCAATAACCTCTCCAAAGTTTTCAGCAGAAAGGAGGATACGGTTATAGGCCTTAAGTCCTTTGGGTACCCATGTGAGCTTTTTCCTGCTTTTGGAATGAAGACCATTTTAACTTCCGTCCAGTTCTTAGGAATGTGCATTAAGCGCAGACACCCTTTGAAAATCACCTCTAACCATGGTAGGATGATATCTGAGTTATTCTGTAATTCCGCTGGTATGATTTGGTCTGGACCAGCTGCTTTGTAAGGCATGAAGCCGCTAATAGCCCACTTAATCCGCTTAGTGCTTATGATATTATTTATGCATAGCGTGTGAGTTCCTTGCTGAGTAGTGGGTTCTGACTCGTTCCTCAAGTCGGTCGAGCCTGGAAAGTGGGTTTGCAAGAGAAGCTCCAGAGTTTCCTTGCTCGAAGTCGTCCATGAACCATTCGGGTTTATTAAGTAACTAGGATTGGTTGGGTTGTTGGAGAGAATCTTTCTAAGGCGAGTGGTCTCTGAGACTCATTCCATTTTTTCACAGAAGAGTCTCCAGGACTCCTCTTTGCCTTTCTTAGTTCCCTCTTGTAGAGTTTAAGGTATTCCTTATAGAAGTCCCAATTTTCGGTACTATTAGTACTCTTTGCCTTGTTAAAGGCCCTTTTACTAGTTTTCTGGTGCTCCCTTATTTCGGAGGACCACCATACTCGTCTACGTTTACCTCTTGGGTAAACCGTAGGACACGCTGTTCCCATAGAACAGCGACAGTGACAGTGTTCACCATGCAGTCAAGTTCTTCAACTGTCACTGGGGGCTTAGGGTTATTTTGTAGTAAAAACTTCTCTAGCACCATCCCGTACAAGATCCAGTTCGTTTTCTTTTTATTTCTGAAGGCGTTCTGACTGACAGGATGAATGCCGAGATTAAAAGTGATATACTTGTGGTCAGAGAAGGAGTGCTCTTTTGCTACCCTCCATTCTTTTACCATATGGAAAATCTTATCAGAAACGAGAGTTACGTCTAGCACTTCCCGTCTATTTTTAGTAATAAAGGTGGGCTCTTGCCCAATGTTACAGACTAGGAGGTAAGTATTTAACAGGTATTCAAAAAAAGACTCACCCCTATCATTAATGTCAGTGCTACCCCAGAGTGTGTGGTGTGCATTAGCATCGCACCCGAGAATCACATTGATTTTTTGTTTGTCTGCTTCCAGAATAAGTTCAGCCAGGTTATCCGGCGGTGTATTTTTCTCGCGATCGAGGTACGCAGAAACCAGCCAGATCGTGTTGTTGCCCAACTCTAAGCTGGCCGCGGTTATGTCCCCGTCACTAAATTGTGGGAGTAGAAAAATATTCAAATTAGTCTTTCCCATTAAACATGATCTGACCCTTCCAGTCTTACATGAATGTAGGATTGTGTACCCCTTTAAGTTGAGTCCACAGATCCTATTATTATTGCTTATCCATGGCTCCTGGATAAGAATTAGGTCTTCTGCCGATTCGGACAGTCTAAGGATAAGCGCTGCCGAAGCGGCCTTAGTATCATGTAAGTTAATTTGCAGGATTTTAATCATAAGAAAATTACCTTACCTTCTCCTTTTACAGGGTGACTGACATAAAGTGTTACCAAAACAAAACGCCACAGAATTTTTATTTGTTGATGAATTTTATTAAATCAAAGTAAAAAATGTTCACAAATATTTAAATTTTCGAATTGCATTAGCAGTTTTCGATTTGGCCACCCTTAGCCGCGATTATGGCCTTCAAACGGCCGACAAACCTATTGCATGCAGCACGAAGAAAGTGACTCTGCAGTATTTTTGCCTAATCCCGGCGAAGCGCTTGCTTAAGCTGATCGACACTTAGGTATTTTTTTGTCCCAACCTTGCTCTTTAAAATACCCCAAACCGAGAAATCTAGCGGATTTTCATCCGGTGAATTTGATGGCCATTGGGCAGTGGAAATGAACCGCGGAACGTTGTTTCTCAGCCAATCTTGATTGACGCGCGCTTTATGACTCGGCGCCAAGTCCTGTTGAAATGTCCAGGCTCTGCGGCAGAAATTTTTTTGTGCAAGCGTAACAACTCCTTTGCTCTTTCCACTATAACTTTATTTTAAGCATCTGTAAGACCATTCTTTTTTTTGGAATTTCAAGGCTTTTAGTCCAAGATGATCTTTCAATATGTGCTGCATCCGTTCGAGCGAAATGTTCGCCTCACGAGCCATTGCGGATTCCGAGCCAATTTGGCCTTCACCTTCCGAATGATATCCGGCAATGTTGCAGTGAGTTTCGGTCCACCACCATGGCGTTTTAAAATGCTGCCAGTATCGTTATAACGACTTATGGTGCGATACACAAACATTTTATTCACATTTCACATTCACATTTTATTACACTTAAATTCCAATGCGGATAACTTTTTTTCTGAATATCTCCCACTAAAATTTTGTACGCTTGTAAACAATGGAATGAACTGTCATCAGTGTAAATTTGAGCGCTCTGTCATCACTGTTTTGACCGCAATGACAGTCTGAAGTTGGAAACACTTCGTGTCAGTCACCCGGTATAACCGCTATAGCGGTTTAATTTTCTGTCCCCGAGGACACGCCGGATGCATCCGTCTCGTTCCTCAAGGCCTCTATAACTGTAGTGTATGCCAGTTCCCCCAACGAATCTGACAAACATTCCTTCTCGGACTCAATGGGGAGCTGGCCGTCCATTCTATTAACCAGGTCTTCGCTAGAACGACTGTCACCATCGAGTGCAGTGGCAACCTCCCATTATCCACAGTGGCCTTATTGTTGGCTTCATCTTTTCTGAATACTTTGAGGGTTAATGACCGAAACCGAAATCTATAACCCCCTTGGTATCTGAAAGTGGTGCTAGGGACTCTCTGTTGATTAACATGGTTGTTAATCTGGAGTCGCCCTTAGCTTCTTTCTGCTTCAGAATCTTCCAGTTTTTGGTTGGAAGGTTCGGGTTACTGGCATGAATTATCTGCATAATTTCTTGCTCTGTCAGTTCAGTTGGAAGCCAAACGCGTGCTTTAGGCCTGTTCGGGATCTCCTCCCTACTGGCTGCTTCAAGCTTGGCGCCCGGCCACACCTTCCCAACCTCAGAGATAGCCTTCTTATAGAGAAGTGCAGATCTCTGGTCTGAGCATGCAGTTAATTTCACCCTGCCTTGAAACCATCCCGCATCTCTGCAGGACGGAGGGGGTCCCGGGTTTTCCTTAAGGACTTTTAAAAACACCCGGTTAAGAGCATTAGCCACTGACTTCCATCTCTCCGAAGAGATGTTCCCTTCATATCATGATTTCTGTCAATGACAGCAAGCACTAACGCATATTCCCTTATGACGTCACTATACGACTTGGGTTTGTGCGCCTTTAGAGCTCCCGACTCATGCACATTGGCTTTTTTACTACTGACCACCTCCACCTCATCCAGAGACCTCTGCCTATTCGGCACGCAGTCCCTTTCCGGGTTACCGACGTATGTCTTTTTCGCCCATGCTAGAGAGTTTTTTTGCTCCTTAGTGAGCTGCCCCTTGGGGGTCTCAGCCCACCTTTCTAGTATCCTATGGGCTGAACAACGTTCTCTGTACTGTCGCTTGCCCAAAGGAAGAGACTTGGCATTGCTGGTCCCGGTCGATGACTTAGGATCAGACAACCCTATTACTTTGGAGGTTCGAGTAGCTCCCCCCTGAAGTCTTCGGTATTTGGTGAGCACCGGTCTCGTTTTTAGGCCTTTGGACAGCGCCGATCTCGGGTTTTTTAAGAATATTAATTTTGTTATTTTGGTCCATTTGTGTTCCCGCGAGTGTCGGAGAAAGGGTGGTCCACCTGGGCAGAGATCCGAATTAGCCAGGTAAGGCGGCCGCTAAGGGTACCTCTGGAGGTTGCCAGGTATCCAGAGGGCTCCGAACATGACTGGGCTATTTAAATAGGCCCCAGCCTTGTCGATCATCGGCTCGGGTCGCATTACACCTTGATCCAGCCCATTGCTGTCAATTAGCGTGACCCGCCCCGCACCTAGGTCACTTTATATTCACCCGTTAGATTCCACAACCGCCCCGAGGACCTGGAGGCGACAGCATTGCAGAGCTGTAGGCTGTAAGACTATTTAAAACTTGAATCATTGTGTACTGGTCAAACAATTAGTCAAACCGGTTTGTGCGGAATAAATTGTGAACTTGTGTTATTTTTACTGTTTGAATATTAAAGTTGTTATTTGTAAATTAATAAACTTGTGTTGTGTTTTGTTTGCAAAATCCTTTACGAACTCGAAAGCCTGAATTTCGTAACAATATCATTCGTTCACAAGTAAACCACGTAAACCATTCATTAGTCCAAGCGAATGAAAAATTCGTTCATTCAAACCTAAAACCATTCATTTGCAACCGATAGTCCAAACGAATGAAAAAATCATTTGTTCAAACCTAAAACCATTCATTTGCAACCGATAGTCCAAACGAATGAAAAAATCCTTTGTTCAAACGTAAAACCAATCGAACATTTCCATCCGATAGTGCAAAGTTGAGCATTCAATGACAAATTTTTGCAGAGCAGCCATTGCCAGAGTGCACGCACATGCACAAAACGAAAACCATTCAGTCAAAACTCAAAGTAAACCGGACTATCCATAGTGAAACATTTGAATGATTTTTTTCCTTCGAATGTGTTTAACGAATGCTTTCTGAAAAAAAGTAATTGAACGATTATGATAACTATCGAATAAATGAACATTTTGCAACTATCGAATAAGTCGATAGTTGTTATTCGATAGTTCCCAACGCTACGTACACGCCCTGAAGATAATGGTGCCGTGACGCCAGTGCTACGAGCAATCAAAATATTAAAAAACATCCAAATCGAATAGCGCGAACAGAAAATCCGTTGTTTTTACAGGCATTGTGTTCCCGCAGTTACAACTAGTTATCTCATTGAAAATTATCATTGCCCTTGTATTATGTAATTATGTTTCTCAATACTCAATTCTCAATTGCTGTATTGCTTTCGCAAAGCCGGCTTAGCTTACAAAGGAACAGCTTTTGGCTTTAAATTTTCGGTGCATTTTAATTGTTATGTGTGTTAAACAAAACACCGCCTTACGGTGAGCGCTATAACTAAAAAATGGCTTTAGTTATAAATCCTAAAAACTTTTTGTATTTATTTTCGGCCTTACGGTGAGCGCCATAACTATAAAATGGCTTTAGTTTTAAATCCTAAAAACTTTTTGGATTTATTTTCGGCTTTATGCTTATGCGATTGTTGCTGTAAGCTAAGCTGGATTAGTCAAAACAATACAGCAAATTGGGTAACTTTACTCGCACGGGTTGAATAAAAGAATAGACCCTATGTGTGTTAAACAAAACACCGCCATACGGTGAGCGTTATAACTAAAAATGGCTTTAGTTTTAAATCCTAAAAACTTTTTGGATTTATTTTCGGCTTTATGCTTATGCGATTTTGTTGTAAGCCAAGCTGGATTAGCCAAAGCAACGCAGCAAATGTTTATATTTGTTTACTAGCGCCCTCGCGGGTAGCGGCTTTCATGAAAAAATATTTTGACTTTTGTTATATTTCTGCTAATAGAACACTGTATAAACTATTAAATTAAAATAAAATTAATTTAATTGAAAGTATAATTTATAATTTGTGTGTAGTGTACATATTTAAACAAATAAGAAAAACCAATGCAACCATGTTCGTAAACGAATTTCAAGCATTAAAATCAATTTTTAGATTTACACATCTGCTTGCACCTAGGCAACGAGTTTCAAAGAAAAATGGTAATTCCGTTCTAATTTTAATATTACAAAAAACCTCTTTATTTTTTCCGTACAAGGATAAGTGCGTAATATTACGAAACAATGCCGAAAAGCGAAAATAGGTTATCTTTCATGCAGTTCGTTTAATTTTGTTATTTGGTTTTCTGTGGGTAGAATCTGCTTTCGAAGGTATGACCAGAAAATCTTGGAAAAGTAAAGATGGCTATGTGCCTATTGTGTTACGTGTTAAATTTTTGGTGTAGGTTTTGGCTAAAGTGCGTTTTATGGAACAGAGGGGTTACGGCTTTCGGCTAAAGTGCGTTTTACCGAATAAAAAGTTACGGCTTTCGGACTCCCCCCATCTGAAAGCCCTTATTGAAGAGCCTTCAAAAACAGTAATCTTGTTTCTCGGAAATTCCCCCTCAAGTAATTTTTGGCTAAACAACTCTACGTCCGGCGTTCGATTTGGCCTTCTTGACACCCCCAACCGTAAAGCCCTAATTGAGCAGATTGCGAAAATCGCAATCTTGTTTGGGTGTGACGCCCCCTTTTGGTAGGAGGGGCATCCAAAGTTTTGAGTTTTTTTTTTAGAAAAATGCATTTTTCTAAGTATTTATAAGGAGGTGTGGGGGTTAATTGGTATCATACAAAAGGTATAAAAATACCTGCCATTTAAAAAAATGGAATACAGAATACCTCGTATAGTACGGCTTCGATTACTCCGGATTCACTATAGTACGGTTTTAAAAATTCCACATAAAAATTTTTATTTTTCTAAATTTTTCGATTTTTTGCATTTATTTTACAACAAAAAATATTTTCTGTATAAAAACTCTCGACTTTTTTCCATTTTTTGGTTTATTTTTGCTTTTGGTTATAATATTTTGGCACTGTAATGTTATATTTTTCGGGGATTCCCCAATTTGCACGAATAAAATATATAAGCATTTGACGTATGTGATTTATATCAGTTTTATGCATGCAGTGAAAAAGTAAAGATGTTTTTGAAATAAAATTAATTAATTAAAAGTTCAGTATGAGTACAAAAAGAAAATTTCAAAGTGATTCTTTAAGCCAGAAACGAAAATGGCTCACTTTAGAGAAAAAATTAAGCATCATAAAGCTTCCCAAAGAAGGTGCATTTGCTAAAATAGGCAGTGACAAGGGAATTGAATAGTCATCAGTTAGAAAAATTATAAAAAAAAGATCAATACAAATCGGAAGGTATGGCTACGGGTTCTTACTTATCAAAAGTAGTGAGCAAAAGAAGAAGCACGCGAATGGTTAATATGGAGCGGCTATTATCCATATGGATCGAAGATTTAAATTAAAAAAAAAACAACCCATAAAAATTAAAATTTTTCTTGTAAATTCTCTAATCGGGGATACACACACACACACACACTGCGTGCTCGGCTTGTGGCAAAATCATCCACCAAATGACGCAGCGGCAGCGAACAGCGCTGCTCACAAAGCACAGAGCTCAGACTTTGCCGTGATCTGATGCGATAAAGCGATATTTAAAAATTGTATATTGGGGTCCCCAAGGGGCCGATCGCTCCAAATTTTTACAAAAAGTTTTATCCATCGAAGACACACATGTGTACAAAATTTAAAGAAAATCGGGTAAATTTTGTAAAATATTAGTATGGAAGCCCCCCGAACCCGAGGTCCGAGGGGCCTCAAATTTGGCCACCCTTAGCCGCGATTATGGCCTTCAAACGGCCGACAAACCTATTGCATGCAGCACGAAGAAAGTGACTCTGCAGTATTTTTGCCCATTCCCGGCGAAGCGCTTGCTTGAGCTGATCGACACTTTGGTATTTTTTTGTCCCAACCTTGCTCTTTAAAATACCCCAAACCGAGAAATCTAGCGGATTTTCATCCGGTGAATTTGATGGCCATTGGGCAGTGGAAATGAACCGCGGAACGTTGTTTCTCAGCCAATCTTGATTGACGCGCGCTTTATGACTCGGCGCCAAGTCCTGTTGAAATGTCCAGGCTCTGCGGCCGAAATTTTTTTGTGCAAGCGTAACAACTCCTTTGCTCTTTCCACTATACCTTTATTTTGAGCATCTGTAAGACCATGTTTTTTTTTTGGAATTTCAAGGCTTTTAGTCCAAGATGATCTTTCAATATGTGCTGCATCCGTTCGAGCGAAATGTTCGCCTCACGAGCCATTGCGGATTCCGAGCCAATTTGGCCTTCATCTTCCGAATGATATCCGGAAATGTTGCAGTGAGTTTCGGTCCACCACCATGGCGTTTTAAAATGCTGCCAGTATCGTTATAAAGATTTATGGTGCGATACACAAACATTTTATTCACATTTCACATTCACATTTTATTACACTTAAATTCCATTGCGGATAACTTTTTTTCTGAATATTTCCCACTAAAATTTTGTACGCTTGTAAACAATGGAATGAACTGTCATCACTGTTTTGACCGCAATGACAGTCTGAAGTTGGAAACACTTCGTGTCAGTCACCCGGTATAACCGCTATAGCGGTTTAATTTTCTGTCCCCGAGGACACGCCGGATGCATCCGTCTCGTTCCTCAAGGCCTCTATAACTGTAGTGTATGCCAGTTCCCCCAACGAATCTGACAAACATTCCTTCTCGGACTCAATGGGGAGCTGGCCGTCCATTCTATTGACCAGGTCTTCGCTAGAACGACTGTCACCATCGAGTGCAGTGGCAACCTCCCCTTGAAGGGGGGCCCTTATCCACAGTGGCCTTATTGTTGGCTTCATATTTTCTGAATAGTTTGAGGGTTAATGACCGAAACCGAAATCTATAACCCCCTTGGTATCTGAAAGTGGTGCTAGGGACTCTCTGTTGATTAACATGGTTGTTAATCTGGAGTCGCTCTTAGCTTCTTTCTGCTTCAGAATCTTCCAGTTTTTGGTTGGAAGGTTCGGGTTACTGGCATGAATTATCTGCATAATTTCTTGCTCTGTCAGTTCAGTTGGAAGCCAAACGCGTGCTCTAGGCCTGTTCGGGATCTCCTCCCTACTGGCTGCTTCAAGCTTGGCGCCCGGCCACACCTTCCCAACCTCAGAGATAGCCCTCTTATAGAGAAGTGCAGATCTCTGGTCTGAGCATGCAGTTAATTTCACCCTGCCTTGAAACCATCCCGCATCTCTGCAGGACGGAGGGGGTCCCGGGTTTTCCTTAAGGACTTTTAAAAACACCCGGTTAAGAGCATTAGCCACTGACTTCCATCTCTCCGAAGAGATGTTCCCTTCATATCATGATTTCTGTCAATGACAGCAAGCACTAACGCATATTCCCTTATGACGTCACTATACGACTTGGGTTTGTGCGCCTTTAGAGCTCCCGACTCATGCACATTGGCTTTTTTACTACTGACCACCTCCACCTCATCCAGAGACCTCTGCCTATTCGGCACGCAGTCCCTTTCCGGGTTACCGACGTATGTCTTTTTCGCCCATGCTAGAGAGTTTTTATGCTCCTTAGTGAGCTGCCCCTTGGGGGTCTCAGCCCACCTTTCTAGTATCCTATGGGCTGAACAACGTTCTCTGTACTGTCGCTTGCCCAAAGGAAGAGACTTGGCATTGCTGGTCCCGGTCGATGACTTAGGATCAGACAACCCTATTACTTTGGAGGTTCGAGTAGCTCCCCCCTGAAGTCTTCGGTATTTGGTGAGCACCGGTCTCGTTTTTAGGCCTTTGGACAGCGCCGATCTCGGGTTTTTTAAGAATATTAATTTTGTTATTTTGGTCCATTTGTGTTCCCGCGAGTGTCGGAGAAAGGGTGGTCCACCTGGGCAGAGATCCGAATTACCCAGGTAAGGCGGCCGCTAAGGGTACCTCTGGAGGTTGCCAGGTATCCAGAGGGCTCCGAACATGACTGGGCTATTTAAATAGGCCCCAGCCTTGTCGATCATCGGCTCGGGTCGCATTACACCTTGATCCAGCCCATTGCTGTCAATTAGCGTGACCCGCCCCGCACCTAGGTAAAACCAATCGAACATTTCCATCCGATAGTGCAAAGTTGAGCATTCAATGACAAATTTTTGCAGAGCAGCCATTGCCAGAGTGCACGCACATGCACAAAACGAAAACCATTCAGTCAAAACTCAAAGTAAACCGGACTATCCATAGTGAAACATTTGAATGATTTTTTTCCTTCGAATGTGTTTAACGAATGCTTTCTGAAAAAAAGTAATTGAACGATTATGATAACTATCGAATAAATGAACATTTTGCAACTATCGAATAAGTCGATAGTTGTTATTCGATAGTTCCCAACGCTACGTACACGCCCTGAAGATAATGGTGCCGTGACGCCAGTGCTACGAGCAATCAAAATATTAAAAAACATCCAAATCGAATAGCGCGAACAGAAAATCCGTTGTTTTTACAGGCATTGTGTTCCCGCAGTTACAACTAGTTATCTCATTGAAAATTATCATTGCCCTTGTATTATGTAATTATGTTTCTCAATACTCAATTCTCAATTGCTGTATTGCTTTCGCAAAGCCGGCTTAGCTTACAAAGGAACAGCTTTTGGCTTTAAATTTTCGGTGCATTTTAATTGTTATGTGTGTTAAACAAAACACCGCCTTACGGTGAGCGCTATAACTAAAAAATGGCTTTAGTTATAAATCCTAAAAACTTTTTGTATTTATTTTCGGCCTTACGGTGAGCGCCATAACTATAAAATGGCTTTAGTTTTAAATCCTAAAAACTTTTTGGATTTATTTTCGGCTTTATGCTTATGCGATTGTTGCTGTAAGCTAAGCTGGATTAGTCAAAGCAATACAGCAAATTGGGTAACTTTACTCGCACGGGTTGAATAAAAGAATAGACCCTATGTGTGTTAAACAAAACACCGCCATACGGTGAGCGTTATAACTAAAAATGGCTTTAGTTTTAAATCCTAAAAACTTTTTGGATTTATTTTCGGCTTTATGCTTATGCGATTTTGTTGTAAGCCAAGCTGGATTAGCCAAAGCAACGCAGCAAATGTTTATATTTGTTTACTAGCGCCCTCGCGGGTAGCGGCTTTCATGAAAAAATATTTTGACTTTTGTTATATTTCTGCTAATAGAACACTGTATAAACTATTAAATTAAAATAAAATTAATTTAATTGAAAGTATAATTTATAATTTGTGTGTAGTGTACATATTTAAACAAATAAGAAAAACCAATGCAACCATGTTCGTAAACGAATTTCAAGCATTAAAATCAATTTTTAGATTTACACATCTGCTTGCACCTAGGCAACGAGTTTCAAAGAAAAATGGTAATTCCGTTCTAATTTTAATATTACAAAAAACCTCTTTATTTTTTCCGTACAAGGATAAGTGCGTAATATTACGAAACAATGCCGAAAAGCGAAAATAGGTTATCTTTCATGCAGTTCGTTTAATTTTGTTATTTGGTTTTCTGTGGGTAGAATCTGCTTTCGAAGGTATGACCAGAAAATCTTGGAAAAGTAAAGATGGCTATGTGCCTATTGTGTTACGTGTTAAATTTTTGGTGTAGGTTTTGGCTAAAGTGCGTTTTATGGAACAGAGGGGTTACGGCTTTCGGCTAAAGTGCGTTTTACCGAATAAAAAGTTACGGCTTTCGGACTCCCCCCATCTGAAAGCCCTTATTGAAGAGACTTCAAAAACAGTAATCTTGTTTCTCGGAAATTCCCCCTCAAGTAATTTTTGGCTAAACAACTCTACGTCCGGCGTTCGATTTGGCCTTCTTGACACCCCCAACCGTAAAGCCCTAATTGAGCAGATTGCGAAAATCGCAATCTTGTTTGGGTGTGACGCCCCCTTTTGGTAGGAGGGGCATCCAAAGTTTTGAGTTTTTTTTTTAGAAAAATGCATTTTTCTAAGTATTTATAAGGAGGTGTGGGGGTTAATTGGTATCATACAAAAGGTATAAAAATACCTGCCATTTAAAAAAATGGAATACAGAATACCTCGTATAGTACGGCTTCGATTACTCCGGATTCACTATAGTACGGTTTTAAAAATTCCACATAAAAATTTTTATTTTTCTAAATTTTTCGATTTTTTGCATTTATTTTACAACAAAAAATATTTTCTGTATAAAAACTCTCGACTTTTTTCCATTTTTCGGTTTATTTTTGCTTTTGGTTATAATATTTTGGCACTCTAATGTTATATTTTTCGGGGATTCCCCAATTTGCACGAATAAAATATATAAGCATTTGACGTATGTGATTTATATCAGTTTTATGCATGCAGTGAAAAAGTAAAGATGTTTTTGAAATAAAATTAATTAATTAAAAGTTCAGTATGAGTACAAAAAGAAAATTTCAAAGTGATTCTTTAAGCCAGAAACGAAAATGGCTCACTTTAGAGAAAAAATTAAGCATCATAAAGCTTCCCAAAGAAGGTGCATTTGCTAAAATAGGCAGTGACAAGGGAATTGAATAGTCATCAGTTAGAAAAATTATAAAAAAAAGATCAATACAAATCGGAAGGTATGGCTACGGGTTCTTACTTATCAAAAGTAGTGAGCAAAAGAAGAAGCACGCGAATGGTTAATATGGAGCGGCTATTATCCATATGGATCGAAGATTTAAATTAAAAAAAAAACAACCCATAAAAATTAAAATTTTTCTTGTAAATTCTCTAATCGGGGATACACACACACACACACACTGCGTGCTCGGCTTGTGGCAAAATCATCCACTAAATGACGCAGCGGCAGCGAACAGCGCTGCTCACAAAGCACAGAGCTCAGACTTTGCCGTGATCTGATGCGATAAAGCGATATTTAAAAATTGTATATTGGGGTCCCCAAGGGGCCGATCGCTCCAAATTTTTACAAAAAGTGTTATCCATCGAAGACACACATGAGTACAAAATTTAAAGAAAATCGGGTAAATTTTGTAAAATATTAGTATGGAAGCCCCCCGAACCCGAGGTCCGAGGGGCCTCAAATTTGGCCACCCTTAGCCGCGATTATGGCCTTCAAACGGCCGACAAACCTATTGCATGCAGCACGAAGAAAGTGACTCTGCAGTATTTTTGCCCATTCCCGGCGAAGCGCTTGCTTGAGCTGATCGACACTTTGGTATTTTTTTGTCCCAACCTTGCTCTTTAAAATACCCCAAACCGAGAAATCTAGCGGATTTTCATCCGGTGAATTTGATGGCCATTGGGCAGTGGAAATGAACCGCGGAACGTTGTTTCTCAGCCAATCTTGATTGACGCGCGCTTTATGACTCGGCGCCAAGTCCTGTTGAAATGTCCAGGCTCTGCGGCCGAAATTTTTTTGTGCAAGCGTAACAACTCCTTTGCTCTTTCCACTATACCTTTATTTTGAGCATCTGTAAGACCATGTTTTTTTTTTGGAATTTCAAGGCTTTTAGTCCAAGATGATCTTTCAATATGTGCTGCATCCGTTCGAGCGAAATGTTCGCCTCACGAGCCATTGCGGATTCCGAGCCAATTTGGCCTTCATCTTCCGAATGATATCCGGAAATGTTGCAGTGAGTTTCGGTCCACCACCATGGCGTTTTAAAATGCTGCCAGTATCGTTATAAAGATTTATGGTGCGATACACAAACATTTTATTCACATTTCACATTTTATTACACTTAAATTCCATTGCGGATAACTTTTTTTCTGAATATTTCCCACTAAAATTTTGTACGCTTGTAAACAATGGAATGAACTGTCATCACTGTTTTGACCGCAATGACAGTCTGAAGTTGGAAACACTTCGTGTCAGTCACCCGGTATAACCGCTATAGCGGTTTAATTTTCTGTCCCCGAGGACACGCCGGATGCATCCGTCTCGTTCCTCAAGGCCTCTATAACTGTAGTGTATGCCAGTTCCCCCAACGAATCTGACAAACATTCCTTCTCGGACTCAATGGGGAGCTGGCCGTCCATTCTATTGACCAGGTCTTCGCTAGAATGACTGTCACCATCGAGTGCAGTGGCAACCTCCCCTTGAAGGGGGGCCCTTATCCACAGTGGCCTTATTGTTGGCTTCATATTTTCTGAATAGTTTGAGGGTTAATGACCGAAACCGAAATCTATAACCCCCTTGGTATCTGAAAGTGGTGCTAGGGACTCTCTGTTGATTAACATGGTTGTTAATCTGGAGTCGCTCTTAGCTTCTTTCTGCTTCAGAATCTTCCAGTTTTTGGTTGGAAGGTTCGGGTTACTGGCATGAATTATCTGCATAATTTCTTGCTCTGTCAGTTCAGTTGGAAGCCAAACGCGTGCTCTAGGCCTGTTCGGGATCTCCTCCCTACTGGCTGCTTCAAGCTTGGCGCCCGGCCACACCTTCCCAACCTCAGAGATAGCCCTCTTATAGAGAAGTGCAGATCTCTGGTCTGAGCATGCAGTTAATTTCACCCTGCCTTGAAACCATCCCGCATCTCTGCAGGACGGAGGGGGTCCCGGGTTTTCCTTAAGGACTTTTAAAAACACCCGGTTAAGAGCATTAGCCACTGACTTCCATCTCTCCGAAGAGATGTTCCCTTCATATCATGATTTCTGTCAATGACAGCAAGCACTAACGCATATTCACTTATGACGTCACTATACGACTTGGGTTTGTGCGCCTTTAGAGCTCCCGACTCATGCACATTGGCTTTTTTACTACTGACCACCTCCACCTCATCCAGAGACCTCTGCCTATTCGGCACGCAGTCCCTTTCCGGGTTACCGACGTATGTCTTTTTCGCCCATGCTAGAGAGTTTTTATGCTCCTTAGTGAGCTGCCCCTTGGGGGTCTCAGCCCACCTTTCTAGTATCCTATGGGCTGAACAACGTTCTCTGTACTGTCGCTTGCCCAAAGGAAGAGACTTGGCATTGCTGGTCCCGGTCGATGACTTAGGATCAGACAACCCTATTACTTTGGAGGTTCGAGTAGCTCCCCCCTGAAGTCTTCGGTATTTGGTGAGCACCGGTCTCGTTTTTAGGCCTTTGGACAGCGCCGATCTCGGGTTTTTTAAGAATATTAATTTTGTTATTTTGGTCCATTTGTGTTCCCGCGAGTGTCGGAGAAAGGGTGGTCCACCTGGGCAGAGATCCGAATTACCCAGGTAAGGCGGCCGCTAAGGGTACCTCTGGAGGTTGCCAGGTATCCAGAGGGCTCCGAACATGACTGGGCTATTTAAATAGGCCCCAGCCTTGTCGATCATCGGCTCGGGTCGCATTACACCTTGATCCAGCCCATTGCTGTCAATTAGCGTGACCCGCCCCGCACCTAGGTAAAACCAATCGAACATTTCCATCCGATAGTGCAAAGTTGAGCATTCAATGACAAATTTTTGCAGAGCAGCCATTGCCAGAGTGCACGCACATGCACAAAACGAAAACCATTCAGTCAAAACTCAAAGTAAACCGGACTATCCATAGTGAAACATTTGAATGATTTTTTTCCTTCGAATGTGTTTAACGAATGCTTTCTGAAAAAAAGTAATTGAACGATTATGATAACTATCGAATAAATGAACATTTTGCAACTATCGAATAAGTCGATAGTTGTTATTCGATAGTTCCCAACGCTACGTACACGCCCTGAAGATAATGGTGCCGTGACGCCAGTGCTACGAGCAATCAAAATATTAAAAAACATCCAAATCGAATAGCGCGAACAGAAAATCCGTTGTTTTTACAGGCATTGTGTTCCCGCAGTTACAACTAGTTATCTCATTGAAAATTATCATTGCCCTTGTATTATGTAATTATGTATACTCAATTCTCAATTGCTGTATTGCTTTCGCAAAGCCGGCTTAGCTTACAAAGGAACAGCTTTTGGCTTTAAATTTTCGGTGCATTTTAATTGTTATGTGTGTTAAACAAAACACCGCCTTACGGTGAGCGCTATAACTAAAAAATGGCTTTAGTTATAAATCCTAAAAACTTTTTGTATTTATTTTCGGCCTTACGGTGAGCGCCATAACTATAAAATGGCTTTAGTTTTAAATCCTAAAAACTTTTTGGATTTATTTTCGGCTTTATGCTTATGCGATTGTTGCTGTAAGCTAAGCTGGATTAGTCAAAGCAATACAGCAAATTGGGTAACTTTACTCGCACGGGTTGAATAAAAGAATAGACCCTATGTGTGTTAAACAAAACACCGCCATACGGTGAGCGTTATAACTAAAAATGGCTTTAGTTTTAAATCCTAAAAACTTTTTGGATTTTTTTTCGGCTTTATGCTTATGCGATTTTGTTGTAAGCCAAGCTGGATTAGCCAAAGCAACGCAGCAAATGTTTATATTTGTTTACTAGCGCCCTCGCGGGTAGCGGCTTTCATGAAAAAATATTTTGACTTTTGTTATATTTCTGCTAATAGAACACTGTATAAACTATTAAATTAAAATAAAATTAATTTAATTGAAAGTATAATTTATAATTTGTGTGTAGTGTACATATTTAAACAAATAAGAAAAACCAATGCAACCATGTTCGTAAACGAATTTCAAGCATTAAAATCAATTTTTAGATTTACACATCTGCTTGCACCTAGGCAACGAGTTTCAAAGAAAAATGGTAATTCCGTTCTAATTTTAATATTACAAAAAACCTCTTTATTTTTTCCGTACAAGGATAAGTGCGTAATATTACGAAACAATGCCGAAAAGCGAAAATAGGTTATCTTTCATGCAGTTCGTTTAATTTTGTTATTTGGTTTTCTGTGGGTAGAATCTGCTTTCGAAGGTATGACCAGAAAATCTTGGAAAAGTAAAGATGGCTATGTGCCTATTGTGTTACGAGTTAAATTTTTGGTGTAGGTTTTGGCTAAAGTGCGTTTTACCGAATAAAAAGTTACGGCTTTCGGACTCCCCCCATCTGAAAGCCCTTATTGAAGAGCCTTCAAAAACAGTAATCTTGTTTCTCGGAAATTCCCCCTCAAGTAATTTTTGGCTAAACAACTCTACGTCCGGCGTTCGATTTGGCCTTCTTGACACCCCCAACCGTAAAGCCCTAATTGAGCAGATTGCGAAAATCGCAATCTTGTTTGGGTGTGACGCCCCCTTTTGGTAGGAGGGGCATCCAAAGTTTTGAGTTTTTTTTTTTAGAAAAATGCATTTTTCTAAGTATTTATAAGGAGGTGTGGGGGTTAATTGGTATCATACAAAAGGTATAAAAATACCTGCCATTTAAAAAAATGGAATACAGAATACCTCGTATAGTACGGCTTCGATTACTCCGGATTCACTATAGTACGGTTTTAAAAATTCCACATAAAAATTTTTATTTTTCTAAATTTTTCGATTTTTTGCATTTATTTTACAACAAAAAATATTTTCTGTATAAAAACTCTCGACTTTTTTCCATTTTTCGGTTTATTTTTGCTTTTGGTTATAATATTTTGGCACTGTAATGTTATATTTTTCGGGGATTCCCCAATTTGCACGAATAAAATATATAAGCATTTGACGTATGTGATTTATATCAGTTTTATGCATGCAGTGAAAAAGTAAAGATGTTTTTGAAATAAAATTAATTAATTAAAAGTTCAGTATGAGTACAAAAAGAAAATTTCAAAGTGATTCTTTAAGCCAGAAACGAAAATGGCTCACTTTAGAGAAAAAATTAAGCATCATAAAGCTTCCCAAAGAAGGTGCATTTGCTAAAATAGGCAGTGACAAGGGAATTGAATAGTCATCAGTTAGAAAAATTATAAAAAAAAGATCAATACAAATCGGAAGGTATGGCTACGGGTTCTTACTTATCAAAAGTAGTGAGCAAAAGAAGAAGCACGCGAATGGTTAATATGGAGCGGCTATTATCCATATGGATCGAAGATTTAAATTAAAAAAAAAACAACCCATAAAAATTAAAATTTTTCTTGTAAATTCTCTAATCGGGGATACACACACACACACACACTGCGTGCTCGGCTTGTGGCAAAATCATCCACCAAATGACGCAGCGGCAGCGAACAGCGCTGCTCACAAAGCACAGAGCTCAGACTTTGCCGTGATCTGATGCGATAAAGCGATATTTAAAAATTGTATATTGGGGTCCCCAAGGGGCCGATCGCTCCAAATTTTTACAAAAAGTGTTATCCATCGAAGACACACATGTGTACAAAATTTAAAGAAAATCGGGTAAATTTTGTAAAATATTAGTATGGAAGCCCCCCGAACCCGAGGTCCGAGGGGCCTCAAATTTGGCCACCCTTAGCCGCGATTATGGCCTTCAAACGGCCGACAAACCTATTGCATGCAGCACGAAGAAAGTGACTCTGCAGTATTTTTGCCCATTCCCGGCGAAGCGCTTGCTTGAGCTGATCGACACTTTGGTATTTTTTTGTCCCAACCTTGCTCTTTAAAATACCCCAAACCGAGAAATCTAGCGGATTTTCATCCGGTGAATTTGATGGCCATTGGGCAGTGGAAATGAACCGCGGAACGTTGTTTCTCAGCCAATCTTGATTGACGCGCGCTTTATGACTCGGCGCCAAGTCCTGTTGAAATGTCCAGGCTCTGCGGCCGAAATTTTTTTGTGCAAGCGTAACAACTCCTTTGCTCTTTCCACTATACCTTTATTTTGAGCATCTGTAAGACCATGTTTTTTTTTTTGGAATTTCAAGGCTTTTAGTCCAAGATGATCTTTCAATATGTGCTGCATCCGTTCGAGCGAAATGTTCGCCTCACGAGCCATTGCGGATTCCGAGCCAATTTGGCCTTCATCTTCCGAATGATATCCGGAAATGTTGCAGTGAGTTTCGGTCCACCACCATGGCGTTTTAAAATGCTGCCAGTATCGTTATAAAGATTTATGGTGCGATACACAAACATTTTATTCACATTTCACATTCACATTTTATTACACTTAAATTCCATTGCGGATAACTTTTTTTCTGAATATTTCCCACTAAAATTTTGTACGCTTGTAAACAATGGAATGAACTGTCATCACTGTTTTGACCGCAATGACAGTCTGAAGTTGGAAACACTTCGTGTCAGTCACCCGGTATAACCGCTATAGCGGTTTAATTTTCTGTCCCCGAGGACACGCCGGATGCATCCGTCTCGTTCCTCAAGGCCTCTATAACTGTAGTGTATGCCAGTTCCCCCAACGAATCTGACAAACATTCCTTCTCGGACTCAATGGGGAGCTGGCCGTCCATTCTATTGACCAGGTCTTCGCTAGAACGACTGTCACCATCGAGTGCAGTGGCAACCTCCCCTTGAAGGGGGGCCCTTATCCACAGTGGCCTTATTGTTGGCTTCATATTTTCTGAATAGTTTGAGGGTTAATGACCGAAACCGAAATCTATAACCCCCTTGGTATCTGAAAGTGGTGCTAGGGACTCTCTGTTGATTAACATGGTTGTTAATCTGGAGTCGCTCTTAGCTTCTTTCTGCTTCAGAATCTTCCAGTTTGTGGTTGGAAGGTTCGGGTTACTGGCATGAATTATCTGCATAATTTCTTGCTCTGTCAGTTCAGTTGGAAGCCAAACGCGTGCTCTAGGCCTGTTCGGGATCTCCTTCCTACTGGCTGCTTCAACCTTGGCGCCCGGCCACACCTTCCCAACCTCAGAGATAGCCCTCTTATAGAGAAGTGCAGATCTCTGGTCTGAGCATGCAGTTAATTTCACCCTGCCTTGAAACCATCCCGCATCTCTGCAGGACGGAGGGGGTCCCGGGTTTTCCTTAAGGACTTTTAAAAACACCCGGTTAAGAGCATTAGCCACTGACTTCCATCTCTCCGAAGAGATGTTCCCTTCATATCATGATTTCTGTCAATGACAGCAAGCACTAACGCATATTCCCTTATGACGTCACTATACGACTTGGGTTTGTGCGCCTTTAGAGCTCCCGACTCATGCACATTGGCTTTTTTACTACTGACCACCTCCACCTCATCCAGAGACCTCTGCCTATTCGGCACGCAGTCCCTTTCCGGGTTACCGACGTATGTCTTTTTCGCCCATGCTAGAGAGTTTTTATGCTCCTTAGTGAGCTGCCCCTTGGGGGTCTCAGCCCACCTTTCTAGTATCCTATGGGCTGAACAACGTTCTCTGTACTGTCGCTTGCCCAAAGGAAGAGACTTGGCATTGCTGGTCCCGGTCGATGACTTAGGATCAGACAACCCTATTACTTTGGAGGTTCGAGTAGCTCCCCCCTGAAGTCTTCGGTATTTGGTGAGCACCGGTCTCGTTTTTAGGCCTTTGGACAGCGCCGATCTCGGGTTTTTTAAGAATATTAATTTTGTTATTTTGGTCCATTTGTGTTCCCGCGAGTGTCGGAGAAAGGGTGGTCCACCTGGGCAGAGATCCGAATTACCCAGGTAAGGCGGCCGCTAAGGGTACCTCTGGAGGTTGCCAGGTATCCAGAGGGCTCCGAACATGACTGGGCTATTTAAATAGGCCCCAGCCTTGTCGATCATCGGCTCGGGTCGCATTACACCTTGATCCAGCCCATTGCTGTCAATTAGCGTGACCCGCCCCGCACCTAGGTAAAACCAATCGAACATTTCCATCCGATAGTGCAAAGTTGAGCATTCAATGACAAATTTTTGCAGAGCAGCCATTGCCAGAGTGCACGCACATGCACAAAACGAAAACCATTCAGTCAAAACTCAAAGTAGACCGGACTATCCATAGTGAAACATTTGAATGATTTTTTTCCTTCGAATGTGTTTAACGAATGCTTTCTGAAAAAAAGTAATTGAACGATTATGATAACTATCGAATAAATGAACATTTTGCAACTATCGAATAAGTCGATAGTTGTTATTCGATAGTTCCCAACGCTACGTACACGCCCTGAAGATAATGGTGCCGTGACGCCAGTGCTACGAGCAATCAAAATATTAAAAAACATCCAAATCGAATAGCGCGAACAGAAAATCCGTTGTTTTTACAGGCATTGTGTTCCCGCAGTTACAACTAGTTATCTCTTTGAAAATTATCATTGCCCTTCTTTCTTTATGTCCTGTATCCCCTTATGGGTCCTAGGGCCTCTACTACGCCTACGCGCCATCGCGTGCGGTTCCTGGCAATGAGCTTCAGCTCTCTCCAACTCTTCCCCAATTGCCGTGCCTCCTCCTCAACTGTTCTGCGCCATGTATTTCTCGGACGACCCGTTCTTCTACCATCCTGAGATAACGGGTTCCATTGCATTGCGTAGTTTGCTATGGAACTGTCGCCTTTTCGGAGTGTATGACCAATCCACTGCCACTTCCGTCGTTGGATGGTTGTGCCTATTGGTTCCTGACCCGTTCTCTGGTAAAGATGTTCGTTAGAGATACGGTTAGGCCAGAAAACCCTTATGATGTTCCGTAGGCACCTATTTACAAATGTTTGTAATCTTTTTGTGATAGTAGCGGTCACCTTCCAAGTGCTGCACCCATACAACAGCACAGATTCAACATTTGAGCGGAACAGTCGCAGCTTGGTGTTTAAGCTGATCGCATTGCTTCGCCATATCATGGACATCATTCCAAACACCGATTTTGCTTTGCCGATTCGGTTAGCAATGTCCTGTTCGGTTCCACCTTCGGTCGAGACAATACTCCCAAGATATTGGAAACTCTCTACTCTCTCTACCGGCTGTCCAGCAATGTTAACATGAGTAACTGAGTTAGTGCCGAGGTTGATGATTTTGGTTTTGGCAGTATTAATCTTCAAACCCGCAACATTTGCCTCCCTCTCCACATTTGTTGTCATTTGGTGCAGCTCCATAATTCTATGTGAGAGTAAACAAACGTCGTCAGCGTAATCCAGATGTTTGAGTTGAGATGTAAGAGTCCAACGAATTCCTCCGTTTCCAGTAGATAAAGCTGCGCGAAGTACATCGCTAATCACCAACAAAAAAAGTATCGGCGATAGAATGCAACCTTGTCGTACCCCACTTAGGATCTCGAATTCCTCTGACAGCTTTCCTCTATGCAGCACATGACATTTAGAGCCATCATAGGTTGCTTTAATAATAGCTATTAGTTTATCGGGTATACCTCTCCTGCGCAAGGCAAGCCAGATAAACTGTCTGTTGACACTGTCAAACGCCTTCTCAAAATCGATGAACAGCAGGTGCAGTGGTGACCGGAATTCAACGCACTGTTCAATAATGATCCGCAGGGTGTTTATGTGGTCTACACAGGAGGATCCAGTGCGGAAACCTGCTTGTTCGGCATCGAGTGTATCTTCCAGATGTTCCTTAATACGTTCAAGTACTACTTTGGCTATTACTTTTGCAACTGCAGGGAGAACGCAAATGCCTCTCCAGTTTTCGCACTCCATAAGACTACCTTTTTTAGGGAGCTTGACAATCATTCCCTTCTTCCACTCTTCGGGGAAACTTTCTACCTCCCAAGCTCTCTCTACAAGAGGATATAAAAGCTCTGCTGATGTCGTTGGAGCTGCACGCAGAAGCTCTGCGGGTATACCATCTAGTCCTACCGACTTGTTGTTCTTTAGTGCGTTAATCGCGGTAGCGATCTCGTCTTTACTGGGAGTTGAGGTGCGAATTCGGGAAATTGTTACTTCCGGCATTTCCGCTTGATTTAGGTGCATATCGTTAGCAAATACACGGTTAAGGACCGTAGAGAAATGCTCCTTCCATCGCTTGAGCTGATCCTCATCTGAAACGAGTACGGTACCATCTAGGCCTTTCACCGGATGTTGGCTAGAGCGGTGACCACCTGTCAGCTCTTTGGTGATTCTGTAAACGGTTCTGCTATCGCACCGGCTCGCTGCTTCCTCTGCTTCTGAGGCCAGGTTGTTAATATAGTTACGCTTGTCACGTCTTACACTACGCTGCACTTCTCTCATTTTTCTTCGATACATGGACTCTAGCTCGCTCCTCGCTACTGCTGGGATATCTACAATACGAGCTTTAAGTAGTTTACGTTCTTCAATCCGCCTCCAGGTATCTTCGGTAAGCCACGTGCTGTGCCTTGCCTGGCTTCTACCAACAATACTTTCCGCTCCAGATGTGAAAACATTTTTCACAGCCTTCCAATGTTCCTGGATGGTTGTCGGCAGTGAGCTGCTGATTGCTTCCACTCCTTGCGATAAATGATCCCTTAATTGTTGGCGTACTGAGGGGATCTTTAGCCGGTCGATGTTATACCTAGGCATTCGGATGATATTGCGGATTCTATGAACTGATGCAGTACGTAACTGGACAGTAGCTACCATAAGGTGATGATCACGTACCATACCCATGTCGGCTCCTCGTCTGTTTCGGACGTCTAACAGACAGCTCCTAAAACGTCTGCTGATCGCCACATGGTCGATTTGGTTGGATGATGATTGCCTGTCAGTTGACACCCAGCTGACCTTGTGGCAAGTCTTATGCTCAAACATGGTGCCTCCTATAACAAGGTTGTTGGTGTTGCAGAAATCAACAAATCTTTCACCATTGTCATTTCGTTCGCCGAGGCCGTGCTTCCCAATCACATGCTTGAGTCCTTCATTGTCGTTGCCAACCTTGGCATTCAAATCCCCCATCACGATGACGATATCTCCGTTCGGCGTTGCGTTGAATACTGCGTTTAGTTGATTGTAGAAGTTGTCCTTTTCATCCTCAGTCGAGGGATTCGTTGGGGCGTAGCACTGTATGATCGTGACGCGCCGTACTCTAGTCCGAAATCTGGCCGATATGATCCTATCACTATGCGGGTGCCAGGAAATTAGGCCTCTACGTGCTGTTGGCGTTAGCAGCAGACCCACTCCAGATTCACGAGTACTGCCGTTCACGTCATTGCCCTTGTATTATGTAATTATGTTTCTCAATACTCAATTCTCAATTGCTGTATTGCTTTCGCAAAGCCGGCTTAGCTTACAAAGGAACAGCTTTTGGCTTTAAATTTTCGGTGCATTTTAATTGTTATGTGTGTTAAACAAAACACCGCCTTACGGTGAGCGCTATAACTAAAAAACGGCTTTAGTTATAAATCCTAAAAACTTTTTGTATTTATTTTCGGCCTTACGGTGAGCGCCATAACTATAAAATGGCTTTAGTTTTAAATCCTAAAAACTTTTTGGATTTATTTTCGGCTTTATGCTTATGCGATTGTTGTTGTAAGCTAAGCTGGATTAGTCAAAGCAATACAGCAAATTGGGTAACTTTACTCGCACGGGTTGAATAAAAGAATAGACCCTATGTGTGTTAAACAAAACACCGCCATACGGTGAGCGTTATAACTAAAAATGGCTTTAGTTTTAAATCCTAAAAACTTTTTGGATTTATTTTCGGCTTTATGCTTATGCGATTTTGTTGTAAGCCAAGCTGGATTAGCCAAAGCAACGCAGCAAATGTTTATATTTGTTTACTAGCGCCCTCGCGGGTAGCGGCTTTCATGAAAAAATATTTTGACTTTTGTTATATTTCTGCTAATAGAACACTGTATAAACTATAAAATTAAAATAAAGTTAATTTAATTGAAAGTATAATTTATAATTTGTGTGTAGTGTACATATTTAAACAAATAAGAAAAACCAATGCAACTATGTTCGTAAACGAATTTCAAGCATTAAAATCAATTTTTAGATTTACACATCTGCTTGCACCTAGGCAACGAGTTTCAAAGAAAAATGGTAATTCCGTTCTAATTTTAATATTACAAAAAACCTCTTTATTTTTTCCGTACAAGGATAAGTGCGTAATATTACGAAACAATGCCGAAAAGCGAAAATAGGTTATCTTTCATGCAGTTCGTTTAATTTTCTTATTTGGTTTTCTGTGGGTAGAATCTGCTTTCGAAGGTATGACCAGAAAATCTTGGAAAAGTAAAGATGGCTATGTGCCTATTGTGTTACGTGTTAAATTTTTGGTGTAGGTTTTGGCTAAAGTGCGTTTTATGGAACAGAGGGGTTACGGCTTTCGGCTAAAGTGCGTTTTACCGAATAAAAAGTTACGGCTTTCGGACTCCCCCCATCTGAAAGCCCTTATTGAAGAGACTTCAAAAACAGTAATCTTGTTTCTCGGAAATTCCCCCTCAAGTAATTTTTGGCTAAACAACTCTACGTCCGGCGTTCGATTTGGCCTTCTTGACACCCCCAACCGTAAAGCCCTAATTGAGCAGATTGCGAAAATCGCAATCTTGTTTGGGTGTGACGCCCCCTTTTGGTAGGAGGGGCATCCAAAGTTTTGAGTTTTTTTTTAGAAAAATGCATTTTTCTAAGTATTTATAAGGAGGTGTGGGGGTTAATTGGTATCATACAAAAGGTATAAAAATACCTGCCATTTAAAAAAATGGAATACAGAATACCTCGTATAGTACGGCTTCGATTACTCCGGATTCACTATAGTACGGTTTTAAAAATTCCACATAAAAATTTTTATTTTTCTAAATTTTTCGATTTTTTGCATTTATTTTACAACAAAAAATATTTTCTGTATAAAAACTCTCGACTTTTTTCCATTTTTCGGTTTATTTTTGCTTTTGGTTATAATATTTTGGCACTGTAATGTTATATTTTTCGGGGATTCCCCAATTTGCACGAATAAAATATATAAGCATTTGACGTATGTGATTTATATCAGTTTTATGCATGCAGTGAAAAAGTAAAGATGTTTTTGAAATAAAATTAATTAATTAAAAGTTCAGTATGAGTACAAAAAGAAAATTTCAAAGTGATTCTTTAAGCCAGAAACGAAAATGGCTCACTTTAGAGAAAAAATTAAGCATCATAAAGCTTCCCAAAGAAGGTGCATTTGCTAAAATAGGCAGTGACAAGGGAATTGAATAGTCATCAGTTAGAAAAATTATAAAAAAAAGATCAATACAAATCGGAAGGTATGGCTACGGGTTCTTACTTATCAAAAGTAGTGAGCAAAAGAAGAAGCACGCGAATGGTTAATATGGAGCGGCTATTATCCATATGGATCGAAGATTTAAATTAAAAAAAAAACAACCCATAAAAATTAAAATTTTTCTTGTAAATTCTCTAATCGGGGATACACACACACACACACACTGCGTGCTCGGCTTGTGGCAAAATCATACACCAAATGACGCAGCGGCAGCGAACAGCGCTGCTCACAAAGCACAGAGCTCAGACTTTGCCGTGATCTGATGCGATAAAGCGATATTTAAAAATTGTATATTGGGGTCCCCAAGGGGCCGATCGCTCCAAATTTTTACAAAAAGTGTTATCCATCGAAGACACACATGTGTACAAAATTTAAAGAAAATCGGGTAAATTTTGTAAAATATTAGTATGGAAGCCCGCCGAACCCGAGGTCCGAGGGGCCTCAAATTTGGCCACCCTTAGCCGCGATTATGGCCTTCAAACGGCCGACAAACCTATTGCATGCAGCACGAAGAAAGTGACTCTGCAGTATTTTTGCCCATTCCCGGCGAAGCGCTTGCTTGAGCTGATCGACACTTTGGTATTTTTTTGTCCCAACCTTGCTCTTTAAAATACCCCAAACCGAGAAATCTAGCGGATTTTCATCCGGTGAATTTGATGGCCATTGGGCAGTGGAAATGAACCGCGGAACGTTGTTTCTCAGCCAATCTTGATTGACGCGCGCTTTATGACTCGGCGCCAAGTCCTGTTGAAATGTCCAGGCTCTGCGGCCGAAATTTTTTTGTGCAAGCGTAACAACTCCTTTGCTCTTTCCACTACCTTTATTTTGAGCATCTGTAAGACCATGTTTTTTTTTTGGAATTTCAAGGCTTTTAGTCCAAGATGATCTTTCAATATGTGCTGCATCCGTTCGAGCGAAATGTTCGCCTCACGAGCCATTGCGGATTCCGAGCCAATTTGGCCTTCATCTTCCGAATGATATCCGTAAATGTTGCAGTGAGTTTCGGTCCACCACCATGGCGTTTTAAAATGCTGCCAGTATCGTTATAAAGATTTATGGTGCGATACACAAACATTTTATTCGCATTTCACATTCACATTTTATTACACTTAAATTCCATTGCGGATAACTTTTTTTCTGAATATTTCCCACTAAAATTTTGTACGCTTGTAAACAATGGAATGAACTGTCATCACTGTTTTGACCGCAATGACAGTCTGAAGTTGGAAACACTTCGTGTCAGTCACCCGGTATAACCGCTATAGCGGTTTAATTTTCTGTCCCCGAGGACACGCCGGATGCATCCGTCTCGTTCCTCAAGGCCTCTATAACTGTAGTGTATGCCAGTTCCCCCAACGAATCTGACAAACATTCCTTCTCGGACTCAATGGGGAGCTGGCCGTCCATTCTATTGACCAGGTCTTCGCTAGAACGACTGTCACCATCGAGTGCAGTGGCAACCTCCCCTTGAAGGGGGGCCCTTATCCACAGTGGCCTTATTGTTGGCTTCATATTTTCTGAATAGTTTGAGGGTTAATGACCGAAACCGAAATCTATAACCCCCTTGGTATCTGAAAGTGGTGCTAGGGACTCTCTGTTGATTAACATGGTTGTTAATCTGGAGTCGCTCTTAGCTTCTTTCTGCTTCAGAATCTTCCAGTTTTTGGTTGGAAGGTTCGGGTTACTGGCATGAATTATCTGCATAATTTCTTGCTCTGTCAGTTCAGTTGGAAGCCAAACGCGTGCTCTAGGCCTGTTCGGGATCTCCTCCCTACTGGCTGCTTCAAGCTTGGCGCCCGGCCACACCTTCCCAACCTCAGAGATAGCCCTCTTATAGAGAAGTGCAGATCTCTGGTCTGAGCATGCAGTTAATTTCACCCTGCCTTGAAACCATCCCGCATCTCTGCAGGACGGAGGGGGTCCCGGGTTTTCCTTAAGGACTTTTAAAAACACCCGGTTAAGAGCATTAGCCACTGACTTCCATCTCTCCGAAGAGATGTTCCCTTCATATCATGATTTCTGTCAATGACAGCAAGCACTAACGCATATTCCCTTATGACGTCACTATACGACTTGGGTTTGTGCGCCTTTAGAGCTCCCGACTCATGCACATTGGCTTTTTTACTACTGACCACCTCCACCTCATCCAGAGACCTCTGCCTATTCGGCACGCAGTCCCTTTCCGGGTTACCGACGTATGTCTTTTTCGCCCATGCTAGAGAGTTTTTATGCTCCTTAGTGAGCTGCCCCTTGGGGGTCTCAGCCCACCTTTCTAGTATCCTATGGGCTGAACAACGTTCTCTGTACTGTCGCTTGCCCAAAGGAAGAGACTTGGCATTGCTGGTCCCGGTCGATGACTTAGGATCAGACAACCCTATTACTTTGGAGGTTCGAGTAGCTCCCCCCTGAAGTCTTCGGTATTTGGTGAGCACCGGTCTCGTTTTTAGGCCTTTGGACAGCGCCGATCTCGGGTTTTTTAAGAATATTAATTTTGTTATTTTGGTCCATTTGTGTTCCCGCGAGTGTCGGAGAAAGGGTGGTCCACCTGGGCAGAGATCCGAATTACCCAGGTAAGGCGGCCGCTAAGGGTACCTCTGGAGGTTGCCAGGTATCCAGAGGGCTCCGAACATGACTGGGCTATTTAAATAGGCCCCAGCCTTGTCGATCATCGGCTCGGGTCGCATTACACCTTGATCCAGCCCATTGCTGTCAATTAGCGTGACCCGCCCCGCACCTAGGTAAAACCAATCGAACATTTCCATCCGATAGTGCAAAGTTGAGCATTCAATGACAAATTTTTGCAGAGCAGCCATTGCCAGAGTGCACGCACATGCACAAAACGAAAACCATTCAGTCAAAACTCAAAGTAAACCGGACTATCCATAGTGAAACATTTGAATGATTTTTTTCCTTCGAATGTGTTTAACGAATGCTTTCTGAAAAAAAGTAATTGAACGATTATGATAACTATCGAATAAATGAACATTTTGCAACTATCGAATAAGTCGATAGTTGTTATTCGATAGTTCCCAACGCTACGTACACGCCCTGAAGATAATGGTGCCGTGACGCCAGTGCTACGAGCAATCAAAATATTAAAAAACATCCAAATCGAATAGCGCGAACAGAAAATCCGTTGTTTTTACAGGCATTGTGTTCCCGCAGTTACAACTAGTTATCTCATTGAAAATTATCATTGCCCTTGTATTATGTAATTATGTTTCTCAATACTCAATTCTCAATTGCTGTATTGCTTTCGCAAAGCCGGCTTAGCTTACAAAGGAACAGCTTTTGGCTTTAAATTTTCGGTGCATTTTAATTGTTATGTGTGTTAAACAAAACACCGCCTTACGGGAGCGCTATAACAAAAAAACGGCTTTAGTTATAAATCCTAAAAACTTTTTGTATTTATTTTCGGCCTTACGGTGAGCGCCATAACTATAAAATGGCTTTAGTTTTAAATCCTAAAAACTTTTTGGATTTATTTTCGGCTTTATGCTTATGCGATTGTTGTTGTAAGCTAAGCTGGATTAGTCAAAGCAATACAGCAAATTGGGTAACTTTACTCGCACGGGTTGAATAAAAGAATAGACCCTATGTGTGTTAAACAAAACACCGCCATACGGTGAGCGTTATAACTAAAAATGGCTTTAGTTTTAAATCCTAAAAACTTTTTGGATTTATTTTCGGCTTTATGCTTATGCGATTTTGTTGTAAGCCAAGCTGGATTAGCCAAAGCAACGCAGCAAATGTTTATATTTGTTTACTAGCGCCCTCGCGGGTAGCGGCTTTCATGAAAAAATATTTTGACTTTTGTTATATTTCTGCTAATAGAACACTGTATAAACTATAAAATTAAAATAAAGTTAATTTAATTGAAAGTATAATTTATAATTTGTGTGTAGTGTACATATTTAAACAAATAAGAAAAACCAATGCAACTATGTTCGTAAACGAATTTCAAGCATTAAAATCAATTTTTAGATTTACACATCTGCTTGCACCTAGGCAACGAGTTTCAAAGAAAAATGGTAATTCCGTTCTAATTTTAATATTACAAAAAACCTCTTTATTTTTTCCGTACAAGGATAAGTGCGTAATATTACGAAACAATGCCGAAAAGCGAAAATAGGTTATCTTTCATGCAGTTCGTTTAATTTTCTTATTTGGTTTTCTGTGGGTAGAATCTGCTTTCGAAGGTATGACCAGAAAATCTTGGAAAAGTAAAGATGGCTATGTGCCTATTGTGTTACGTGTTAAATTTTTGGTGTAGGTTTTGGCTAAAGTGCGTTTTATGGAACAGAGGGGTTACGGCTTTCGGCTAAAGTGCGTTTTACCGAATAAAAAGTTACGGCTTTCGGACTCCCCCCATCTGAAAGCCCTTATTGAAGAGACTTCAAAAACAGTAATCTTGTTTCTCGGAAATTCCCCCTCAAGTAATTTTTGGCTAAACAACTCTACGTCCGGCGTTCGATTTGGCCTTCTTGACACCCCCAACCGTAAAGCCCTAATTGAGCAGATTGCGAAAATCGCAATCTTGTTTGGGTGTGACGCCCCCTTTTGGTAGGAGGGGCATCCAAAGTTTTGAGTTTTTTTTTTAGAAAAATGCATTTTTCTAAGTATTTATAAGGAGGTGTGGGGGTTAATTGGTATCATACAAAAGGTATAAAAATACCTGCCATTTAAAAAAATGGAATACAGAATACCTCGTATAGTACGGCTTCGATTACTCCGGATTCACTATAGTACGGTTTTAAAAATTCCACATAAAAATTTTTATTTTTCTAAATTTTTCGATTTTTTGCATTTATTTTACAACAAAAAATATTTTCTGTATAAAAACTCTCGACTTTTTTCCATTTTTCGGTTTATTTTTGCTTTTGGTTATAATATTTTGGCACTGTAATGTTATATTTTTCGGGGATTCCCCAATTTGCACGAATAAAATATATAAGCATTTGACGTATGTGATTTATATCAGTTTTATGCATGCAGTGAAAAAGTAAAGATGTTTTTGAAATAAAATTAATTAATTAAAAGTTCAGTATGAGTACAAAAAGAAAATTTCAAAGTGATTCTTTAAGCCAGAAACGAAAATGGCTCACTTTAGAGAAAAAATTAAGCATCATAAAGCTTCCCAAAGAAGGTGCATTTGCTAAAATAGGCAGTGACAAGGGAATTGAATAGTCATCAGTTAGAAAAATTATAAAAAAAAGATCAATACAAATCGGAAGGTATGGCTACGGGTTCTTACTTATCAAAAGTAGTGAGCAAAAGAAGAAGCACGCGAATGGTTAATATGGAGCGGCTATTATCCATATGGATCGAAGATTTAAATTAAAAAAAAAACAACCCATAAAAATTAAAATTTTTCTTGTAAATTCTCTAATCGGGGATACACACACACACACACACTGCGTGCTCGGCTTGTGGCAAAATCATCCACCAAATGACGCAGCGGCAGCGAACAGCGCTGCTCACAAAGCACAGAGCTCAGACTTTGCCGTGATCTGATGCGATAAAGCGATATTTAAAAATTGTATATTGGGGTCCCCAAGGGGCCGATCGCTCCAAATTTTTACAAAAAGTGTTATCCATCGAAGACACACATGTGTACAAAATTTAAAGAAAATCGGGTAAATTTTGTAAAATATTAGTATGGAAGCCCGCCGAACCCGAGGTCCGAGGGGCCTCAAATTTGGCCACCCTTAGCCGCGATTATGGCCTTCAAACGGCCGACAAACCTATTGCATGCAGCACGAAGAAAGTGACTCTGCAGTATTTTTGCCCATTCCCGGCGAAGCGCTTGCTTGAGCTGATCGACACTTTGGTATTTTTTTGTCCCAACCTTGCTCTTTAAAATACCCCAAACCGAGAAATCTAGCGGATTTTCATCCGGTGAATTTGATGGCCATTGGGCAGTGGAAATGAACCGCGGAACGTTGTTTCTCAGCCAATCTTGATTGACGCGCGCTTTATGACTCGGCGCCAAGTCCTGTTGAAATGTCCAGGCTCTGCGGCCGAAATTTTTTTGTGCAAGCGTAACAACTCCTTTGCTCTTTCCACTATACCTTTATTTTGAGCATCTGTAAGACCATGTTTTTTTTTTTGAATTTCAAGGCTTTTAGTCCAAGATGATCTTTCAATATGTGCTGCATCCGTTCGAGCGAAATGTTCGCCTCACGAGCCATTGCGGATTCCGAGCCAATTTGGCCTTCATCTTCCGAATGATATCCGTAAATGTTGCAGTGAGTTTCGGTCCACCACCATGGCGTTTTAAAATGCTGCCAGTATCGTTATAAAGATTTATGGTGCGATACACAAACATTTTATTCGCATTTCACATTCACATTTTATTACACTTAAATTCCATTGCGGATAACTTTTTTTCTGAATATTTCCCACTAAAATTTTGTACGCTTGTAAACAATGGAATGAACTGTCATCACTGTTTTGACCGCAATGACAGTCTGAAGTTGGAAACACTTCGTGTCAGTCACCCGGTATAACCGCTATAGCGGTTTAATTTTCTGTCCCCGAGGACACGCCGGATGCATCCGTCTCGTTCCTCAAGGCCTCTATAACTGTAGTGTATGCCAGTTCCCCCAACGAATCTGACAAACATTCCTTCTCGGACTCAATGGGGAGCTGGCCGTCCATTCTATTGACCAGGTCTTCGCTAGAACGACTGTCACCATCGAGTGCAGTGGCAACCTCCCCTTGAAGGGGGGCCCTTATCCACAGTGGCCTTATTGTTGGCTTCATATTTTCTGAATAGTTTGAGGGTTAATGACCGAAACCGAAATCTATAACCCCCTTGGTATCTGAAAGTGGTGCTAGGGACTCTCTGTTGATTAACATGGTTGTTAATCTGGAGTCGCTCTTAGCTTCTTTCTGCTTCAGAATCTTCCAGTTTTTGGTTGGAAGGTTCGGGTTACTGGCATGAATTATCTGCATAATTTCTTGCTCTGTCAGTTCAGTTGGAAGCCAAACGCGTGCTCTAGGCCTGTTCGGGATCTCCTCCCTACTGGCTGCTTCAAGCTTGGCGCCCGGCCACACCTTCCCAACCTCAGAGATAGCCCTCTTATAGAGAAGTGCAGATCTCTGGTCTGAGCATGCAGTTAATTTCACCCTGCCTTGAAACCATCCCGCATCTCTGCAGGACGGAGGGGGTCCCGGGTTTTCCTTAAGGACTTTTAAAAACACCCGGTTAAGAGCATTAGCCACTGACTTCCATCTCTCCGAAGAGATGTTCCCTTCATATCATGATTTCTGTCAATGACAGCAAGCACTAACGCATATTCCCTTATGACGTCACTATACGACTTGGGTTTGTGCGCCTTTAGAGCTCCCGACTCATGCACATTGGCTTTTTTACTACTGACCACCTCCACCTCATCCAGAGACCTCTGCCTATTCGGCACGCAGTCCCTTTCCGGGTTACCGACGTATGTCTTTTTCGCCAATGCTAGAGAGTTTTTTTTGCTCCTTAGTGAGCTGCCCCTTGGGGGTCTCAGCCCACCTTTCTAGTATCCTATGGGCTGAACAACGTTCTCTGTACTGTCGCTTGCCCAAAGGAAGAGACTTGGCATTGCTGGTCCCGGTCGATGACTTAGGATCAGACAACCCTATTACTTTGGAGGTTCGAGTAGCTCCCCCCTGAAGTCTTCGGTATTTGGTGAGCACCGGTCTCGTTTTTAGGCCTTTGGACAGCGCCGATCTCGGGTTTTTTAAGAATATTAATTTTGTTATTTTGGTCCATTTGTGTTCCCGCGAGTGTCGGAGAAAGGGTGGTCCACCTGGGCAGAGATCCGAATTACCCAGGTAAGGCGGCCGCTAAGGGTACCTCTGGAGGTTGCCAGGTATCCAGAGGGCTCCGAACATGACTGGGCTATTTAAATAGGCCCCAGCCTTGTCGATCATCGGCTCGGGTCGCATTTCACCTTGATCCAGCCCATTGCTGTCAATTAGCGTGACCCGCCCCGCACCTAGGTAAAACCAATCGAGCATTTCCATCCGATAGTGCAAAGTTGAGCATTCAATGACAAATTTTTGCAGAGCAGCCATTGCCAGAGTGCACGCACATGCACAAAACGAAAACCATTCAGTCAAAACTCAAAGTAAACCGGACTATCCATAGTGAAACATTTGAATGATTTTTTTCCTTCGAATGTGTTTAACGAATGCTTTCTGAAAAAAAGTAATTGAACGATTATGATAACTATCGAATAAATGAACATTTTGCAACTATCGAATAAGTCGATAGTTGTTGTTCGATAGTTCCCAACGCTACGTACACGCCCTGAAGATAATGGTGCCGTGACGCCAGTGCTACGAGCAATCAAAATATTAAAAAACATCCAAATCGAATAGCGCGAACAGAAAAACCGTTGTTTTTACAGGCATTGTGTTCCCGCAGTTACAACTAGTTATCTCATTGAAAATTATCATTGCCCTTGTATTATGTAATTATGTTTCTCAATACTCAATTCTCAATTGCTGTATTGCTTTCGCAAAGCCGGCTTAGCTTACAAAGGAACAGCTTTTGGCTTTAAATTTTCGGTGCATTTTAATTGTTATGTGTGTTAAACAAAACACCGCCTTACGGTGAGCGCTATAACTAAAAAACGGCTTTAGTTATAAATCCTAAAAACTTTTTGTATTTATTTTCGGCCTTACGGTGAGCGCCATAACTATAAAATGGTTTTAGTTTTAAATCCTAAAAACTTTTTGGATTTATTTTCGGCTTTATGCTTATGCGATTGTTGTTGTAAGCTAAGCTGGATTAGTCAAAGCAATACAGCAAATTGGGTAACTTTACTCGCACGGGTTGAATAAAAGAATAGACCCTATGTGTGTTAAACAAAACACCGCCATACGGTGAGCGTTATAACTAAAAATGGCTTTAGTTTTAAATCCTAAAAACTTTTTGGATTTATTTTCGGCTTTATGCTTATGCGATTTTGTTGTAAGCCAAGCTGGATTAGCCAAAGCAACGCAGCAAATGTTTATATTTGTTTACTAGCGCCCTCGCGGGTAGCGGCTTTCATGAAAAAATATTTTGACTTTTGTTATATTTCTGCTAATAGAACACTGTATAAACTATAAAATTAAAATAAAGTTAATTTAATTGAAAGTATAATTTATAATTTGTGTGTAGTGTACATATTTAAACAAATAAGAAAAACCAATGCAACTATGTTCGTAAACGAATTTCAAGCATTAAAATCAATTTTTAGATTTACACATCTGCTTGCACCTAGGCAACGAGTTTCAAAGAAAAATGGTAATTCCGTTCTAATTTTAATATTACAAAAAACCTCTTTATTTTTTCCGTACAAGGATAAGTGCGTAATATTACGAAACAATGCCGAAAAGCGAAAATAGGTTATCTTTCATGCAGTTCGTTTAATTTTGTTATTTGGTTTTCTGTGGGTAGAATCTGCTTTCGAAGGTATGACCAGAAAATCTTGGAAAAGTAAAGATGGCTATGTGCCTATTGTGTTACGTGTTAAATTTTTGGTGTTGGTTTTGGCTAAAGTGCGTTTTATGGAACAGAGGGGTTACGGCTTTCGGCTAAAGTGCGTTTTACCGAATAAAAAGTTACGGCTTTCGGACTCCCCCCATCTGAAAGCCCTTATTAAAGAGACTTCAAAAACAGTAATCTTGTTTCTCGGAAATTCCCCCTCAAGTAATTTTTGGCTAAACAACGGTACGTCCGGCGTTCGATTTGGCCTTCTTGACACCCCCAACCGTAAAGCCCTAATTGAGCAGATTGCGAAAATCGCCATCTTGTTTGGGTGCGACGCCCCCTTTTGGTAGGAGGGGCATCCAAAGTTTTGAGTTTTTTTTTTAGAAAAATGCATTTTTCTAAGTATTTATAAGGAGGTGTGGGGGTTAATTGGTATCATACAAAAGGTATAAAAATACCTGCCATTTAAAAAAATGGAATACAGAATACCTCGTATAGTACGGCTTCGATTAGTCCGGATTCACTATAGTACGGTTTTAAAAATTCCACATAAAAATTTTTATTTTTCTAAATTTTTCGATTTTTTGCATTTATTTTACAACAAAAAATATTTTCTGTATAAAAACTCTCGACTTTTTTCCATTTTTCGGTTTATTTTTGCTTTTGGTTATAATATTTCGGCACTGTAATGTTATATTTTTCGGGGATTCCCCAATTTGCACGAATAAAATATATAAGCATTTGACGTATGTGATTTATATCAGTTTTATGCATGCAGTGAAAAAGTAAAGATGTTTTTGAAATAAAATTAATTAATTAAAAGTTCAGTATGAGTACAAAAAGAAAATTTCAAAGTGATTCTTTAAGCCAGAAACGAAAATGGCTCACTTTAGAGAAAAAATTAAACATCATAAAGCTTCCCAAAGAAGGTGCATTTGCTAAAATAGGCAGTGACAAGGGAATTGAATAGTCATCAGTTAGAAAAATTATAAAAAAAAGATCAATACAAATCGGAAGGTATGGCTACGGGTTCTTACTTATCAAAAGTAGTGAGCAAAAGAAGAAGCACGCGAATGGTTAATATGGAGCGGCTATTATCCATATGGATCGAAGATTTAAATTAAAAAAAAAACAACCCATAAAAATTAAAATTTTTCTTGTAAATTCTCTAATCGGGGATACACACACACACACACACTGCGTGCTCGGCTTGTGGCAAAATCATCCACCAAATGACGCAGCGGCAGCGAACAGCGCTGCTCACAAAGCACAGAGCTCAGACTTTGCCGTGATCTGATGCGATATAGCGATATTTAAAAATTGTATATTGGGGTCCCCAAGGGGCCGATCGCTCCAAATTTTTACAAAAAGTGTTATCCATCGAAGACACACATGTGTACAAAATGTAAAGAAAATCGGGTAAATTTTGTAAAATATTAGTATGGAAGCCCCCCGAACCCGAGGTCCGAGGGGCCTCAAATTTGGCCACCCTTAGCCGCGATTATGGCCTTCAAACGGCCGACAAACCTATTGCATGCAGCACGAAGAAAGTGACTCTGCAGTATTTTTGCCCATTCCCGGCGAAGCGCTTGCTTGAGCTGATCGACACTTTGGTATTTTTTTGTCCCAACCTTGCTCTTTAAAATACCCCAAACCGAGAAATCTAGCGGATTTGCATCCGGTGAATTTGATGCCATTGGGCAGTGGAAATGAACCGCGGAACGTTGTTTCTCAGCCAATCTTGATTGACGCGCGCTTTATGACTCGGCGCCAAGTCCTGTTGAAATGTCCAGGCTCTGCGGCCGAAATTTTTTTGTGCAAGCGTAACAACTCCTTTGCTCTTTTCACTATACCTTTATTTTGAGCATCTGTAAGACCATGTTTTTTTTGGAATTTCAAGGCTTTTAGTCCAAGATGATCTTTCAATATGTGCTGCATCCGTTCGAGCGAAATGTTCGCCTCACGAGCCATTGCGGATTCCGAGCCAATTTGGCCTTCACCTTCCGAATGATATCCGGAAATGTTGCAGTGAGTTTCGGTCCACCACCATGGCGTTTTAAAATGCTGCCAGTATCGTTATAACGATTTATGGTGCGATACACAAACATTTTATTCACATTTCACATTCACATTTTATTACACTTAAATTCCATTGCGGATAACTTTTTTTCTGAATATTTCCCACTAAAATTTTGTACGCTTGTAAACAATGGAATGAACTGTCATCACTGTTTTGACCGCAATGACAGTCTGAAGTTGGAAACACTTCGTGTCAGTCACCCGGTATAACCGCTATAGCGGTTTAATTTTCTGTCCCCGAGGACACGCCGGATGCATCCGTCTCGTTCCTCAAGGCCTCTATAACTGTAGTGTATGCCAGTTCCCCCAACGAATCTGACAAACATTCCTTCTCGGACTCAATGGGGAGCTGGCCGTCCATTCTATTGACCAGGTCTTCGCTAGAACGACTGTCACCATCGAGTGCAGTGGCAACCTCCCCTTGAAGGGGGGCCCTTATCCACAGTGGCCTTATTGTTGGCTTCATATTTTCAGAATAGTTTGAGGGTTAATGACCGAAACCGAAATCTATAACCCCCTTGGTATCTGAAAGTGGTGCTAGGGACTCTCTGTTGATTAACATGGTTGTTAATCTGGAGTCGCCCTTAGCTTCTTTCTGCTTCAGAATCTTCCAGTTTTTGGTTGGAAGGTTCGGGTTACTGGCATGAATTATCTGCATAATTTCTTGCTCTGTCAGTTCAGTTGGAAGCCAAACGCGTGCTCTAGGCCTGTTCGGGATCTCCTCCCTACTGGCTGCTTCAAGCTTGGCGCCCGGCCACACCTTCCCAACCTCAGAGATAGCCCTCTTATAGAGAAGTGCAGATCTCTGGTCTGAGCATGCAGTTAATTTCACCCTGCCTTGAAACCATCCCGCATCTCTGCAGGACGGAGGGGGTCCCGGGTTTTCCTTAAGGACTTTTAAAAACACCCGGTTAAGAGCATTAGCCACTGACTTCCATCTCTCCGAAGAGATGTTCCCTTCATATCATGATTTCTGTCAATGACAGCAAGCACTAACGCATATTCCCTTATGACGTCACTATACGACTTAGGTTTGTGCGCCTTTAGAGCTCCCGACTCATGCACATTGGCTTTTTTACTACTGACCACCTCCACCTCATCCAGAGACCTCTGCCTATTCGGCACGCAGTCCCTTTCCGGGTTACCGACGTATGTCTTTTTCGCCCATGCTAGAGAGTTTTTTTTGCTCCTTAGTGAGCTGCCCCTTGGGGGTCTCAGCCCACCTTTCTAGTATCCTATGGGCTGAACAACGTTCTCTGTACTGTCGCTTGCCCAAAGGAAGAGACTTGGCATTGCTGGTCCCGGTCGATGACTTAGGATCAGACAACCCTATTACTTTGGAGGTTCGAGTAGCTCCCCCCTGAAGTCTTCGGTATTTGGTGCGCACCGGTCTCGTCTTTCGGCCTTTGGACAGCGCCGATCTCGGGTTTTTTAAGAATATTAATTTTGTTATTTTGGTCCATTTGTGTTCCCGCGAGTGTCGGAGAAAGGGTGGTCCACCTGGGCAGAGATCCGAATTACCCAGGTAAGGCGGCCGCTAAGGGTACCTCTGGAGGTTGCCAGGTATCCAGAGGGCCCCGAACATGACTGGGCTATTTAAATGGGCCCCAGCCTTGTCGATCATCGGCTCGGGTCGCATTACACCTTGATCCAGCCCATTGCTGTCAATTAGCGTGACCCGCCCCGCACCTAGGTCACTTTATATTCACCCGTTAGATTCCACAACCGCCCCGAGGACCTGGAGGCGACAGCATTGCAGAGCTGTAGGCTGTAAGACTATTTAAAACTTGAATCATTGTGTACTGGTCAAACAATTAGTCAAACCGGTTTGTGCGGAATAAATTGTGAACTTGTGTTATTTTTACTGTTTGAATATTAAAGTTGTTATTTGTAAATTAATAAACTTGTGTTGTGTTTTGTTTGCAAAATCCTTTACGAACTCGAAAGCCTGAATTTCGTAACAATATCATTCGTTCACAAGTAAACCACGTAAACCATTCATTAGTCCAAGCGAATGAAAAATTCGTTCATTCAAACCTAAAACCATTCATTTGCAACCGATAGTCCAAACGAATGAAAAAATCATTTGTTCAAACCTAAAACCATTCATTTGCAACCGATAGTCCAAACGAATGAAAAAATCCTTTGTTCAAACGTAAAACCAATCGAACATTTCCATCCGATAGTGCAAAGTTGAGCATTCAATGACAAATTTTTGCAGAGCAGCCATCGCCAGAGTGCACGCACATGCACAAAACGAAAACCATTCAGTCAAAACTCAAAGTAAACCGGACTATCCATAGTGAAACATTTGAATGATTTTTTTCCTTCGAATGTGTTTAACGAATGCTTTCTGAAAAAAAGTAATTGAACGATTATGATAACTATCGAATAAATGAACATTTTGCAACTATCGAATAAGTCGATAGTTGTTATTCGATAGTTCCCAACGCTACGTACACGCCCTGAAGATAATGGTGCCGTGACGCCAGTGCTACGAGCAATCAAAATATTAAAAAACATCCAAATCGAATAGCGCGAACAGAAAAACCGTTGTTTTTACAGGCATTGTGTTCCCGCAGTTACAACTAGTTATCTCATTGAAAATTATCATTGCCCTTGTATTATGTAATTATGTTTCTCAATACTCAATTCTCAATTGCTGTATTGCTTTCGCAAAGCCGGCTTAGCTTACAAAGGAACAGCTTTTGGCTTTAAATTTTCGGTGCATTTTAATTGTTATGTGTGTTAAACAAAACACCGCCTTACGGTGAGCGCTATAACTAAAAAATGGCTTTAGTTATAAATCCTAAAAACTTTTTGTATTTATTTTCGGCCTTACGGTGAGCGCTATAACTATAAAATGGCTTTAGTTTTAAATCCTAAAAACTTTTTGGATTTATTTTCGGCTTTATGCTTATGCGATTGTTGCTGTAAGCTAAGCCGGATTAGTCAAAGCAATACAGCAAATTGGGTAACTTTACTCGCACGGGTTGAATAAAAGAATAGACCCTATGTGTGTTAAACAAAACACCGCCATACGGTGAGCGTTATAACTAAAAATGGCTTTAGTTTTAAATCCTAAAAACTTTTTGGATTTATTTTCGGCTTTATGCTTATGCGATTTTGTTGTAAGCCAAGCTGGATTAGCCAAAGCAACGCAGCAAATGTTTATATTTGTTTACTAGCGCCCTCGCGGGTAGCGGCTTTCATGAAAAAATATTTTGACGTTTGTTATATTTCTGCTAATAGAACACTGTATAAACTATAAAATTAAAATAAAGTTAATTTAATTGAAAGTATAATTTATAATTTGTGTGTAGTGTACATATTTAAACAAATAAGAAAAACCAATGCAACTATGTTCGTAAACGAATTTCAAGCATTAAAATCAATTTTTAGATTTACACATCTGCTTGCACCTAGGCAACGAGTTTCAAAGAAAAATGGTAATTCCGTTCTAATTTTAATATTACAAAAAACCTCTTTATTTTTTCCGTACAAGGATAAGTGCGTAATATTACGAAACAATGCCGAAAAGCGAAAATAGGTTATCTTTCATGCAGTTCGTTTAATTTTGTTATTTGGTTTTCTGTGGGTAGAATCTGCTTTCGAAGGTATGACCAGAAAATCTTGGAAAAGTAAAGATGGCTATGTGCCTATTGTGTTACGTGTTAAATTTTTGGTGTAGGTTTTGGCTAAAGTGCGTTTTATGGAACAGAGGGGTTACGGCTTTCGGCTAAAGTGCGTTTTACCGAATAAAAAGTTACGGCTTTCGGACTCCCCCCATCTGAAAGCCCTTATTGAAGAGACTTCAAAAACAGTAATCTTGTTTCTCGAAAATTCCCCCTCAAGTAATTTTTGGCTAAACAACGGTACGTCCGGCGTTCGATTTGGCCTTCTTGACACTCCCAACCGTAAAGCCCTAATTGAGCAGATTGCGAAAATCGCCATCTTGTTTGGGTGCGACGCCCCCTTTTGGTAGGAGGGGCATCCAAAGTTTTGAGTTTTTTTTTAGAAAAATGCATTTTTCTAAGTATTTATAAGGAGGTGTGGAGGTTAATACAAAAGGTATAAAAATACCTGCCATTTAAAAAAATGGAATACAGAATACCTCGTATAGTACGGCTTCGATTAGTCCGGATTCACTATAGTACGGTTTTAAAAATTCCACATAAAAATTTTTATTTTTCTAAATTTTTCGATTTTTTATTTTACAACAAAAAATATTTTCTGTATAAAAACTCTCGACTTTTTTCCATTTTTCGGTTTATTTTTGCTTTTGGTTATAATATTTCGGCACTGTAATGTTATATTTTTCGGGGATTCCCCAATTTGCACGAATAAAATATATAAGCATTTGACGTATGTGATTTATATCAGTTTTATGCATGCAGTGAAAAAGTAAAGATGTTTTTGAAATAAAATTAATTAATTAAAAGTTCAGTATGAGTACAAAAAGAAAATTTCAAAGTGATTCTTTAAGCCAGAAACGAAAATGGCTCACTTTAGAGAAAAAATTAAGCATCATAAAGCTTCCCAAAGAAGGTGCATTTGCTAAAATAGGCAGTGACAAGGGAATTGAATAGTCATCAGTTAAAAAAATTATAAAAAAAAGATCAATACAAATCGGAAGGTATGGCTACGGGTTCTTACTTATCAAAAGTAGTGAGCAAAAGAAGAAGCACGCGAATGGTTAATATGGAGCGGCTATTATCCATATGGATCGAAGATTTAAATTAAAAAAAAAACAACCCATAAAAATTAAAATTTTTCTTGTAAATTCTCTAATCGGGGATACACACACACACACACACACTGCGTGCTCGGCTTGTGGCAAAATCATCCACCAAATGACGCAGCGGCAGCGAACAGCGCTGCTCACAAAGCACAGAGCTCAGACTTTGCCGTGATCTGATGCGATATAGCGATATTTAAAAATTGTATATTGGGGTCCCCAAGGGGCCGATCGCTCCAAATTTTTACAAAAAGTGTTTTCCATCGAAGACACACATGTGTACAAAATTTAAAGAAAATCGGGTACATTTTGTAAAATATTAGTATGGAAGCCCCCCGAACCCGAGGTCCGAGGGGCCTCAAATTTTAATAGAAAGTATTGTCACCGGAATTATACATGTGTGCGAAATTTCAATAAAATCGGGCCATGGGAAGTAGGCTAAAAATTGATCAGAAAATCACCTGATGGTGATGCTGATGATACTGATGGTGATGCTGTTGAACAGAAGAAAATGAATGATAACACTAGTAGAAATTTCATTGCAAGCCGTGGGTGGTTTTTTCGTTTTAAACAACGAACTAACGAATGGTTAATATGGAGCGGCTATTATCCATATGGTGAATCTGCCAGCATGCTGCGTTAAAATATCCGACCGAATTGAGTGAACTAATGCAACAAGGATGCTACAAAGACGAACAAATTTTCAACGTTGATGAAACGAAATTGTTTTGGAAAAAGTTGCCGTCACGCTCTTTTATTGCAGCTATAATGAAAGTTCATGCCCTGGTTATAAAATTTCAAAAGACCGTCTCACACTGTTATTAGGTGGAAATGCAGCAGGGGATGCTTGTGTACCGTGCAGAAAATCCTCGAGCTCTTAAAAATGTTTGCTCAAATAAAAAAGTACAACAGAACGTTATTGCAAAGAAAAGGGACTGGATTTTAAGATTTTGTTGATTTTGGATAATGCCCCTGGTCATCCGACTGGTCTTTGTCATTGTCACCATGGCATGAAGTTACGGCAAGAAATATGAGAGCGGTATGGAAACATATCATTCCACATTGCTCAAATGATTTCGTTGGATTTGAACCCCATACTACAGTGGAAATTGGATAAGAATTGGGTTTCATGGACCTGGACTCCGCCGATGTAATTCAATGCATTGAATCGAAAAATTGTTCGAGTTCATCAGTGAAGTTAATCCAAAGATAGAACGGCGGATATTAAGGCATCCGCCGAATGTTTAAAAATGCAACTCGTTGCTACACAGAATTGTATGAAGAAAAAAAACCAAGAAGAAACAAGTATGTACAAAAATCTATCCTCCAAAGGAAAAAATAAATTTCTAGGTTAACCTGTATTTTTTGTTTAATTATTTTTAATAAAGACTGAATTTGAATGCAATAATTGTTCTATATTTATTTTAATTTTGCGAGAAATTTTTTTTTAGAACCAATTAACTTTTTTTCTATTTATTGAGAACTTCATTTAGTCCGGTTTCAAATAGAAATTCGTGGAACCGATTAACCGGACTATTCGAGGTATTCCTGTATATGGTATCGGTCAGCATATGGTATGGGGTAACCATTTTTAAATAACGATGCATATAAACGCAATATAAACTGATCGCGATTCCGCTAGAATTGAGCCACGCCCTTAAGAATAGCATGGCTGTGTAGACCTAATTATCACCTTTCATTTGATACCAATATTTTGCCATACCCACTTTTAAGCACGCCCCTTTTTACACTTTTATGGAAAAGTCTGTTTTGTGCTCTTACTCCGTCAAGGGGGGTTTTATTGGCCCAATTTAATTACCTTTCGTATGATACCAATTAACCCCCACACCTCCTTATAAATACTTAGAAAAATGCAATTTTCTAAAAGAAACTCAAAACTTTGGATGCCCCTCCCATTCAAAGGGGGCCACGCCCTTTGAATACTTGATACCAATATTTGGGCCCGCCAACTTTTGAACACGCCCCCTGATGAAATTTAATATGAAAGTCCTTTTATGGCTCTTACTCTGTCGAGGGGGTTTGGATTGGACCAAATTCAAAATTCCTTAAAATTCGGTAAAACACATATTTGCCCGGCTTTCTGAAAGCCCTTATTGAGAAGACCACGAAACCAGCAATCTTGTTTGGAAATTCGAAATTAAGGAGAGAGGGGCTTACAAAGTTTGGTGGCTAAACTGTAGTATAACCCGCATTGGATTTGGGGTTCCAGACACCCCTTCCCTGAAAGCCCTCATTGTACTCCCTGAAAACAGCATTTTTTCTTGGTTACGCCCTGTTTTAGTAGGAGAGGCTGTCAAAGTTTTGTTTTTATTCAGAAAAACCATTTTCCCAAGTGATTTGAAGAAGGTTTGGGGGTTAATTGGTACCATATAGTTATAAGGTAATAAAAATACCTTCCATTAAAAAAATAAATAAGGCCAATCGAACCACCTTCGGCAGTGGTAGAGTCAAAAAATTGTCTTTTATATAAAAGGTAAAAAAGAGGTGCTTAAAAGTGGGTGGGCCTAAATATTGGTAAAAAATAAAAGGTAAAAATTAGTAGTGGCATAGTTTAAACGGAAGGTGAATAAATTTGTATTTCATTATATTACAAATATAGGCAAAAAATGACGTGTATGTTTCCCAGTAACATAAAGCTGATATTTTAAATTTATATTTCATTATATTACAAATATAGGCACACTGTAAAATACTATGCGTTCAATTACATATTTTATATTTAAGTAGGAGTTCTTCCTTTTAAAAGGCGTTTTTGGAAAGTATGGGCACACTCTAAAATAAGGAGGTTTGGGGGTTAATTGGTATCGAATACTTTGGGGGTAAGATTTAATAAACAAACAAAAAAGGGACTGATTAATTACCCTACCCTTGCCAGTGGTAGGGTAATTAAAGGGCGTGTTAAAAAGTGGGCGGACATAAATTTATCCACCTTCCGATTAAACTATGCCACGCCCATAAAAACAGTAGGAACGTGTACAACTAACCTTTCATTTTTTTACCAATATTTAGGGCCAACCACTTTTAAGCACGCCTCTTTCATACAAATTTTAAACACATGTGTATCTCCGATAGCCAACAAATATAGGCACACTGTAAAATACTATGCGTTCAATTACATATTTTAAATTTAAGTAGGAGTTCTTCCTTTTAAAAGGCGTTTTTGGAAAGTATGGGCACACTCTAAAATAAGGAGGTTTGGGGGTTAATTGGTATCGAATACTTTGGGGGTAAGATTTAATAAACAAACAAAAAAGGGACTGATACCCTACCCTTGCCAGTGGTAGGGTAATTAAAGGGCGTGTTAAAAAGTGGGCGGACATAAATTTATCCACCTTCCGATTAAAATATGCCACGCCCATAAAACAGAAGGAACGTGTACAACTAACCTTTCATTTTTTACCAATATTTAGGCCCAACCACTTTTAAGCACGCCTCTTTTTTACCTTTTATATAAAAGACAGTTTTTTGACTCTACCAACGCCGAAGGTGGCTTGATTGGCCTAATTTATTTTTTAAATGGAATATATTTTTATAACCTTTTATATGGTACCAACTAACCCCCAAACCTCTAGCAAATAACTTGGGAAAATGGATTTTTCTAAAAAAAAAAACTTTGACAGCCCCTCCTACTAAAACGGGGCGTGGCCGCCGCCTTCTTTTTGCCGCCCCAAAATGGGCGTGGCAGGGGCGTAAATTCGCATGCGGGCTATACTGCAGAAACACCCAAAGTTTTGATCACTTTTTAAATTCTCAATCACCAATACCTCACTTTGCGTCGTGGTTACGTTCCAAAAAAATACGACGCAAATTGAAACGACGCAAAGTGAATTATGATTTTCTATAGCAAACTATGTAAAGATCGAAGATAGGTTCCAGGGTTACGAAAATACTACTTTAAAAAAGAAAATTTAACAAAGTAAACATTTAAAAAACAAAAATAATATACAATTTTATTACATACATACAAAAAACAAAAAAAAACTAATTCAATTAAAACAAAATAAAAAATTTCACAAAAAATTGGTCCAATGTTTATTGAACAGCTTTTATTTCAACGTAAAATAAATTTCCTTGTAGCAATTGATATTCGTAGCTACCGCCTGGGACACTTCAAAACTCCTTCCGCTGTCAGGATCGTTTTTAAAAAAAAATCTCCATTGCTTCGTCAATCAAACACATTGCTTTGGAAATTTGTTTGGATGTTAAATTTTGTTCTTCGGAGAACGGTCGCTGTCATCTTCTTCATTAGCAAATTGCAATTCCAGTTGCAATAGTTCTTCAATAGACAATTCTTGGTTGTGCGAGGTTAGCAATTCATTTATGTCAGTCTCCTCCAACCTTCAAAATTAGACTCTCTAGCTAAATTAGAAATTTTATGACGAACAGCTGGTGTACCATCAACTTCTGCAGCGCATATTCTGTGAACACATTCAGGCCATATTTTGCGCCAAACACAATTCATGCAAGATGGTTTAACCTCCTCCCACGAATCGGAAATAATTTCTATGGCTTTCATAATGTTGAACTTTTTCCAAAACTCTAGCATGGTAGGCTTATCTTGTCCATCAGTCTCACTTAAAAGAAGTTTAAATGTTCGTCGAAGGTAATAACTTTAAAAAGTCGATATTACTCTCTGATCCATCGGCTGAATAACTGATGTCGTATTAGGCGGCAAAAATACAAATTTCACGTTTTCTGACAACTCATCAACATAAACTAGGTGGCCAGGAGCATTGTCTACTAGGACCAAAGCCTTGAAGTTTAAGTTTTCCTTGTTGCAATAAGCTTTAATTTCTGGAATAGCACAAGTTGAAACCCAGTTTTGAAATAATGATGCTATCATCCATGCTTTTTTGTTTGCTCGCCAGTGGACAGGAAGCAGATTCTTTGAACAACCTTTCATAGCTCTTGGATTTTCTGATTGATAAATGAGAAATGGTTTAAATTTGAAATCACCATTTGCATTACCACTAAGAAGAAGAGTCAGTCTATCTTTGCTAGCTTTAAATCCTGGCGCAGATTTTTCTGTTTTAGATATGAAAGTTCTGTTAGGTAGACGTTTCCAAAATAACCCAGTCTCGTCAACATTAAAGACTTGTTTCGGATCATAGCCACCTTCATGAATTAACGCTTTTAACTCTGTCGGGTAGCGTTCTGCAGCAGTTATATCAGCGCTAGCTGCTTCGCCTTTAAGAGCAATGCTGTGCAGATTTACTCGAACCTTGAATCTCTCAAACCAGCCCTGACTAGCTTCAAATGTTTCATTCTTGTCTGTATTACTACCACTACCATTATCGTTGGATACTGCTTTACTTTTTATGTCATCAAATAAGCTTTTTACTTTCGTCTGAATTACCATTTTACTTAATGGTATTCTCTGCGCAACTTGATTTTCAATCCAAATAGAAAGCAAGGACTCCATTTTGATCATCAAAGCACTCCTTGTACGGTTTATCGTTTTAGCATCTAATGATGTTGCAGATTTTGCAGCCTCTCTTATTTTATCCCCATCTCGACAGCCTTTGCTATCTCCACAGCCTTCTCTCCCTTAACGTATCGTCGCAGAATATCTAATTTAGTCTCTAAGCTGATAGTTTTTTTTTATTTTTGGTAATTCTACCAGCAGCGCCCTTTCCACTCATTTGGCTAAAAAAATTACAAGTGTATTTAAAAAAAACAATATAACTTTGCCAATAAATAAATTGGAAAAATATTTACCTTTTTTGTAACCAGAAACAACCCGTAAAAATTTATAAAAATTTATTGTTCTCTTTTTAAAAAAACACAACACACTAATTAAAACTGAACTCTAAAATTAGCAAAACAAAGTGAAAATAAAACTGTATGTATTAAAATTGTGTTGATTTTCAGTTTTGATGGCATGGCACAATTAGAAACAAAAGTCGTGCCATCTTTTAGAAAAAAAAGCAAATTTCAAAAAATTTCGAAAAAAAAAAAATTAACGACTCGAACCCAAAACAACGCAACTTCGAAAATCTAACGACGCACAGTGAAAATAAGTACTAATTCAGCAGCGACGCAACTTCGAAAAAACGCAAAATGAAACGACGCAAAGCGAGGTATTGGTGCATTAACTTCTCTTGCCCGTGGCACGGCAGTCGGTCGTCGGTCGGTCGTCTGTCGTGGAATATTGCGATCAATTTTTAACCTACTTCCCAAAGCCCGATTTTATTGAAATCTTACACACATGTGTATTTCTGGAGACAACACTTCCTATAAAAATTTGAGGCCCCTCGGGCCCCGGGGTCGGGGGGCTGCCATACAAATATTTAACAAATTTTTCTCGATTTTCTTCAAATTTTATACACATGTGTATCTCTGATAGACAACACTTTTTGTAAAAATTTTGGAGACCCCGGGCCCCGGGTTCGTGGGGCCCCATAAATTTTTTTTAAAAAAAAATTAACCCGATTTTCTTCAAATTTTACATACGCATGTATCTCCGATAGGCAACACTTTTTGTAAATATTTTGGAGATCCAGGTTCGTGAGTCCCCATACAAATTTTTTAAAAAACTTCACCCGATTTTCTTCAAATTTTATTCACATGTATATCTCCAAGAGACAACGCCCCAAGGCCGTGAGCCCATACAACTTTTTTAAAAAAAATTAACCAGGGTCGTAAGTCCATACAACTTTTTTAAAAAAATTAACCCGATTTTCATCATATTTTATATACATGTGTATCTCCGATGGACATAACTCCGAGGGGTGCCCATATAATTTTTAAAAAATTAGCCCTATATTATCAAATTTTAAACACCTGTCTTTCTCCGATGGACAAAACGTTTTGTTAAATTTTTGGAGTTAATGGGCCCCGAGGACCGAGGTGTGCCCATATAAATTTTTTTAAAATAAGCCTGATTTTTTTCAAATGTTAAATACATTGGTATCTGCATTGGACAAAACTTTTTGTAAAATTCTTGTTATGAACGTGCCCTGAGGCCCGAAGGATGCCCATATAAATTTTTAAAAAATTTAGAATTTAAAAATTTTAAATTTTAATTTAGCGCGATTTTCTTCAAATTTTAAACACATGTGTATCTCCGATAGCCAACAAATATAGGCACACTGTAAAATACTATGCGTTCAATTACATATTTTAAATTTAAGTAGGAGTTCTTCCTTTTAAAAGGCGTTTTTGGAAAGTATGGGCACACTCTAAAATAAGGAGGTTTGGGGGTTAATTGGTATCGAATACTTTGGGGGTAAGATTTAATAACAAACAAAAAAGGGACTGATACCCTACCCTTGCCAGTGGTAGGGTAATTAAAGGGCGTGTTAAAAAGTGGGCGGACATAAATTTATCCACCTTCCGATTAAAATATGCCACGCCCATAAAACAGAAGGAACGTGTACAACTAACCTTTCATTTTTTACCAATATTTAGGCCCAACCATTTTTAAACACGCCTCTTTTTTACCTTTTATATAAAAGACAGTTTTTTGACTCTACCAACGCCGAAGGTGGCTTGATTGGCCCAATTTATTTTTTAAATGGAATATATTTTTATAACCTTTTATATGGTACCAACTAACCCCCAAACCTCTAGCAAATAACTTGGGAAAATGGATTTTTCTAAAAAAAAAAAAACGTTGACAGCCCCTCCTACTAAAACGGGGCGTGGCCGCCGCCTTCTTTGTGCCGCCCCAAAATGGGCGTGGCAGGGGTGTAAATTCGCATGCGGGCTATACTGCAGAAACACCCAAAGTTTTGATCACTTTTTAAATTCTCAATCACCAATACCTCACTTTGCGTCGTGGTTACGTTCCAAAAAAATACGACGCAAATTGAAACGACGCAAAGTGAATTATGATTTTCTATAGCAAACTATGTAAAGATCGAAGATAGGTTCCAGGGTTACGAAAATACTACTTTAAAAAAGAAAATTGAACAAAGTAAACATTTAAAAAACAAAAATAATATACAATTTTATTACATACATACAAAAAACAAAAAAAAACTAATTCAATTAAAACAAAATAAAAAATTTCACAAAAAATTGGTCCAATGTTTATTGAACAGCTTTTATTTCAACGTAAAATAAATTTCCTTGTAGCAATTGATATTCGTAGCTACCGCCTGGGACACTTCAAAACTCCTTCCGCTGTCAGGATCGTTTTTAAAAAAAAATCTCCATTGCTTCGTCAATCAAACACATTGCTTTGAAAATTTGTTTGGATGTTAAATTTTGTTCTTCGGAGAACGGTCGCTGTCATCTTCTTCATTAGCAAATTGCAATTCCAGTTGCAATAGTTCTTCAATAGACAATTCTTGGTTGTGCGAGGTTAGCAATTCATTTATGTCAGTCTCCTCCAACCTTCAAAATTAGACTCTCTAGCTAAATTAGAAATTTTATGACGAACAGCTGGTGTACCATCAACTTCTGCAGCGCATATTCTGTGAACACATTCAGGCCATATTTTGCGCCAAACACAATTCATGCAAGATGGTTTAACCTCCTCCCACGAATCGGAAATAATTTCTATGGCTTTCATAATGTTGAACTTTTTCCAAAACTCTAGCATGGTAGGCTTATCTTGTCCATCAGTCTCACTTAAAAGAAGTTTAAATGTTCGTCGAAGGTAATAACTTTAAAAAGTCGATATTACTCTCTGATCCATCGGCTGAATAACTGATGTCGTATTAGGCGGCAAAAATACAAATTTCACGTTTTCTGACAACTCATCAACATAAACTAGGTGGCCAGGAGCATTGTCTACTAGGACCAAAGCCTTGAAGTTTAAGTTTTCCTTGTTGCAATAAGCTTTAATTTCTGGAATAGCACAAGTTGAAACCCAGTTTTGAAATAATGATGCTATCATCCATGCTTTTTTGTTTGCTCGCCAGTGGACAGGAAGCAGATTCTTTGAACAACCTTTCATAGCTCTTGGATTTTCTGATTGATAAATGAGAAATGGTTTAAATTTGAAATCACCATTTGCATTACCACTAAGAAGAAGAGTCAGTCTATCTTTGCTAGCTTTAAATCCTGGCGCAGATTTTTCTGTTTTAGATATGAAAGTTCTGTTAGGTAGACGTTTCCAAAATAACCCAGTCTCGTCAACATTAAAGACTTGTTTCGGATCATAGCCACCTTAATGAATTAACGCTTTTAACTCTGTCGGGTAGCGTTCTGCAGCAGTTATATCAGCGCTAGCTGCTTCGCCTTTAAGAGCAATGCTGTGCAGATTTACTCGAACCTTGAATCTCTCAAACCAGCCCTGACTAGCTTCAAATGTTTCATTCTTGTCTGTATTACTACCACTACCATTATCGTTGGATACTGCTTTACTTTTTATGTCATCAAATAAGCTTTTTACTTTCGTCTGAATTACCATTTTACTTAATGGTATTCTCTGCGCAACTTGATTTTCAATCCAAATAGAAAGCAAGGACTCCATTTTGATCATCAAAGCACTCCTTGTACGGTTTATCGTTTTAGCATCTAATGATGTTGCAGATTTTGCAGCCTCTCTTATTTTATCCCCATCTCGACAGCCTTTGCTATCTCCACAGCCTTCTCTCCCTTAACGTATCGTCGCAGAATATCTAATTTAGTCTCTAAGCTGATAGTTTTTTTTTTATTTTTGGTAATTCTACCAGCAGCGCCCTTTCCACTCATTTGGCTAAAAAAATTACAAGTGTATTTAAAAAAAACAATATAACTTTGCCAATAAATAAATTGGAAAAATATTTACCTTTTTTGTAACCAGAAACAACCCGTAAAAATTTATAAAAATTTATTGTTCTCTTTTTAAAAAAACACAACACACTAATTAAAACTGAACTCTAAAATTAGCAAAACAAAGTGAAAATAAAACTGTATGTATTAAAATTGTGTTGATTTTCAGTTTTGATGGCATGGCACAATTAGAAACAAAAGTCGTGCCATCTTTTAGAAAAAAAAGAAAATTTCAAAAAATTTCGAAAAAAAAAAAATTAACGACTCGAACCCAAAACAACGCAACTTCGAAAATCTAACGACGCACAGTGAAAATAAGTACTAATTCAGCAGCGACGCAACTTCGAAAAAACGCAAAATGAAACGACGCAAAGCGAGGTATTGGTGCATTAACTTCTCTTGCCCGTGGCACGGCAGTCGGTCGTCGGTCGGTCGTCTGTCGTGGAATATTGTGATCAATTTTTAACCTACTTCCCAAAGCCCGATTTTATTGAAATCTTACACACATGTGTATTTCTGGAGACAACACTTCCTATAAAAATTTGAGGCCCCTCGGGCCCCGGGGTCGGGGGGCTGCCATACAAATATTTAACAAATTTTTCTCGATTTTCTTCAAATTTTATACACATGTGTATCTCTGATAGACAACACTTTTTGTAAAAATTTTGGAGACCCCGGGCCCCGGGTTCGTGGGGCCCCATAAATTTTTTTTAAAAAAAATTAACCCGATTTTCTTCAAATTTTACATACGCATGTATCTCCGATAGGCAACACTTTTTGTAAATATTTTGGAGATCCAGGTTCGTGAGTCCCCATACAAATTTTTTAAAAAACTTCACCCGATTTTCTTTAAATTTTATTCACATGTATATCTCCAAGAGACAACGCCCCAAGGCCGTGATCCCATACAACTTTTTTAAAAAAAATTAACCAGGGTCGTGAGTCCATACAACTTTTTTAAAAAAATTAACCCGATTTTCTTCATATTTTATATACATGTGTATCTCCGATGGACATAACTCCGAGGGGTGCCCATATAATTTTTAAAAAATTAGCCCTATATTATCAAATTTTAAACACCTGTCTTTCTCCGATGGACAAAACGTTTTGTAAAATTTTTGGAGTTAATGGGCCCCGAGGACCGAGGTGTGCCCATATAAATTTTTTTAAAATAAGCCTGATTTTTTTCAAATGTTAAATACATGGGTATCTGCATTGGACAAAACTTTTTGTAAAATTCTTGTTATGAACGTGCCCTGAGGCCCAAGGGATGCCCATATAAATTTTTAAAAAATTTAGAATTTAAAAATTTTAATTTAGCGCGATTTTCTTCAAATTTTAAACACATGTGTATCTCCGATAGCCAACAATTTTGGAAAATTTTTTGAACCGAGGGGTGCCTATATGAATTTTTTAAAAATAGCCTGATTTTTTCAAATTTTAAACACTGGGTACTCCGACGAACAAAACTTTTTCTAAAAATTTTAAAGTGAACGGGCCATGAAAGAATCTAAAAATTAGACCGATTTTTTTTAATACCTCCGATGGATAAAATTTTTTGTAAAGTTTTTGGAGTGAAGGGGCCATGAAAAAATCTAAAAATTAGACCGATTTTTTTTATATTTTAAACACATGTGTATCTCCTTAAACATATGTAGACAAAACTTTTTGTACAATTTTGGGAGTGACTGGGACCGGAGGGCACTAAGGCCCATATGAAATTTTTAATAATCTTAAAATTTTCAACACATCTGTATCTCCGATGACATTTGGAAATTTGGAAGTGATCGGGCCCAAGGTCTGGGGCTCCCATACAAATTTTTACACACGTGTATCTCCGGTGACAACAGTTTTTGTAAATATTTTGAAGTAAAGGCGCTCTAATGCTAATTTTTTCTAAATTAACCCGGTTCAAACTTTGCACACATATGTATCTCCTGTTAGAGAGTTTACATGAAATTTTGTAATTTTTATGGTTTGTTTTTTTTGATATCTAAATAACCCGTTGGTTTTTCGAGGCGTTTAGTCGAAAATTTGGTGAATCTTCTATGTTATTTAAATCTTCGGTTACATCTTGATAATGGTCTATTTCATGTTGGTGCAAATTGTTTTGTATTGGAAAGTCATTTGATTTGTTAATAAAATGTATTTCCTCATTTTTAAAGTTGTGAATTCTGTTAGAGTTTGTACGTATACTTGGGCTTGTTTTAAAAAATCTGCCGTTCTGTGAGGACGCAAGCGGACTCAAGAAATTGCATTGAGCAGGTTCTTGCCTTAGAGGGGAGACTATCCCGAAATCCGGAATTGAAGACTCAATAAGTACCATTCATGGATGAACATGAATCTTTGGGACTCCTGAAAAAAATCAGTTTCATTGACATTATATCGCAACATTGCATCACTCTTCACCATTGCGTTTTTTAGGCCGAAAGCACCACTACCAAGCTTTGAGACATGTTTGATGCACCGTAGATGATAATGTCAGGACTTGCTCTAAATGTAATAATGAACACGAGCCAAACAGTACAGGGCGAACTATTTTCATTCTTACTTCGATGATGAAAGGCGATTAATGATAAATCAATAATTGATTTACCAATCTCTACCTTTCGAAGATTCTTTAAAATATTCTGGTTGGCAATCGGAGCTTAGGCGTATGTGCGAATCCGATTATTTCACTACATATAATTCTTTCATGGTCAGAAACAGAACTCTCCTGAATTATATTATTTAAAGTTCTTTCTTTATTAAAAACTTTTATTTAATTTCTGTATTTTCTTTTATATGTATTTTCGACAAATTTGACGTCTTTAATTTCTCTTATTTGTTCGAGATTTTCATAGACTGATGTGGTTCACCAGATTATTTTCGTAGGTAAAATTGATATTTCCTCAGTTATGTCAGGAAAGAAAAAACAAATTGATGATGGTGATGAAAGTTAAAGTAGTTTGCGGGTAATACAAAATCTTCAGAACAAGATAGCCATATATTAGAGACCTTTTTGCTTAATCGGTCAGAATGGCATGCATTTAAATCGGTTCAAATGAATGAAAAAAAAACAACCCATAAAAATTGAAATTTTTCATCTAAATTCTCTAATTGCAGAAATTGATATGGAAGCCTCTCGATCCTGGGTCATTTAACAGGAAACAGACGTCGATAATTTTTGCAAAAAGTGTTGCCCATAGGAGATACACACGTATATAAAATTTAAAAAAAATCGGGTGATTTTTTTTTTAAAAATTTTGGGGCCCAATGACCCTGGGGCCCGGGGTCTCCAAAATTTTTACAAAAAGTGTTTTTCATTGGAGATACTTATAAAATTTGAAGAAAATCGGGTTAATTTTTTTAAAAAAAATTTGGAGCCCCACGAACCCGGGCCAGGGGTCTCCAAAATGTTTACAAAAAGTGTTGTATATGAAAGATACACATGTGTATAAAATTTAAAAAAAATCGAGTTAATTTTTTTAAAAAATTTTATGGGACCCACGACCCGGGCCTGGTGTCACAAATTTTTTTACAAAAAGTGTTGTCTATCGGAGATAAACATGTGTATAAATGAGGGCCCGCGAACCCGGACCCGGGGTCTCCAAAATTTTTACAAAAAATGTTTTCCATCGGAGATACACATTTGTATAAAATTTTAAAAAAATCGGAGGTGCCTCCAATTTAAAAAAAAATTAACCCGATTTTCTTCAAATATTATATTCGTGTGTATCTCTGATGGTCAACACTTTTTTCTAAAAATGTTGGTGACCCGGGCCCCGGTTCGTGAGGCACCATACAATTTTTTTAAAAAAAAATTACCCAGATTTTCTTCATATTTTAAATACATGTGTTTCTTCGATGGACAAAACTTTTTGTAAAATTTTTGGGGTGAACGCGCCCTGAGGCCTGGGGTTGCCCATAAATTTTTTTTTTCAATTTTTAAACACATGTGTTTCTCCGATGGACAAAACTTTTGCAACATTTTTGGAGTGATCGGCCCTGAGAACCTAGAGGTGCCCATGTACATTTTTTAAAAATCAGCCCGAATTCCTTCTAATTTTAAACACATAATTTGTATCTTCTATTAGAGAATTTACATGAAAAATTTTAATTTTTATGGGTTGGTTTTTAATTTTCATCAGAAAAGACTACTTTTTTCCAGTTATTCGAACTTGCTCCTTGTTGCACATCCCATGTCATCTGGGGCCTATAACACAAAGCTACAAGTTTACAGGCTTACAAGCACTTGTAGGTTTATGTTAAATTTACAAGTGTAGATGATTTCTGTAACACAAAAAAAAACTTTACAGTTGTAGCAAAGAAAAATTTCCCTACACTTGTAGGCGCTCAACTTACAAGTGTTCATATCATAAGCATCGCGACGTGATGAATAAAGAAACAATTGAAAAAAAAATTGCCGTGTTAATAAAAATTCGGGAAAATAAAGACATTCTCTTTGGTTTCCGATGTTTTAACAAAGCAAATAAAGTGTTCTAAATGGAAGAAAATATATACCTTGGGCAAGAGAATAAATATAATTAATAAAAATGTATGTATTATGTATGTACATATGTTTCGTTCCTAACTCATTTTGCCTCGACTATACTAACTTTTCTATAGACATACATTATATCAATTAATTAATCACTCATAGTTTGAATATTTTTGAAATGAACAAAAAGTAAATCATTTTCATTTAATGTTTATTTTATTTAAGATTGTACACAAGATATTAGAATCTTACAATGTACGCACATTTAATTATTAAATATTTCAATTAACAAACATTAAATTATTTACGAAAGTCTTGAATCTCCTGTAAGATTTTTTCGACTTTTCTACAAGTGAGATCTAGTTTTTTTATACACTTGTAGCTCTGTGTTACAGAAAAAGGGAAATCTCATAATTTCCCACTTGTAAAATCCACCCATTATACTTGTAGAACTGGCAACCAATTAAGTGTTTTGTGTTACAGAAATGTGTTACACTTGTAAAAATTCACTTGTATTACAAGTACTTATAGCTTTGTGTTATAGGCCCCTGTCTTTCACAAATTGTAAGCGTTGAATCTTTCGCGAAGCATTAAGTGGTGTTTTTTTCTTTAGCTTTAGTCGCTTGAGGCACTACGAATCAAACGATGAATGGTACATTTACTTGCAGTAGCACCAGCTTTAACTGTCGACATTGCTGAATTGGAGGCTAGTCACAATTTTTCGTTTTCCCGTTGCTGTAAGGGTAGTGAAAACATTTCCTTTGTAATTTTCTTGTACATTTTCGGATCCTTTAAAAAATTGCCAACAGCATGATCACTCCGGCGGTCAGCCATCAGCAGAAATAGGGGGAATAACACAGAATGTCTAGAATTGCATGTGGCCGTAACTATCTCTGACTGGTGGAAGTGCGATCAAACCTCCACGTGGTGGCCGCTGGTAATTTTCCTCCAATGCAGGAAAAGCTGAATGATCGGGCTAGTCCCTTTAAAGTAAGGTTGGCGCGAGGCCAATAACCTCGCCTGTAAAAAGTTATTATTACGGAACCCAAAATCAGCCTCGGATACACTGATGAACGACGACGACCACGGCAACGAAAACGGCTAAACGATTTAAGAATTTTCTCATGGAACGTACACTCACTGTATAGAACTCGATCTGCACAGCAGCTATCCGATACCCTGTCCAAATATAATGCTTACTTAACAGCAATTCAGGAGATGCGGTGGACAGGGAATGGTGTTTTACAAAAATCAGAATATGACATTTATTACAGCTGTCATGCAAGACATCATGTGCTCGGGGTGGGGTTTCTAGTCAGCAAAAGAATGAAACCCACCGTTATCGGCTTTAATGCAGTAAATGAACGGCTATGCACCCTTCGCGTGCGGGGGAACTCCATGCCTGCCCTCAGTATGATGTAAAAATCATTCTGGGGGATATGAATGCTAAAATAGGTAGGGAGCCAGTATTCAGGCAGTACATTGGCACCCATAGCTTACACGAGAACACTAATGACAATGGACAACGAGTCATAGAGATGGCAGCAAGCAATAGTTTGGTCGTTGCGAGTACAAGGTTTGCGCGTAAAAATATCCACAAAGCCACCTGGGTATCTCCCGATGGAGCCACTCGCAACCAAATAGACCACTTGTTGATAGACCGCCGCCACAACCCGAACCTGATGACGGTACGAACGAACCGAGGTGCCAACGTCGACTCGGAGCACTATCTTGTTGGTATGGTGCTCCGAGCGCGGATTGCATCATCACGGAAGACTGCATCCGCGAATCAGATTCGAGTCAACATGGCTGCCCTTCGCAATGAAGAGACCAGAAACAACTACGGTCAAGCGATAGGACTCGCCCTAAATGCAGGGAGACTAAGTCCTGGGGCTGAGATTTCGGGCGTAGAAGAGAAATGGACACGCCTTAAGAATACTGTCATTAGTACTGCTGACTCCATCTTAGGCAGTAGTCGTAGAGATCGGAACGACTGGTTCGATGACGAATGTAAGCTAGCGACTGAACGTAAGAATGTTACGTACCGAGCAATGCAACAATCTCATAGAACGCGGGCACTCGAAGATGAATATAAAGAGCTCAGAAGATATGAAAAAATAGTTCACCGGCGAAAGAAAGCAGCCCTATTTCACCAACCACTTTTCACTTTGCTCTTTGCAACTTTTCACTTTATCTTTTCAAATTTCGTTTCACCAAACGCAAATTTGCAAAGAGGAAATTATTTTTTTGAAAAGTTGAGAATATTTCCTCTTTGCAAAACTCGTTTCACCAAACAGAAATTTGCAAAGTGAAAAGTATGATTTTGCAATGTGCAAAGTTTTCTTAGTTTGCAAAGAATTCTTCCATTTCGTGTCACCAAACAAATATTCCTTGCACTTTGTATTTAATATTGTGAAAAGCTTTTCAATAATATGCGAAGAAAAAATTTAATTTGTAGTTGAGCATTGGTTGTGACAAGTTCGTTGTAATAAATTAAAAAAACAACCCATAAAAATTAAAATTTTTCATGAAAATCCTCCAATAGGGGATACATATGTGTGCAAAGTTTGAACCGGGTTAATTTGAGAAAAATTAATATTAGAGCACATGTGTATAAAAAATATTTGTATGGGAAAAAAATTTAAATCAAAAACTAAAAATTTTTTATAAAAGTTCGGTCTATCGGAGATACACATATCTTTAAAACCCCCCGGGGTCTCAGGGCCCATTCGCCCCAAACATTTTACAAAAACTTTTGTCTATCGGGATAAACATATGTTTAAAATTTGAAGAAAACCGAAGAAAAAATTACAAAAAGTTTTGTCTATCGGAGATACACATTGTATAAAATTTGAGGAAAATCGGGTTAATTTTTTAAAAAAAAATTTATGTGACCCCACGACTCTGGGGCTCGGGGTCTCCAAGATTTTTAAAAAAAGTGTTGTCCGTCGGAGATACATAAGTGTATAAAATTTAAAGAAAATCGGGTTAATTTTTAAAATTTTTATATGGGCATCCCTCGGCCCTGAGGCCCTTAATTCATAATAATTTGGCTTTGGGAAGTGGGTTAAAAATTGATATGAAGATCTGACCAGCCAGCCAAGGCACGCGAAGTTAATATAGAGAATTTAAAAAATTAAAATGAACCGTTTCGAATCACGTTTTGAAAACGAAGACGATACTAATGTATACATAAAGTTGTAAAACTAAGAACTATGTTTGAATCATTTTCGTATGTAGCCCACTATTGCAGGTAAAATTGTTTTAGTCTGCTGCATTTTGCATAATTTGGAAGTGAAAAGAGAAGAATCAGCGTGGGAGAATCATAACAACGATGACGAAAAAAATTACATGGAAGAGGTTACAATATAGGATAGTGAACCACCAAATGAAAATGCTGTTGCAATTTTAAATAATTTAAGAAGTTTTTTTTTTTCGATTAGGAGAAATTATAGAAATTGAAAAACAACAAAAGTAATAAAAGTTCTAAATTTTAATATTCTGTTGGATTTAAAACATACTCTTCACTAGAATAAGAATCTTTTTCTACGTTTTTCAATTCTTTAGTGAATTCCGATAACGGAATTTTTAGCTCACGTTCCAGTTTAAGGGCTTCCAATGTTGCTTTATATATAATTATTATTAGTATTTCTCTATTTTACAGCCCATTGAAAACAAATGTATTGTAAATGCACAAATATGTTTCTCTTTGCAACTTTGCAAAACACGATTACAAATGCAAAGTTCTCTTTTTAATTGGTGAAACACTTTTACTTTTTAAATTCTCTATATTAACTTCACTTGCCCGTGGGTCGTCGGTCGTCTGTCGTGGATTCTTGCGATCAATTTTTAACGCACTTCCCATGGCCCGATTTTATTGACACATGTGTATTTCCGGAGACAACACTTTCTATTAAATTTTGAGGCGCCTCGGGCTGCGGGGTCGGGGGGCTCCCAAACAAAAATTTTAAAAAATTTACCCGATTTTCTTCGAATTTTAAACACATGTGTATACCCAATAAACAATACTTTTTCGAAAATTTGGTAGTGATCGGGTCCCGGGTTCGGCCGCAAGGCCCTTATACATTTTTTAAATATCTATACTGGCATCAGATATTCGTCGCCCTTTATGGACTGTGTGCGGTGTGTGCTGCGCAGTCGGCTGCGCTGCATGGTTTTGGTGGTGGTGGAGAGAGAGAGAAATCTTAGCGCACGCACAAATGAACCCAGCAAATGAAACGAGACATACATGTTTTATGCTTACTTCAACTTACATTTCTTATTTGCTCAGAGTATGAGCGTGCTCTAAGTGCTCAGAATAAAATGATCTGAGCTTTTTCAATTTTAACATCTGATGTCAAATGTTTGTTTCGATGATTTTCTCCTACAATAAAAAAAAATGGCCCAGGATCGAGGGGCTCCCATATCAATTTCTGCGATTAGAGAATTTAGATGAAAAATTTTAATTTTTATGGGTTGTTTTTTTACTTTTCAAAAAAGTCTGAAAAAATGCAAAGTGCAAAGTCGTGAGAACTTTGCGTTTTTGGTGAAACACATCGCACTTTTACTTTGCAGGAATTTATTTTTTTGAAAAGTTGCAAAGTGCAAAGTGAAAAGTGGTTGGTGAAATAGGGCCCAGATTTACACCCTAAGGCAGGTGATGGAAAAATGTCTAGAGTTTCAAAACTCACTACACCATCTTTTTATAGACTTTAAAGCCGCCTATGATGGCATAGCCAGAATAGAACTTTATAAAGCCATGAGAGAATTCGGCATCCCAAATAAACTGACACGACTATGTAGGTTGACCAATGTTATAAGCCAAGTAAAAATATCCGGATCAATATCAAGCCCATTCAACATCTATAACGGGCTTCGACAAGGGGATGGACTGGCCTGCGTCCTCTTCAACCTGGCGTTAGAGAAAGTGATCCGAGACTCTGACGTAACGGCGAGAGGAACAATCCTCTATAAGTCCATCCAGATACTGGCTTACGCAGACGATATTGACATCGTTGGTAGAAACCAAAGAGCTGTACAGGAAGCTTTCATCCAGATAGAGCAGGTGGCACGAAATCTGGGGCTGCACATAAATGAGAGCAAAACAAAGTACATGGTGGCCACGTCTGCGAGTAGATGATCCAACATTGGTCCCTCAATTCAGATAGTGGAGCGCGAATTTGAAGTAGTGCAATCCTTTAACTATCTCGGGTCAACTATAGCAGCCGATAACAGCATGGAACTTAACCATAACATCCAAGCTGCTGATATAAAAGACAATGGTCATACCAGTACTTACATATGGATCAGAGACTTGGGTGCTTAGCAAAAAGCATTCTGACCTCTTAGCCGCGTTCGAGAGAAAAGTCTTACGGAGAATTGTTGGCCCCGTATGTGACGAAGACGATTCCGGAGACTCTATAATGATGAGATCTACGAGCGTTACCGCGATGTCGACATCGTGTAGAAAATTAAGCTCGGTAGGCTCCGGTGGGCAGGACACCTAGCTCGCATGAGCGAAGAGGATCCTGCTCGGAAAGTCCTTTGCGGTTGGATTTATGGAACACGACAGCCGGCCAAGCCTACGCTGGAAGGATGGCGTAGACCAGGACGCCCAGAGTTTAGGGATGCCAAACTGGATGACATCGGCTCGAAATCGGGACCGGTGGAGAGACTTTTTGCGGGAGGCCAGGACCGGACCCCGGTTGTAGAGCCAAATATGATGATGATGATCACTCCGATTTATGCTGCAAGTCATATCACGCTTAGACGACCCTTCCGAATGGTAAACATATATTTTAGCGTTCTCTGACAATGTCAAACAATTTTTCTAACCATTCTTCGAAAAAATGAGGCGAAACCTTTCTTACGAAATTAACTTTTTATATAAAAAAATGAACCACTTTACAAATAAGCTTTTTACTTTCTTTTATCAGCCGTTTTTTTTTTTATAATAAACACACGCTCAAAGGATTTACACCCCTATAATGATTAGCATAGCGTGAATTGGAGGTTGCTCCGGGGATATTGGCCAAGCTTCGAGGAACTACAGAGAATCTTCAAGATCCCGTTTGAGCCTATCGGCTCGATAGTTGTGCAAGCCTTTTTCGTTTGTTAGGGGTTCTACAAACGAATCCGGTACAATTCACTGTCGAGTTGTTGGCCTTCAAGAAAGAAGTCAGCTAGTTCCGGAAAGACCGAATTTTTTCAAGAAGGTTCCAAGAATTTTGAAAGCTCACGTATGTCATTTTTTTGTAATATTTTCTTGGTCAAGGTTTTTTGTAGTTTTCCCATTCATAAAAGAATATGGACTCGCGTCGTTTTATTTTCGTGATCGGTTTTCCATATGGCGTTTTATAATGAATCAGGGAGAATTCCGAAAAAATAAATCGACACCGGCTACAAACGTGAGGAATGTAATATATTGTAAATCACATTTATTCGATTTCTTTTTTAATTTTAATAAAGGGTTTAGCCCACCTTATTGCCGTGGCGCAAGTCATTCAGGGAGTTTTCCCTTGACAGTAAGTCTAAATATAAAAAAAATGTTTTTTCACATTTTTTTGCTTTCACTGCCGTTAGATCGTGTTTACTTCTCAAAATTGCATGGTTCTAATCTAGTTAGTGTTAAAAGTATTACTGGTATAAAAAAAATGTACTTTAGTTGTTTGTTTTTTATTCGAAAATATTTCTTGGTATAATTCTATTTTTGTAATAATAATATAAATATTCGGCGCGACAGACCATTGCGGTCCAAGGCCTAGCTTCTCGCAACCATTTGTGTTTAGCATGTAAGTTAACGTAAACACGAGTGCTGACCCAACGGGAATGCTGACTAAGCATCTGGCTTGTTTGTCTTCATGAAATAAATTTCCATAGAAATTCATATCGCAATAAATGTAGAATTATTTCCAAATCAGCAATAACTTAATATCTTTTTCCATCGAAATTCATATTGCAATAAATGTGAACTATTTCTAAGGCAGCAATAACTTAATTTCTATGTGAATTCAAATGCAAGGTATCGAAGGTAAAATGTTTTCTTGAAAATTGTTTTTAAGTTAGTTTTAAACTGGAATCAGATAATAAAGGACAGAGCAACCTGATCTGAAAAAATATTTTTTTAGTAAATTTTGTAGTGTTCTAATGAACTGGCGCCAAATGTGGGGCGGCATTCTACGCTACTGTTAAAAATTACTGGCAACATAAACTTTGGGTTAAATTAAGTAATAACCAAGCTTATAAACCATAGAAGTGTTTGTAAATAATATGGGGCAACCAAACCACTAACAGTGAAGAAAATAAGAGTGGACAACCAAACCACTAACAGTGAAGTGATTATGAGTGGACAACCAAACCACCAAGAGTGAATTAAAGAGTGGACAGCCAATCAACTAAGAAAACAGTGGAGTGATAGGGAAATACTAAGGCCCCGAGTAGTTCTACAAACCAAAGGAACAAAACGGAGTCAGGATAGTCTGACAGCCGCCCTAACCTGCAGAAAGCAGTACGGAACCTACCCCATCAAAAACAAAAAACCTTAACAAGAAATGCTACAAAAAATTTATCATAATATTACTGTAAGTCAATAATAAAAAAAATTATTAATATCAATAATAAATATCAATATTGTTATTGTAAGTCTATTAAAAAAAAAAAAAAAAAAAGAAAAAAAAACAAACAAATAGTATGAAATTAAATGTCATAAAAATTTAATGAATTTATCAAACGTTAAAAGAATTTAACAGTTACAAAACTTTAAAGCGAAAATAATAAAGTAAATTATTACTCCTTACAAACAATTAAAACAAATCGAAATCTGAAGCAATATAATTTAAATAAATTTATTGACATTTGAAATAACATTTTAGAAAACAAATTTTGTTTTAGCATATTATTTCATTACGTTTTTGTCTGTTATCGTGTGCATTTGTCTATTTCCAACTGTATCCTTGATTTTGTTTAAAGTTATTTTGAAATCTTTACTTTACCCAAAATGGCGAATCCAAAAAATTTAATCAGACCAGCGAGTCTACAACATGCCACAGATCCTCTGATTCCAGTCCTGTTCCTCAACCAGTTCTAGGTATTAATCCTAACAATAACAGCGGAAACACTACACATACAGGGACGTCAAATCTTTAATTCGATAATAAATCCCGCGTCTGACATTAATAACAAAATAGACCAACCTATTAACTTAGTTTACAATAACTTGAATGACTTAGACAAAATACCAGATCTAGTTAAGTGCCTGAGAGAATTCTATGGACAAGCTGATGAATTTAATTCAAAGAAAAAGAGTGTTGACAGAATACTTTTAATCTACCAGCGTCTCAAGGGTACTCCCAAGTACTACGGTATTTTATCTGTAGTACGCAATTTTAGAACATGCCGATGTTGTACTAGAATCGTACAACAAGCCCCTAAATGGGAGAAACATCTCAAAATGCCTTACTCTGCATTATGCAGATAAGAGGGATTTAAGAACCCTCGAATATCAAATGACAACGTAAGTGCAAGGTAATAAATAACACGGTCCCTGACTTCTATCAGGTCGTTTATCACCACTTGTCTTTGATCCTAAACAAAATAGGATCAATGGAAATGAGTCAAGATGCCATGAACAATATGACTCAATGCTACTGTGATAAAGCTCTCGATAGCTTTGTCAGAGGATTGGAAGGCAATTTGCCTCGGTTACTCAGCATACGAGAACCAGCAGATCTTCCGCAGGCTTTTCATTTGTGTTTGAAACTAAAAAACGTGGACTTTCGAGCTCAACATGCAAACAGCTCTGTCGGAAGAACAGCCCAACAAGCACCACCAGTTCCTGCTAAATGAACCTACTATTTTTTATCCTCAGCCACTTCATAACCCCCGTACTCCTCAACCATCTCAACTTTAAAGAGACGTACAATATCAGCCGAACACAAGAATGCCACCAAACCAACGACCTCTGCCACCTAAACCGATGTCCATGTACCAAAATAGGCCAAGGAATCAATTTATACAAAAAAGCCAAATTCGCAGGAAATGCACCAACCACAGAAAATGCAGTGCAGTGAATGATGACGGAAAGGCGGAAGATTATGAAGCAGAGACCGCGAACGAAGATCAAAATTATGACTAATCTTTAGAAGAATACATTGAAGAAGACGAATGTGGTAATTTTCACCAACACGAAGAACTTGACGACATTCATTTTGACGTGACAACGTCTCACTACAAGGGGTGCATGTTCAAAAAGTCAAATGTTAAATGTCCACTGTTGTGATCACTGTTAATGCTCACAATGTTAAATGTCCACTGTTGTGGTCACTGTTAATACTCAAACTGTTAAATGTCCCACTTTTAAATGTCAGTACTTTGGGAACTAAGCCATTTCTCAAGGGATTCGTATGAAACTCGGAATGTAGGACTAAGATGTGACTATAAGACTTGTTCCTATGGAAATTCTGGGATCTGGCCAATAGGGTCTGGGATTTTTGGAACCAAGCCATTTCTCAAGGGATTCGTATGAAACTCGGAATGTAAGTCTAAGGTGTGACTATAAGACTTGTTCCTATGGAAATTCTGGGATCTGGCCAATAGGGTCTGGGATTTTTAGAACCAAGCCATTTCTCAAGGGATTCGTATGAAACTCGGAATGTAGGACTAATATGTGACTATAAGACTTGTTCCTATGGAAATTCTGGGATCTGGCCAATAGGGTCTGGGATTTTTGGAACCAAGCCATTTCTCAAGGGATTCGTATGAAACTCGGAATGTAGGACTAAGATGTGACTATAAGACTTATTCCTATGGAAATTCTGGGATCTGGCCAATAGGGTCTGGGATTTTTGGAACCAAGCCATTTCTCAAGGGATTCCTATGAAACTCGGAATGTAGGACTAAGATGTGACTATAAGACTTGTTCCTATGGAAATTCTGGGATCTGGCCAATAGGGTCTGGGATTTTTGGAACCAAGCCATTTCTCAAGGGATTCGTATGAAACTCGGAATGTAGGACTAAGATGTGACTATAAGACTTGTTCCTATGGAAATTCTGGGATCTGGCCAATAGGGTCTTGGATTTTTGGAACCGAGCCATTTCTCAAGGGATTCGTATGAAACTCGGAATGTAAGACTAAGATGTGACTATAAGACTTGTTCCTATGGAAATTCTGGGATCTGGCCAATAGGGTCTGGGATTTTTGGATCCAAGCCATTTCTCAAGGGATTCGTATGAAACTCGGAATGTAGGACTAATATGTGCCTATAAGACTTGTTCCTATGGAAATTCTGGGATCTGGCCAATAGGGTCTGGGATTTTTGGAACCAAGCCATTTCTCAAGGGATTTGTATGAAACTCGGAATGTAGGACTAATATGTGACTATAAGACTTATTCCTATGGAAATTCTGGGATCTGGCCAATAGGGTCTGGGATTTTTGGAACCAAGCCATTTTTCCAGGGATTCGTATGAAACTCGGAATTTAGGACTAATATGTGACTATAAGACTTGTTCCTATGGAATTCTGGTATCTGGCCAATAGGGTCTGGGATTTTTGGAACCAAGCCATTTCTCAAGGGATTCGTATGAAACTCGGAATGTAGGACTAAGATGTGACTATAAGACTTGTTCCTATGGAAATTTGGGATCTGGCCAATAGGGTCTCGGATTTTTGGAACCAAGCCATTTCTCAAGGGATTCGTATGAAACTCGGAATGTAGGACTAATATGTGACTATAAGACTTGTTCCTATGGAAATTCTGGGATCTGGCCAATAGGGTCTGGGATTTTTGGAACCAAGCCATTTCTCAAGGGATTCGTATGAAACTCGGAATGTAGGACTAATATGTGACTATAAGACTTATTCCTATGGAAATTATGGGATCTGGCCAATAGGGTCTGGGATTTTTGGAACCAAGCCATTTCTCAAGGGGGATTCGTATGAAACTCGGAATGAAGGACTAATATGTGACTATAAGACTTGTTCCTATGGAAATTCTGGAATCTGGCCAATAGGGTCTGGGATTTTTGGAACCAAGCCATTTCTCAAGGGATTTGTATGAAACTCGGAATGTAGGACTAATATGTGACTATAAGACTTGTTCCTATGGAAATTCTGGGATCTGGCCAATATGGTCTGGGATTTTTGGAACCAACCATTTATCACGGGATTCGTATGAAACTCGGAATGTAGGACTAATATGTGACTATAAGACTTGTTCCTATGGAAATTCTGGGATCTGGCCAATAGGGTCTGGGATTTTTGGAACCAAGCCATTTCTCAAGGGGGATTCGTATGAAACTCGGAATGAAGGACTAATATGTGACTATAAGACTTGTTCCTCAAGGAATTCGTGCCTTTTAATTTAATGGTAATATTGGCCACAACGTCAAAGAATTTCACTCCAACCGCTAGTAAAGATTACACGCACATATTTTTTTAACAGCTCTTACTTCTCCTACTGCTATCGACTCAACTGCATTACTATGTTTGTGCAGTGATATGATATATTTAATATGTACCCACCTCACAATAAATTGTTATGAACATTTAAATCAGCTTATAAATTATTTATTCTGTTGTATGTGATGTGATTGATGATCATGTGTGTATGTTAGTTGAAACCAAAAGCTGCATTACTGTGTTTGGCAGTAATATGCAATATGCAGCAACTTCACAGTTAGTGGTTATGAACATTAAAATTCGCTTATAAATAATTTATATATAATGTGATGTGATGATGATGTATGTGATGAGCTACGGTGAAAGTCGTAGGACTTGTATTTAGTATAGATATTTTTTTTAATATATCCGTCCGTGTTTATGTCCCACAGACAACAAGATCTTTGTTTTCTTTTCTTTCGTCCCGGACAGACGTTGTCACGCTCAAAAAACACGGCCATGTCTTCGACACAGCCTACCCTGCTCTTTTTTTAGATTTAAATCCTCTTCGCTGCCCTTTTTAAACATATTTCTAGAAGCGGAGAGACCCTAAAATTTCTTATTAACACTGGGTCAAACAAGAATTACGTTCAACCACGTCGTATTAAGAATCCTTTACTGAACGATAAATCCTATATGCTAGCCCGGTGAAGGAAGTATTAAAATAACTCATCGTGCACTTGCTTTTTGGTCCTCAAACAGATAACATAAAATTTTTCGTCCTCCTAAGCCTCATTTAATTTAATGGTATCTTAGGACATGACACCCTAAAACAAATAAATGTAATCATTCACACAATTAAAAATCATATGTATATTCACCCTGGTTACTCATTCAATAATTTCAATCCCAATTAAATAACATCAATCAAAATTTGTCAATAACAAATATATGAACCGATCACATTACTAAGGATCAATAGTCCGAAGTTATAAAAATCATTCATAGATGTCCCAATCCCAAAAAAATAACATTCGAATGAACGCTGTAACTGTTGCGGACAAGTATCCGATTCCTGAAATATATGAAATTCTTGCAAACCTTATTAAAAATCAATGGTTCTCCATAGTAGACTTAAAAAGTGGCTCTCATTAGATCACACTGAAAGAAGCTGATATAGAAAAAACTGCCTTTTCGGTCAACAACGGCAAGTTCGAATTTACGCGGCTCCCATTCGGGTTAAAGAACGCTCCTTCCATTTTTCAGAGAGCTAGAGATGACATTCTAAGGGACCTTATTGGAACATGTTGCTATGTCTATATCGATGACATTGTCATCTTCGGGAAATTTTAATTTTTAGGATTTATTATTGGAAGATGGGCGCCGTGGCTCAGTGGACATGAGCATGGCTACTGAGCAGGGGGTTTGTGGTTCGAATCCCAGTAACACCAAAAGTATTTTTAACGGCGACAAACGTTCAGACAGTAATAACTTGTCACGGAAAGCTTTTCATTTCGCCGTTCGCATCCGGTCCTAAATTGTAGGTCCCTTCCATTTGTATCCAAAAATATACGTGCGCAACACAAATGGTCGCGAGAAGCTAGGCCTTGGACCGCAATGTTCTGTCGTGCCGAATATTATTATTATTATTATTGGAAGATTTGGAATAAAAACTAATCCAAAAAACGTACAGGCTATAGTTGACCGACCTATTCCGGAAAACTCAAAAGGATCCTTTCTCGGAATGTCAGGATATTATCGCCGCTTTATAAGAGATTACGCAAAGTTGGCTAAACCTCTGACATCCCTTTTAAGAGGGGAAGACGGACACGTGTCCAAAAATATGTCAAAGAAAAAACTAATTCAGTTGAACCAAGAAGTCTAGCCATCGTAGCATTAAATAAATTAAAAAAATCCTTGTCTCCGAAGAAGTTATTCTTCAATACTTTGGCAAAAGCTTTCAACTAACAACCGACGCTTCTGACTACGCCATTTGTGCAGTCCTTCCACAAGACAATAAGCCAATCACGTTTATATATAATGTGTTTCTTTCCAGAACTTTGAGCAAAACGGAGGAAAGTTATGCCACCAATGAGAAAGAAGTGCTGGCAATTTATGATCCCTCAATTCTTTGAGAAACTTCCTTTTCCGAGCCCAAAAGGTTAATATTTTTACAGATCACCAACCGCTTACCTATGCCCTAACTAATAAAAATACAAACTCCAAAATGAAACGGTGGAAAGACATATTGAAGGAGTATAATTACGAATTAAAATATAAACCCGGCAACGAAAATGTTGTTGCTGATTCTCTCTCTAGACCTCCTAAAACAAAAATTCACTCAATGACCGCAACAGAACATAGTGCTGATAGCTCAACGCAAAACCTAATCCCTTGTGCAGAAACCCCCATAAATGTTTTTCGCAACCAACTCTTACTTAAGATAGGAAATGAAAATAGTTACCAAATACAAAACCTTTTTGACAATTACACCAGACATATTTTAATACGACAAGACTACCCAGAAAACGACATCATTGACATTTTCAAAAGATACCTTAATCCAAATACTATCAACGGACTTTTAACAGACGAAACGACAATGGGACGAGTTCAAGAAATTTATCCAGTACATTTCAAAGACTATCGTATTCGATCTACCCAAAAATTAATTGAAGTTTTACCCAGAGAAATCGAACAAGAAGAAAAAATTCCGAAGATACATCGAAAAGTCCATCGCAACGCCGAAGAAAACAACATTCAACATTCATTCCCTAAAATGTCCTCAAAAATTAAAGTTTAAGTCAACCGCTGTGTATGTTAGACATCCTAATAAACCACATATAAATCCTACACCGATCCCCAATTATCCCGGTCACACATTACACATAGACATATTTTCTACCGAAAAATGCCTCGTTTTAACCGCCGTCGATAAGTTCACAAAATTTGCGCAAGCTAAAATCATATCGCGATCAATCGAACATATCTAACGACCATTATACGTGATATCTTGTTTTATTTTTGTATCCCTGAAGTTGTTATACACAATGAAAAGGCTCTGAATCATTACTTCTGAAACTATAAGATTTCCACAATAATAATTGAATCTGGTAAAGTGTTCATAAAAGTAATATAAGAAATTAATTCCTTTTCAGATACACTATCTACTTCTGTCGAGCTAAGATCCAAATCATGGACTTCTCAAATTCTTAAATTATTTCTCTACATACAGGACAAACAAAGATACAGAATGGATATTTCAAACTAATACATATCATTAATCTCAACCAGTTTGAAAAATTCCTTTCCGACATATCACCAATCCTTAATCTTGAAACAACCCAAAGCCAAACCATTTTTCCTTTACTACCACATGAGCTTCAACAAATCCTTAACCTTTTACATAACTTAAAAGCTAGAATAACTAAACGCTATCTAGACTTTTAAGGCAAAGGTTGGACATGGATTGCTGGCAATCCAGATCATGACGACTTTGTAACAATTAAGGAAAAAATTACAGATGTCCTAAAAAATAACAATAAATTAGATTATTATTAACGAATTATTAACAAACGTATAAATAACATTACGAAAATTCAGAACGAGATCCAAAATTTACTTAAAGACAATAATAAAATAAATTTCGAAATTATAACAAATCTCAAATACTGAATTAAAATTGTAAAATAAGAACTAGAGAATATTAACTATGCTATTCATTGGGCTAAGCTAATTAACTCCTTTATTTTATCAAAAAATTAAAAAGAATTAGCCACTTAAATATTCAATAAACAAAAATTACCCAACACAACAAAAAAAGAAGCTCTAGACTTTGCAGAAATAAAAATTTTAAGCAATAGCTCATCAATTCTTTATATAATAAACATTCCGTTAACAACCAACGAAAGTTGGTTCAACAACCTACCATACTACCAACCTACCATACTTCTGACAATCGATGACGATCGTTTTTAAGTGGGGGGAAGTTAACGTCAACACGAGTGCTGACCCAACGGAAAGGCTGACCAAGCGTCTGGCTTATTTAAATGTAAAATTCTATCCAAATCAGCAATAATTTAATATCTATTCCCATCGAAATTCATATTGCAATAAATGTGAATTAATTCTAAGTCAGCAATAACTTAATTTCTATGTGAATGCGAATGCAAGGTATCGAAGGTAAAATGTTTTCTTGAAAATTATTTTTAAGTTAGTTCTAAACTGGAATCAGATAATAAAGGTCAGTGCAACCTGCTCTGAAAAAATATTTTTTTAGCATATTTTGTAGTGTTTTAATTAACTTGTATATTTTTTGCACTCAAATAGATTCTATCTTACAGTTATAAAATTTTATCCAATAATTCTTGTTCAACGTTATGTTTTTGTCGTTATAGTTTTGAATTAGTTTCTAATGATATGTTTTATTATTACTGTGTTGTGTCGGAATAGTGAAGTTTATCAAATAATTCTTGTCCAACGTTATGTTTCCATTTGTCCTAAACATTTTTTTCAATGAAATATAAAAGATATTCGTTGATAACTCTATGGTTTGTTTCTAGAGATCCCAGTGTTTCATGGTGATATGGTGTTGAGAATGTTTGTTTGATTTTGAGTAGTGAACAAATGTTTTTGAGAAGTTCGTTTGTGAATTCTGTCTCGTTGTCTGATTTTAATATCTTGAAAAGTCCATATTTTAGTATTAGTTGTTCGACTTAAGAATTTGCTGTAACAGTATTTTGCTTCTATTATGAATTTGGTTTATTCGAATTGCATAGTCAGAATGTGTTGGTAGTTGTAGGGGTCCTACTATGTCTATTGATATTGTTTGGAAACTGTTATTATTAGTGTTTTTTATTTGCTTGTTTCTTGCGAAAAGTTCGCAGTTTGTAATAAAATCTTTAACCATTCGGCTCATGTTCTTCCAGACGTATCGTTTATGAGTGTTTTTCCTACTCCATGAGTCCGCCGTGTGCAGAATTGTGATACTCATCTATTAACTTGTATTTTGTTAGTTTATTTTTAATTTGCTTTGGGTGGCATATATTATAATTTTTAAATCGGGATGCCTATTATTGATTTTTACCTTGCTATAAGCTTTGTGGACGCAGTGACTCAGTGTTTAGTGCATGGATTTCTGAGCAAGGGGTTTCGTAGTTCGAATCCCAGAAAACCCCAAAAGTATTTTTCACGTTCTCACCCCTCGTGAGTTTCTGACAAACATCCGAGACTAATAACTTGTCACGGAAAGCTTCTCAATTTTCCGTTCGGATACGGCATTAAATTGTAGGTCCCTTCTATTTGTGTGCAAAAATATACATGCTTAACACAAATGGTCGCGAGAAGCTAGTCCTTGGACTGCAACGGTATGTCGCGCCGAATATTATTATATGCTTCTTTTATTCTTCTTTAGTATGTTTACTAAATATTTCATCATTGTTTCCTAGCGCTAGTTCTTTGATATTTTCTTTATTCATTCTGGATGCTAGCTTCCTCAGTGTCGATTCTCTGTTCGCTGAATTTTCGCTACATCCAACGTGCACGTATTTATTATCAATATTGATTTTGCAATTTTGTATACAGGGTGTTCGGGTTTGGGATGCTAATCCGTTAAGGGGTGATTCCTTGGTTAATTCTGAGAAAATTGAGATGCAGGGTGTTTAAAAATTTTGTTCAGAAAAAAAATACACAAATATTAAACTGTAACTTCAAAAATTATTTTTTTGTATTTTTTTTTTATAAGATTCAATTTTTCTCAAAAAAAATTCATTATAATTTTTTGACCTTATTTTAATTCGCCTTGATATTCTCTGCAACTCCTAATACAAACGTTGGCTCGAGACTCGATTTATTGCGGTATAAAGGCTGGAATATGTGATGAAAAAATTAACATTTTATTTTTAAATACTATATTAGGTAAAATTACTACATGAGTTACATATGCACCAGAGCGTGTCCCACATGCAGCAAGCAAGAGCAGCATGATATCGTATTCAACCACAGGCAGACTTGTCCTTGAGTTTGGAAAGATGTAAACATGTTGATCTCTTAGATCGCATATTGAGATAAGAATGTATTCATGTTAGAACGTGCGCAATTGGACATCTGGTTGTCCTTGAATGATCAAAACGTAAACATATTTACTTCTTAGATCAGAATTAAAGATAAGAATATGTAAAACAGAACCTTAAAGTTAAGAATTCAATTTGTATTCAGTTAGAACTTTAGCAGACTTGAAACACATCAGTCGTACAATAAGTTTTCAATAAAAATAATTTTTTAAAAATACTTTTTATATTTTTAATAATTAAATTGGCGCAGTCGGTAGGATAGTCACTATATTTGTGCTATCCAATTAAAAAACCAACGTTCCGTAAAAATTACTGAATTTATTTTTTCAAACATTAACTAAGTTTTTAAATAATAACTATAAAATACGGTATCACGAAACAAAAACTTTAAAGTGAAATAAAGCGTACAAAAATCGACGAAATAAAAACACTTTAAATAAATTGAGTGAATTAGAAAATCAATTCAATTCAGTGAAAGAATCAATCAAGAGCTCAATCCAACGCATATGGTAATGCTATAAAATTCCGTAGATGAAAATTAATTCACCAAATGGCAAAACAGGCTACTGGTTTACCCATTACCAAAGAAGAAAAATAAATAATTAATAAATTAACACCTGAAGAACTCAGCAAGAAACTAAAAAGTATCTGCTATAGTTTCAACAAAATTACCAAAGAAGAAAAGACAGCTTCCGAGTCTTAATGTTCAACAAATTCAGAAAGAAGAAGTTACAGGAGGTCAGATTTACGAAGAAAACAGTTCATCAGAAGAGGACCTTCAATTATACAACATTAGGAATCAGAAAGAAGTGACAATTGTTAACACATTTCTAACAACAAAACAAACATGAGTCTAAATAACGATCAAAGCCCAGATAACAATGGTCAACTCGGTCAAGTAGACGAGACATCAATGAAGAATTAGCGCTTGACCCATTAAAATATATTGATAAATTGCATACATTCGATGGTCGTGCAGAAGATCTCTACACGTTCTTAACAAACGTAGACGATATCATCCCTACATTGCTAGAATACAATTCACAATCGCAGAGAATGTGCATTAACATTCTCAAGTCTAAATTTATCGTAAGGCCAAACGTTGCATTGAGATTCACTCTCACCTACAAAAATGGCAGGACATAAAGCCAATGCTGATAAACAATTTTGGAGGATTTAAAAACTCCTCCCAGCTGTACGAAGATCTTCGTCAGGCCAGCTTTAAAGGTGATGTTTTAGGATTCTATAATATTATCCAAAAAATCTTGTGTGATTTAAATCACAAAAACGTTCAGGAAAATAAATCACACGAACTAGAAAATAATAACCTCACTGCTTTAAACATTTTTAAAGAAAAGGTTCCAACTCATATGAGGACAATCCTTTATGCTTTAAAGCCAACAAGCTTACAACAAGCTCTCTACGAGCTCACACAAGCAGGATTCGTCAATTCAAGTCCTTTGGAAGAAAGGATACAAAAACCTCAAAATACCCAAAATAAAAACTTTCAAGCAAGAATTTATTACCCTCAACATCAATGACTTAAACCAAACTCTCAAAATCAAGGAACTATTTAGAAATAACTTTAATAATAATAATTTTAGACCACAACAAACGTTCAGAGCCCCGTTTAACCATTATAACAACAATCAGAATAACAATAATTTCAGACCTCAAAAAAATTTTAATTATAATAGGAACTATAATAAAAATTGTAATAATCAAATGCCACAACTCATGGATGTGGATCCTGGAAGTAGCCAACTACGGCGAATAGCGCCTAGACAAATGAACTACACGAGTAAAACAACAATGAATATTATACAAACGCAAGAAATAATCCTGCGGAATCAAAAGAAATAAAAATTAACCAAGAACATGATACAAATTTTCGGGCACAAGCCTAGGAAACAAATAGGACTTCCCTATCTCAGGATAGAAAAAAACGGAAAATATATTAGAATGCTCATAGATACTGGAGCAACAAACAGTATCTTCAATAAAAAAGATACACCTCCACAATATATTTTAAAAATAAATACCCATCTACAAATCAATACAGTAGGAAATCCTGTCATAGAAACAGAAGAAGCAACTTTCCCTAAAGAAAAATTCGCACTACCGGCTTAAGCAGATTGCACATTTCAAATCATGAGTTTTAGTGAAAATTATAATGGATTAATAGGAAATAATATTTTAATTTATAATGGAAAAATTGACTATAAAACAAAAACACTTGAATTAAATGACATAAAGATTCCCATATTTTTCGATGAAACCGATGAGCAAGAATATGCCATGAAAATTCATCACCTAAATGGCCTAACGCCACATGACTCAATATTCAACGAATTCGAAGAAAAAAATACAAACCATATGAATACAGAAGAAAAAAGCATATTATTTAAAACACTTAAGGAATGTTCAAAATGCGATTTCCTAAAAAAGGAATCAGAATTTTTAGGACACATCATCACGCCAGAAGGCATAAAGCCCAATCCTGCAAAAATACAAACTATAAAAGATTTTCCCATACATAAAACTTTAATAGAAATACAATCATTTCTCGGATTGACCGGTTATTACCGCAAATTCATTCAAGATTACGCAAAAATAATCAAACCCATGACACTCTATTTGAAAAAAGATACTAAAACTGATCTAAATAATGAAAAATATATCGAAGCATTAAAAATAATAATGACAGATACCTTGATAAACAAACATCCAGATTTTAATAAAGAATTCCTATAAACAACAGACGCTAGCAATTTCGCTATTGGTGCTGTATTAAGCCAGTCCCATGGACCACTTTCTTTTGCTTCACGCACACTCAATAAACATGAATGCAACTACTCTACAATAGAGAAAGAATTACTTGCAATTGTCTGGGCAACCAAACAATTTCGCCACTACCCTTACGGTAGAATTGAAATACTTACGGACCATAGACCTCTCGTATGGCTCCATAATTTAAAAGAACCCAACTTAAAACTCCAACGATGGAAAATAAAATTGGAACAATATCGAATATATCCAAGGAAAATAAAACAAAGTGGCAGATGCCCTTTCAAGAATTAAATTAGATCAAATAAATGCATTAGAAGAAGACTTAGTCTCTACTCAACATTCAGTAGAATCTGATAGTACAGATTAAATTTCTATAATTGACAAACCGTTAAACATGTTTTAGAGACAAATCATAATAAAAAAGACAGACATTGATTCAGAAAAAATTACATTCCCATACAAAGGAAAAAGATTAATTACTATCACTCGAAAAGACTTTACAGACATTATAAATTCTATATTTTTTAATAACGATGACATATCTCTAAAAAGATACGAGACAGAAGACGAACTCTTAAAATTTCAGAACTATTGGAAAAAACACCACAACGGACAAAAGCTATTTAGAACAATGACAAATTTAATAAATTTATACCCTCCAAGAACGGAAGACGAAATATTAAAAATACACAAATCACATAATCACATAGGCATAGAAAAAACCTATTTAGAAATAATTAGAAAATTCTATACACCAAATCTGAGAGAATTAATCAATAGAATAATTAATAATTGTAAAATTTGCAACTTCAAAATTGAACGAAAAAAACCCCACACATTACCACATGGATTTATATATCGTACAAAAAATAAAACCATTCTAACTTGTATAGACAAGTTTTCAAAATTTGTGGCAGTGGAGAAAACAGAATCCAAGAATCAATTAGTTGTTCTAAATGCTATGATAAAAATCTTCAGTTATATGACCAAACCAAAGCTCTTAACAGTAGACAATGATACAACATTTGGTTCTCCTACGATAACCAAATATCACACAGAAAACGAAATAATAACTCATACCACTACCCCTTATCGCCACACAGGAAACTCAGACATAGAACGATTCCATAGCACTCTTAACGAGAACCTTAGACTCTTTAAAAAAAGAGAAAAAAATAATTTAGCGCGTTCAATAGAGGTCTACAATCGGACAATACATCTAACTACATTAGAAAAACCCAACGAGGTACATTTCGGTAAAGTGAATCCAACAAAATTTTATGAAAGAATAGAAAAAGTAAAAATCAAAAATACATTAAAAATCAATAAAGGGAGAAAGAACTGTGAAATAAATCCAGAATTCACGAATTGTAATCCCATAGGAATTGACAAATTAAAGACAAAACACATAAAAGTAAAAGTGCTAAAAACAAGTGGAAATAAAATACTAATACAACCCCGGATCAACAGACAAACACTACATAGAGACCAGTTTAGAAAAAGGAAAAAATATACGAAACTAATAAATATCCCAGGTGGTAATATTTATCCTATCAACAATAAAAATGAGACTCCTAATCCTATGAGTGACATTGACTCTATGGCTGTCAGTACTGGTTAAAAATCAGGAAATACAAGTGTACGAAATAAATAAAGAATTTGTATTAATTGAATCAAGACCAATACATCTGATTAAAGATTACTGTAACATTTTACACATTATCAATCTAACTAAATATGACGAAATAGTGAAATAACTAAAGACCCAGTATAGACTAATTCCTAATAAAAGTTACAAACAACTCAGCGATCTCACGAAATTAGAAAACAAAATAAACACAATAATCCCTAATAAAATTGTAAAAAGAGGACTAATTAACCTGATAGGTTCATGCATGAAGTTCCTGTACGGAACAATGGACGATGATGGTCGTGAAGAAATTGAAAATAAATTAAAAGAAAACGAAACAAATAATAAACAATTAATAAATAATAGTAACCAACATGTAAAGATTAATGAACAGTTTAGGAAGTTTACAGAGATAGTTAACAAAGGTACAACTACAATAAACGAGCTTAAAAATCAGAAAAATGACATCAATGAATAAAGAATAGAATTAGAATTTAATGACCAAATACAAGAAGTAAAACACAACCTCGAACTCATTGAAGATGTAGTGCTTAACGCACGAACAGGCATTTTAACTCATAATATCCTCACGTTGGAAGAAATTCAAGTATACAATTTAACATTTGAAACTTTAGAACATTTAAAAATGCATTTAGCTATATACGACGAAAATAATAATTTCTATACCCCAATTTACGAAAGAACCCTATGACAAATATTACCTACAAGATTTCCCAATAAAAAATAAAACAATAAATCTAATAACTAACGAAGTATACAGATTAAACAATAGTTTATACTATCCGAGTACAGAAACAAAGAATTTAACAAAAATAAATGATGAATGTATTAATAATATAATCTTAAGAAATGACCCAAACTTTTGTAAAATAAAGAATATAAATGAAACCATTGTAAAAGAATGAGGAGAATTGTCTAAAATAATTAACATTAAAATTGTCATTATCAGCCTTAGTGAACGCACTTATATACTTGTACTAAAAAATAATTGTATGAACGCTGTTCAGACTTGAAACAGTGTACTAATTCTTTTTCTTCTTGCTAGAAGAATGACTTACTTCTTCTTATCTGTTCGGCTGTAGTAACATCTTTTCATATTGTCCCAATAATAATATTTCTTAAGTTGTGCTTTTGGAAAAGAAATAAATATATTTAAAGCTAAAAATACAATCTAATTTGAAACACAGCATTGTTTTTATTTGACCTCAACATTTTGGTCTTATAAACCGTGTAACGAAGTGTTTTTCGACGCCGACAGCAAAAACACTTCGTCACAAACCATACGACTAACACACTACGCTAATATACACGTTTGGCACTATGTATGACATATAGCACAGTAGCGCCATGGAGATACTCTAAGCTTCCGATCCGAAGTACGCGGGATCAAATCCCCGTACGAGCAAACTTTTTTTTTCATAGAAATTAATTTTCAAATTCTATAATCTATAATCTATAAAGGCATATTGCCGCTGCCTACCTCATCGAACCCAATAGCACATAGCATGAGCGATTAGCTGGAAAGCCAACATACCCAAGATCAAATCCGCCCAGGCGAGGGAAAAGATTTTTTTTTTTTTTATAAAAACTCGCGAATATCATGGTCTATGTACACCGATCGCCCGGTCAGAAATATATCCGATATTAGCGCCACGGAGAAGTCTCCAGCTAATATACCGACCGAACACCGACCGACACACAGGTTCAAGGGTGCGGTTATTCAAACATTTTTGAGACAAACGAGGAGAAGATTTCTATAAGGTAATTATACGAAATAATATAGGAGCTGAGAAAAGCAACAAATTGTATGCAAATCTTACTTTTCCAAATCAGCGCCAATATAATTCCCCATCGGTCTTCAAAAATACCAACGGATAAAGACCGCCACGAACCACTGAACTGTGGTGGAGTAACCCTGACCGAAGTTCATTGCCAATGACATTTACTCACACCGCGAGGAACTCTGTTCCACTACCCGCACTCTTCACCGAGTGCACCAGGGACAGTTCAGTCCTGATAAATTCCGCGTCACTCTTCTAGTGATCGAACGTTCGTCCGAGTCCGGAATAACATTAGAGGCACGCCGCTCGCTAGACGGGGCCACTACTGTTGAGTCTGCAACTTGTTTGACTTAAACTCTACCGTCCGTCGAAGTCCGGAAATAACATTAGAGGCACGCCGCTCGCTAGACGGGGCCATTACTGTTAAGTCGGCAACTTGTTTGACTTAAACTTTCAGTATTGTTGTGCAGTATTGTTAATTAGCATTTGTTTTATAACTTGTATTACATTGAAGTCTTTTGCCCTAATTACCTTATTACTTATACTTTTTAAAAAAAAATTTATCTCTTTTTACAAAATTAAAATTTAATTCAATAAAATGGCATTGGAAATTCAACAAAATAAAGTGGTCCTAGATCCCATTAAATATTTAAATTCCCTTCCTTACTATGACGGAAACACAGACAATTTATTAACATTCACAAATCTAGTCGACAGAATATATCCCTTACTAGCAACTTACGATGACCTTTCTCAATATTTATTCTCGGATATTATAAAAAGCAAATTAATCAGAAAAGCTAGAGAGATTATAGAAATCAACACACAAGCCATTGCTTGTTTTGACGAATTGAGAGGTCTTACCTTTAAAAATAATGTTTTAGGTTTTTTCAATGAAATCAAAGATAAATTACGAAAACTAAACAATAAAACTTTATTAGAAACCAGGTAAAACAGCGAACGATTGTGCATTAAACAATATACGCACTGCACTAGACATATTCAAAAATAAAATCCCTGAACCAATGAAAACAATTCTAATTTGTCGAAATCCAGAAAACTTAGAATCAGCAATAGACATACTCAGTCAAACAGGCTACACAGACCAATCAAGTCCGGAACAATTCTATAATCGTAATAATAATAGAAAAACACGTTATAATAATTATAATAATAATTATTTTTCTTCGAATAAAAAAGAATACAAAAATAAATACCAACAGAACCCAAATAGAGACGAACATTTTAATAGATACAGACAAGAACCGAATCAAGTAAAAAAAGAACAGTATACTTATAAAAATGACCAATATCAAAACAAAAAAGGACAATATTATAGAAAAGACCAGAAACAATATACAAATAAACAATACGATAATTATATACCTGATCAATATCAAAATAAGAACAAACAATTTAATAATTACAGATATGACAGTTATAATAATTATAGATCCGACCAATATCAGAATAAGAACAGACAGTTCAATAATTTTAGAAATGATAGTTATAATAATTATAGACAACCAAATTATAATCAATTAACAAGTGAGATTCAAAATAATTTACCAAATACCAAACAACAACAAACTGTTGAGCCAATGGAGATAAATAAATATGAAACAAGCGAAAATTTTTCACTCACAAGCCTCGGAGGAGATTTACCATATGTAAAAATTAAATCTAACAAAAACCTATTAAAATTCATCATCGATACTGGAGCAACAAACTCTATTATAAATCCAGGTCTTTGTAATCCTAAATGGAAAGTACCAATTAATAAAATTCAAATTAAAACACTACAACATAATATAAATGTAACTGAAAGAGTATCAGTTCCCCTTTTTAAAGAATTTGGTGATCTAAAGCAAAAAATTGACTTTTTGGTCTGCGCGTTCCATGTTTGAAAGATCAAAAAAACGTACCGTACAATTATTGGTGAACCAACAAAAAGGACTAGTTTACCTCAAGAAGCAGAAGTTCTTGAAAAACGAAGTAATTTTTGACGAAGGAATCTACAATGTTGAAAATCATAAGATTGAAGTTCAAACGAATGTAATATGCCAAAGTGCCAAATTGAAATAAATCCAAATGATATTGAAGAAGTCAATATAAAAAATTTCTCTATAATAGAAGAATATAATAATAAATCATTAACGGAACAAATACGAACTCAACATCTCAATGCAGAAGAGAAGCAAAAATTATTGAAAATAATAAATCAATATTCAAACATTTTTTATCAAGAAAATTCAGATCTCTCTTTTACAAATGCAATCAAACATGAAATACGTACTACTGATAATGTACCAATAAACGCGAAGTCATACAGATATCCTTACATACATAAAGATGAAGTCAAAACCCAGATTCAAGAACTCCTCGAAAATAACATTATAAGGCCGAGCTATTCACCTTATTCAGCCCCTGTGTGGATTGTATCGAAAAAGGTCGACGCCAGTGGAAAACAAAAGTGGAGGCTTGTCATAGATTATCGTAAACTCAATGAAGTTACAATAGACGACAAGTACCCTTCACCAAATATTGATGATACACTAGATAAACTGGGCAGATGCCACTATTTCACAACCCTTGACTTAGCAAAGGGATTTCATCAAATAGAAATTGAGGAAAAAGATATTCATAAAACAGCCTTTAGCGTAGAAGGAGGACATTATGAATTCTTAAGAATGCCATTTGGACTGAAGACAGCCCCAGCGACATTTCAAAGACTTATGAACAATATCTTAAAGGATTAAATCAATAATATTTGTTTAGTCTATCTGGACGACATTATCATCTTCTCTACTTCAATACAAGAACATATACATTCAATCAATTTAATATTTAATTGTTTAAGGAAAGCAAATCTAAAAATTCAATTAGATAAATCAGAGTTTCTAAAGAAAGAAACAGAATTTCTTGGTCATATAGTGACACAAAATGGAACAAAACCAAATCCCAAAAAACTTGAATGCATAAATAAATTTGCAATACCAAAAACTACGAAAGAAATCAAACAATTCTTAGGACTCACTGGTTATTATAGGAAATTCATTAAAGACTATTCATTAATAGCAAAACCAATGACATCATTCTTAAAAAAGAATACTAAAATAGACATTTCAAATATAAAATATCAAGAAAGTTTTAACACACTAAAAAAATTATTAAACGATCCAATACTAAGTTACCCTGACTTTTCAAAAAAATTTACCCTTACAACAGATGCTAGTAATTATGCATTAGGAGCAATACTTTCTCAAAATAATCATCCGATATGTTACGCTAGCAGAACATTAAATGAACATGAAATAAATTACAGCACCATCGAAAAGGAACTATTAGACCATATCTTTTTGGACGTAAATTTACAATCAAAACCGATCATAAACCTTTAACTTGGCTTTTCTCAATAAAAGAACCAAATTCAAAACTAGTAAGATGGAGACTAAAATTATCCGAATTTGATTATGAAATCACGTATAAAAAAGGAACAAAAAACAAAAATGCAGACGTACTCTCCCGAATAGAAATAAATCTTACAGAAAGAAATTAAGAAAATGGATCAAACATATTTCCACTAAGTAAATCCCCTTTAAATATATTTAAAACACAAATAGCAATCTTTAAAATTACTTCCGGTTCATTAAGAATTAAGCAAATAAATTTTTTTTAAAAAAAATAGAAAAGTTATTCATATCAAATTAAAATAAATATAAATATAATATAAAAAAAATAAATAAAATAATTAAAACTAACAAATTCCTAAAGGACATAACAAATGAAGAAGAATTATTTGAAATCATTAAAAATTAACATCTCAGAAATAATCACAGAGGAATCATAGAAGTATATTCTTAAAATTTTATCATCCAAAGTTCAACATTAGAATAACCCAATTTATCAATAATTACGAAATATGTAATTTAGAAAAATATGATCAAAATCCAATTAAAAATAAATATCAACTAACGGAAACCCCCGTTCATAGATACATTCAGCAAATTTGCTCAAGCAATAAAAATTACAGCAAGAACATGGACAGAATTTAAAAGAAGTATTCTAACATTAATCGCTGCTATTGGACCAATAAATAATTAATTGTAGACAACGAGCTAGGATTTAAAGCCCTTCCACTAAAATAATTATTTAAAAACGAAAACATAGAAATCCATTATACAAATTATAACCACACATCCAATTCAGATGTAGAAAGATTACATAACACAATCAACGAACACATTAGCTTATTAAGGCATGATCCAAACACAAATAATAATACTGTTGAAGAAAAGATATTAAAAATTATAAATTATTATAACAATACCATACATTCAACTACTGATAAAAAACCAATCGACTTCAAAAATGGAAAAATACATAATAACGAATGTAATTCTATAAAAGATAAAATACTGAAGACAAAACAAACAACCATAAATAAGTTAAGAAAGAGACGATATAGAAATACAACCAGGAACTAACTTTATTAAAGAAACTCGTGGTGGAAAAAATTATACAAAATTCAGAAAACTTGATACAGAAAAAATAGATGAAAATCATATAATCGACAAACAAAATAATTTAAAATATTATAAATCACACATAAAACCGAAAAAGAAATATCAAAATAATGACTCACCTACAATTCAAACAAAGAAAAAACATAATAAAAGAAACATTAAGAAAGATTCATAAATTAAATAAAAACCACATAAAGAACTCACCACTCTACTATCTAATTCACCTTTGTTAATTAATAAAATGATGTAATGAAAATTGAAATGACAATTTACTTCATAAAAAGGTACAGGACTTAAATATATAGGAGGCACAATGGATTCCCAAGACGAAATCGAAATAAAATCTCAACCAAAAGCACTTAAATCAAAATACAAAGAATAAATTTCGGAAAATAATAAACAAGTTTCATTCAATTTTAAGATAACTCAACAGATAGAAAGCATAACTAATCATATTCAAAACCAACAAAAAAATATTACACAATTTTTAAATGACTTTAACAAACTAAATAAAAAAGACATTACTAAGATAGAAAAAGAAATAAATTACATACAACATATTTATCAAATTAATTATGACATCAATCTTTTCCGACATCACATAGACGACATAGACCAAATTATTCTAACAAGCAAACTCGGTATACTTACAAGAAATATTTTAACAGAACAGGAACTAAAACAAGCCAAAAATATGCAAGGCCTAAAAGACACAAAAATAGCTGTAATATTTGAACATGAACTCATTATAATAATTCTCTTACTACCCAAATATTCCATTTCCTGATATTCCACTATTATAATTGAACCAATGCCAGACAAAAACAATAAAGCCATATCATTAAACGAAAACACCTTTATAATAGATCAAAATAATAGTATATATGATAAAAATGTAAAAGATATGTCAGAGAAAAACTTAAACAAAATAAGAAACAATTGTACTACAAATATTATAAAATTTGAAAAAGCATATCGTAAAATGAAAAATTTTACAGAGAACAAAATCAAAGAAATAATCCCAGGAATTGTATTGACGAACAATATTTCTAAAATAAATAATAAAGAAAAAATATATTATCATACATCATACATATCTATAATATCTATACTAATTACCATTTTGTTAGTATATAACTTTTTGAAATATAAAAATATAATAGTAAGAAAAACTCTTACTTCGTCGGAACTAAACTAAACAATAAAACTTTATTAGAAACCAGGTAAAACAGCGAACGATTGTGCATTAAACAATATACGCACTGCACTAGACATATTCAAAAATAAAATCCCTGAACCAATGAAAACAATTCTAATTTGTCGAAATCCAGAAAACTTAGAATCAGCTATAGACATACTCAGTCAAACAGGCTACACAGACCAATCAAGTCCGGAACAATTCTATAATCGTAATAATAATAGAAAAACACGTTATAATAATTATAATAATAATTATTTTTCTTCGAATAAACAAGAATACAAAAATAAATACCAACAGAACCCAAATAGAGACGAACATTTTAAAAGATACAGACAAGAACCGAATCAAGTAAAAAAAGAACAGTATACTTATAAAAATGACCAATATCAAAACAAAAAAGGACAATATTATAGAAAAGACCAGAAACAATATACAAATAAACAATACGATAATTATAGACCTGATCAATATCAAAATAAGAACAAACAATTTAATAATTACAGATATGACAGTTATAATAATTATAGATCCGACCAATATCAGAATAAGAACAGACAGTTCAATAATTTTAGAAATGATAGTTATAATAATTATAGACAACCAAATTATAATCAAATAACAAGTGAGATTCAAAATAATTTACCAAATACCAAACAACAACAAACTGTTGAGCCAATGGAGATAAATAAATATGAAACAAGCGAAAATTTTTCACTCACAAGCCTCGGAGGAGATTTACCATATGTAAAAATTAAATCTAACAAAAACCTATTAAAATTCATCATCGATACTGGAGCAACAAACTCTATTATAAATCCAGGTCTTTGTAATCCTAAATGGAAAGTACCAATTAATAAAATTCAAATTAAAACACTACAACATAATATAAATGTAACTGAAAGAGTATCAGTTCGACTTTTTAAAGAATTTGGTGATCTAAAGCAAAAAATTGACTTTTTGGTCTGCGCGTTCCATGATAAATACGACGGTGTTATTGGAAACGACATACTAAAACGATTTAACGCTAAAATTGATTACAAACATTATCTATTAGAAATCAATGGACAAACTATACAAATGTTGTTTGAAAGATCAAACAAACATACCGTACAATTATTGGTGAACCAACAAAAAGGACTAGTTTACCTCAAGAAGCAGAAGTTCTTGAAAAACGAAGTAATTTTTGACGAAGGAATCTACAATGTTGAAAATCATAAGATTAAAGTTCAAACGAATGTAATATGCCAAAGTGCCAAATTGAAATAAATCCAAATGATATTGAAGAAGTCAATATAAAAAATTTCTCTATAATAGAAGAATATAATAATAAATCATTAACGGAACAAATACGAACTCAACATCTCAATGCAGAAGAGAAGCAAAAATTATTGAAAATAATAAATCAATATTCAAACATTTTTTATCAAGAAAATTCAGATCTCTCTTTTACAAATGCAATCAAACATGAAATACGTACTACTGATAATGTACCAATAAACGCGAAGTCATACAGATATCCTTACATACATAAAGATGAAGTCAAAACCCAGATTCAAGAACTCCTCGAAAATAACATTATAAGGCCGAGCTATTCACCTTATTCAGCCCCTGTGTGGATTGTATCGAAAAAGGTCGACGCCAGTGGAAAACAAAAGTGGAGGCTTGTCATAGATTATCGTAAACTCAATGAAGTTACAATAGACGACAAGTACCCTTCACCAAATATTGATGATACACTAGATAAACTGGGCAGATGCCACTATTTCACAACCCTTGACTTAGCAAAGGGATTTCATCAAATAGAAATTGAGGAAAAAGATATTCATAAAACAGCCTTTAGCGTAGAAGGAGGACATTATGAATTCTTAAGAATGCCATTTGGACTGAAGACAGCCCCAGCGACATTTCAAAGACTTATGAACAATATCTTAAAGGATTAAATCAATAATATTTGTTTAGTCTATCTGGACGACATTATCATCTTCTCTACTTCAATACAAGAACATATACATTCAATCAATTTAATATTTAATTGTTTAAGGAAAGCAAATCTAAAAATTCAATTAGATAAATCAGAGTTTCTAAAGAAAGAAACAGAATTTCTTGGTCATATAGTGACACAAAATGGAACAAAACCAAATCCCAAAAAACTTGAATGCATAAATAAATTTGCAATACCAAAAACTACGAAAGAAATCAAACAATTCTTAGGACTCACTGGTTATTATAGGAAATTCATTAAAGACTATTCATTAATAGCAAAACCAATGACATCATTCTTAAAAAAGAATACTAAAATAGACATTTCAAATATAAAATATCAAGAAAGTTTTAACACACTAAAAAAATTATTAAACGATCCAATACTAAGTTACCCTGACTTTACAAAAAAATTTACCCTTACAACAGATGCTAGTAATTATGCATTAGGAGCAATACTTTCTCAAAATAATCATCCGATATGTTACGCTAGCAGAACATTAAATGAACATGAAATAAATTACAGCACCATCGAAAAGGAACTATTAGACCATATCTTTTTGGACGTAAATTTACAATCAAAACCGATCATAAACCTTTAACTTGGCTTTTCTCAATAAAAGAACCAAATTCAAAACTAGTAAGATGGAGACTAAAATTATCCGAATTTGATTATGAAATCACGTATAAAAAAGGAACAAAAAACAAAAATGCAGACGTACTCTCCCGAATAGAAATAAATCTTACAGAAAGAAATTAAGAAAATGGATCAAACATATTTCCACTAAGTAAATCCCCTTTAAATATATTTAAAACACAAATAGCAATCTTTAAAATTACTTCCGGTTCATTAAGAATTAAGCAAATAAATTTTTTTTAAAAAAAATAGAAAAGTTATTCATATCAAATTAAAATAAATATAAATATAATATAAAAAAAATAAATAAAATAATTAAAACTAACAAATTCCTAAAGGACATAACAAATGAAGAAGAATTATTTGAAATCATTAAAAATTAACATCTCAGAAATAATCACAGAGGAATCATAGAAGTATATTCTTAAAATTTCATCATCCAAAGTTCAACATTAGAATAACCCAATTTATCAATAATTACGAAATATGTAATTTAGAAAAATATGATCAAAATCCAATTAAAAATAAATATCAACTAACGGAAACCCCCGTTCATAGATACATTCAGCAAATTTGCTCAAGCAATAAAAATTACAGCAAGAACATGGACAGAATTTAAAAGAAGTATTCTAACATTAATCGCTGCTATTGGACCAATAAATAATTAATTGTAGACAACGAGCTAGGATTTAAAGCCCTTCCACTAAAATAATTATTTAAAAACGAAAACATAGAAATCCATTATACAAATTATAACCACACATCCAATTCAGATGTAGAAAGATTACATAACACAATCAACGAACACATTAGCTTATTAAGGCATGATCCAAACACAAATAATAATACTGTTGAAGAAAAGATATTAAAAATTATAAATTATTATAACAATACCATACATTCAACTACTGATAAAAAACCAATCGACTTCAAAAATGGAAAAATACATAATAACGAATGTAATTCTATAAAAGATAAAATACTGAAGACAAAACAAACAACCATAAATAAGTTAAGAAAGAGACGATATAGAAATACAACCAGGAACTAACTTTATTAAAGAAACTCGTGGTGGAAAAAATTATACAAAATTCAGAAAACTTGATACAGAAAAAATAGATGAAAATCATATAATCGACAAACAAAATAATTTAAAATATTATAAATCACACATAAAACCGAAAAAGAAATATCAAAATAATGACTCACCTACAATTCAAACAAAGAAAAAACATAATAAAAGAAACATTAAGAAAGATTCATAAATTAAATAAAAACCACATAAAGAACTCACCACTCTACTATCTAATTCACCTTTGTTAATTAATAAAATGATGTAATGAAAATTGAAATGACAATTTACTTCATAAAAAGGTACAGGACTTAAATATATAGGAGGCACAATGGATTCCCAAGACGAAATCGAAATAAAATCTCAACCAAAAGCACTTAAATCAAAATACAAAGAATAAATTTCGGAAAATAATAAACAAGTTTCATTCAATTTTAAGATAACTCAACAGATAGAAAGCATAACTAATCATATTCAAAACCAACAAAAAAATATTACACAATTTTTAAATGACTTTAACAAACTAAATAAAAAAGACATTACTAAGATAGAAAAAGAAATAAATTACATACAACATATTTATCAAATTAATTATGACATCAATCTTTTCCGACATCACATAGACGACATAGACCAAATTATTCTAACAAGCAAACTCGGTATACTTACAAGAAATATTTTAACAGAACAGGAACTAAAACAAGCCAAAAATATGCAAGGCCTAAAAGACACAAAAATAGCTGTAATATTTGAACATGAACTCATTATAATAATTCTCTTAATACCCAAATATTCCATTTCCTGATATTCCACTATTATAATTGAACCAATGCCAGACAAAAACAATAAAGCCATATCATTAAACGAAAACACCTTTATAATAGATCAAAATAATAGTATATATGATAAAAATGTAAAAGATATGTCAGAGAAAAACTTAAACAAAATAAGAAACAATTGTACTACAAATATTATAAAATTTGAAAAAGCATATCGTAAAATGAAAAATTTTACAGAGAACAAAATCAAAGAAATAATCCCAGGAATTGTATTGACGAACAATATTTCTAAAATAAATAATAAAGAAAAAATATATTATCATACATCATACATATCTATAATATCTATACTAATTACCATTTTGTTAGTATATAACTTTTTGAAATATAAAAATATAATAGTAAGAAAAACTCTTACTTCGTCGGAACTAAACTAAACAATAAAACTTTATTAGAAACCAGGTAAAACAGCGAACGATTGTGCATTAAACAATATACGCACTGCACTAGACATATTCAAAAATAAAATCCCTGAACCAATGAAAACAATTCTAATTTGTCGAAATCCAGAAAACTTAGAATCAGCTATAGACATACTCAGTCAAACAGGCTACACAGACCAATCAAGTCCGGAACAATTCTATAATCGTAATAATAATAGAAAAACACGTTATAATAATTATAATAATAATTATTTTTCTTCGAATAAACAAGAATACAAAAATAAATACCAACAGAACCCAAATAGAGACGAACATTTTAATAGATACAGACAAGAACCGAATCAAGTAAAAAAAGAACAGTATACTTATAAAAATGACCAATATCAAAACAAAAAAGGACAATATTATAGAAAAGACCAGAAACAATATACAAATAAACAATACGATAATTATAGACCTGATCAATATCAAAATAAGAACAAACAATTTAATAATTACAGATATGACAGTTATAATAATTATAGATCCGACCAATATCAGAATAAGAACAGACAGTTCAATAATTATAGAAATTATAGTTATAATAATTATAGACAACCAAATTATAATCAATTAACAAGTGAGATTCAAAATAATTTACCAAATACCAAACAACAACAAACTGTTGAGCCAATGGAGATAAATAAATATGAAACAAGCGAAAATTTTTCACTCACAAGCCTCGGAGGAGATTTACCATATGTAAAAATTAAATCTAACAAAAACCTATTAAAATTCATCATCGATACTGGAGCAACAAACTCTATTATAAATCCAGGTCTTTGTAATCCTAAATGGAAAGTACCAATTAATAAAATTCAAATTAAAACACTACAACATAATATAAATGTAACTGAAAGAGTATCAGTTCCCCTTTTTAAAGAATTTGGTGATCTAAAGCAAAAAATTGACTTTTTGGTCTGCGCGTTCCATGATAAATACGACGGTATTATTGGAAACGACATACTAAAACGATTTAACGCTAAAATTGATTACAAACATTATCTATTAGAAATCAATGGACAAACTATACAAATGTTGTTTGAAAGATCAAACAAACATACCGTACAATTATTGGTGAACCAACAAAAAGGACTAGTTTACCTCAAGAAGCAGAAGTTCTTGAAAAACGAAGTAATTTTTGACGAAGGAATCTACAATGTTGAAAATCATAAGATTAAAGTTCAAACGAATGAAATATGCCAAAGTGCCAAATTGAAATAAATCCAAATGATATTGAAGAAGTCAATATAAAAAATTTCTCTATAATAGAAGAATATAATAATAAATCATTAACGGAACAAATACGAACTCAACATCTCAATGCAGAAGAGAAGCAAAAATTATTGAAAATAATAAATCAATATTCAAACATTTTTTATCAAGAAAATTCAGATCTCTCTTTTACAAATGCAATCAAACATGAAATACGTACTACTGATAATGTACCAATAAACGCGAAGTCATACAGATATCCTTACATACATAAAGATGAAGTCAAAACCCAGATTCAAGAACTCCTCGAAAATAACATTATAAGGCCGAGCTATTCACCTTATTCAGCCCCTGTGTGGATTGTATCGAAAAAGGTCGACGCCAGTGGAAAACAAAAGTGGAGGCTTGTCATAGATTATCGTAAACTCAATGAAGTTACAATAGACGACAAGTACCCTTCACCAAATATTGATGATACACTAGATAAACTGGGCAGATGCCACTATTTCACAACCCTTGACTTAGCAAAGGGATTTCATCAAATAGAAATTGAGGAAAAAGATATTCATAAAACAGCCTTTAGCGTAGAAGGAGGACATTATGAATTCTTAAGAATGCCATTTGGACTGAAGACAGCCCCAGCGACATTTCAAAGACTTATGAACAATATCTTAAAGGATTAAATCAATAATATTTGTTTAGTCTATCTGGAAGACGTTATCATCTTCTCTACTTCAATACAAGAACATATACATTCAATCAATTTAATATTTAATTGTTTAAGGAAAGCAAATCTAAAAATTCAATTAGATAAATCAGAGTTTCTAAAGAAAGAAACGGAATTTCTTGGTCATATAGTGACACAAAATGGAACAAAACCAAATCCCAAAAAACTTGAATGCATAAATAAATTTGCAATACCAAAAACTACGAAAGAAATCAAACAATTCTTAGGACTCACTGGTTATTATAGGAAATTCATTAAAGACTATTCATTAATAGCAAAACCAATGACATCATTCTTAAAAAAGAATACTAAAATAGACATTTCAAATATAAAATATCAAGAAAGTTTTAACACACTAAAAAAATTATTAAACGATCCAATACTAAGTTACCCTGACTTTACAAAAAAATTTACCCTTACAACAGATGCTAGTAATTATGCATTAGGAGCAATACTTTCTCAAAATAATCATCCGATATGTTACGCTAGCAGAACATTAAATGAACATGAAATAAATTACAGCACCATCGAAAAGGAACTATTAGACCATATCTTTTTGGACGTAAATTTACAATCAAAACCGATCATAAACCTTTAACTTGGCTTTTCTCAATAAAAAAACCAAATTCAAAACTAGTAAGATGGAGACTAAAATTATCCGAATTTGATTATGAAATCACGTATAAAAAAGGAACAAAAAACAAAAATGCAGACGTACTCTCCCGAATAGAAATAAATCTTACAGAAAGAAATTAAGAAAATGGATCAAACATATTTCCACTTAGTAAATCCCCTTTAAATATATTTAAAACACAAATAGCAATCTTTAAAATTACTTCCGGTTCATTAAGAATTAAGCAAATAAATTTTTTTAATAAAAATAGAAAAGTTATTCATATCAAATTAAAATAAATATAAATATAATATAAAAAAAAATAAATAAAATAATTAAAACTAACAAATTCCTAAAGGACATAACAAATGAAGAAGAATTATTTGAAATCATTAAAAATTAACATCTCAGAAATAATCACAGAGGAATCATAGAAGTATATTCTTAAAATTTTATCATCCAAAGTTCAACATTAGAATAACCCAATTTATCAATAATTGCGAAATATGTAATTTAGAAAAATATGATCAAAATCCAATTAAAAATAAATATCAACTAACGGAAACCCCCGTTCATAGATACATTCAGAAAATTTGCTCAAGCAATAAAAATTACAGAAAGAACATGGACAGAATTTAAAAGAAGTATTCTAACATTAATCGCTGCTATTGGACCAATAAATAAATTAATTGTAGACAACGAGCTAGGATTTAAAGCCCTTCCACTAAAATAATTATTTAAAAACGAAAACATAGAAATCCATTATACAAATTATAACCACACATCCAATTCAGATGTAGAAAGATTACATAACACAATCAACGAACACATTAGATTATTAAGGCATGATCCAAACACAAATAATAATACTGTTGAAGAAAAGATATTAAAAATTATAAATTATTATAACAATACCATACATTCAACTACTGATAAAAAACCAATCGACTTCAAAAATGGAAAAATACATAATAACGAATGTAATTCTATAAAAGATAAAATATTGAAGAAAAAACAAACAACCATAAATAAATTAAGAAAGAGAAGATATAGAAATACAACCAGGAACTAACTTTCACACATAAAACCGAAAAAGAAATATCAAAATAATGACTCACCTACAATTCAAACAAAGAAAAAACATAATAAAAGAAACATTAAGAAAGATTCATAAATTAAATAAAAACCACATAAAGAACTCACCACTCTACTATCTAATTCACCTTTGTTAATTAATAAAATGATGTAATGAAAATTGAAATGTTAATTTACTTCATAAAAAGGTACAGGACTTAAATATATAGGAGGCACAATGGATTCCCAAGACGAAATCGAAATAAAATCTCAACTAAAAGCACTTAAATCAAAATTACTAAGATAGAAAAAGAAATAAATTACATACAACATATTTATCAAATTAATTATGACATCAATCTTTTCCGACATCACATAGACGACATAGAACAAATTATTCTAACAAGCAAACTCGGTATACTTACAAGAAATATTTTAACAGAACAGGAACTAAAACTAGCCAAAAATATGCAAGGCCTAAAAGACACAAAAATAGCTGTAATATTTGAACATGAACTCATTATAATAATTCTCTTAATACCCAAATATTCCATTTCCTGATATTCCACTATTATAATTGAACCAATGCCAGACAAAAACAATAAAGCCATATCATTAAACGAAAACACCTTTATAATAGATCAAAATAATAGTATATATGATAAAAATGTAAAAGATATGTCAGAGAAAAACTTAAACAAAATAAGAAACAATTGTACTACAAATATTATAAAATTTGAAAAAGCATATCGTAAAATTAAAAATTTTACAGAGAACAAAATCAAAGAAATAATCCCAGGAATTGTATTGACGAACAATATTTCTAAAATAAATAATAAAGAAAAAATATATTATCATACATCATACATATCTATAATATCTATACTAATTACCATTTTGTTAGTATATAACTTTTTGAAATATAAAAATATAATAGTAAGAAAAACTCTTACTTCGTCGGAACTAAACTAAACAATAAAACTTTATTAGAAACCAGGTAAAACAGCGAACGATTGTGCATTAAACAATATACGCACTGCACTAGACATATTCAAAAATAAAATCCCTGAACCAATGAAAACAATTCTAATTTGTCGAAATCCAGAAAACTTAGAATCAGCTATAGACATACTCAGTCAAACAGGCTACACAGACCAATCAAGTCCGGAACAATTCTATAATCGTAATAATAATAGAAAAACACGTTATAATAATTATAATAATAATTATTTTTCTTCGAATAAACAAGAATACAAAAATAAATACCAACAGAACCCAAATAGAGACGAACATTTTAATAGATACAGACAAGAACCGAATCAAGTAAAAAAAGAACAGTATACTTATAAAAATGACCAATATCAAAACAAAAAAGGACAATATTATAGAAAAGACCAGAAACAATATACAAATAAACAATACGATAATTATAGACCTGATCAATATCAAAATAAGAACAAACAATTTAATAATTACAGATATGACAGTTATAATAATTATAGATCCGACCAATATCAGAATAAGAACAGACAGTTCAATAATTATAGAAATGATAGTTATAATAATTATAGACAACCAAATTATAATCAATTAACAAGTGAGATTCAAAATAATTTACCAAATACCAAACAACAACAAACTGTTGAGCCAATGGAGATAAATAAATATGAAACAAGCGAAAATTTTTCACTCACAAGCCTCGGAGGAGATTTACCATATGTAAAAATTAAATCTAACAAAAACCTATTAAAATTCATCATCGATACTGGAGCAACAAATCCAGGTCTTTGTAATCCTAAATGGAAAGTACCAATTAATAAAATTCAAATTAAAACACTACAACATAATATAAATGTAACTGAAAGAGTATCAGTTCCCCTTTTTAAAGAATTTGGTGATCTAAAGCAAAAAATTGACTTCAATCAATATAAAAAATTTCTCTATAATAGAAGAATATAATAATAAATCATTAACGGAACAAATACGAACTCAACATCTCAATGCAGAAGAGAAGCAAAAATTATTGAAAATAATAAATCAATATTCAAACATTTTTTATCAAGAAAATTCAGATCTCTCTTTTACAAATGCAATCAAACATGAAATACGTACTACTGATAATGTACCAATAAACGCGAAGTCATACAGATATCCTTACATACATAAAGATGAAGTCAAAACCCAGATTCAAGAACTCCTCGAAAATAACATTATAAGGCCGAGCTATTCACCTTATTCAGCCCCTGTGTGGATTGTATCGAAAAAGGTCTACGCCAGTGGAAAACAAAAGTGGAGGCTTGTCATAGATTATCGTAAACTCAATGAAGTTACAATAGACGACAAGTACCCTTCACCAAATATTGATGATACACTAGATAAACTGGGCAGATGCCACTATTTCACAACCCTTGACTTAGCAAAGGGATTTCATCAAATAGAAATTGAGGAAAAAGATATTCATAAAACAACCTTTAGCGTAGAAGGAGGACATTATGAATTCTTAAGAATGCCATTTGGACTGAAGACAGCCCCAGCGACATTTCAAAGACTTATGAACAATATCTTAAAGGATTAAATCAATAATATTTGTTTAGTCTATCTGGACGACATTATCATCTTCTCTACTTCAATACAAGAACATATACATTCAATCAATTTAATATTTAATTGTTTAAGGAAAGCAAATCTAAAAATTCAATTAGATAAATCAGAGTTTCTAAAGAAAGAAACGGAATTTCTTGGTCATATAGTGACACAAAATGGAACAAAACCAAATCCCAAAAAACTTGAATGCATAAATAAATTTGCAATACCAAAAACTACGAAAGAAATCAAACAATTCTTAGGACTCACTGGTTATTATAGGAAATTCATTAAAGACTATTCATTAATAGCAAAACCAATGACATCATTCTTAAAAAAGAATACTAAAATAGACATTTCAAATATAAAATATCAAGAAAGTTTTAACACACTAAAAAAATTATTAAACGATCCAATACTAAGTTACCCTGACTTTACAAAAAAATTTACCCTTACAACATTATGCAATTAGGAGCAATACTTTCTCAAAATAATCATCCGATATGTTACGCTAGCAGAACATTAAATGAACATGAAATAAATTACAGCACCATCGAAAAGGAACTATTAGACCATATCTTTTTGGACAATCAAAACCGATCATAAACCTTTAACTTGGCTTTTCTCAATAAAAGAACCAAATTCAAAACTAGTAAGATGGAGACTAAAATTATCCGAATTTGATTATGAAATCACGTATAAAAAAGGAACAAAAAACAAAAATGCAGACGTACTCTCCCGAATAGAAATAAATCTTACAGAAAGAAATTAAGAAAATGGATCAAACATATTTCCACTTAGTAAATCCCCTTTAAATATATTTAAAACACAAATAGCAATCTTTAAAATTACTTCCGGTTCATTAAGAATTAAGCAAATAAATTTTTTTAATAAAAATAGAAAAGTTATTCATATCAAATTAAAATAAATATAAATATAATATAAAAAAATAAATAAAATAATTAAAACTAACAAATTCCTAAAGGACATAACAAATGAAGAAGAATTATTTGAAATCATTAAAAATTAACATCTCAGAAATAATCACAGAGGAATCATAGAAGAATATTCTTAAAATTTTATCATCCAAAGTTCAACATTAGAATAACCCAATTTATCAATAATTGCGAAATATGTAATTTAGAAAAATATGATCAAAATCCAATTAAAAATAAATATCAACTAACGGAAACCCCCGTTCATAGATACATTCAGCAAATTTGCTCAAGCAATAAAAATTACAGAAAGAACATGGACAGAATTTAAAAGAAGTATTCTAACATTAATTGCTGCTATTGGACCAATAAATAAATTAATTGTAGACAACGAGCTAGGATTTAAAGCCCTTCCACTAAAATAATTATTTAAAAACGAAAACATAGAAATCCATTATACAAATTATAACCACACATCCAATTCAGATGTAGAAAGATTACATAACACAATCAACGAACACATTAGATTATTAAGGCATGATCCAAACACAAATAATAATACTGTTGAAGAAAAGATATTAAAAATTATAAATTATTATAACAATACCATACATTCAACTACTGATAAAAAACCAATCGACTTCAAAAATGGAAAAATACATAATAACGAATGTAATTCTATAAAAGATAAAATATTGAAGAAAAAACAAACAACCATAAATAAATTAAGAAAGAGAAGATATAGAAATACAACCAGGAACTAACTTTATTAAAGAAACTCGTGGTGGAAAAAATCATACAAAATTCAGAAAACTTGATACAGAAAAAATAGATGAAAATCATATAATCGACAAACAAAATAATTTAAAATATTATAAATCACACATAAAACCGAAAAAGAAATATCAAAATAATGACTCACCTACAATTAAAACAAAGAAAAAACATAATAAAAGAAACATTAAGAAAGATTCATAAATTAAATAAAAACCACATAAAGAACTCACCACTCTACTATCTAATTCACCTTTGTTAATTAATAAAATGATGTAATGAAAATTGAAATGACAATTTACTTCATAAAAAGGTACAGGACTTAAATATATAGGAGGCACAATGGATTCCCAAGACGAAATCGAAATAAAATCTCAACTAAAAGCACTTAAATCAAAATTACTAAGATAGAAAAAGAAATAAATTACATACAACATATTTATCAAATTAATTATGACATCAATCTTTTCCGACATCACATAGACGACATAGAACAAATTATTCTAACAAGCAAACTCGGTATACTTACAAGAAATATTTTAACAGAACAGGAACTAAAACTAGCCAAAAATATGCAAGGCCTAAAAGACACAAAAATAGCTGTAATATTTGAACATGAACTCATTATAATAATTCTCTTAATACCCAAATATTCCATTTCCTGATATTCCACTATTATAATTGAACCAATGCCAGACAAAAACAATAAAGCCATATCATTAAACGAAAACACCTTTATAATAGATCAAAATAATAGTATATATGATAAAAATGTAAAAGATATGTCAGAGAAAAACTTAAACAAAATAAGAAAAATTGTACTACAAATATTATAAAATTTGAAAAAGCATATCGTAAAATGAAAAATTTTACAGAGAACAAAATCAAAGAAATAATCCCAGGAATTGTATTGACGAACAATATTTCTAAAATAAATAATAAAGAAAAAATATATTATCATACATCATACATATCTATAATATCTATACTAATTACCATTTTGTTAGTATATAACTTTTTGAAATATAAAAATATAATAGTAAGAAAAACTCTTACTTCGTCGGAACTAAACTAAACAATAAAACTTTATTAGAAACCAGGTAAAACAGCGAACGATTGTGCATTAAACAATATACGCACTGCACTAGACATATTCAAAAATAAAATCCCTGAACCAATGAAAACAATTCTAATTTGTCGAAATCCAGAAAACTTAGAATCAGCTATAGACATACTCAGTCAAACAGGCTACACAGACCAAACGAGTCCGGAACAATTCTATAATCGTAATAATAATAGAAAAACACGTTATAATAATTATAATAATAATTATTTTTCTTCGAATAAACAAGAATACAAAAATAAATACCAACAGAACCCAAATAGAGACGAACATTTTAATAGATACAGACAAGAACCGAATCAAGTAAAAAAAGAACAGTATACTTATAAAAATGACCAATATCAAAACAAAAAAGGACAATATTATAGAAAAGACCATATTGTTTCTGGTAAACAATACGATAATTATAGACCTGATCAATATCAAAATAAGAACAAACAATTTAATAATTACAGATATGACAGTTATAATAATTATAGATCCAACCAATATCAGAATAAGAACAGACAGTTCAATAATTATAGAAATGATAGTTATAATAATTATAGACAACCAAATTATAATCAATTAACAAGTGAGATTCAAAATAATTTACCAAATACCAAACAACAACAAACTGTTGAGCCAATGGAGATAAATAAATATGAAACAAGCGAAAATTTTTCACTCACAAGCCTCGGAGGAGATTTACCATATGTAAAAATTAAATCTAACAAAAACCTATTAAAATTCATCATCGATACTGGAGCAACAAACTCTATTATAAATCCAGGTCTTTGTAATCCTAAATGGAAAGTACCAATTAATAAAATTCAAATTAAAACACTACAACATAATATAAATGTAACTGAAAGAGTATCAGTTCCCCTTTTTAAAGAATTTGGTGATCTAAAGCAAAAAATTGACTTTGGTCTGCGGGTTCCATGATAAATACGACGGTGTTATTGGAAACGACATACTAAAACGATTTAACGTTAAAATTTATTACAAACATTATCTATTAGAAATCAATGGACAAACTATACAAATGTTGTTTGAAAGATCAAACAAACATACCGTACAATTATTGGTGAACCAACAAAAAGGACTAGTTTACCTCAAGAAGCAGAAGTTCTTGAAAAACGAAGTAATTTTTGACGAAGGAATCTACAATGTTGAAAATCATAAGATTAAAGTTCAAACGAATGTAATATGCCAAAGTGCCAAATTGAAATAAATCCAAATGATATTGAAGAAGTCAATATAAAAAATTTCTCTATAATAGAAGAATATAATAATAAATCATTAACGGAACAAATACGAACTCAACATCTCAATGCAGAAGAGAAGCAAAAATTATTGAAAATAATAAATCAATATTCAAACATTTTTTATCAAGAAAATTTAGATCTCTCTTTTACAAATGCAATCAAACATGAAATACGTACTACTGATAATGTACCAATAAACGCGAAGTCATACAGATATCCTTACATACATAAAGATGAAGTCAAAACCCAGATTCAAGAACTCCTCGAAAATAACATTATAAGGCCGAGCTATTCACCTTATTCAGCCCCTGTGTGGATTGTATCGAAAAATGTCGACGCCAGTGGAAAACAAAAGTGGAGGCTTGTCATAGATTATCGTAAACTCAATGAAGTTACAATAGACGACAAGTACCCTTCACCAAATATTGATGATACACTAGATAAACTGGGCAGATGCCACTATTTCACAACCCTTGACTTAGCAAAGGGATTTCATCAAATAGAAATTGAGGAAAAAGATATTCATAAAACAGCCTTTAGCGTAGAAGGAGAACATTATGAATTCTTAAGAATGCCATTTGGACTGAAGACAACCCCAGCGACATTTCAAAGACTTATGAACAATATCTTAAAGGATTAAATCAATAATATTTGTTTAGTCTATCTGGACGACATTATCATCTTCTCTACTTCAATACAAGAACATATACATTCAATCAATTTAATATTTAATTGTTTAAGGAAAGCAAATCTAAAAATTCAATTAGATAAATCAGAGTTTTTAAAGAAAGAAACAGAATTTCTTGGTAATATAGTGACACAAAATGGAACAAAACCAAATCCCAAAAAACTTGAATGCATAAATAAATTTGCAATACCAAAAACTACGAAAGAAATCAAACAATTCTTAGGACTCACTGGTTATTATAGGAAATTCATTAAAGATTATTCATTAATAGCAAAACCAATGACATCATTCTTAAAAAAGAATACTATAATAGACATTTCAAATATAAAATATCAAGAAAGTTTTAACACACTAAAAAAATTATTAAACGATCCAATACTAAGTTACCCTGACTTTTCAAAAAAATTTACCCTTACAACAGATGCTAGTAATTATGCATTAGGAGCAATACTTTCTCAAAATAATCATCCGATATGTTACGCTAGCAGAACATTAAATGAACATAAAAAAAATTACAGCACCATCGAAAAGGAACTATTAGACCATATCTTTTTGGACAATCAAAACCGATCATAAACCTTTAACTTGGCTTTTCTCAATAAAAGAACCAAATTCAAAACTAGTAAGATGGAGACTAAAATTATCCGAATTTGATTATGAAATCACGTATAAAAAAGGAACAAAAAACAAAAATGCAGACGTACTCTCCCGAATAGAAATAAATCTTACAGAAAGAAATTAAGAAAATGGATCAAACATATTTCCACTTAGTAAATCTCCTTTAAATATAAATTAAATTAATACAAGTTTATTTATTTAAAAAAAATTATATTTATTGGTGAGGCAGTACCTCCTCTTAATTCAAACAAATTAGAACTAACTTATAATCTAAAATAGCCTAAACTTATCACCTATGTTGTGCTTTGTTTCCCACGCTGTAGTGCAGAGTCGGAATGTGGAATGTGTGCGGTGTCGGATGAGCTCCAGACGACTCGTCAGCAACCTGTCCCTGGATGATGAAATCGTTGCATCGTTGCTCGTGTTGGAGTAGGAATGCGCTGAGTCGCTTCATCAGCGTAATCTGTGTTAACTCCTCCATACTTTAAAATCGAATGCCCACGTTCGATTCTGCCGGCCTGATGTGCTGTATGATTTCTTCTATCCCTATTGTTCTAGGTGTTGTTAAAGGGTTTTCCATTTGCGTAGAGTTTTTCGGGCTTATTTCTGCATGTGGTAGATCAACTATTGGTTCTGTGTTTGGTATTGCCACCGACGCTGCTGATTTGATGTTTCTGTTTTTCAGCTTGAATAGTCTAAATGTGACAAAAACGATTAGCAAGATTAATATGGAAAAAACGGCTAAGTTGTAATTGTTCCCGGTGTTCAGGGCGTTAATGTGCCGTGAATTATTAGCCTGTAGTTCCTTTATCATCTGGAGTGAAAGTACTTCCTCTGCGTCTTGTTTGATAGAAGAAGGTTGTAGAACAGCTGGTAGTGGTTTGTATGAAGACATCTCAGTTGCCTCAAAAATTTCGCTCTGTACCCTTATTGATGCGTTACGGAAATGAATGATGTAAGTTCCATCCAACTGCACTGTCTCATTATCTATTTCGATGGGTCCGTTGTATTGATTCAAAAATAGGATGCCTGGGGCGATTTCTTCAAGTTTTGGGATATGTTGATTGTTGACTTCCGTACAGTTCGGAGCTCAACTCTTGAGTAGGTGTGGGATGCACGATGAATTGCTTATATCTATAATACTATTCCTAGGACATACAGATAGTCTGTGAAAGGTTATACAGGAGGACAGGACTCCGTACATTTTGCTTTTGCACTCTAGTAAATTCTCGTATGGAATTTTTTTAATGGTTTTGCCTTTTTTTACGGCTTTAATTAAAGTGGTTTTACAGGATTCTATGGATGTAGTAGGTAAACTTATAATATAAAGAATCAATGAACTATTGGAAGCAATCTTTATTTGTGCAAATTCTAATGCCTCTAACACATTGACGTAAGGCATGCTTTCTTTAATTAGAATTTCTTCAATTGTATTTATTTCTAATTATATTCGAGAGGATGTAGGTGTTAACGATATTGGCCTTGGCCCAGTGTATTGCGTATTCTATGTTTATAATTTCTTCTTTTACTAATCCTAGTTTTAGTTCTATATTTAAGATTAATTCATCCTTAAACTTATCACTATCATCTATTTGCTTATTTATTTCATTTGTAATGTTAACAATTTCCTCAATTTTGTTGACAAGCATTTTATTTATAACAACCTGGTTATTATTGTTACTTAAGACATTATTTATTTTTTCGGTTATAATATCAAAATCGTGCCCATCGGGGCTTCCTGCTATAAATTTCCAGGCACTGCCTAGAAAATCTAGTGACCTTTTAATTTTAGTTTTAGGCATAAGTCTAGTTAGGTGTGTCCGGATTTGGGATATTTCAGTTTTAAGGAATGGTTTGATAGGGTTATCTATGTTGATGTTTTCTAATAGTAGTTTTTCTAGTTCGTCGACTATTTCTTTATACTGCCCTAGGTCAATGACATGAATAATTTTGAAGGTTCCCGTTTGCACTTTCGCATTTCCTGTGTCGATAGCTACTAGTTGCGAGCCGGAATAATCTAGGATTTGTACTTTAGCGATACCGGCCACGATAAAAAATCTAAAAAAGAGATAATAAGGCTTTAGTTTCTTATATGGGATTTATGGACAATCCTGCCTGACTGAGTTAAAATGGTAGTAGTTTTACTTTCGGCCACGATTTCCTTCCGATACCTTGGGGCGAGCTTCGACCCTATTCTTTTATTTCTTCTGACAAAGATGATGTCTCCTGGTACATAGTTCTTAGTCAGTTGTCTATTTTTATTATGGTTGCGGAGGTCTAAATCTTGTTTTGCTTTAATTTTGTCTGTGTTTTCCTGACGAGCTTTTGCTAATTGAAGTGGGTCAGAGCTCACATTTCGACCAAAAAACACGTCGACTGGTTTCTTTCCAGTTACTGAATGTATGGAATAGTTATATTCTATAACGGCCTTTTCCAAAAGTTCCGTGAAGGATCGATGAGTGTTATCTGTTTTAAGACATCTCATTATTTCTATAAGTGTGGAATGGAAACGTTCCACCTGTCCGTTCACTGAACTTGTGTACGGTGGTGTCTTGAATACTTGTATTCCAAGCTCGTCTTCAATCATGAAGGTAATGGATGCTGAACTAAACGATTTCTCGTTATCGATGACTATAGTTTCTGGTATTCCAAATGACATAAGAATTTCCCTTAGAGGCTGTCTTATATCTTCTGCAGACCTAGATTTAAGAATTTTGATTTGAACGTATTTAGAAAACTTGTCTAGGGCTGTTAAAACTGTTTGTTTTTCTGTGAGGAAAATGTCGAGATGGACGATTTGTCCTGGATATTTCGGAATTGGGGTTGCTTGTAATTTTGGATTGTTTGGGTGACGGTCGTACTTACTTTCTTTACAGACAGTACATAGATTGATAACTCTTTTGATTTTACCTTTCATTGCAGGAAAGTAGTATTGCCTGAGGATCTGATTTCTATTTTCCTGTTCGTTTCTATGCGCTCGTTTGTGTGTCTTTACAATGATATCTTCTTGGTCTGACTCGTTAGTTACGTCTTCAACCTGTAATTGGGTGAACCTTATCTTGTAGTTATTAAAATGGGATACATACACGGCTTGTATCATACCCATTATATGTTCTGTCGTTTTAATACAGTTTATAACTGAAGGGTTTAATACCTTCTTTAGAATTTGTTTAAGATTCTCCTGGTTGAATTCAGGTTTTGTTACCGTATGCCTGTGATAGGTAGGAAAGATTATTTGAAAATTGTTAGCAGGAGTTTCACCTTGTTGCAAGATGATCTGATTCTTGTATGCATTTATTGGAACCTCGACACTTGTTATAAGGTCTTGCGATGAACTTTCGTCGCTATGTACTGTAGGCGTAAGAGAGTGCACTTGCGAATTTACTTGAGGAGGGCGTGACAGTGCGTCTGCTACAATATTTGTTCTACCAGGTTTATAGTGTAGTTCGTGGTGATACTCCTCAAGTATTGACTTCCACCGTTTCATCTTACTGTTATTGTTCTTATTGCTAAGAGCATAAGTAAGAGGCTGGTGGTCTGTATAAATTTTGACGTGTGCTGATCCGTAAAGGTAATTACGCAGGGAATTCAATGCCCATATGATTGCTAACATTTCTTTATCGTTAGCTGCGTAACCCTCTTCGGTTGCACTAAGCGTTCGTGAAACAAATGATATTGGCCTACCTTCCTGAGACAGAACAGCGCCAATAGCGAAATTGGATGCGTCTGTGGTCAATTCAAAAGGTTTACTGAAGTTCGGATAAGTGAGCACTATGTCTCCGGAAATAAGAAAGTTTTTAATTTTGCCGAAGGCGTCCATAGCTGCGGAGTCGAGAAAAATTTGTTTTCTAGCCGATTGTGTCTTGGACGTACGTCCTTCCTCCCCTCTTAGAAGGGTAGTTAATGGTTTCGCAAGCTTTGCGTAATCCTTAATAAAGCGGCGATAATAGCCGGAAAGTCCAAGGAAGGAACGCAAATCTTTCAGAGTTTGGGGTAATGGGAAGTTTTTTATGGCTTCGACCTTTGCGGGGTTCGTCATAATTCCCTCTGATGATATGATGAATCCCAAGAATTCGACTTCCTTTTGAAAAAAATGGCATTTATCCAATTGCACCTTCATATTTGCATCATAAAGTGTTTTAAAAATGTCCTTTATGTGCCGGGCATGATCACTTTCGGTCTTGCTGAATATTACTATGTCGTCAATATAGACATAGCAAGTTTTTCCTATATACTCTCGCAAGATGTCGTCAAGTGCCCTTTGAAAAATTGATGGCGCATTCTTGAGTCCAAATGGAAGTCTCGTGAACTCGAATTTACCATTGTTTATGGAAAAAGCTGTTTTTTCTATATCAGATTCCTTCAAGGGAATCTGGTGAAAACCACTTTTAAGGTCAAGGACAGTGAAAAAATTGTTTTTGCCTAATTGAGCTAGGACTTCACTTATCTCGGGAATGGGATAACGATCGGCTATGGTAACGCTGTTAAGCTTCCTGTAGTCGGTCACCATTCTGTATTGTTTTTTACCTGTGGAGTCTGGCTTCTTCGGTACGACCCACACCGGAGAGTTATATGGGGATCTGGAGCGTCTAATGATTCCATGCTCTAACAGCTCTTGAATCTGTCTCTCTACTTCGGATTTAAGTGACATTGGGAACGGGTAGTATTTACTATAAATAGGTGAATCGGTTGAAGTTCGGATTTCTACAACGACCTTTGTAGTAAAGGTTAATTTCTCATTCGGTTCACAAAATAAGTTTGGAAAGTTATTAACAACTGAATTTAAAAGACTTTGCTGTGTCACTGTCATGTGGTCAGTTTTAACATTAAGGGCGTTTACTGTTGGAGAAGTCAACTGTTTGATTTTGACTTGGACAGAATTTAAAATGTTCATGAGGTTATTTTTTGTGTCTATTACAGCAGATAGTGCCTTAAGACTATCGTTGCCAATGATACCTTCAAACGTTTGTAAATTAGGTAGAAGATAGAATTTGAGACTAATATCCTTCGTATTAAAGAGATTAAGCATCGTATGTTGCGTTATACGGACGTCCCCAGCTATAGATCTTGCGAAAAAGGAATTTTTATTTTGCATAGGTTTTTCGACTAAAGATGGTTGTATGTAATTTTTGGAAGAGCCCGTGTCTATTAAAAATTTATACATATCTCCGCTCTTTGTCTTGCATTCAAAGTAGGGCAAGGAAGAGTTTTTTAGCCAAAAAAAATTAATATCGACGTGATCTAGTTGTTCAATTTCGGATTCATTGATGTTGGGAGTTTCTTCTTCATTGCTTAAGCTCAGATTTTGATAGTCTGAACAAAGTTCATCTTGGGGTGTATGGATGTGAAAATTAGAATGGTATCTGTCCATTCCAGGACCTTGTTGCATATGTGCGCCTGTTCTCCAAGGAGCACCGTTGAATCTCTGCCGATTTTGGTAATGAATGTCTCTAGCCTGGGCACTGTATCCTTGAGTTAAAGGTTCGTGTTTAATGGTTGGACCTGGTTGAGAAGGTCTCATTTGTTGGTTAGTTTGATTACGATTTGGAAAGGCTCTCTGCTGGGGGTTATTTTGGTTGCGACTAAATCCCTGGTTAGGTTGGGATGAGTAATAAGGTTTTTGTATTTGTTGAGTAGGATAGAATTGGTGAGCTGGGTATTGCCTATTGGGAGGACCCGCGTTAAAGTTTCGTACCGGAAACGAGTTTGGGATTTGTGGGCGCATGGGTTGCGTAGCGAAATTCCTTTTTATTGCTCCATGGCTCGGCTGAAGGTACTGAGACCTAAAATGTTGGTTCTCGTACCTAAGGCATAAATGTAGGGCTTGAGGCAAGTCTGTGGGCTCTTTCATGCCCAGAAGATCTGATAGATTACCCTTCAGACCTCTTATGAATATATCCAAGGCCTTGTCCCTATAAGTTTTGGTCAATAATTGCATTGCCTCGGGGCCTATATCCATGCATGAAATATTATTGATTATCAAGGTCAGCTGTGAAGTAACAGCCTGATAAAATTCTTGTATGGTCTGACTTCCCTGAACCATACCAGACATTTGGTATTCGAGAGTTGTGACATCACGCTTGTCGGCGTAATATGTGGTTAGACAATCTACAATACTATACCAATTAAGTGGGGTATTATTAGCCTCTAGGGCTGCGTCGGCATTGCCAATAATTTTATTACGAACAGTGTGGAGAATATCGAAATATTTTGGAGTCCCCTTTATGTGGTCATATAGTGCTAGCACTCGTTCGACGCTTTTCTTCCAGGAGGAGAACTCTGAAGCCTCTCCCGAGAAGGTCCGAAGACAACTTACGATGTCAGGAGTTCTTTCTAAGCCATTTATGTCGTTCTGATATTGCGGAAATATTGTTTGATCTGTACCGGATGAACGTTGCGCATTCGGATTTAATACGCTTTCGACGAATCTTCTTCCCTGTTGCTCTAATACTCGACTAACTATTGAGGCTACAAGGGCATCTAGTTCAGGGGTGGACCTAACCACTTGGGGCGGGGGGTCGGCGTTGGACGCACTCGAAATAAACGAGGCATTGGGGTCGTGGTTACTAACGGAGGCCGTAGAGTGAGTTGCTATGTCTATGGGGATTATTTGGGAAGAAGCGGTATTAGGTATTGTGGCATTATTTGCCGGGGGAATTTGCCCTTGATCTTGGTTTGGGTTTTGGTCCCCACCTGCACCTGTTCTTGTGTTTACCATTTTGCAGAGCTTGAGGAGCTTGTAAAAACTATAAGACTATATTTATATATATTTTTTTATTATTTACGCATAAACAATATTTTCCTTAACACTTTTTAAAAATTCATATTACTTTAATCATGGTTTCTATTTAAGTTGACCGTAATTAATTTAAATTGTATTATAAAATAATATGTATATGTTTATCATATGTATGAATTGGAATTAGCACTTTTAAAAAACAAAATATTTATACTTAAGTACGTGCTTACGTCAAACACCAAATCACCGCGCCGGTCAGAGGGATTTGTTCCTGTTTGTCCATATGGTTACTTGGGATCCCTTGTTGACTCCTTGCTGTTGCTGCTGCGGGTTTCCTATAGACGTCCTTTAATCTGATAGGATTGGTCTGATTCGCTGAAATTTTCTTGCTTATTATATTGCTTTCGCGAACACTGGAGCCTAATTTGCTTGCTTATGATTTCGCGAACACTGGAGCTTACTCAGGTCACTGGTTCTTTATCTTTTGGAACCCGACGTATAAATTGCGAATTTTTCACTAGAACTCGGGAGCTTCTTAAGGTCGCTGGTTCTTTTATACTGCACATAAACTATTTTAAGGTCACTGGCACGTATATGGAAAAATAACTTTGCACATCGGGTCCCTGCTCGGGCGCCAATTAAATTAATACAAGTTTATTTATTTAAAAAAAATTATATTTATTGGTGAGGCAGTACCTCCTCTTAATTCAAACAAATTAGAACTAACTTATAATCTAAAATAGCCTAAACTTATCACCTATGTTGTGCTTTGTTTCCCACGCTGTAGTGCAGCCCACGCTGTAGTGCAGAGTCGGAATGTGGAATGTGTGCGGTGTCGGATGAGCTCCAGACGACTCGTCAGCAACCTGTCCCTGGATGATGAAATCGTTGCATCGTTGCTCGTGTTGGAGTAGGAATGCGCTGAGTCGCTTCATCAGCGTAATCTGTGTTAACTTATATTTAAAACACAAATAGCAATCTTTAAAATTACTTCCGGTTCATTAAGAATTAAGCAAATAAATTTTTTTAATAAAAATAGAAAAGTTATTCATATCAAATTAAAATAAATATAAATATAATATAAAAAAATAAATAAAATAATTAAAACTAACAAATTCCTAAAGGACATAACAAATGAAGAAGAATTATTTGAAATCATTAAAAATTAACATCTCAGAAATAATCACAGAGGAATCATAGAAGTATATTCTTAAAATTTTATCATCCAAAGTTCAACATTAGAATAACCCAATTTATCAATAATTGCGAAATATGTAATTTAGAAAAATATGATCAAAATCCAATTAAAAATAAATATCAACTAACGGAAACCCCCGTTCATAGATACATTCAGCAAATTTGCTCAAGCAATAAAAATTACAGCAAGAACATGGACAGAATTTAAAAGAAGTATTCTAACATTAATCGCTGCTATTGGACCAATAAATAAATTAATTGTAGACAACGAGCTAGGATTTAAAGCCCTTCCACTAAAATAATTATTTAAAACGAAAACATAGAAATCCATTATACAAATTATAACCACACATCCAATTCAGATGTAGAAAGATTACATAACACAATCAACGAACACATTAGATTATTAAGGCATGATCCAAACACAAATAATAATACTGTTGAAGAAAAGATATTATAAATTATTATAACAATACCATACATTCAACTACTGATAAAAAACCAATCGACTTCAAAAATGGAAAAATACATAATAACGAATGTAATTCTATAAAAGATAAAATATTGAAGAAAAAACAAACAACCATAAATAAATTAAGAAAGAGAAGATATAGAAATACAACCAGGAACTAACTTTATTAAAGAAACTCGTGGTGGAAAAAATCATACAAAATTCAGAAAACTTGATACAGAAAAAATAGATGAAAATCATATAATCGACAAACAAAATAATTTAAAATATTATAAATCACACATAAAACCGAAAAAGAAATATCAAAATAATGACTCACATACAATTCAAACAAAGAAAAAACATAATAAAAGAAACATTAAGAAAGATTCATAAATTAAATAAAAACCACATAAAGAACTCACCACTCTACTATCTAATTCACCTTTGTTAATTAATAAAATGATGTAATGAAAATTGAAATGACAATTTACTTCATAAAAAGGTACAGGACTTAAATATATAGGAGGCACAATGGATTCCCAAGACGAAATCGAAATTAAATCTCAACTAAAAGCACTTAAATCAAAATACAAAGAATAAATTTCGGAAAATAATAAACAAGTTTCATTCAATTTTAAGATAACTCAACAGATAGAAAATATAACTAATCATATTCAAAACCAACAAAAAAATATTACACAATTTTTAAATGACTTTAACAAACTAAATAAAAAAGACATTACTAAGATAGAAAAAGAAATAAATTACATACAAAATATTTATCAAATTAATTATGACATCAATCTTTTCCGACATCACATAGACGACATAGAACAAATTATTCTAACAAGCATACTCGGTATACTTACAAGAAATATTTTAACAGAACAGGAACTAAAACTAGCCAAAAATATGCAAGGCCTAAAAGACACAAAAATAGCTGTAATATTTGAACATGAACTCATTATAATAATTCTCTTAATACCCAAATATTCCATTTCCTCATATTCCACTATTATAATTGAACCAATGCCAGACAAAAAAATAAAGCCATATCATTAAACGAAAACACCTTTATAATAGATCAAAATAATAGTATATATGACAAAAATGTAAAAGATATGTCAGAGAAAAACTTAAACAAAATAAGAAACAATTGTACTACAAATATTATAAAATTTGAAAAAGCATATCGTAAAATGAAAAATTTTACAGAGAACAAAATCAAAGAAATAATCCCAGGAATTGTATTGACGAACAATATTTCTAAAATAAATAATAAAGAAAAAATATATTATCATACATCATACATATCTATAATATCTATATTAATTACCATTTTGTTAGTATATAACTTTTTGAAATATAAAAATATAATAGTAAGAAAAACTCTTACTTCGTCGGAGCTAGCGGTGGGGGTGTTAACATAGAAAATAGCACCATTCAAACCACTTCAATCATATGAAATATTCCATATTTCATCATTTATTCATAACTGTAATCCAAAGCACGCACCCCTTAAATCTGAACATTCATATCTTGTTTACCACTATAATATTCAAGGCCAATCTTATCTTGCAATGCGAATTCCAATCCTATAATCAAAACACCAGATGGTCAATTACGACGAATGTATTCAATACACTTTTTAATATCCATTCAAGGCCAACAGTTTAGAATAAGAGATGATCAGTATTCTTTAATATTCAATCCAGTATTGTTGTGCAGTATTGTTAATTAGCATTTGTTTTATAACTTGTATTACATTGAAGTCTATTATTAAGACAATCATTTTCAAAGTGTTTTTTTATAAATAAAGAATAAATTCTTTTTAAAATTCATAAAATACGCTTGAAAACATAATTGCTAATACCACCGATCCGCTGTATTATATATTTTATTAACCTTGTTACAACCTTGTTTTGTGTTGACGTCTCTGACATTTGATATAAATCGTTTTGTTGTAATCTTATAATACATTTTAATAGTTTAGTTTGATTTGGACGCTGAATAAAACCACAACAAATTGGCGACGAGGATAACGGAGTGATATATATATATAAAGTGTTCGAAAATTTTTTATTCGTTCTATACAAAATTAAGATGGACGAATCTATGAAAAAAATGTTGGCTTCTATCACCGAAATGCTCAAATCACACGACGCCATAATCAAACATTTGGCAAAAGGAACAAAAAACGAAGATGTTCAACAAATTCATAATCTTGCGAATCAAATTGTTAAATTTTACCATGATCCAGAAGATGGAAAATACTTCAACACGTGGTATGAACGATTTGAGGATTTGTTCAAGATGGATGGAGAAAATTTAGACGATGGGGTAAAAACTAGGTTGCTTCTGCGTAAATTACACACGTCAAACCATGATAAATACGTGAGTTATATTTTGCCAAAAAACCCTCGTGATTTTTCTTTCGATGAAACTGTCGCAAAATTAAAAGACATTTTCGGTCCAAAAAAATCATTATTCAATATGCGATTTGAGTGTTTGCAGCAGCAGAAGAAGAGTTCGGAGGATTTTGTTGCGTACGCGGGGCGTATAAACCGACATTGTGAACCTTTTGATCTGAAGAATTTAACGGCAGATCTGTTCAAGTGCCTTATATTTACAAGTGGTTTAAAGTCGTCATGCGACGCAGACATCCGAACAATACTACTCTCGAGAATCGATGCCGACAAAACAATGTCACTAGAAAAGTTGATTACAGAAGCCCAACAACTTATTAACCTAAAAAAAGAGCAGGGTAGGCTGTATCGAAGACACGGCCGTGGGTTTTGAGCGTGACAACGTCTGTCCGGGACGAAAGAAAAGAAAACAAAGACCTTGTTGTGTGTGGGACATAAACACGGACGGATATATTAAAAAAAATTTCTATACTAAATACAAGTCGACTTGCACCGTAGCTCATCACATACATCATCATCACATCACATTATATATAAATTATTTATAAGCGAATTTTAATGTTCATAACCACTAACTGTGAAGTTGCTGCATATTGCATATTACTGCCCAAACACAGTAATGCAGCTTTTGGTTTCAACTCATAAAAAATTTGAGTAGTTTTAAATTAAATTAGAAGAGAAAAGTAGTGAGTACTGAGTAGTGCTGCCCATACTTCGAAATGGTATGGTAAGAATGTCGCTTTCAAACATGCAGGCCAATTATTTCTCATTAAATTTCTTTTACATTGTTCTCTTATTTCTGTAATTATGGAATAGTTATTTTGAACCGATGCTTAATGCCATGTATGATGTTTGATGGTTGACTCAATGGTCGATGGTAGATTCGTTGTTCAGTGGCAGACATCCAACTTACGATCGAACATCAAACCAGCAATCGAACTTCACTCTAGTTACTGTATACATGAGTAAGGATAAGATAAGACAAAAGAAAAGGAAATAGCAGCAACAGCAACGTCGCTTGCAACTAGTGAATGGCCTTGCCTCTTTTTTGTAACATTTGTATTTTTTTTTCTCTCTCACAAAGCACTGTTTCATTTTATGCAATGTTAATAGAACAAACAGAGCAGAGCAGAGCACCGATAGAACACCATGAACAGAGACTATACTACCACATGTGCAGTAGATGTTTGCTTCATTCTATTCTATTGGCAAATATTAATATTATAATTTTTAAATACGATTAAATTAAGTCTATAATTAAGCAATATGATTAAATAAAAACATTTATTAAAGGACTTAAGCTTGCAGGTTGTCATTGTTATATGAATCTTTTTTTTTGTAACTTATAGTAGTATTTTTTTCTGTTACACGACCAAACACGAGAGCACTCACTCACATTTTATGCAATGTTGATAGAAAGAGCAGAGCAGAGCACTGATAGAAAATGAACAGAGACTGTACTATCACTACGGCTGCGGTAAAGAATTAAGTAGCTTCGCAGCTTGTGCTGCACAAAAAAATAGCAGGCAGTCGGTATGCACGAAATTGCGACTATATTTTGAACCGACTTACAGTCTGCTTGTAAGGCGACAATTTGACATTTACATTTTGCTATTTGCATCCAATTTTAAGTAGCTGCGTAGGTTTTTTGTAGTTTTCCCTGACCATGATTCATTGATAAAAGTATTTGGACTCGCGTCGTTCTAAATTCGTGTTCGTTTTTCGTATTGCTTTTTCAATGAATCAGGGAGAATTCTGAGAAAATAAATTGAAACCGGCTACAAACGTAAGGAATGTGATACATTGTAAATCACATTCCTTCGATTTTTATTTTATTTCGAATTTAATAAAGAGCTTAGCCCAACTTATTGCCGTGACGCAAGTCATTCAGGGAGTCCTCCCTTGGCAATAAGTCTCTATAAAAAAAAAACTGCGCAGTCGATTTTTCTTTACTGCATTGGCTGAAAAGTGAATTTTTGACCAACATGCAGCATAAACTGCGCAGCGGCTGAATTCTTGACCGCAGCCTACTACTGCATATGTTTGTTTCGTTCTGCTCTGCTTGATTGTATGTTATTGAAACCACATACATGATCATCAATGACATCACATACAACAGAATAAATAATTTATAAGCTGATTTAAATGTTCATAACAATTTATTGTGAGGTGGGTACATATTAAATATATCATATCACTACACAAACATAGTAATGCAGTTGCGTCGAGAGTAGTAGGAGAAGTAAGAGCTGTTAAAAAATATGTGCGTGTAATCTTTACGCGCGGTTGGAGTTAAATTCTTTGACGTTGTGGCCAATATTACGATTAAATTAAAAGGCGCGAGTCGCTTGAAAAATTGCTTAGTTCCCGAAATTCCAGACCATAATGATCATATTCCAGAATTCCCATAGGAAGAAGTCTTATAGCCGCATATTAGTCCTGCAATCCGAATTTCATTGAATCGCTTGAGAAATTGCTTTGTTCCAGAAATTCAAGACCATAATAATCATATTCCAGAATTCCCATAGGAAGAAGTCTTATTGCCGCATATTAGTCCTGCAATCCGAATTTCATTTGAATCACTTGAGAAATGGCTTGGTTCCAAAAATAACAGACCCTATTGGCCAAATCCCAGAATTTCCATAGGAACAAGTCTTATAGTCACATATTAGTCCTACATTCCGAGTTTCATACGAAACCCTTGAGAAATTGCTTGGTTCCAAAAATCCCAGACCCTATTGGCCAGATCCCAGAATTTCCATAGGAACAAGTCTTTTAGTCACATATTAGTCCTACATTCCGAGTTTCAAACGAATCCCTTGAGAAATGGCTTGGTTCCAAAAATCCCAGACCCTATTGGCCAGATCCCAGAATTTCCATAGGAACAAGTCTTATAGTCACATATTAGTCCTACATTCCGAGTTTCATACGAAACCCTTGAGAAATTGCTTGGTTCCAAAAATCCCAGACCCTATTGGCCAGATCCCAGAATTTCCATAGGAACAAGTCTTATAGTCACATATTAGTCCTACATTCCGAGTTTCATACGAATCCCTTGAGAAATGGTTTGGTTCCAAAAATCCCAGACCCTATTGGCCAGATTCCAGAATTTCCATAGGAACAAGTCTTATAGTCACATATTAGTCCTACATTCCGAGTTTCATACGAATCCCTTGAGAAATGGCTTGGTTCCAAAAATCCCAGACCCTATTGGCCAGATTCCAGAATTTCCATAGGAACAAGTCTTATAGTCACATATTAGTCCTACATTCCGAGTTTCATACGAATCCCTTGAGAAATGGCTTGGTTCCAAAAATCCCAGACCCTATTGGCCAGATCCCAAAATTTCCATAGGAACAAGTCTTATAGTCACATCTTAGTCCTACATTCCGAGATTCAGACGTCATTATGACATCTCTATGATACCCATTGTGCAGATTACCCAAGACGCTGCCCCCGCTAATACTAGGGCTGTATGTCGGCCACACCCCAGTCGAGCCACCAATATTTGATTGGGTTACATATGTTACTGTCTCTTTCAGGTATGTCGCTGCAGTATCTCCAGACCACATTTCGACCACCGTTGCCCTTCTAGTAATATGGTATATCAGGGGCACGTTGCGTGAGTCCGACAGATAGCCCAGTGCATCTAAATGCAAGAATGCCTTAGGTTGTATAAATCCGCTCTCTAAAGCTCTCTCGATATACTGAGGATTTGGATAAAAGGCTCCCGAAATTAAGTCGTTTGCAACAGAGGCTGACCGAGCGAAATGGTTCCTAGTAAGATCCAGAATGACATTGTCTATTTTGGACACTCCAGAAGCGTTTAGGAGTTTCTTATTTGACACATAGTGCCTGTAATTGGAATGTTCGCTCCTATACATATTCATACACGCTCTGAGGCATTTCCTCTCGAGGACGCGGAATTTTTCCATATATGAAGGATTGATGTTCCACCACAGTCTTTAGTCAAATAGATTTGTGTGATGCATTCCTCCAGGTAGAAGTTGATGAAAAGTCACGAGAATTGCTTACAATCAACACACATCGTGGTTTGTTCAGATTTAATCGACTACCTCCAGGTGTCAAAGCTGCGCCAGGTGCATTTCAGCAAATTATGAGCACTATGGTGGAAGGCCTGGAAGGGGTAGCAGCGTACATGGACGATTTAATCATCTGATGCAGATGCATGTCAGACTTGGATCGGTGCTTGCATATATCACCGATATAAAGACGGTTCGGTAAAGGCAGTTAGCCATGCTTTTCGATCACTAACGAAAGCCGAGCTGGGGTATGGGCAGATCGAAAAAGAAGCATTAGGCTTAATATTTGCGGTTACTAAATTTCATCGGATGGTTTATGGCCGAAAATTCATTTTACAAACGGACCATAAACCTATACTATCAATATTCGGTTCAAAGAAGGAAATTCCTGCTATACTGCGAAAAGGCTTCAAAGGTGGGCCTGTACCTTACTTCTGTACGATTTCAATATTGAGTACGTACCGACAGATAAATTTGGATACGCCGATATTCTTTCATGGTTAATAAACGCACAATTAAAACCTGACGAGGACTACGTAATAGCATCGCTTCAATTGGAAGTTGATCTGCACAATTCACAGGCAGATACAGTCAGTCATTTGCCAATTAAACCTTCGATGATAGTCAAGGCGATTCAACAATAAAATATTGCAAACAGTTATTCGTTATGTCTATTCCCAATGGCCAAATTCAAAATCTGTTTCCAGTACGGATGTCAGAGCATTTTTTAAACAATCACAATCATTATCAGTTTTAGCGATTGCTTGATGTTCGGAAATAGAATTGTAATTCCACATGTATATCAACGGAAAATATTACATCAACTACACAAAGCACATCAAGGAATAGAGCGCATGAAGTCAATTGCACGCAGCTACGTATACTGGCCTGGAATTGACGAAAATATTGCAGATTTGGTCAAGGGATGTGTTAAATGCACAAGCGCCGCAAATACGTCTAAAAAGGTACCGTTGGAGTCATGGTTAATACCCGATGGCCCGTGGCAGCGCATTCATATTGATTATGCCGGTCCAATCAACGGATTATATTTTTTAGTCATTATTGACGCATATTCGAAATGGCCAGAAATATTCATTACACCCACTATTACCGCAACCAAAACAGTAACTATAATTGAAGAAAGTTTTGCTTGTTTTGGATCACCACAACTGATCGTCTCAGATAGCGGAACACAGTTTGTTTCCGCAAAATTTCAATTAATGTGTGAGCGAAACGGCATACAGGATCTCCGTTGTGCACCATACCATCCGCAGTCAAATGGACAGGCGGAAAGGTTCGTCGATACGCTGAAAAGGGCGCTGAAGAAAATGCAAGGGGAAGAAAAGTCGATAGAGGAAACGTTACAAATGTTCTTGTCAAATTATCGCATTACATTATCTTCAGGTCAACTAATGACGTGCATGACTCATTGTTGGGAGCGAAGCCTTGAAAATCTAAGCGAATCAAGCGTTGTGTCCTTGGATATTTCTAAGGCTTTTGATAGAGTTTGGCATGATTGTCTTATTAATAAGATTCGTGCGCTCAACTTACACCCCTCTCTTATTACATGGATTGAGGATTATTTATGGAACCGCAAAATAAAAGTGGTATTGAATGGTTTTTCCTCATCTTCGCATGAGATCAATGCTGGCGTTCCTCAAGGGTCATCCTTATCGCCTACATTATTCTTAATATATAAGTTAACACAGATTACGCTGATGAAGCGACTCAGCGCATCCTACTCTAACACGAGCAACGATGCAACGATTTCATCATCCAGCGACAGGTTACTGACGAGTCGTCTGGAGCTCATCCGACACCGCACACATTCCACATTCCGACTCTGCACTACAGCGTGGGCTGCACTACAGCGTGGGAAACATAGCACAACATAGGTGATAAGTTTAGGCTATTTTAGATTATAAGTTAGTTCTAATTTGTTTGAATAAAGAAGAGGTACTGCCTCACTGAAGAAATATATTTTTTTTAATAAATAAACTTGTTTTAATTTAATTGGCGCCCGAACAGGGACCCGATGTGCAAAGTTATTTTTCCATATACGTGCCAGTGACCTTAAAATAGTTTATGTGCAGTATAAAAGAACCAGCGACCTCAAGAAGCTCCCGAGTTCTAGTAAAAAATTTGCAATTTATACGTCGAGTTCCAAAAGATAAAGAACCAGTGACCTGAGTAAGCTCCAGTGTTCGCGAAAGCAATATCATAAGCAAGAAAATTAGGCTCCAGTGTTCGCGAAAGCAATATAATAAGCAAGCAAATTTCAGCGAATCAGACCAATCCTATCAGATTAAAGGACGTCTATAGGAAACCCGCAGCAGCAACAGCAAGGAGTCAACAAGGGATCCCAAGTAACCATATGGACAAACAGGAATAAATCCCTCTGACCGGCGCGGTGATTTGGTGTTTGACGTAAGCACGTACTTAAGTATAAATATTTTTTTTTTTTAAAAGTGCTAATTCCAATTCATACATATGATAAACATATACATATTATTTTATAATACAATTTAAATTAATTACGGTCAACCTTAATAGAAACCTTGATTAAGGTAATACGGAATTTTAAGAAGTGTTAAGGAAAATATTGTTAATGCGTAAATAACAAAAAAATATATATAAATATAGTCTTATAGTTTTTACAAGCTCCTCAAGCTCTGCAAAATGGTAAACACAAGAACAGGTGCAGGTGGGGACCAAAACCCAAACCAAGATCAAGGGCAAATTCCCCCGGCAAATAATGCCACAATACCTAATCCCGCTTCTTCCCAAATAATCCCCATAGACATAGCAAGTCACTCTACGGCCACCGTTAGTAACCACGACCCCAATGCCTCGTCTATTTTGAGTGCGTCCATCGCCGACCCCCCGCCCCAAGTGGTTAGGTCCACCCCTGAACTAGATGCCCTTGTAGCCTCAATAGTTAGTCGAGTATTAGAGCAACAGGGAAGAAGATTCGTCGAAAGCGTATTAAATCCGAATGCGCAACGTTCATCCGGTACAGATCAAACAATATTTCCGCAATATCAGAACGACATAAATGGCTTAGAAAGAATTCCTGACATCGTAAGTTGTCTTCGGACCTTCTCGGGAGAGGCTTCAGAGTTCTCCTCCTGGAAGAAAAGCGTCGAACGAGTGCTAGCACTATATGACCACATAAAGGGGACTCCAAAATATTTCGGTATTCTCCACACTGTTCGTAATAAAATTATTGGCAATGCCGACGAAGCCCTAGAGGCTAATAATACCCCACTTAATTGGTGTAGTATTGTAGATTGTCTAACAACATATTACGCCGACAAGCGTGACACAACTCTCGAATACCAAATGTCTGGTATGGTTCAGGGAAGTCAGACCATACAAGAATTTTATCAGGCTGTTACTTCACAGCTGACCTTGATAATCAATAATATTTCATGCATGGATATAGGCCCCGAGGCAATGCAATTATTGACCAAAACTTATAGGGACAAGGCCTTGGATATATTCATAAGAGGTCTGAAGGATAATCTATCAGATCTTCTGGGCATGAAAGAGCCCACAGACTTGCCTCAAGCCCTACATTTATGCCTTAGGTACGAGAACCGACATTTTAGGTCTCAGTATCTTCAGACGAGCCATGGAGCAATAAAAAGGAATTTCGCTCCGCAACCCATACGCCCACAAATCCCAAACTCGTTTCCGGTACGAAACTTTAACGCGGGTCCTCCCAATAGGCAATACCCAGCTCATCAATTCTATCCTACTCAACAAATACAAAAACCTTATTACTCATCCCAACCTAACCAGGGATTTAGTCGCAACCAAAATAACCCCAAGCAGAGAGCCTTTCCAAATCGTAATCAAACTAACCAACAAATGAGACCTTCTCAACCAGGTCCAACCATTAAACACGAACCTTTAACTCAAGGATACAGTGCCCAGGCTAGAGACATTCATTACCAAAATCGGCAGAGATTCAACGGTGCTCCTTGGAGAACAGGCGCACATATGCAACAAGGTCCTGGAATGGACAGATACCATTCTAATTTTCACATCCATACACCCCAAGATGAACTTTGTTCAGACTATCAATGCTTGAGCAATGAAGAAGAAACTCCCAACATCAATGAATCCGAAATTGAACAACTAGATCATGTCGATATTAATTTTTTTTGGCTAAAAAACTCTTCCTTGACCTACTTTGAATGCAAGACAAAGAGCGGAGATATGTATAAATTTTTAATAGACACGGGCTCTTCCAAAAATTACATACAACCATCTTTAGTCGAAAAACCTATGCAAAATAAAAATTCCTTTCTCACAAGATCTATAGCTGGGGACGTCCGTATAACGCAACATACGATGTTTAATCTCTTTAATACGAAGGATATTAGTCTCAAATTCTATCTTCTACCTAATTTACAAACGTTTGAAGGTATCATTGGCAACGATAGTCTTAAGGCACTATCTGCTGTAATAGACACAAAAAATAACTTCATGAACATTTTAAATTCAGACATAGTAATATTCAGCAAGACTGAAAGTGATCATGCCCGGCACATAAAGGACATTTTTAAAACACTCTATGATGCAAATATGAAGGTGCAATTGGATAAATGCATTTTTTCCAAAAGGAAGTCGAATTCTTGGGATTCATCATATCATCAGAGGGAATTATGACGAACCCCGCAAAGGTCGAAGCCATAAAAAACTTCCCATTACCCCAAACTCTGTAAGATTTTCGTTCCTTCCTTGGACTTGCCTCAAGCCCTACATTTATGCCTTAGGTACGAGAACCAACATTTTAGGTCTCAGTATCTTCAGACGAGCCATGGAGCAATAAAAAGGAATTTCGCTCCGCAACCCATGCGCCCACAAATCCCAAACTCGTTTCCGGTACGAAACTTTAACGCGGGTAATAGGCAATACCCAGCTCATCAATTCTATCCTACTCAACAAATACAAAAACCTTATTACTCATCCCAAACTAACCAGGGATTTAGTCGCAACCAAAATAACCCCAAGCAGAGAGCCTTTCCAAATCGTAATCAAACTAACCAACAAATGAGACCTTCTCAACCAGGTCCAACCATTAAACACGAACCTTTAACTCAAGGATACAGTGCCCAGGCTAGAGACATTCATTACCAAAATCGGAAGAGATTCAACGGTGCTCCTTGGAGAACAGGCGCACATATGCAACAAGGTCCTGGAATGGACAGATACCATTCTAATTTTCACATCCATACACCCCAAGATGAACTTTGTTCAGACTATCAAAATCTGAGCTTGAGCAATGAAGAAGAAACTCCCAACATCAATGAATCCGAAATTGAACAACTAGATCCTGTCGATATTAATTTTTTTTGGCTAAAAAACTCTTCCTTGCCCTACTTTGAATGCAAGACAACGAGCGGAGATATGTATAAATTTTTAATAGACACGGGCTCTTCCAAAAATAACATACAACCATCTTTAGTCGAAAAACCTATGCAAAATAAAAATTCCTTTCTCACAAGATCTATAGCTGGGGACGTCCGTATAACGCAACATACGATGTTTAATCTCTTTAATACGAAGGATATTAGTCTCAAATTCTATCTTCTACCTTATTTACAAACGTTTGAAGGTATCATTGGCAACGATAGTCTTAAGGCACTATCTGCTGTAATAGACACAAAAAATAACTTCATGAACATTTTAAATTCTGTCCAAGTCAAAATCAAACAGTTGACTTCTCCAACAGTAAACGCCCTTAATGTTAAAACCGACCACATGACAGTGACACAGCAAAGCCTTTTAAATTCAGTTGTTATTAACTTCCCAAACTTATTTTGTGAACCTAATGAGAAATTAACCTTAACTACAAAGGTCGTTGGAGAAATCCGAACTTCAACCGACTCACCTATTTATAGTAAATATTACCCCTTCCCAATGGCACTTAAATCCGAAGTAGAGAGACAGATTCAAGAGCTGTTAGAGCATGGAATCATTAGACGCTCCAGATCCCCATATAACTCTCCGGTGTGGGTCGTACCGAAGAAGCCAGACTCCACAGGTAAAAAACAATACAGAATGGTGATCGACTACAGGAAGCTTAACAGCGTTACCATAGCCGATCGTTATCCCATTCCCGAGATAAGTGAAGTCCTAGCTCAATTAGGCAAAAACAAATTTTTCACTGTCCTTGACCTTAAAAGTGGTTTTCACCAGATTCCCTTGAAGGAATCTGATATAAAAAAAACAGCTTTTTCCATAAACAATGGTAAATTCGAGTTCACGAGACTTCCATTTGGACTCAAGAATGCGCCATCAATTTTCCAAAGGGCACTTGACGACATCTTGCGAGAGTATATAGGAAAAACTTGCTATGTCTATATTGACGACATAGTAATATTCAGCAAGACTGAAAGTGATCATGCCCGGCACATAAAGGACATTTTTAAAACACTCTATGATCAAATATGAAGGTGCAATTGGATAAATGCATTTTTTCCAAAAGGAAGTCGAATTGTAAAGTTGGTCCCTTCCGAAGCCAACCCTGTGGTTTAGAGTTTATATCAACCTTGATTCTTGCCTGTGTTCGGCGTGTTGCCGTATAACCACTAACCCAAAAGCCGGAGCTCCTTAGGGCGTCAGTATCAGGACGATATGTTTACGAGGAAAAAATAAGACGACGAGGTTTTTACTTTCAACGTTCACTTTTTGGAAATGAATGCATTTATTTGATAATGTTTCCTTCTTTTATACCAATTTACTGATCGATTTTTGATCATACATCGACTCTGGAATGCCTACTCATCGATATTCATATTTTCCCTAATATTGCCTTATCAGCATAGTGCATGTATGTATGTACGTAATTTATGACCGACCGCGTCAAGTGTTTTTGGGTTCGCTCGCCTATTCTGCTGTGTTGACATATATGTTTCCACAAGCGAACGACCTTATTATTTCATTACAATTTCCATGCGCCGCTTACTCAGCACATTGCATGGAAAGGGTAATTAACGTTCTAAGCGGTCGGCGCTCATTTGCCCATTATGCTTAGACTGCATATTTATTTTCATAGGCGAGCGACCGCTGGTCATAAATTATGCTATGTTTTATATTTTTTGTTCCCATGCACCGAGTGTGCTATTAAACAATACGTGTGGGTTTTTTTTGCTTTTGTTTTTCATGCACCAAGTGTGCTGTTAACCAATACGTTGTATTGGTTTGTGTGTGCGTTTATTTTCGTGCACCGAGCGTGCTATTAATTAATGACTGATATCTAAGATTTTTGTATTTTATTTTGAGAGGCACTAGAGTCGATGTAGGGTCAAAATTTTGTATGCTTAATTCAATTAAAATGTTGTATGCTTTTAGGCATAGTATTTATTTGGTCGCTGGTGCGATCCCTCACACCACCCTTCCAGGGGGAAAAAGGAGAAATCGTGACATGTCTTGATTTCTTCTTTTCCGCGCCACTTCTACAATAAGGGATCTCAAAATAATGTTTACAATGTTTTGGTATTATATATATAATTAAATTTTTCGTTATATCTCAAAAGAATATTTACAATGTAGTGTTTCAATGTTTTGATATTATAGATATAATTAAATTTTTGTTATGTTACCTACAAAAGTTTTTTTTTTGTTTTATTTTTTTGTTTGTAGGATTCTTAAATGACTAATTTCTTTTTTTTTTTTCTTTTTTTTTTCTATTAACGATTTGCTATTATAATTTTTTTTTGTTTTTTTTTTATAATTATTAGTTCGGTTTTTATTCATGTTGAATAATTTATTTGCTAAGGTTAATTACAATTTTGTTGTAAGATTTTGCTTTGCTTATTTTTTTGTTTACTACTGTTTACTATTAGGAAAAGAAAATGGTAATAATAATAATTATAATTTTTAAAGTAATTTGATCTTTATGGTTTCTCATTCCTATTCTGTTTACTAATTACTTATTTCTATTCTATTGATTATTCTTATTCCTAATACTTCCTAATGTTTATAATATTTATTCTGAAAATACTTATTTCTATCCTATTGTATGGCATGCGCATGCTCTCTCGCTTCCTTTTTTTTTTTTTTAAAAAAATTATATTTTAGTCTAAACTGAATAAGAACTGTTTTAATATATACACATAAAATTTCTTCAATCGGTTTTTATGGACCTTCGTTTTCTTTCCCTCGTATTTTATTACGCAATTAACTCCTTCTTCAGATAACACTTCATATGGCCCTATGTAAATAGGATCCAGTTTTCTTCTATTCTCATTTCTTATCAAAACTAAACTACCTACTTCAAAACTAGTTTGTTTACTTCTAGCCTTCCTATCGTAGTAAGTTTTCCTATCGTTTTTTCTGTCTAGAAGTGTATCTCTTGTATCTCTGTGAGGTATTTGTAACTTTTCTCTTAAGTCAATTACGTAATCTTCGTAGTTGTATCTCGGTTCTACATGTCTTGTTAAGTTTGAAGGTAATGTACATCGTCGGCCGAATACTAATTCAAATTGTTCTATTTTCAATAATTTGCACATATCCTTAAAGATTTTGTTTATAAATTCTGTTCCTTGATCAGAGGCTACAGTTTTTGGAACTCCATATCCAAGGATGAAACATTCTACTAGACCTTTGGCTACTGTACCAGCTTCCTTATTTCGAATTGGAATAGCTTCCGTGAATTTGGTCAGTTCGTCTTGTAAAGTCAGTACGTATCTATATCCATTCACCGATTCGTCTAGAGGACCTACTAAGTCCAAAAATATTTTGTCAAAACTTGATTCTGCAGTTGATGTTATTTCCATTGGTTATTTCTTGGGTGTAATATGTTTATTCTTTTGACATATTGTGCAATGCTTTACGTATGTAGCTATGTCGTTCTGCATTCCTGTCCAGAAGTATTTCTGTTTAATCGTTTTCATCATGCGGTTTATTCCTGCATGTCCACTTGTTGGTAATATATGATAATCGTTGAGGAATATTTTCTTTTTATAAGGATCTGTATTTTCTATACATTTATCTATTAGGTGCACCTTTACATTACTTTTCTTAAACATATCTCCTAAGATTTTTTGCAACTCGCGAATATTGTATTCTCGACGGCCGTCTTCGAGTTTCTTAATTTCTTCATTTGTAATGTATAATTTATTAATTGATAATGGTCCGCAGATGCGATGCACGTCCCTCGACAACAGATCGCAAAATGATGTCGATCGGGCTGTAGTGCCATCCTTCTCCCTTCTTAGGAGTATACAATTCTTCACTGGGACGTATGCCCAACTTTGTTGGGTCCCAGGATTATATCTATATCTTTTATCTGATATTCCTTGTCCTCGAAACTGTTACATATTTTTAGCTCAGTTATTTTATTTCCATGCTCTGGTGGCTTGAGTAGGTCTGTAATTACACGATTATGTTCTTCTGCTTCGGTTTCCTGTCTGTCGGTTATATTTTTCTGTATTGACTTCTCTGCTTGTGTTTTAGATCTTGTTATGACACATACGTGTAGTTCTTTAAGTTGGTCAGAATCCCATTTAATGCGACTTAAAGCGTCAGCTGTGCAATTATCTTTTTCGGGTGTATATTCAATGTGAAAATTATATTCTTCTAGTAGCAGTCTGAATTTTGTTAATCTACTTGAGGGTTCCTTAAGGGAAAAAAGGTAAACTAATGGTCTATGGTCTGTTATAATTTTGAATTTTCTTCCAAACAAATATGGTCGGTAGTGTTTTATCGCCCATACTATTGCCAGTAATTCTTTTTCTATAGTGCTATAATTCTTCTCGGCGCTTTTCAGAGTTCTACTCGCATAAGCAATAGGTTTGTCATCGAAATTGGACAATACTGCCCCTAGTGCAAAACCTGAGGCGTCTGTCCGTAAAATGAATTCTTTGTCGAAATTTGGGAATTGTAAAATTTGGGGACTAGTAAGGATTGTTTTAAGAAGTTGAAAAGATTTGTTACAGTTTTGGTCAAAATTGAATTCTACGTTTTTCCTAAGTAATTTGTTGAGTGGGATGGCTATTGTAGCAAAGTTTGGAATAAATTTACGGTAGTAATTAGCAAATGCTACGAATCTTCTTACATCGTCTGCATTTGTTGGGGTAGGATAATTGCTTATTGCTGCAGATTTTGTCGGATCTGGGTGAATTCCCTTTTCGGAAATAATGTGCCCTAGATACAATACTTCTTTTCGTAGGAATGCACACTTTCTTGGATGAATTTTTTGGTTTACTTCCCAAAGTCGTTTGAACACGTCTATCAGATTTTTGTTATGATCTATCAAGTTCTTACCAAACACTATTAAGTCATCAAGGTAAACGAAACAGCGTGAGTACGTAAGGCCGGCCATCGCTATTGACATCATTCTCGAGAATTTGCTTGGTGAGATTTTTAGTCCCATTGGTAGTCGTTTTAGCTGATAGTGACCGTCCTCCGTTGAAAATGCTGTCATAGGTCTACTTTTTGGTTCCAATTCCATTTGGTAATATCCTTGACTTAAATCAATACATGAAAAATATACTGCTCCTCCTACCATGTCGTAAATGTCACTAATATTGGTTAACGGGAATTTGTCGTCTTCTATTCTCTCATTTACGTTCCTGTAATCTATAACCATTCGGAATTTTTGCTGATTGGTAACGGGATCTCTCTTTTTTGGTACTACGAGTATGGGAGAGTTCCAAGCGGATACGGATGGTTCTATTATGTCATTTTCTAGCATGTTGTCGATTTCGTTTTTTATATCCTGTTTTTGTGTATGTGGTAATCGGTAGGGTTTGGTATATTTTGGGGTCGCTCCCTCTTTTAGTGTTATATCTGCTTGTCCTATGTGAGTGTAAGTTAACTTGTCTCCTTCCAAGTGAAAAATATCGTGGAATTTTGTGCATATTGACTCGATTTCAGTTCTCTCCTCGTTATTCAGTGTATCGAAATTAATTTCGCTTAGTAACTTCTTTATTCTCGTGCTTGGTACAGCGTCTTCCTTTTTGTACTGTAAGACGAAATGCTCGGATGTTGGGAATGATATTGGTTCTGCCCATTTAAGGTTTACAGCAGTTTCGCGAGTGTTGAGAATTTTGATTGGGAATTTTCCTTGTATGGCTGTAGATATGGATCCAGCCATGTAAACACCTTTGCACAATTCCTGAGGATAGAATATTCTGGAATATGTATGCTTTGTATTCACCCAATATGTAGCTTCACATCTTGGAGACACTGTTATGTTATTTAAACTATGTTGTACATATATCGGTACCGAAAGTTGTCTGTTATTAATTTTGAAATTTAAATGTAAGGTTTCTAGATCGATTACCGCACCAAACTCCATTAGGAAGTTTGATCCAATAATACCATCGACGGGTATCGGGAAAGAATCGGGTACTACATGGAATTCGTATGGAATGCTGTTTTTCCCGAAATGTAAGGTGCTAGTACAGGTGCCCTTTGAACGTAGATTCCCAGCTATACCTATAATGTTTGTACTAAAGCTTTCTTCTATTGGTATAATTCCCTCAACTACGGAACTTTTTATAACGCAAATGGATGCTCCGGTGTCTAGTAAGCATCGTATAACTTTGTTATTGTTGGTTTTTAATTGTACGTAAAGGCCGTTTTCTATCCCCGTCGTATATATGTTGGTATGTCGGGATTTATAGACTCCCCTCCGAAGGGTCGGCTGTCCCCTCGGTGGGTTGTTCGTTTCCCAATACTCTTACCCTCTGGTTGTTAGATGGATTACCATTGGTTGCCCTACTATTATTATTATTATTAATATTTCTATTGGGGCGTAGTTTCTATTATCGTCATTCTGGCGGTAGTCGTTATTCTGGCGGTAGTTGTTATTCTGGTAGCTCGCTCTATAGCGGTTATCAGAATTGTTGTGTGGAATGACTCTGTTATCGTTATTGTAGTTGTAACCGTTGGTCATGTTATTGTCGTACCGTCCTCTAAAGTTTTGCCCTCTAATATTTTGCTCTCTAAAGTTTTGTCCTCTAAAGTTGTGTCCTCTAAAGTTTTGCCCTCTAAAGTTTTGTCCTCTAAAGTTTTGTCCTCTAAAGTTGTTTCCTCTAAAGTTCTGGTCTCTAAAGCTCTGTTCCCTAAAGTTCTGTCCTCTAACGTTCTGGTTGTAGTTGAGATAGCTAATCGATGAATTTGTTGACCCTTGGTCTATTTCCAGCAGGTGCTGTGCTGCTTCTTGAAAAGTCGTGTGTCTGGCGCTGTCGAGTATAATACGTAGTCTGTCATTCACCCCCTTTTTTAGGAAAGCTAATCCCCTACGATCATTGGCTGTGGTTAATGTTGCTCGGGTGCTTTCACCATGGCAAGCTACCTCCAGCTCTGTCATTTTAGTTACTAATGTCTCGATGTCCGTTACGAATTCTCTTATAGGTCGATTTCCCTGATGTGTCCTACTAAGTTTTGTTTGTATTAGTTCAATGGTTTCTTTAGGTCCGCATTTTTCTGTTAGGTATTTTTTTAATTGTGCAAAATCTTCTGGTTTCTGACTTCCCAACTCGGTGAGTGCCCTACCTTGAATTTTGCATTTAAGTAAGAATTTTATTAGGGTTTGTTTTGCGGTCGGGGAGAGTGTATCGTAATAAAACTCAATACTGTTTAAAAAATCCCTGATGTTTTGTAGTCTTTTACCCTCTTCCTCACATGTAAGGGTTGGTAGCTTCTGAGCGAAGCTGAAACTAAATCCGTCCGTCATTTTACCTACGTCTGCTATTGTTTCATTTGGTGCACGTTCTGTCTCTTTTGTTACTTCTTCCTGTATTATACTTTTTTCAATTCTATCTATTGCTTCTATCTTATAACTGTGTAGTTTTTTATATAGTATATTGAGTTCTTTTTTTTCCGGTATGGTTTCTTCTAGGAGTTTTGCTTTAATTTGTGCTTGTCTAAAAAAATTTCTCTTCTTTTTCTCTTTTCTTTTCTTTCTCCTGATTCCCTCGTTTTTTTTCTATTTGGTCCGTCCTTCCTTAGATTTTTTACGATAGTATAAAGATCTTCTACCAAAGAACCGAGCTCTTCCATGAGAAGTTGTGTTATTCAATTCAAATAATTACTATACTGATAACCTTCTTCCTATTACATTATGTTTTATGATTTCTTTTTTTATAACTTTGTTTACCTTCCTGCTAAGTATCTTACGGATATAGTTAAATCCTATAATTATTATTAGTATTAATATAATTGTGACTATGTCTATGCCATAGTTCATATTGTCATAACTCTTATTGGTCTGAGATCCTTTGTTATTTACAATGACCTCTTCAACTTTTGACTGGGTTTTTCCCATTTTCGTAAAAATTTTAATTACTAAAAAAAAAATATTATAAAATATTATATTGAGAATTTTATTTTAGAGATTATTATTTATATCACTATATATTATTAGAAATTATATAAAAAGAAAAATTTTATTTATCTATGTATTTATTTTCTATGATTATGGTATTATAAGCCGTTATTTTCTAAATCTTTAATTTTATAGTTTAATGTTCTCTAAAATTCATTAAAGATCGTTTTAAGTAAAAGTAATATAAGTAATTAAGTGGTTATATGTCCTGGCTCGTCAAGAAAATTTGTATGTTGTTGATGTGTACAATTTCCGCTTTCGGCAAATGTTAGTGTTTGGATGATTCACGAGTTGATCGTTTGTCTGCTCCAAAAATGTCGCTGGAAATGCTACTAAAAGCTCTTAGTGTCGCCAATGAATTCATCTTGTTTGTTTGAATTGTATTGTTCCAACAGGATAAAATGTTTTAACAAACAAATAGGTTGGATCGTCAACTATTTGTGTTATCGAAAGATATTTAGATAAAGGAATTTTTATCTTTTGCTAAAGGTTGGCCATGTATTGTTCTTTGTAGTTGGAATAGTCGATGTCCGTATGATTGTTGTAGGATTTTAAAAATATTTATTTCTGATATTTTAGGCGCGGTGTTTGCAGAAAAAAAAATTTTATTTGAAAAAAAATTTAAAATTTGTTCAAAAAAAAATAGTTGTGTTTTATGGTCTTTGTGCGTTCAGGATTGTGGTCGCAGAAAAATTTGTGAACATGCTGTGCGTTTTCGCAGGATCTTAAAAATTGCTTTTAAAAAAAATTTATATTGCGTGTATTCGCAGGATCGCCATGTAAAGTTGGTCCCTTTCGAAGCCAACCTTGTGGTTTAGAGTTTATATCAACCTTGATTCTTGACTGTGTTCGGCGTGTTGCCGTATAACCACTAACCCAAAAGCCGGAGCTCCTTAGGGCGTCAGTATCAGGACGATATGTTTACGAGGAAAAAATTAGATGTATGTACGTAATTTATGACCGACCGCGTCAAGTGTTTTTGGGTTCGCTCGCCTATTCTGCTGTGTTGACATATATGTTTCCACAAGCGAACGACCTTATTATATCATTACCATTTCCATACGCCGCTTACTCAGCACATTGCATGGAAAGGGTAATTAACGTTCTAAGCGGTCGGCGCTCATTTGCCCATGATGCTTAGACTGCATATTTATTTTCATAGGCGAGCGACCGCTGGTCATAAATTATGCTTTTGGAGATGTTTTATATTTTTTGTTCCCATGCACCGAGTGTGCTAATAAACAATACGTGTGGGTTTTGTTTGCTTTTGTTTTTCATGCACCAAGTGTGCTGTTAACCAATACGTTGTATTGGTTTGTGTGTGCGTTTATTCTCGTGCACCGAGCGTGCTATTAAATAATGACTGATATCTAAGATTTTTGTATTTTATTTTGAGAGGCACTAGAGTCGATGTAGGGTCAAAATTTTGTATGCTTAATTCAATTAAAATGTTGTATGCTTTTAGGCATAGTATTTATGTGGTCGCTGGTGCGATCCCTCACAGAATTCTTGGGATTCATCATATCATCAGAGGGAATTATGACGAACCCCGCAAAGGTCGAAGCCATAAAAAACTTCACATTACCCCAAACTCTGAAAGATTTGCGTTCCTTCCTTGGACTTTCCGGCTATTATCGCCGCTTTATTAAGGATTACGCAAAGCTTGCGAAACCATTAACTACCCTTCTAAGAGGGGAGGAAGGACGTATGTCTAAGACACAATCGGCTAGAAAACAAATACCCCACTTAATTGGTGTAGTATTGTAGATTGTCTAACAACATATTACGCCGACAAGCGTGACACAACTCTCGAATACCAAATGTCTGGTATGGTTCAGGGAAGTCAGACCATACAAGAATTTTATCAGGCTGTTACTTCACAGCTGACCTTGATAATCAATAATATTTCATGCATGGATATAGGCCCCGAGGCAATGCAATTATTGACCAAAACTTATAGGGACAAGGCCTTGGATATATTCATAAGAGGTCTGAAGGGTAATCTATCAGATCTTCTGGGCATGAAAGAGCCCACAGACTTGCCTCAAGCCCTACATTTATGCCTTAGGTACGAGAACCAACATTTTAATAGGCAATAGGCAATACCCAGCTCATCAATTCTATCCTACTCAACAAATACAAAAACCTTATTACTCATCCCAAACTAACCAGTGATTAAGTCGCAACCAAAATAACCCCAAGCAGAGAGCCTTTCCAAATCGTAATCAAACTAACCAACAAATGAGACCTTCTCAACCTGGTCCAACCATTAAACACGAACCTTTAACTCAAGGATACAGTGCCCAGGCTAGAGACGTTCATTACCAAAATCGGCAGATATTCAACGGTGCTCCTTGGAGAACAGGCGCACATATGCAACAAGGTCCTGGAATGGACAGATACCATTCTAATTTTCACATCCATACACCCCAAGATGAACTTTGTTCAGACTATCAAACTCTGATCTTGAGCAATGAAGAAGAAACTTCCAACATTAATGAATCCGAAATTGAACAACTAGATCATGTCGATATTAATTTTTTTTGGCTAAAAAACTCTTCCTTGCCCTACTTTGAATGCAAGACAACGAGCGGAGATATGTATAAATTTTTAATAGACACGGGCTCTTCCAAAAATTACATACAACCATCTTTAGTCGAAAAACCTATGCAAAATAAAAATTCCTTTCTCACAAGATCTATAGCTGGGGACGTCCGTATAACGCAACATACGATGTTTAATCTCTTTAATACGAAGGATATTAGTCTCAAATTCTATCTTCTACCTTATTTACAAACGTTTGAAGGTATCATTGGCAACGATAGTCTTAAGGCACTATCTGCTGTAATAGACACAAAAAATAACTTCATGAACATTTTAAATTCTGTCCAAGTCAAAATCAAACAGTTGACTTCTCCAACAGTAAACGCCCTTAATGTTAAAACCGACCACATGACAGTGACACAGCAAAGCCTTTTAAATTCAGTTGTGAATAACTTCCCAAACTTATTTTGTGAACCTAATGAGAAATTAACCTTTACTACAAAGGTCGTTGGAGAAATCCGAACTTCAACCGACTCACCTATTTATAGTAAATATTACCCCTTCCCAATGTCACTTAAATCCGAAGTAGAGAGACAGATTCAAGAGCTGTTAGAGCATGGAATCATTAGACGCTCCAGATCCCCATATAACTCTACGGTGTGGGTCGTACCGAAGAAGCCAGACTCCACAGGTAAAAAACAATACAGAATGGTGATCGACTACAGGAAGCTTAACAGCGTTACCATAGCCAATCGTTATCCCATTCCCGAGATATGTGAAGTTCTAGCTCAATTAGGCAAAAACAATTTTTTCACTGTCCTTGACCTTTAAAGTGGTTTTCACCAGATTCCCTTGAAGGAATCTGATATAGAAAAAACAGCTTTTTCCGTAAACAATGGTAAATTCGAGTTCACGAGACTTCCTTTTGGACTCAAGAATGCGCCATCAATTTTCCAAAGGGCACTTGACGACATCTTGCGAGAGTATATAGGAAAAACTTGCTATGTCTATATTGACGACATAGTAATATTCAGCAAGACTGAAAGTGATCATGCCCGGCACATAAATGACATTTTTAAAACACTCTATGATGCAAATATGAAGGTGCAATTGGATAAATGCAATTTTTTCCAAAAGGAAGTCGAATTCTTGGGATTCATTATATCATCAGAGGGAATTATGACGAACCCCGCAAAGGTCGAAGCCATACAAAACTTCCCATTACCCCAAACTCTGAAAGATTTGCGTTCCTTCCTTGGACTTTCCGGCTATTATCGCCGCTTTATTAAGGATTACGCAAAGCTTGCGAAACCATTAACTACCCTTCTAAGAGGGGAGGAAGGACGTATGTCCAAGACACAATCAGCTAGAAAACAAATACCCCACTTGATTGGTGTAGTATTGTAGATTGTCTAACAACATATTACGCCGACAAGCATGACACAACTCTCGAATACCAAATGTCTGGTATGGTTCAGGGAAGTCAGACCATACAAGAATTTTATCAGGCTGTTACTTCACAGCTGACCTTGATAATCAATAATATTTCATGCATGGATATAGGCCCTGAGGCAATGCAATTATTGACCAAAACTTATAGGGACAAGGCCTTGGATATATTCATAAGAGGTCTGAAGGGTAATCTATCAGATCTTCTGGGCATGAAAGAGCCCACAGACTTGCCTCAAGCCCTACATTTATGCCTTAGGTACGAGAACCAACATTTTAGGTCTCAGTATCTTCAGACGAGCCATGGAGCAATAAAAAGGAATTTCGCTCCGCAACCCATGCGCCCACAAATCCCAAACTGGTTTCCGGTACGAAACTTTAACGCGGGTCCTCCCAATAGGCAATACCCAGCTCATCAATTCTATCCTACTCAACAAATACAAAAACCTTATTACTCATCCCAAACTAACCAGGGATTTAGTCGCAACCAAAATAACCCCAAGCAGAGAGCCTTTCCAAATCGTAATCAAACTAACCAACAAATGAGACCTTCTCAACCAGGTCCAACCATTAAACACGAACCTTTAACTCAAGGATACAGTGCCCAGGCTAGAGACATTCATTACCAAAATCGGCAGAGATTCAACGGTGCTCCTTGGAGAACAGGCGCACATATGCAACAAGGTCCTGGAATGGACAGATACCATTCTAATTTTCACATCCATACACCCCAAGATGAACTTTGTTCAGACTATCAAAATCTGAGCTTGAGCAATGAAGAAGAAACTCCCAACATCAATGAATCCGAAATTGAACAACTAGATCATGTCGATATTAATTTTTTTTGGCTAAAAAACTCTTCCTGCCCTACTTTGAATGCAAGACAACGAGCGGAGATATGTATAAATTTTTAATAGACACGGGCTCTTCCAAAAATTACATACAACCATCTTTAGTCGAAAAACCTATGCAAAATAAAAATTCCTTTCTCACAAGATCTATAGCTGGGGACGTCCGTATAACGCAACAAACGATGTTTAATCTCTTTAATACGAAGGATATTAGTCTCAAATTCTATCTTCTACCTAATTTACAAACGTTTGAAGGTATCATTGGCAACGATAGTCTTAAGGCACTATCTGCTGTAATAGACACAAAAAATAACTTCATGAACATTTTAAATTCTGTCCAAGTCAAAATCAAACAGTTGACTTCTCCAACAGTAAACGCCCTTAATGTTAAAACCGACCACATGACAGTGACACAGCAAAGTCTTTTAAATTCAGTTGTTAATAACTTCCCAAACTTATTTTGTGAACCTAATGAGAAATTAACCTTTACTACAAAGGTCGTTGGAGAAATCCGAACTTCAACCGACTCACCTATTTATAGTAAATACTACCCCTTCCCAATGTCACTTAAATCCGAAGTAGAGAGACAGATTCAAGAGCTGTTAGAGCATGGAATCATTAGACGCTCCAGATCCCCATATAACTCTCCGGTGTGGGTCGTACCGAAGAAGCCAGACTCCACAGGTAAAAAACAATACAGAATGGTGATCGACTACAGGAAGCTTAACAGCGTTACCATAGCCGATCGTTATCCCATTCCCGAGATAAGTGAAGTTCTAGCTCAATTAGGCAAAAACAATTTTTTCACTGTCCTTGGCCTTTAAAGTGGTTTTCACCAGATTCCCTTGAAGGAATCTGATATAGAAAAAACAGCTTTTTCCATAAACAATGGTAAATTCGAGTTCACGAGACTTCCTTTTGGACTCAAGAATGCGCCATCAATTTTCCAAAGGGCACTTGACGACATCTTGCGAGAGTATATAGGAAAAACTTGCTATGTCTATATTGACGACATAGTAATATTCAGCAAGACTGAAAGTGATCATGCCCGGCACATAAATGACATTTTTAAAACACTTTATGCTGCAAATATGAAGGTGCAATTGGATAAATGCAATTTTTTCCAAAAGGAAGTCGAATTCTTGGGATTCATCATATCATCAGAGGGAATTATGACGAACCCCGCAAAGGTCGAAGCCATAAAAAACTTCCCATTACCCCAAACTCTGAAAGATTTGCGTTCCTTCCTTGGACTTTCCGGCTATTATCGCCGCTTTATTAAGGATTACGCAAAGCTTGCGAAACCATTAACTACCCTTCTAAGAGGGGAGGAAGGACGTATGTCCAAGACACAATCGGCTAGAAAACAAATTTTTCTCGACCCCGCAGCTATGGACGCCTTCGGAAAAATTAAAAACTTTCTTATTTCCAGAGACATAGTGCTCACTTATCCGAACTTCAGTAAACCTTTCGAATTGACCACATACGCATCCAATTTCGCTATTGGCGCTGTTCTGTCTCAGGAAGGTAGACCAATATCATTTGTTTCACGTAAGAACAATAACAGTAAGATGAAACGGTGGAAGTCAATACTTGAGGAGTATCACCACGAACTACACTATAAACCTGGTAGAACAAATATTGTGGCAGGCGCACTGTCACGCCCTCCTCAAGTAAATTCGCAAGTGCACTCTTACGCCTACAGTACATAGCGACGAAAGTTCATCGCAAGACCTTATAACAAGTGTCGAGGTTCCAATAAATGCATACAAGAATCAGATCATCTTGCAACAAGGTGAAACTCCTGCTAACAATTTTCAAATAATCTTTCCTACCTATCACAGGCATACGGTAACAAAACCTGAATTCAACCAGGAAAATCTTAAACAAATTCTAAAGAAGGTATTAAACCCTTCAGTTATAAACTGTATTAAAACGACAGAACATATAATGGGTATGATACAAGCGTGTGTATGTATCCCATTTTAATAACTACAAGATAAGGTTCACCCAATTACAGGTTGAAGACGTAACTAACGAGTCAGACCAAGAAGATATCATTGTAAAGACACACAAACGAGCGCATAGAAACGAACAGGAAAATAGAAATCAGATCCTCAGGCAATACTACTTTCCTGCAATGAAGGGTAAAATCAAAAGAGTTATCAATCTATGTACTGTCTGTAAAGAAAGTAAGTACGACCGTCACCCAAACAATCCAAAATTACAAGCAACCCCAATTCCGAAATACCCAGGACAAATCGTCCATCTCGACATTTTCCTCACAGAAAAACAAACAGTTTTAACAGCCCTAGACAAGTTTTCTAAATACGTTCAAATCAAAATACTTAAATCTAGGTCTGCAGAAGATATAAGACAACCTTTAAGGGAAATTCTTATGTCATTTGGAATACCAGAAACTATAGTCATCGATAACGAGAAATGGTTTAGTTTAGCATCCATTACCTTCATGATTGAAGACGAGCTTGGAATACAAGTATTCAAGACACCACCGTACACAAGTTCAGTGAACGGACAGGTGGAACGTTTCCATTCCACACTTATAGAAATAATGAGATGTCTTAAAACAGATGACACTCATCGATCCTTCATGGAACTTTTGGAAAAGGCCGTTATAGACTATAACTATTCCATACATTTAGTAACTGGAAAAAAACCAGTCGACGTGTTTTTTGGTAGAAATGTGAGCTCTGACCCACTTCAATTAGCAAAAGCTCGTCAGGAAAACACAGACAAAATTAAAGCAAAACAAGATTTAGACCTCCGCAACCATAATAAAAATAGACAACTGACTAAGAACTATGTACCAGGAGACATTATCTTTGTCAGAAGAAATAAAAGAATAGGGTTGAAGCTCGCCCCAAGGTATCGGAAGGAAATCGTGGCCGAAAGTAAAACTACTACCATTTTAACTCAGTCAGGCAGGATTGTCCATAAATCCCATATAAGAAACTAAAGCCTTATTATCTCTTTTTTAGATTTTTTATCGTGGCCGGTATCGCTAAAGTACAAATCCTAGATTATTCCGGCTCGCAACTATTAGCTATCGACACAGGAAATGCGAAAGTGCAAACGGGAACCTTCAAAATTATTCATGTCATTGACCTAGGGCAGTATAAAGAAATAGTCGACGAACTAGAAAAACTACTATTAGAAAACATCAACATAGATAACCCTATCAAACCATTCCTTAAAACTGAAATATCCCAAATCCGGACACATCTAACTAGACTTATGCCTAAAACTAAAATTAAAAGGTCACTAGATTTTCTAGGCAGTGCCTGGAAATTTATAGCAGGAAGCCCCGATGGGCACGATTTTGATATTATAACCGAAAAAAAAAATAATGTCTTAAGTAACAATAATAACCAGGTTGTTATAAATAAAATGCTTGTCAACAAAATTGAGGAAATTGTTAACATTACAAATGAAATAAATAAGCAAATAGACGATAGCGATAAGTTTAAGGATGAATTAATCTTAAATATAGAACTAAAACTAGGATTAGTAAAAGAAGAAATTATAAACATAGAATACGCAATACACTGGGCCAAGGCCAATATCGTTAACACGTACATCCTCTCGAATATAGAAATAAATACAATTGAATAAATTCTAATTAAAGAAAGCATGCCTTACGTCAATGTGTTAGAGGCATTAGAATTCGCACAAATAAAGATTGCTTCCAATAGTTCATTGATTCTTTATATTATTAGTTTACCTACTACATCCATAGAATCCTGTAAAACCACTTTAATTAAAGCCGTAAAAAAGGCAAAACCATTAAAAAAAATTCCATACGAGAATTTACTAGAGTGCAAAAGCAAAATGTACGGAGTCCTGTCCTCCTGTATAACCTTTCACAGACTATCTGTATGTCCTAGGAATAGTATTATAGATATAAGCAATTCATCGTGCATCCCACACCTACTCAAGAGTCGAGCTCCGAACTGTACGGAATTCAACAATCAACATATCCCAAAACTTGAAGAAATCGCCCCAGGCATCCTATTTTTTAATCAATACACCGAACCCATCGAAATAGATAATGAGACAGTGCAGTTGGATGGAACTTACATCATTCATTTCCGTAACGCATCAATAAGGGTACAGAGCGAAATTTTTGAGGCAACTGAGATGTCTTCATACAAACCACTACCAGCTGTTCTACAACCTTCTTCTATCAAACAAGACGCAGAGGAAGTGCTTTCACTCCAGATGATAAAGGAACTACAGGCTAATAATTCTCGGCACATTAACGCCCTGAACACCCGGAACAATTACAACTTAGCCGTTTTTTCCATATTAATCTTGCTAATCGTTTTTGTCACATTTAGACTATTCAAGCTGAAAAACAGAAACATCAAATCAGCAGCGTCGGTGGCAACACCAAACACAGAACCAATAGTTGTTTTACCACATGCAGAAATAAGCCCAAAAAACTCTACGCAAATAGAAAACCCTTTACCAACACCTAGAACAATAGGGATAGAAGAAATCATACAGCACATCAGGCCGGCAGAATCGAACGTGGGCATTCGATTTTAAAGTATGGAGCAGTTAACACAGATTACGCTGATGAAGCGACTCAGCACATTCCTACTCCAACACGAGCAACGATGCAACGATTTCATCATCCAGCGACAGGTTGCTGACGAGTCGTCTGGAGCTCATCCGACACCGCACACATTCCACATTCCGACTCTGCACTACAGCGTGGGCTGCACTACAGCGTGGGAAACATAGCACAACATAGGTGATAAGTTTAGGCTATTTTAGATTATAAGTTAGTTCTAATTTGTTTGAATAAAGAAGAGGTACTGCCTCACTGAAGAAATATATTTTTTTTAATAAATAAACTTGTTTTAATTTAATTTATATCAATGACTTGTTGTCTTCTACAACATGTGATATCCACTCATTTGCTGATGATACGACGTTATCGGCTTCAATGGAGTTTGTTAGTCAAAAAGAATGCAATTCTCGCTTGATTGGTTCGCGTGAATTAATGAATTCGACAATTCTGTCGAACATTCAAGTTATTATTGATTGGGGAAGATCTAATAGGGTGGAATTTAACCCAAATAAATTCCAGGCTTGTCTTTTTTCTCAAAAGGCAAATCAACATTACGTAGCACCAGTAATTAATGGTGCCACTATTGCGAGATCAGTTTCACTAAAGATGTTAGGTTTGAAAGTTTCTAGTGAACTTTCCTGGAAGGAACATATTTATGAAATCTCAAAAAGAGCGGGCCAATGCTTGGGCTTTATAAGACGTTGTAACTTTTACTTCAGCTCCTCTGAAGTATTTAGATTATATAAATCTTATGTTAGACCAATTTTAGAATTTAATTCATTTGTTTGGGGTGGGGCTGCAAGATCTCATTTGGTTCATCTTGATGGAATTCAAAATAGAGTTATCCGTTTGATAAATGATGTAACCATTACTTCATCTTTTGATTCTTTGGAGCATAGACGTAATGTTGGAGCTTTATCTGTTTTCTACACATTTTACAACGGTAGATGTTCTTCAGAAACCCGTTCTCTATTCCCAGGTCCTTTTGTCAGCTACGTTAAAACTCGTTTGAGGTCTAATCAACATAGATTTGCCTTAAAACCGTTCTCATGTAGAACCCAACACTTCAAATCGTCCTTTTATCCGAGAGCGACTTCGATGTGGAATCAATTGGTCGACTCCGTATTTCCCGAATCTTATAATTTACAGGCCTTCAAAATAGCTGTCAACAACGACCGTAGTGTTCATTAGAGGATACGATTATTTTATATAATAAAATTATTATTGATTGTATTTTTTGTATTATTTATAATGTTTGTTGTTTATTTTGTAATATTTTCTTGGTCAAGGTTTTTTTTGTAGTTTTCCCTGACCATGATTCACTGATAGAAGTATTTGCACTCGCGTCGTTTTAGTTTCGTGTTCGTTTTTTCGTATTGCTTTTTTCAATGAATCAGAGATAATTCTGAGAAAATAATCTGAAACCGGCTACAAACGTGAGGAATGTGATATATTGTAATTCACATTCCTTTGAATTTTTAATTTTAATAAAGGGCATAGCCCAACTTTTTGCCGTGACGAAAGTCATTCAGGGACTTATCCCTTGGCATTGAGTCCTTTAAAAAAAAAAAAAAAAAAAAAATTACCGAATCCGAATACACCTTCTGGATTGTCTCCATCCGAAATTATGTTTGGCCGCAGAATCAGAACAACTTTGGATCTATTACTACCAAGTCAGAAACCTCATGCATCAGATCATCGGAATAATTCAATGAATGATCAGTTTTACAAAAAGCATGGAACTAAACCAAGGCATTACAAAGTTGGAGACTTGGTGCAAGCCAAGATTTATAAGAAAAATAACTTCATATGGTTTCCCGGAAAAATCCATTCTACGTTGCAGCCCTGGGCAAAATACTAATTGGACAACCCTGGGTTTTGTGTTGACGTCTCTGACATTTGATATAAATCGTTTTGCTGTAATCTTATAATACATTGTAGTAGTTTAGTTTGATTTGGACGCTGAATAAAACCACAAACCTCAAAATTGTTGAGTCACAATCATAAAAAACGTGATAAGATCAACCAAAGTGTTTCTATACACCATACACCGCACAACGCTATTGGCGCACAAAAGTGAATTGATCATCATACATCATACGTCATCAATCAAGTTTATCAAAATAAATTAAATAAATTATTGTGTACAGGTGAGTCAACACCAAAATTTTATATCATTTTGTATTTTCAATTAAATACTCATTGCTCGTTCAATCATAATGACTGACAATGACCAAAGTAAAATCGACTCCTGTAAAAGGTCGGTAAGCGCATATAAAGGTTATGGATCCCGATACAAAAATATGTTAGGTGATGCTACTGAACTCACCAAAGGCGATTTTAGAATCCATTTTGAATAGAGTATTGCTCAATAAAATTTAGAGGACGTAGATCCCACCGCCATTGAAACTTCTGACAAAGATCGTTCCAATTTCGAGGCTAATTGTAGATCGGTTGAATCATTATTTAGAAATATTTTGGAAACGCTCCTAAAATCAGAAAATAGATGATAAGCCAGTCGTACAAACGTTTCATCGTCCACTTTCGCTCCCGCTTCCAGATATTCCGCTTCCTAAATTTGAAGGCAGTTTCACATCGTGGATTGAATTTAGAGAAAGCTACAAACAAAGGTTCATGAAGAGAATCGATTAAGTTCAGTATTAAAATCGCTCCCGCTTCCAGATATTCCGCTTCCTAAATTTGAAGGCAGTTTCACATCGTGGATTGCATTTAGAGAAAGCTACAAACAAAGAGTTCATGAAGAGAATCGATTAAGTTCAGTATTAAAATTTACTTGCCTTCAAAATTGTCTACAGGGTGGAACCGCTTATCATTTTATACATTCTATTCCAAAAAAAAAGAGAATTATAAACAGGTTTGGGAATCTCTTTTTAATCACTACGATAATGAACCTCGAATTAAATATGTACATATAAAAAGTTTATACCATTTAAAGCCCGTTCGCAAAGAAAATTGCCCTACCGCTCTTCGAGAATTTATAGATAGCTTTTGGAAAGAATATAACGCATTAAAAGCATTGAAAATTACTATCGAAAGTTGGGATTTAATCTTAACTTTTCACATTTCCGAGCTGGTTGATCAAGCATCTCGATGACAGCAAATTGAAACCAAGAAACCAAAAGACAAAATTCCCTCCACAAAAGAAATTACGGATATCTTATCTGAAAGGGCACGTACTCTTGAAGCGATATTACCTCATAACGACAATTATAAATCAAAACCAGTTCAATCTTTTAAGCCAAAAAAGGTACAATCATTCATAACCACTGAAAATATAAAACATATCAGTTGTAGTTATTGTAAGAAAGAACACTCCATATTTAAGTGTCAAACTTTTCTTGAAATGTCAATATTTGATAGGAATAAATGGGTACAAACCAATAAATTATGTCATAATTGTATAGGTACGCATCACATCAGTAAGTGCCAATCTACATCTAGATGCAATCATTGTAAAGGGAAACATCATACCCTTTTACATATAAATTATTCAAATGTTTCCAATAATAATCAGGAACATTCACACTTAAATTACAAAAACACGAAGTCTAGTATGACGAGTAATTCTAATTCGAATCATCATACCCATCGGTATTTAATCAAAATCATTCTAGTAACAATGAACAAATGTCTCACATCAAATCAGGTAACAATAATAGTAATGCACCCACAACTTTATTACCTAATTACTCAGTTCAAATGCATTCTTTCTTTATTCCTTCCAAACAGACCATTTCTGATAGTTCTGACTCTGATTCAAACACATTAAATATTTGTAATTTCGCCACACATAAACAAATCTTATTATCCACTGTGATAATTTGGGTAGAAAGCCCTACTGGGGCAAAGGATCCGAAATATATTTCAGTATAATGAACAATGAGAAAATAAATTTAATTCAAGAACTTCCACCTTTCTTTAATTCTGTTTTTGGATACATAATTTGCGGTCCAATCAATAGAAATAACCAAATGCAACAAGTATTAATGTTCTGTTGTGATGTAGATCAAATCCGTAAGGAAATTCAGGAGCTTGCTAAAATTGAAGATGTGAAAGTTAAAAATAATTTTTCCATTGAAGAAGTCTTGTGAGTTACACTATGTTGATAATATCAAACGTGATAGTAGTGGTAGATATAGTGTTGCTCTACATAAAAAACAAAATATTAAATCTCTTGCTAATAACCGAAAAAATGCATTGAAACAATTCTTCTCTTTAGAGAAAAAATTAGATGGAAACCCACATCTAAAAGCCGAATATATCCAATTTCTGGAAGAGTATATGATGTTGAATCAAATGGAATTGATCAAGGAACCTATACCAGATTTGTGTTTTTTTTTTACCGCACCATCCTGTTTTTAAAGAGAGTTCAACCAAAACTAAATGCGAGCTGTTTTCAATGGGTCATCAAAATCAGGATCTGGTCTATCTCTTAATTACACAATTACACACTTATGACAGGACCCACAATTCAAAATGGCTTGTTATCCATTATCCTTCGTTTCCGTAAATTCCCTATAGCAGTGGCCGCTGAAATTACAAAAATGTATCGTCAGATCAATATACATCCAAACGACAGATTTTTACAACTTATATTTTGGCGTAAGTCAACTAACGATCCTATTTGTATATGTATATAAATTAAACACGGTCACATACGGCACCACGAGCGCACCATTTCTCGCCATAAGGACGCGAAAGCAATTAGCATCCGACTAATATTTCCAATACCCAAATGCATCTATAATTCTTTTAGAAGAAATGTATGTTGACGATCTAGTTTCTGGTGCAAACACCGCAAAAGACGCTGTATTTATATAGAAGAATTAATCAAGTTATTAGCCACCGCGGAGGCTTTGAACTAAGAAAATGGACCTCCAATAACAAACATGTAGTTCCCTTAAATATAGAAAACAACACCGATAATGTCGTTAACATTTTAGGTATAATTTGGGATTCTCAAAATGATGTCATCAACATTTCTCTCACTAAATTTGGTACACAATCTATCATTAATAAACGTACATTAGGTCTTTGCGCTGTTGTCATATTTTCAGCCAAACGCTTTATGCAGCAGTTATGGGCTGTTCCAAATTTAGGTTGGGACGATGATATACCCGAACCACTCAAGTTGTATTAGAATGAGCTCTCGACTCAGGTGAATTTGTTGCAGACTATTCAGGTTCCCAGATGCATCATACAGCCAGATTCAGAAGCAATAGAACTTCATGGATTTGGTGATGCATCGGAGAAGGGCTACGGATGCTGTATATATATCCGTACTATTAACAAAAATAAACAATACAGTTGCCACCTTCTTTGTGCAAAATCAAAGGTTGCACCGATGAAAGGTCAAACGATACCAAGGTTAGAGTTATGTGCCTCTCTATTATTAGCACAATTATACGAAAAGGTTGTAGCCGCACTAAAAATTAAATTCACGCAAACTATTCTGTGGACAGATTCAGAAATCACTCTGCACAGAATTAATTCTCCTCCCGCTAGATATGCAACCTTCGTAGCTAACCGCGTATCCCAAATCCAGGAAATTACACCTCAAAAATATGGGCTCATGTCCCTTCCGGAAAAAATCCCGCTGACTTGGTATCCCGTGGATTAATGCCATCGCAATTGGCCGATTGTGATTTATGGTGGCATGGACCTCAATTTTTAACTAACCAGGATGAATGGCCTGAAATAAAAAAATTTGGTTCAAATGTTAAAGATCCAGAAGATAGTAAGACACCAATTGTATTAAACGTTGTCATCCCAAACCGCTTCTTCGAAAATGCAGAGGATTATGATGAACTCTTGCGTTTATCTGCAATTGCTCGTCGCTTTTTTAAATACTTGTCGAATAAAATTCGCAGCATTGAAAATGTATCGTCGAATGATACATTAACCACACAAGATTTGGATTAATTAAATCTACTCAATCCGAATATTACTCCAAAGAAATCAAACAGTTAAATGACAAAAAGTTTGATTATAAAAAAAATCGTTTAAAAATATTGAATCCGTTTCTTGATGACAAAGGCCTACTAAGAGTTGGTGGCAGATTAAAAAATTCTGAATTGTTGACATATGACCAAAAGCATCATTTGTTGCTACCTACTAATCATCCAGTCACAAGTATGATTGTTAAAAAAGAACATCGACGTAACCTTCACGCAGGTCCCCAAAGTTTGTTAAGCTTCGTTAGGCAACAATTTTGGATACCAGGAGGTTTAACCTTTTGCAAACAAATCGTTCGTAATTGCCTCATTTGTTTTCGAAACAAACCGTCATGAATTACACCACTTATGGGACAATTGCCAGTAGAACGTACACATCCCAGTCGTCCTTTTGAAAACACTGGAATTGACTATACCGGTCCATTTAATGTTAACAATAAAATCCGCTCGAATGTTGTATGCAAGGCATATCTTTAAATTTACATTTGCTTCTCATCTAAAGCTACACATATTGAAGTAGTTCAGGATCTCACAACGCAAGCGTTTCTCTCAGTACTTCGCCGATTTGTGTCTAGACGTGGTCGTTGGTGGCCGGAATGTCTAAAATAATTAACATTAAAATTGTCATTATCAGCCTTAGTGAACGCACTTATATACTTGTACTAAAAAATAATTGTATGAACGCTGTTCAGACTTGAAACAGTGTACTAATTCTTTTTCTTCTTGCTAGAAGAATGACTTTACTTCTTCTTCTCTGTTAGGCTGTAGTAGCATCTTTTCATATTGGTCCAATAATAATATTTCTTAATAATAAGAAACACAACATTGTTTTTATTTGGCCTCAACATTTTGGTCTTATAAACCGCATTAATTGATACACAATACACAATAATATACTTGGTGGAACTATTTTCCGAATCGAATATGATTCAACACTTTTTCACGGAAACATCGAGAATCCGACACTAAAATAAGCTGCAAAACAACCATATTGAATTTGCATCAATTTCAACCGCATTTTTCTGATAGGAAGAATATTTTAAATTTACAAACCGCATCAGCTAGAAGCTCGCATACATATTTAACAACAATATTTAAACCCGCAATTACCGCAACAAGAATATTTGATTCTAAAAAATGTAAAACAAATTAATCTTATACAAAATTGCAATAAAAATAATTACAGCCTAAATGGAAATTATTTAATAAAGTTTAAAGAATGCAAAATATATTTAAACAATAAATCCTTTAATAGGAAAGAATATAAAGGAGATTAAATAATTCCTACATTAAATTTTAATTATGAAAACAATAAAGATATTGAAATTGTGAATTTCAAACCTATTGAAAATATTAAAACATTAAAATACATAGAGGTATCTCCTCAACAACTAACCTTTAGTATTACGACTCTAATCATTGTAACTAATATATTAAAAATATTATAAAGGGTGTTTTTTTGGGAGGTTTGTTTTTCCGATAGATGTCGTTTTATTTTATGACAGTTGTTTTGACAGCTCAAAGTGGCATTTCTACTCAGTATTGTTTGGCAAATCATTATGAAAAAAAAAAAAAAAAAAAAAAAAAATGACATTTGTGAAAAATAGTCGTGGTAGCCATATGCCAGAAATTGTGTTTAAATGTTAAATGCCAAAAAATTATCTACCAAATAAAAAAAAATTTTGGTCATTTCATAATTTTATATGTTATATCTAACGGGTGTTTTTTTAAGAGGTTGCCGATTTTTTTTTTGAATAAAACACATATAAAATTATGAAATGACCAAAATTTTTTTTTATTTGGTAGATAATTTTTTGGCATTTAACATTTAAACACAATTTCTGGCATATGGCTACCACGACTATTTTTCACAAATGTCATTTTTTTTTTTTTTTTTTTTTTTTTTTTTTTTTTTCATAATGATTTGCCAAACAATACTGAGTAGAAATGCCACTTTGAGCTGTCAAAACAACTGTCATAAAATAAAACGACATCTATCGGAAAAACAAACCTCCCAAAAAAACACCCTTTATATATATCATAATTCTTTATTGAGAGTAAATTATTGTGTTTACATAATTAGAGATTTACATAGAGACTTAGCTATATGCTATTACAACTATGTTTAAATTTTTTTAATTAGGGAATAATATATTTAATAAAATAATGATGTTATTCTTCACATCAAATGATTAAATTTCAAAAATTGAGAAGATAAAAAAGACAAAAAAGCAAAAACAACTAACCAAACACAAAAACAAGAACAAACAAATACTTAAGCTACAGGTTTATGTATATAATATATAACAAGTATATATTATTTATATATAATAATAATAATAATAATAATAATAAAAATAATAATAATAGTAATAATAATTATAATGATAATAATATACATTATATTTTAAAATTTTACAAACTTTCAAGTGTTTGGAAAAATCTTTCAGAAAGTTTATTTAAGTACACTAATAATATTAAGTACTATTAAGTACACTATAATATTATGTATTTGAAAAAGAGAAATAACGGGTCAAAAAACAATGTAGCCGTGAATCTACCATCAGTCAAATTTCACCAGATGGACGATTCAAGAGGGGGAGGAGTTACATATGCACCAGAGCGTGTCCCACATGCAGCAAAGCAAGAGCAGCATGATATTGTATTCAACCACAGGCAGACTTGTCCTTGAGTTTGGAAATATGTAAACATGTTGATCTCTTAGATCGCATATTGAGATAAGAATGTATTCATGTTAGAACGTGCGCAATTGGATCTGTTTGTCCTTGAATGATCATAACGTAAACATGTTTACTTCTTAGATCAGAATATATATATATTATAAAGATAAGAATATGTAAAACAGAACCTTAGAGTTAAGAATTAAATTTGTATTCAGTTAGAACTTTAGCAGACTTGAAACACATCAGTCGTACAATAAGTTTTCAATAAAAATAATTTTTTAAAAATACTTTTTGTTTTCCAATAATTAAATTCATGTAGTTATAAAAGATGCTTAAAATGTCCTCCTTGTGATTGAATATAGGCTAATATTCGTTTAAACCCGAGCGGAAAAAAACACCAGATAAAACCGTTGGTCACTGGCCTGATGCATGCATCTGACTAACAGTAAACAGTGTAGTACCGATTAACCGGGATGAATGGGACCAGGCTCATAACGGATAATCGAATATCCCGGATGAACGAATAAATTTACCATGAACAAAAAATAACCAAAATTCAACAAAGAATTATTTCTTATGGCATATGTAATACAAAAGAAGAAAATCTTAAGAAAATAAATAGAAATACGAAAAATTAATAAGAAAATTCATTAGGAACAATTCAAAATGTACATATGTAAACATTTAAATGGGAGATTTAAAAAATTCGGAAATTTTTAACTGCCTCTTACATTTATCTCTATTTTTTCTTTAAGTAAGTTTTCTCTAACTTGCATTTTGTCATGAACCGTTACTTCAGGTAGGTCTCAGCCCTCTAAGAAATCCAAAAGGGTACTGCTTGAGTTAATAGCCTTATTTAATTTATTATAATATTTTTTCTAGCCCCGTCCATCAAGGGCACAAGCTTGACTTTCTCCGATAAGGCCAAATATCTTGGTCTTATTCTGGAAAGGAAGCTGAGCTGGAAACCCAACATACAAGAAAGAGTCTGAAAAGCCACAGTGGCACTCTTCTCAAGCAAAAAAGCCATAGGAAGTAAATGGGGTCTCCATCGCATGTTACTATAAATAAAATAAAGCTATCAATCACGACAAACTAAGCAGAGTCCAAAGATCAGCTTGTCTTTGTGTGAGCGGAGCACTTCGTACAACTCCCTCTGCTGCACTGGACATTCTGCTCAACCTTGCTCCACTCGACAGACAACTGGCTGTAAGCGCGGCCACTCGCCTCAGAGCAATCTCTTAGTGGACCGTGAATGATTTCGGCCACTTTTCTATCCTGAATTCAGTCAGAACTCTACTTGTCAATTTAGCCTATACAATTCCGCAGCTCCAATTCAACAAAAACTTCCAGTTTACCATCCGCTCCAGGTCTTCTTGGGAGGAAGGTATCTATTTGGAAAATAAAGGAATTCATTCCTACACAGACGGGTCGAAAACTGATGAAGGGGTTGGTGGAGGTGTCTAAATCTAAGTCTCTCGTTCCGTCTTCCTGATCACTGTAGTGTTTTCCAGGCGGAAATCATGGCTATTAAGGAAGTCTTGTCTTGGCTGAAGAGTAATGTCATATCTGTTAAGGATATCCATATTTTCTCGGATAGCCAGGCTGCGCTAAAGTCCATGGAATCTGTCTCCACTAATTTAATTCTGGCCGTAATTGCCGATTGTCTCTTGAGGAGATGGCGGAGCAATTCAACATCCACCTGTGCTGGGTGCCGGGGCATAGAGACATTCCTGGTAAGTGTATGGCCGATGAATTCACCAAACATGAAACCACACTACCCCTATTGCCTGAATATGGCTCACTAGGCATGCCGATCGCTACGTGCAAACTCATGTTTAAACGGGATGCTAAAACAAAAACTAATGATAGATGGTCAAACGGTACAACTTGCATAGCAACGAAGCAGATCTGGCCCAAGCTAGATCCGAAACGCTCCAAGTGTATGATCTCTCAAAACAGACTGCACATTAGTGCCATTATAGGTGTCATAACAGGACACTGTCCCATAGGCAATCATGCAGAAAGACAAGAAGTCTTTTCCAACGATTTCTGCAGAAGCTGCATGGATGAGGAGGAGGAAACCGATCTAAATCTACTTTGTACATGTCCAGCCCTCTCGAATAGGCGGAAGCTCCATCTGGGAGCGTTCTTTTTCAACGATCTCAACGATCTAAACCAAATTGACATTAATAGTCTATTGCACTTCATACGAGTAAGCGTGGGATTGTCTAGATCCTTGTGGTATCACAACGGACCTTCTTGGTCTAAGTGCGTCGGTCTTGACTGACAGCCACTTCAACCTAACCTAACCTACCCCCTTCTTCAAATTCATCGGAATTTGATTCATCCACCTCAGACTGTTGAGGGTGGTTCAGCATATCTACAATATCGTCTTCAGATAGAATAGCATATGGTAAAATGTTCTCCTCGGAATCCATCCAATTCCTGATTACATCTTCATTAAAATCTCCCAAAACTTCCATTATTTTCGCTACTTCGTCAGGATCATTTTCAGCTAATAATAGGTTTAACCCACTTCCTAAAGCCCGATTTTTTGCACACATGTTTATATCCCATGACAACACTTTCTATTTTCTATTAATTTGATGCCCTTCGGGCCTCAGGGTCCGCATCACGGATAATAGAGTCTTTTCCGGATAATAAAGTTTTTTCCTAATTTTAACCGGAAAGCAAGTTTGTTTTAAACTTCCCGGTTGATTGGAAATACCGGTTAATCGTAACAAAATCAAATACGCGGATGAAGCCACATTCAGTCTCAAGAAATCATTTGGATGTCGATGAAGAAATAGTTAGTAATGTAACAGCAAATCCATCTATTAACAAAAGGAGGCTCGCTTTACAATTGAACGTCTCTTGCTACCGAATTCATCAGGTATTGCAGAAGGAGCATCTGCGTCCATACCATACTACACCCGTTCAAGAACTTATACAAATAGACCACCATAAAAGTTTTGAGTTTTGTAATTGGTTGATTGAATGAATTTTGACAATGATAGTTTTGTGTTTACAAATATTCATAGAAGACTGCTATATATCGTAACAAAATCAAATACGCGGATGAAGCCACATTCAGTCTCAAGAAATCATTTGGATGTCGATGAAGAAATAGTTAGTAATGTAACAGCAAATCCATCTATTAACAAAAGGAGGCTCGCTTTACAATTGAACGTCTCTTGCTACCGAATTGAATAGTGAACGTTATGTACAATTTTTACAAAATGATTTGCCACTCCTCCTTGTTTATGTTTTAAGTAGATTCATGTACACATACCAACATGATGGTGTAAATGTTAAGAATTGGTTAAATGAAAATTATCCAAATAATTGGATTGGATATCCAGATCTAACAGTATTAGATTTTTATGTATGGGGAACGATGAAGTCGCTTGTATACTACAAAGTATTTGATACAAAAGAAAAACTTATACTACGAATACACACATTAGCTCAACAGATAAGGGAAGAATTACCAAGAATTGAAATAACCAAAGCCATACTTAGACGAATATTAGCCTGTATTCAATCACAAGGAGGACATTTTGAGCATCTTTTATAACTACATACAAAGTAATTTTACCTAATAAAATATTTAAAATAAAATGTTAATTTTTTCATCACATAGTCAAACCTTTATACCGCAATAAATCGAGAGTCTCGAGCCAAACTTTGTATTAGGAGTAGTAGAGAATATCAAGGCTTAAAAAAATTATAACGGGGGTTTTTTTTTTGAGAAAAATTTAATTTTATAAAAAAATCATACTTTTTTTAATTTAAAGCTCTCAAACGGATGCAGATGCAAAGTAACCACTTAGATCTAAAATTAGCCTATACAATTACCAGTCAAATAAAAGTAATTTGGTTGCTCTCCGATAAATATTTTGAAAGTTACAGTTTAATATTTGTGTGTATTTTATTCTGAACAACATTTTTTAAACACCCTGCATCTCAGAGGATATCAAAAATTGACACCCCTCCCATACGATTTTTCTCAGAATGAACCACCCTTTAAAGGATCCCAAACCCGAAAACCCTGTATACTTGTCCGATAAATATTTTGAAAGTTACAGTTTAATATTTGTGTTTATTTTTTTCTGAACAACATTTTTTAAACACCCTGCATCTCAGAGGATATCAAAAATTGACACCCCTCCCATACAATTTTTCTCAGAATGAACCACCCTTTAAAGGATCCCAAACCCGAAAACCCTGTATACTTGTCGACTTTAAATTTTAGCTCCCTTATATTTTTAAAGACTTTAATTTTACTTGATGACCCCTGTTTGGCTGCTGTACTTTGGACTACTATAAGGTCTTTTTAACCACCTTTCATACGATATAGAGAGCTGATATTTTGTGAGTGTCTGCCCCAAATAGCATTTAATATAACGTCTTTTTAACCACCTTTCATACGATATAGAGAGCTGATATTTTGTGAGTGTCTGCCCCAAATAGCATTTAATATAAGGTCTTTTTAACCACCTTTCATACGATATAGAGAGCTGATATTTTGTGAGTGTCTGCCCCAAATAGCATTTTTTATATTCCGCGTGGAAAAAATACTTTGAAATAATCTCGACCTTAAAAAGAGATAATTTGGCGGTTGTTACCGCCTGTGTTACGTATGGCGTGTTGCGTGTGCCGATTACACGAAAACGAAGTTTTTTTTTATATTTACTTGTTATATCGTTTGTAACGGAGTTTTCCAGCCGGGGTAGGTCTCAGTGTGACCAGGGGTCTATTTACAGTGGGTTGTTACAAGAATAAGATTTGTTTTTTTAGGTTCTTGAAATTTTCTTTATTTCGTTAAAGTTTATTTGATATTAATTCAATGTTATTTACATAAAAAAAGGATGTTTGTGGCCCCTTGAGGCGTGTAGCGAAGGGTTTCTAGCGCTGCCTCCTTGGCAGCGCGTGATTTCGTGGTGGTCTGTTGGTGGGAGGTGCCTCCTTGGCAGCGCGTGAGGTCGTAGCGTTATGTGATTTCCCTGTGGCAAAGGGATTAGGAAATTAAGTTTATTCGATAATTTTCCTGTGACAAAGAGATTAGGAAATTAAGTTTATTCGATAATTTTCCTGTGACAAAGCGAATAGGAAATTAAGTTTGTTTTATATAATGTTCGATATAAGATTTTTGATAGCGGATAAATGCACAGCGTGTAGCTTTTGCGGTAATGGCAAGGTAAGTACTCTTTAACCGTTAATTTGAGGACTCAGTCGGTCGTCGCAGCGTTTAGCTTATGCGGTAATGGCAAGGTAAGTACTCTTTAACCATTAATTTGTGGACTCAGTTGGCGTCGCCGCTTTAAGCTTCTGCAGTAATGGCAAGGTAAGTACTCTTTAACCATTAATTTGGGGACTCAGTTGGCGTTGCTGCGTTTAGCTTCAGCAGTAATGGCAAGGTCAGTACTCTTTAACCATTAATTTGGGGACTCAGTTGGCGTCGCAGGGTTAAGTTCAGCTGTAATGGCAAGGTAAGTACTCTTTAACCATTAAGTAGTCGATTCCAAAAGGAACTCAGGAAGACTGCCCTTCTATTGAGCTGCGTGCTCCTTTTATACTTTTCCGTTGCTACTAACTATTGGGAAACCGTTGTTGCTATACAGTGTGGTTTTCCGTTTGTTTGTCGTTGTCCTTGTGTTTTGTTGTTGTTTCTTTGATTTTACCACTACAATCTGATGCATATTGCCATATATTGGTGGCAATGTAAATGGTTGACGTATTTTGCATACATGTTTCCATTTGGTAGTATAAATATTTGTTTCTTTGCCTTTGAAATACGTGTGTTCCTATTGTAATATACATGTTTACAATATACATGTTTTGTCTTTTGGCAATATTCATGTAATATACATGTTTTCATTTTTTTATTGTACGCATGCTTTGCTTATTCCCATACGCATGTAGTGCGTTTGTTTGATCTTTTCTTTGCTTGTCATTTGCACATTCGGTTTTGAAAACGATTTTGTGTTTCGGAGAGTTTCGGTCACCGACCCCATCAGCCGTTTGTCTGATGTTAATGTGCATTGAATTCTCATCAATGCGTATGAGTCCACTGCAGCCTGAGTGTGAGTGGGACAGCCATAATTTCGGGCGAATTCAATGCTGTTCTTGTTTTGTGCTTAATATTTTTCTCTTCTGTACTTTTCTGATCGCCTATGACTCATGTGAGATCAGTTGTGTTGGATTGGTCACTGCAGGTTTGTTCGGCTTGGTAGTGATGGTTGGTGATGACGGCTGTGATTGTCATCTGTATTGCATTTACCTGCATTTGAGTGATTTTGTCCTATAGAAAAAAAAACAAACATGGCTGATATTGAGTGACTTTCTTTTGTGTATTGAGAACACCATTGATATATATTTTGCTTTGAACAAAGCGTAAATAAGTATTTAGCATTTGTTTGTGTGGGCAAAATTCTATATAAAGAATTTTGTTCCTCACACGTTGATGGATGTACATTCCCATATTTGAACGTGGTCATTCTTCTGCTGAGAGTTGAATATCTCCTTAATGTCATTTGTTAAATTGTCTTTATTAGACATGCCATTTTTATGATGATGTAAGAGGGGGAACACCAAAGGGAGAACACCAAGCCTTTCTTCAAATTTTCCTAAGACTGAGGCTTACCTTTTAATCGCATAACCTCTTACGAGGAAGTCGAAAAACTCCTTATTCGAATTTACTTACAAAGGGAAACTTAACAAGAATTGGTAAATAAAGTAATATATATCAGACAACTTGAAAGCTCTCATCGCTTTTACTGCAATTCCAGGGTAGCCTCCTCCAGGCTCGACAGCTGCTCTTGGGTTAGGGTCTCCTCGGGATCATGCTCCGCGAAGATAGCCACCTTAATCCGCTTGGCTGCATCCGCATAACTGACTCGGGCCTTTGCTACTCTTTGGGAGAGCATTGGTCGGCTGCACAGTGGCATCCTTCAGCCCCTTTTCTCCCATGTACGGCGGGGTGTGAACGGAAGGTCCCCTCTTAGCCCCTTGGGAGTTTTCAACAGGAGGTCTTTGCCCTACTGCATTCTTCCTTTCATCTACCTCCCTTCTCGCCTGGGTGGGCTCTTTGCCCTGCTCCAGCGGGCGGAGGTAGTCTTATCCCAGCTCGTGGTGTGAGAAAAGACGGTCCCCTCTTAGCCCCTTGGGAGTTTTCAACAGGAGGTCTTTTCCCTACTGCGTTCTTCCTCTCATCTACCTCCTTCTCGCCTGGGCGGGCTCTTTGCCCTGCTCCAGGAGGCGGAGGTAGAGTCTTATTGCAGGTCCGCTGAGACCCCTCCGCAGAAGATCTTCCATGCCACCCGGCTGTCCCTTTGGTGGATGAGGTGGACCCTCCGTTTTTAGGTTTTGGTTAGACATCCTACGGGGCATCGTTCGATTTCCCTACGGAGATAAGATTCGGAGGACCGGTTTCCGCAAAGGGTTTCCCCTTCGAAAAATGCAGCTCCTGCTGCCTACTGGTGGCGGGCTTCAAGTTAGTTTAGCAGGACTGCTGTGCTGGCTTCAACTTCGTTGAAGTTAAAAAGGTCAGAATAGGGCTTTCGCTCCAACCGAACCGCTGCTTTGTTGGTGCTGGCTCAGGTTTACGGTTCGACTGCCCCAGTTTCCTTCTTACTATTGCCATCGTTGGCATTCGGGCTAAACCATTCCACTATGCACGGATCACTTGACTTGTGTTATCATTAAAAACTTTTATTTAAATTCACTTGACCTCTGTTTGTCTTTCATTTCGACTACTTTGAGGTCCTTTTAAACCATATTTCATACGACCTAGAGAGCTAAAATTTTGTGAGTGTCTAAGTCCCAAATATTTAATATTCCACGTTTGGCGCGTGTGATGTGTGGACAACATTAGCATCTACAATATACTTACAGTAAAAGCGATGAGAGCTTCAAAGGAGTGTTGTCTGATAGATATTAGTTTATTTACCAATTCTTGTTAAGTTTCCCTTGGTAAGTAAATTTGATTAAGGAGTTTTTCGGCTTCCTCGTAAGAGGTTATTGGGTTTGACGCGAGCTGAAATTTTTACGATTGTCTAAGTTCCAAATATAATTTTTTAGATTCCGCGTGTGACGTGTGTCGCGTTTCGCATGCGGCGCGTGTGTAATTTTTTACACAAATTGAAGGGACCTACAATTTAATCCCGTATCCGAAAGGCGAATTGAGAAGCTTTCCGTGACAAGTTATTACTCTCGGACGTTTGTCAGACATTCGCGAGAGGTGGGACACCGTCAAAAATACTTTTGGTGTTGGCCCACATTACCAAATAATACAATGTTAAAATAAAAGGACTGTGTGGCGTATGGCGTTGGTTCGATCTTTGGTGTTGGAAACTCACCAGCTTACTAATTCTATCACTATTTAGATTAAGGATAAGGGCCTGATTAATTGTTTGGTTTGCCTCAGGCCCGGGACGTTTTTCCAGTGGGCCAGACGAAGTTTGTGTTCCCAACAATTTATCAGTGCTGTGGCGGCAGCTCAGTTGACAACACAGTAGAGTTTAGGTCATATGATCTAGTACATCTGCAGATTCGTTGCCTGCAATTTCCTGATGACAAGTGACCCAACCGAGTTTCACTCTGTTTTGTCTGGCAAGAGATTGCAGTACATCATAACAGTTTTTGACTGATATCGAGTCCATTAAGTTGAATGACAGCGCTTTAAGTGCTGCGCGGTTATCTGAAAAGATATATATTCTAGCACCGTTAATTCCTTTACTAAGGTTAATCCTGGCACAGATCTTTTTCGCATTGGTATCGGTACTTTGGTGTTGGGTCCAAAGACACCAGCTGCAACTACAGTTTCCATATTCGATCCATCTGTGAACCAAACCTCTACGTACCTACCTACCTCAAATAACCTGCCGAAACAATACTTCCTGAACATAAAGTCGGGCATTGTGCAGAACATGTCTCTTTCAGGAATTGAGTCTAGAATTTTCAGGTGTCCCACATGTCATCTGGTTTGTACCCTTATTCTAGTTCCTTAATAACGCATCTAGCGGCCGTCTTCCTGATGAATATTTTCAGGACGAAGTTTGGCCAGCTGGTCATTCCACCAGGGAACCTTTCCTTTACACAAGCTGGTTTTAGGGAAACAGTTGCCGTAGGTAAGCAACACATCATTTAACTGATATGCTGCTTCTTCTAGATCCCCAGTGGACTCGTTAGGTGAAGCAAGTGATGGCACGTACATAAGGATAGATGCTCCCACTGAACAACCAGAAGAATATATAAATATATAAATACACTGCAAACACAATGGGAATATTCTTTAAGATTTACAGACTACTTTTTGGATATCTAAGTTCTGTACACGATTGTAGAATATTTACAAATTAGGATTTGTATAAACAAGTCATGGAAAACAGAGCGCCGTTTCCATCATTTAGTTACATCCTGGACGATAAAGCTTACTCTCAGACATCATGGTGCTTAGTCATATTCAAAGATTATGGCAGATTAACAAGGGAGCAAAAGTTTTTTAATCGAAAGCATTGAGCAGCTAGGCAAACAATCATGTGCATGTGTCCTTCATAATATATGCCTGGATTTGTGGACAAATGAAGACGTTATGTAGAGATATGTATTGGATAATGGTGACACAGAAGAAGCGCTACAGGTATTTTCCACGGAAAATTCTGAAGATGTTGTAGCTATGAGAAATAGAATATGTGAACAACTGAACTAGTAATAGCATTTTTTCATAGTATTTTTGAAATCTTCTTGTCCTTTTTTTAGTATATTCAGAATGTATCGTCCCTTTTTATGGCTTCCCCCATCTAGTTTCTCAATTAGCTTGTCTTCTTTTTGGAGCTATTTCTTGAGTTCTTCTTTTTTGCAATCAGGATTGTCCTCCATAACGTCTTCCGAGGCTAACACCATTGAAGTCATTGGGCGGCTGGAACTTGCACTTGACACCGGCTACACAATAGGATTTTTTCCAAAAATGTGATGCATTTCTTGATAGTATTCGAAGTCATAGCGTGCAGCACCACTTGACCTCGGTCATTCATTTTCTCTTTTTAAAAATGTCTTTTTTTTTTTTAAATTTTTCAGCATCCAAAAACATTGTACAGACGTAAAATAAATACCAGCAGACGACATTTCACTGCTTACTTGTTCCCACACTTCTTCTTTACGTATAGATTCGGAAGCAAATTCCTCCTTATGCACCTTATAAAGGTTAATTAAAGCGATAGTAGCATGACGATTCCACTTTGCCTTTTCTGTCGATCTTGCATTCAGGTTAATGGCCAAACTTTGTATTGGGTACCATTTGGATCAGTTTCAACTACAAATTAAATATTTGAATAGCAAGCAAAAAAAAATTAGTTGCCGGCATTTTGAAGCATGTATACACATCCATTTTCCTCTGGCACATAAAATTCCATTTTTAATTTTACTTAACTTGGACGTTTGTAAATACTTTGTGAATTGTGAATAATAAATAAATTTTGAAATGCCAATGAACAAACTGTCACTCGAAAAGAGCTCTGATTGGTGGAGACTGGTTTCTGAAAAGTTAATTTGACTCGAGCTAACTCGAGAACATAAACATAAACACAAAGAGAACATAATCTCAAATTGCAGCCGGAAAAGTGAAATTTCCTGCAATAGGGAGTCATTTGTTTGGTACATTTATGTACAGAAAAAGGAGCACTTCCAGACCCCAGCAAGACATACTGCGTTCAAAATTTTCCACTTTCGCGAACAATAAGACAAGTACAGTCTTTTGATATACGTGCTGGACCCTGATGATGCTGTCTACCAACGAATGAACCTTCCAGAGAACAAGCAGTGCTCTGAAATAATAATGAAAAATTTAGCTGATATAATTAACAACATCCCGCTTGCAAAATCAATAAAAATGCTTTAGGAAGTGGAAAAACAAGCCATTGAAACTGCCGAAGCAGATGGCGTTGAGCCAACCTAGGTAAAATTAGCACTAATTTATGATAGAGACAATGACCAAAGGCGGTACAATGGTCCAACGAAGTGACACGAGGCACAAAACCGATCCCGAGTATCTATGAAGGAATATTTTTCTTATCGTTTGTCAGTAAGAAAGGAGTTTTCCCAGTTGCTTAACGCAGGAAGTTTAACCCAGCAGTACGTAGCTGACGCTTTGTTCGCGCTGAGTCAAATGATCTTCAATGGATCCGAAACAATCATTTCTTCGGCTCAAGCTAAATAATTTGACAGCGGACATTGTGAAAATGTCTCTTTTTGGAACTGTGAAGGCAATCGTTCATGTAATGGAATTTCAAAAGCGAGGATTGCCGCATTTCCAAAGGTTTTCAAAACAATTCCAGAATGCTACATTAGGTGGTCTTATACCTTTGTCTAAAATATAACTGCCATATCAATGTTGAAACATGTGCCGCAGTAAAGAGTGGGAATTATTTGTTTAAATATGTGTATAAAGGATATGATTGTGCTAATGTTTTGGTATCCGAAAAAAATAATCACGATGAATCTTAAATGTATGGGGATTCGTGCTACATCTTGCACCGGAAGCCATTTGAAGAATTTTTATGTTTCCCAATGCGTGGTCAAAGTCATACTATATACCGATTGCGTTCGTTACATGGATATTGATCTTATTATCGTCAGTGACTCTGTACCAAAACTCCATTTTGTTGATTTCACTAAGGCCGGCATTCAGTTTTTGTGTGAAGCTGTTGATTTTCTTAGAGATTCTAGTGTCGGTCTCATTGATATTGGAAATTGTAGACAGCATAATTTTTGTGTTTGTTTTAGCACTTTTAATTAGTTCCTTTTGATTGCTGTCACTCCAAACAATGAATTAAGAACCGTTCCTAGTAGTCCTCGTTTTTGCCTCCGGAGATGTGTTAATTGGAGTTTGTTGAAAATTGAGAACACATTTTGCCACTCTTCATCTATGTGATGACGCAATTCGTCGCATTGACTTTCTTTTGTCTTATTTATGTTGATTTGATTACGTATGATATCTATCATTGGGAATCGAACGCTTGTTCGTAGTATTCCTCGTTGAATCTTGGCTGTTCCAATTTGCTCCACAAACACTCCAACGTCAGGATTGGTGATTGTGTACCTTGCTGATACATACATTGCGACTGCAATCAGCGACAGTACCACAAGCGCGGTAGACAGTGGTGATGACGGGATGATTGTCTTATGCCTTTTATATCTTGAGATTCTTCCTGGGTTGTTTGATGCTAACGATTTTAACGATTGCGTCTGTGATTTAACTCCGTCGTTCTGAGGGCTTATGAAGTTGTCTCTATTGGTAGTAAACAGACTTTGGCTATGGGTTGCTTTTCTGTCTTGACCGTTACCACCCTGGTGAGATCGTCAGCTCCTTCGTGTACTTCAATTATTTTTCCCAGGGGCCATTTCGATGGTGTCAGCAGTTCATTCTTTAGTAATACCAGTTGGCCAGTCTCTATATTTTCTCTAATCGATGATGACTTGTATCGTTGTTGAGTTTTGTTTATATACTCCTCGTACCAACGTTTGCAGACATCTTGTTTGAGTTTTTGAATTAGTCTCCATCTTTTTACACTAGTTCCAGTAAGATCCAATATGGGATCATGCTTTGGTTCTATCAGTGGATATCCAATGATGAAGTGACCTGGTGTAAGTGCATCAAGATCTTCGATGTTGTTTGTTAATGGACACAGTGGTCTTGAGTTCAGACATCCTTCAATTTGCACCAGAATAGTATTCATTTCTTCGTACGTTAGCTTCTGCTCTCCTATGATTCGATTTAAGTGATACTTTACTGATTTCACTCCGGCTTCCCAGAGTCCACCAAAGTGAGGAGCTCCAGGTGGGATGAAATGCCACTGGATTCCCTTACTGACAACCTTCATTTGTAGTGCATCAATAAGGTTTTTTGCTCCAACAAAATTTGTTCCATTATCACTGTATAGATGATGTACGGCACCTCTCCTGCTGATCATTCGTTGTAATGCTGCCATAAATCCATCCGTTGTTAGATCAGAAGTGAGTTCAATGTGCACCGCCTTGGTTGACATGCAAACAAAGAGTGCTATGTAAGCCTTATGCGACCTTACACCTCGAAGCTGTGAGCATCTTATGTTGATTGGGCCTGCGTAGTCTACTTCACAATACTTCACAATGTGTAAATGGTCGCGAGACCTTAACCCTTGCTTCCGGAAGTTGTCCCATAAGTTGACTGGATTCCTTGGCCTTAAATCGAAAACATTTTACGCATTGATTTACGACGGCCTTGACGGTGTTGGTTCCTCGGATGATCCAAAATTTCCTCCGGATGTGATTCAGAGTTAGTTTTACTCCGCCGTGAAGTGTATCAATGTGAGATTTGCTAATTATTAACTTTGTCAGTGGATGCGATGATGCCAAAATGATTGGATGTTTCTGGTCTTCTGACAAATTTGCGTGTTTTAAACGGCCTCGCACTCGCAATATTCCATTGGCATCTATGAATGGGTGTAGGGATGATATCGTGCTGAATGGTTTAAGTTCCTTATTTTGACGTAGTTTCATCTTCAAATTCCTGTTGTGCACCCCTTACTAGAGCTTTCTCTGCTTCCAGGAGCTCTTTTATGGTTAGTTTTTCCAGATATAGTGGCTCATTCTTTTTTTTCTTTCGGCAATTATTCTTGAATCGAAGACAATACGCGCTTATGCGTTGCAGTTTTGACAGTGATGAACAGACAAGATAAATATCGTTCTTGCATGGAGCCCTGTCGTTTTGTATCACCATACATTCATGGGACTTTCAAACCTCAGGCATACCTCGCAACTCCATCATGATCTTGTCAGCTGGCCACTGTTGTTCGTCTCCTTTTTACCAAGTTGACCGTGCCACCATGTCGAATTTTCAGCCAAAACATCTCCAAACAACCCTCTAGACGGAATGTCAGCAGGATTCTCACTTCCGGGCACAAACCTCCATTGCCCTTTAAAATGTTGCTGCACGAAAGATACCCAATTGGCAACAAACGTGTTCCATTCCACTGGGTGTTGTTTTAACTAGCTCAGTACAATGGTAAAGTCTGACCAGGCGACGACTCTGTTGTATCTTGTCGCGTCCATCTATGAATTCTTACTTTTTCAAGCGTCACCAGCCTCGTTTTTAATTCGTTCCACTCGTTATGAATCATTGGCACCTTTTCGTCCCATTCGATGCCCAACAACTAAAGGAGCTGGATGATAATCTTCGCCTTAATTGTTATTGGTGATAAACACCCAAAGTGGTCGAAAATTTTTCCAGCATCACTTAGTATTGCTCGTTTGGTGCCCTTAATGCTGAAAGACGAAAGATTGACCTTAAATCGGAATTCGTCTCTCTTCAGAAACCATTTTATTTCCAAAATGCTGAATGTGGTGTCATTATTAAAGTCATGTTCTGGTTCCAGTTCAATAACTTCTCTTGGCAGTTCCTTTAAGAACTCTGGACTGTTTGATGTCCATTTGCGTAGGCTAAATCCACCCTTGTGAGTAGCTGCGTCAGTTCTTGCTGAATACTTAGACAATCCCCTACTGAATTTGCACCGCCGAGACAATCATCTACGTAGAATCCTTCAAGTACGGTTTGGCTTGCCCGCGGATATCGTTGTTTTTACTCTTCAGCTATCTGGCACAGAGTCTTGATTGCCAAATAGGTAGCTTATGTTGTTCCGTAGGTGACGGTTTTGAGACGTACTCCTTAATTTGACTTTTAGGATTATCTCTCCACAAAATGCGTTGCAAATTTTGATCATGTGTATCGACTAAAATTTACCTATACATCTTCTCGATGTCAGCTGTAAACACGACGAAAGTAGCAGATGAAACAGATCCCTTTGAATTGTTGCTCCGATCATCATGATGGTATTCAGCGATTCTCCAGATGTTGTCTTCGCCGAGGCGCCGAATACGACTCTCAGTTTTGTAGTACTGCTCTGCTCTTTATTTTTCGGGACTCGCCTAATACAATGCGATCCTTTGACAGTGGTAGCTTAACAATGTAACCCCCTGTTTCATCTCGATTATGCGTCTGTTTGAAGTGGTTTTCGCACATTTTTTCTTCTGCGGACATACCCGTTGCACTAGGACCCTCTTCTAGCTCCCAAAATTTCTTTAACTGGTCATCTTCACTGCAAATGCTGACACATGAGGTGATAATGTTTACTTGCGCCTGTTTCCGTGTGTTTGGGGTCATGATTGGTCCTGATAGTATCCATCCGAACATTGTGTTCTGCGCCATTGAAGTATTCACAGACCCTTGACTAATCCATGTAGTAGAAATTGCGGCAAAATGCCTGATCCAATTAGCAAATCAATTTCCTTTGGTTGCGAGTACCATGGGTCCTACAGCTTCAAACCTTGAATGTGTGGCCAATCATTTGGTGAAAATTGTTGTCCAGGCATTTTTAATATAATAGCAGGTATTACTAGAGCCTTTACCTTCAAGTTGACTTTTTCATCGTGAATCGATTGAATGTTAAAGTTACATACTGCGATAATAGGTGTAGCATACCCGTTTATTCCATTGACCCTTGAATGGTATTTAGTCATCGGCACCCGTATTTGTCGAGCTAGTTTTTCCGTCACGACACATGATTGAGACCATTGGTCAATTAGAGCTCGCGCCAGCTTGACTTGTTCACATATGTTCACCATGGCCGTGGCAAGTAATACTATCCCTTCGTCATTTGTAGTAGCTGCGGTAGCAAAACCCATCATTGTTACCTTTGTTGATGACTTCTTGGCCTCGGGTCTTGCTGGAATTTCTCCTTGTGGGACATGAAGTAACGAATTATGCTGTCTTGTACATATTTTGCATCCCTTTTTCGTCGGACACTCCTTTGCATCATGTTCATTCCTCAAGCAATTAAAACACAGCTTCGATGAACCAAATCCTTTCGGCTTTTTACGTTCATGTTCAAAAACTGTTTAAAGCTAAATAAATAATGAGGTTCGCTGCAAAGTATGCACCGTAGTCGTAAAACTGTCGTCAAATACCTTTTAAAAACTGTGGACTTTTCACGGTTGAGTTCGCGACAGCCTTCCAGTCCTCTGAATCTACTTCCCATAAAATCGAAAAATTCATAGTTTTGGAATTTCTGTTGAATTTCCTCTTGATTGTTGATATGATTTCCTGGATTCAGGGTCAAGTTTTGGTAGCACCAACTGAATGACTAGCGGATCCCATGAGCTTAGATCGACTCGACTCCCAAATTCTTAATACCATACAGGACTTCCCTTAATGTGTCCATGATGTTTTTTAAGTCAAATGCACTATAATTTCTTACTGTTTTTAGTGTAAATAAAGTCTGAATGTAATTGTTGACTAATGCTGCTGAATTTTGGAACCGCTCCCAAAGCAATTCTACCGCCGTTACAAATTGGTTGACGTTGGTGACAGATGGTTCACAATTCTCGCTGCTTCTCCACGAAGATTCCCCTTTAGTTATTGAATTCGTTCGACATCATCTAATGACTCATTCCGGTACACTACTCGCTCAAATAGCTCCCAAAATGGTGTCCATTCCTCATACCTTCCGCTAAATGTTGGTATGACAATGGTTGGAAGTTTGATTTGTTGATTCATTGCACGTGGTTATATGGGCTGTGCTTGGTGCTGAATTTCACCCATATCTTGCCTCAAACTGGCTGAAGTATCTTTTCATGAAGTACTCATGTTGCAAACGCCTTCCTTTGCTCTTCCAAGTACCCATTATTGATCTGGAAGTCAACCTATAATTTTTCCAGGTCCTCCAGCCTCTTCCTTAGGTACTCTGGGGTCTATCGGGACTCCCCATCCTTCTTGAAGTTGGTCCATAACCGATGCACCTCCTCCGTGATTCTCGTTTGTTCCAACGCGATGTCCTCGAATTCACCCATTTTTGTTGGTTGTAATGTGACTTACTGAAAGGACCTTTGCCTTTACTGATTAAGAACTGTTGTTTAAAATTTTCCGGATAATCCGGCTCGAAGGACCATGTAAATCCTTTCCCTTTAGGATTTGTTAAACTGACAACAACCTTACCACTGGTGGGGGGATTGCTTTTGTCAATTTTTGTTAATTAAGAAGAAGACGGTTATTTGCTTTTGTAAACTGACGCGCTTTTTCATTTATTTATTCTATATTTATACATTAGTTTGGCTTACTTCTTAAGAAGCATTTTAACAGTAATGTTGACCTACTGTTGGAAATGCTTACTAATTTAAACTTATTGCTAATATTGGCTTTTCTGCTAATTTTGTGAAGGATTGGTAATTTTCAGTTTACAGCTTATTGACTACACGCTCGTGCTGTAAATTTATATGAAACATTTTAATTTTAATGGGTTGTGTTTTTTTATTTATATCATTTAAATCAACGGTAAAAATAATAACTACATATATATACCTATGAATTTGAGAATCATGTATAATAAATAACTACTTGTAAATATATGTAAATAATAATTACTTTTTGTTATATTTTTATTTTTTTAGGCTTTTGTGACGCTGAAAAGATACATATTACTAATAGAAAACACTGTTTTCCAGCTGCGAAGGAATTCGTAATTCCAAATAATACTTATCTTACAAAGAGTAGCCTATTTTCGCTACAACGAACTCCAGATATGTCAGAAACACTTAAATTATCACATCAAAAAAGGCAGGATAAAAGGAGTTTCAATGTTTCAAAAGTTATTGACGTGTCAATTAACACTGAATCACAGCTCGAATACTATGATTGTTTTGGAGATGTTATACTTAATTCGGCTAAGCAAAGTAATGTGCCTTGTAACATTGGTGTAATGCATTTGATTACACACCTTAATCAACAGTGGAAAAATGGAAATAACTTTATTTCACAAAATACGCATTATATGAATTTACGAAAAAAAGGTTCAATATCCTTAAAATCATTTAATCAAGAAGCAGGTTTTAACAAAAGCCTGGTAAAAATAATTAATAACAACAAAATAAATGTGCATGCGCAGTTGTCTGAGCTTAAAAATAAAATTTCTTTTAATACGAATATGAAAATACGATCATTTTGTACAGAGAAAAGCGTTGAGTCTACTCGAAACATAGAAAATAAAAATAAAAATACATTACAAAAAAAAAACAGGCTTAAAAAAGCTTTTAAGGAATATGGATCTATTGTTATTGTATTTCATGTAGGAATTTCGCTTATTTCCCTTGGAATTTTCTACTTCTTAGTATCTGGGTATGTATGCTTTTTTTAATACACTTATTGCATTTGTGAAATACCTTTGACAAGAAAGAGATAACATATATTCCCATTAATTTTTTTAAATAATTTTCAAAAAATTCGTATTACTATAAAAAAAATGTACATACATAATTTTTGCTTAATACGTGTAACCTACCCTTAAAAACAAGAAAGTTCGTGCATTCAAATGCGCGTAGTAAAACTTCTTAGGCGGTTTTCGCATGTTTTTTTTCTATTATCTTCTATCATCCGTATTAATAAAAAATCACTATCCGCTCGTTAACACACGTGTAAGCTATCACACGAATAGAGAACTTGTCCGTTTGATAACTTTTCTTATTAATTAACATATTATATGTCTATGTCAGCTATCCGCTGATTATCAATTAAAGCATGGCAACACTTCTCCAAATTTTACAAAAATTCGGTTGGCTGATGTTTGTGTTGATTCTATGGTTTTCGAGGTCCCTGAGTTGAATGGTGATGGTAAGACAGCTCAAGGGGAGGGGGTCGATAACTGTGGGGGGAGGGGGTGACCGATATTACTGTGGATTTTATATTTTTCGGGTCGCTGAGTTGAATCGTCATGGTACGACAGCTCTAGGAGGATGGGGTCGATAACTTAGGGGGGTGGGGTGGCCGATATAAATGTCAATTGTATGGTTTTCGGGGTCGCTGAGTTGAATGGTGATGGTAAGACAGCTCTAGGGGGATGGGGTAGATAACTGTGGTGCTAAGGGGGGGGGGGGTACCGAGATTATTGTCGATTCTATGGTTTTCGGGGTCGCTGAGTTGAATGGTGATGGTACGACAGCTCTAGGGGGATGGGGTAGATAACTGTGGTGCTAAGGGGTGGGGGGGGGGGGGTAAACGACATTAGTGTCTATTCAATGGTTTTTTGGGTCGCTGAGTTGAATGATGATGGTAACACAGCTCTAGGGGGATATGGTTGATAACTGAGGGGGGGGGGTGACCGATATTAGTTTTGATTCCATGGTTTTCGGGGTCCCTGAGTTGAATGCTGGTGGTAAGACAGCTCCAGGGGAATGTCGATAACTGACAGTGGGGCGGGGGTGACCGATATTAGTGTCGATTTTATAGTTTTCGGGGTCGCTGAGTTTAATGGTGATGGTAAAACGGCTCTATGGGGATGGGGTCGATAACTGATTGGTCGAAGGGGGGTGGAGGGGACACCTATTAGTGTCGATTTCGGCGTCGCTGATCTGAATCGTGATGGTAAGAAAGCTCTATGGGAATGAGGTCGATAACTGTGGTGGGGGTGGGGGGTTGATCAATATTAGTGTCGATTCTATAGTTTTCGGGGTCCCTAAGTTGAATTGTGATGGTAAGACACCTCTAGGGGAATGGGGTCGATACCTAAGAGTGATGACCGATATTAGTGTCCATTCAATAGTTCTCGGGGCCACTGAGATTAATTTGCTTAATCCGCACACGAAATTCACTTTTTTCAGTTTCGTTAAAATTCCCGTGGTTGTCTGCTTTCAATGGCTGTCAAACACAAACTAATGTCGTGTTCTTTCGGAACAAAAATTTTGATGTACTCGTCATCAAAAATTTTTGCCATATTTCATTTTTTCACGTTTTTGCAAAACTCATTTTAACGCACACCAAGGCAAAATTATGTGCCAAACTGTCAACTCGCAAATATAAACAAAAACATCAACGCGAGACTTGAATCTATTCTGTATTTTATCTTGCGTTTTATCTGTATTTTAAATTTATTGAAAATTAATTTATTCTATGGTGGATTCTATGGTTTTCAGGGTCGCTAAGTAGAATGGTGATGGTAAGACAGCTCTATGGGTGTGGCTGGGGGTAACCAACATTAGTGTCGATTCTATGGTTTTTTGGGTCGCTGAGTTGAATGGTGATGGTAACACAGCTCTAGCGGGTTATGGTTGATAACTGAGGGGGGGTGATATTAGTTTTGATTCTATGGTTTTCGGGGTCACTGAGTTGAATGGTGATGGTGAGACAGCTCTAGGGGAATGTTGTCGATAACTGACGGGGTGGCGGGGGTGATCGATATGAGTGTCGATTTTATAGTTTTCGGGGTCGCTGAGTTGAATGGTGAGGGTAAAACGGCTCTATGGTGATGGGGTCGATAACTGAGTGGTCGACGGGCGGGGGGTGAACGATATTAGTGTCGATTCTATATTTTTCGGGGTCGCTGATTTGAATGGTGATGGTAAGAAAGCTCTATGGGGTCGATAACTGAGGGGGGTGACCGATATTAGTGTCGATTCTATATTTTTCGGGGTCGCTGAGTTGAATGGTGAGGGTAAAACGTCTCTATGGGGTTGGGGTCGATAACTGAGCGGTCGAAGGGGGGGGGGTTAACGATATTAGTGTCGATTCTATGGTTTTCGGGGTCGCTGATTTGAATGGCGATGGTAAGAAAGCTATATGTGGTCGATAACAGAGGGGGGTGACCGATATTAGTGTTGATTCTATGGTTTTCGTGGTCGCTGAGTTGAATGGTGATGGTAAGACAGCTCTAGGGGGATGAGGTCGATACCTGAGAGGGATGACCGATATTAGTGTCCATTCATTAGTTCTCGGGGCCACTGAGATTAGTAGTGTCTAAGTGGGGGGCTTCTGTAAAGGAAACAGTAGTAGATGTTGCGCGCCTGTACCTTTACTTTGAGCCAAATAAAATTGAATTCAACTTTGGCTAAATTGAGGCAAAAGCTAAAACTCAACATCACTCCGGACATAGATTGCGAGTCCGCTTCGAGAAAAAAATAATGGCACCACGTTATACCCACGCAGATTATATTCCGACGCATCATAATTATCAAATACTTGAGTTTGATTCAGTGCCAGAATTTCTGGCCTGTGGACATGTACATAATTTAACACAGCAGAAGAATCCGTTCTCAGCCCACGTATGTTGCTGAGATCCACTCTGATCACACATAACTACAAAAAACACACACACAAAACACAACTTACCGCTTCTTTTAACCGAATTGAGAGGAGTGGATGTCTCAAAATGGATGGCCAGAGCGCGCTCGAGCGCAGATTTCTTCAAAACGCAAATCGAATACGAAAGGCGAAAATCTTTGTTTACATTTTTTTTGTTGCAAGTGTTCTTGACGTGTTAGCATGAAAAGGGGTAAATCTTCCAAAATATACAGATCTGTTTTCGCTCTACGGTAGAGTCGTTTTGAAGGGGAAACGAACAACTTGACAGCCAAAAAACAACTCTGGTGCAGAGTTTTACGAAAAAAAAGACATAAGTCAGTTCACATACACTAGAATTTATAGAGATTAGTTTTATACGAGGGTGGTTTTTAATAAAAGATATTTTTTTCGGCAGCGATTTTCCATTTTTTTATTGGTTTAAATAATAGGTTTTCTTAAGGCCCCAAAATAGACGTTTGTTTCAGTAATGACCTCTTCGTTAGACCCAAATGTCTTACCACCCAGCCATTTTTTTAGGTTTGGACACAGAAATAAATCGCAGGGGACTAAATCTGGAAAATATGCTGGATGGGGTAGGAGTTGATATTAAATCTATCCAATATCATCTTTCCTTTCCTTGGTTTCGGTGTTGTTTTTTACGCAAAAATAATGCTTAATCCGCACACGAAATTCACTTTTTCCAGTTTCGTTAAAATTCCCGTGGTTGTCTGCTTTCAATGGCTGTCAAACACAAACTAATGTCGTGTTCTTTCGGGACAAAAATGTTGATGTACTCGTCATCAAAAATTTTTGCCATATTTAATTTTTTCACGTTCTTGGGAAAAATGTTGATGGGTAGCAAAAATTGAAAATGTAAATTTTTTCTTTTATTTCAACGCACACCAAGGCAAAATTATGTGCCAAACTGTCAACTTGCAAATATAAACAAAAACATCAACGCGAGACGCCATTTGAATTTATTTGGTATTTTTTCTTGCGTTTTATCTGTATTTTGATAAATTGAAAATGAGTTTATTAATTAAAATTAAGATTCTATGCCAATTCCACTAGACACAATTCCAATTGGCACAATTCCACTGGGCACAATTCAACTTGCACAATTTAACTTCTTGATAATCAAACGGTGGGGTGGGGAGTAATGCATCGCCGCAGGGGGTGGGTGGTCGATATTAGTTTTGGTTTTATAGTTTTCGGGGTCGCTGAGTTGAATGGTGCTGGTAAGACAGCTCTAGGGGGATGGGGTCGATAACCCAGGGGGTGGTGGTGGCCGATATTAGTGTCGATTTTATATTTTTCGTGGTCGCTGAGTTGAATCGTGATGGTACGACAGATCTAGGAGGATGGGGTCAATAACTGAGGGGGTGGGGTGGCCGATATTAATGTCGATTCTATGGTTTTCAGGGTCGCTAAGTAAAATGGTGATGGTAAGATAGCTCTAAGGGTAGGCGGGGGGTAACCAACATTAGTGTCGATTCTATGGTCGCTGAGTTGAATGGTGATGGTAACACAGCTCTAGTGGGATATGGTTGATAACTGAGGGGTGGTGACTGATATTAGTGTCGATTCTATGGTTTTCGTTGTCGCTGAGTTGAATGGTGATGGTTAGACAGCTCTAGGGGATTGTGTCGATTCTATGGTTTTTTGAGTTGAATGGTGATGGTAACACAGCTCTAGCGGGATATGGTTGATAACTGAGGGGTGGTGACCGATATTATTGTCGATTCTATGGTTTTCGTGGTCGCTGAGTTGAATGGTGATGGTAAGACAGCTCTAGGGGATTGTGTCGATTCTATGGTTTTTTGAGTTGAATGGTGATGGTAACACAGCTCTAGCGGGATATGGTTGATAACTGAGGGGTGGTGACCGATATTAGTGTCGATTCTATGGTTTTCGTGGTAGCTGAGTTGAATGGTGAGGGTAAAACGGCTCTATAGGGATGGGGTCGATAACTGAGTGGTCGAATGGTTGGGGGTGAACGATATTAGTGTCGATTCTATGGTTTTCGGGGTCGCTGATTTGAATGGTGATGGTAAGAAAGCTCTATGGGGTAGATAACTGAGGGGGGGAACCGATATTAGTGTCGATTCTATAGTTTTCGGGGTCGCTGAGTTGAATGGTGAGGGTAAAACGGCTCTAAGGGGATGGGGTCGATAACTGAGTTGTCGTTGGCGGGGGGGGTGAAGGTGATGCTAAAACGGCTCTATAGGGATGGGGTCGATAACTGAGTGGTCGAAGGGGGGGGGGTGAACGATATTAGTGTCGATTCTATGGTTTTCGGGGTCGCTGATTTCAATGATGATGGTAACAAAGCTCTATGGGGTCGATAACTGAGTGGGGGGGGTGACCAATATTAGAGTCGATTCTATAGTTTTCGTGGTCCCTAAGTGTAATTGTGATGGTAAGACAGCTCTAGGGGAATGGAGTCGATACCTGAGAGGGATGGCCGATATTAGTGTCCATTCAATAGTTCTCGGGGCCACTGAGATTAATAGTGTCTAAGTGGGGGCTTCTGTAAAGGAAACAGCAGTTGATGTTGCGTGTTGCGCGCCTGTACCTTTACTTTGAGCCAAAGAAAATTGAATTCCGGATTGGAAATTTGGCTAAATTGAGGCAAAAGCTAAAACGCAACATCACTCCGGACATACATTGCGAGTCCGCGTCGAGAAAAATATAATGGCACCAAGTTGTACCCACGCAGATTATATTCCGATGCATCATAATTATCAATTACCTGAGTTTCACTCAGTGCCAGAATTTCTGGCCTGTGGACATGTACATACACACAGCAGAAGAATTCGTTCATAGCCCACGTATGTTGCTGAGATCCACTCTGAAAACACACATAACTACAAATAACACACACACAAAACACAACATAGCGCTTCTTTTAAACGAATTGAGAGGAGTGGATGTCTCAAAATGGATGGCCAGAGCGCGCTCGAGCGCAGATTTTTTCAAAAGGGAAATCGAACACGAAAATCTTTGTTTAAATTTTTTTGTTCTGTGTGTTGTTGATATGTTAGTATAAAGAGTGGTAAATCTCCCAAAATATACAGATCTGTTTTCGCTCTACGGTAGAGTCGTTTTGAAGGGGAAACGAACAACTTGACAGCCAAAAAACAACTCTGGTGCAGAGTTTTACGAAAAAAAAGACATTAGTCACAGTTACATACAGTCATAGTTAGTTCACATACACTAGAATTTATAGAGATTAGTTTTATACGAGGGTGGTTTTGAATAAAAGATATTTTTTTCGGCAGCGATTTTCCATTTTTTTATTGGTTTAAATAATAGGTTTTCTTAAGGCCCCAAAATAGACGTTTGTTTCAGTGATGACCTCTTCGTTAGACCCAAATGTCTTACCACCCAGCCATTTTTTTAGGTTTAGACACAGGAATAAGTCGCAGCGGACTACAACTGGAAAATATGCTGGATGGGGTAGCAGTTGATATTGAATCTATCCAAAAGCTCTGAATAATATTCGCTTGTGATCGTTTTAACCTTCTCAATGTAATAGATGTGAATAGCACCGCGTGCATACCAAAAAACTGTGGCCATGACCTTGTTGGCCGACAGACCCACCTTGGCCTTTTTTGGTGCACGTTCACTCGGAAAAACCATGGATGATGGATCCATGTTTCGTCCACGGTTACTTTCCTTGGTTTCGGTGATAGTTTTTTACGCAAAATATAATGCTTAATCCGCACACGAAATTCACTTTTTCCAGTTTCGTTAAAATTCCCGTGGTTGTCTGCTTTCAATGGCTGTCAAACACAAACTAATGTCGTGTTCTTTCGGGACAAAAATTTTGATGTACTCGTCATCAAAAATTTTTGCCATATTTCATTTTTTCACGTTCTTGGCAAAAATTGAAAATGTAAATTTTTTCAAAAAAATGATGGCAAAAATAATTGCCAAACTGTCAACTCGCAAATATGAACAAAAACATTAACGCGAGACGACATTTGAATTTATTCGGTATTTTTTCTTGCGTTTTATCTGTATTTTGATATATTGAAAATTAATTTATTAATTAAAATTAAGATTCTAGGCCAATTCCACTAGACACAATTCCAATAGGCACAATTCTACTTGGTACAATTCCACTTGGCACAATTCAATTTGCACAATTTAACATTTTGATAATCAAACGGGGGGGAGTAATGCATCCCCGCAGTGGGTGGGTGGTCGATATTAGTTTTGATTTTATAGTTTTCGGGGTCGCTGAGTTGAATGGTGCTGGTAAGACAGCTCTAGGGGGATATGGTTGATAACTGATGGGGGTTGACCGTGGGTTCGAAAACTGAGTGGTCGAAGGGGTGGGGGGGGGGTGAACGATATTAGTGTCCATTCAATAGTTCTCGGGGCCACTGAGATTAATAGTGTCTAAGTGGGGGCTTCTGTCAAGGAAACAGCAGTTGATGTTGCGCGCCTGTACCTTTACTTTGAGGCAAATAAAATTGAGTTCCGGATTGGAACTTTGTCTAAATTGAGGCAAAAGCTAAAATGCAACATCACTCCGGACATAGATTGCGAGTCTGCGTCAAGAAAAATAATTTAACACAGCAGAAGAATTCGTTCATAGCCCACGTATGTTGCTGAGATCCATTCTGAATTCACACATAACTACAAAGAGCACACACACAAAACACAACTTAACGCTTCTTTTAACCGAATTGAGAGGAGTGTATGTCTCAAAAAGGAAATCGAACACGAAAGGCGAAAATCTTTTTTTAAATTTTTTGTTGCATGTGTTGTTGGTGTGTAAGTATAAAGAGGGGTAAATCTCCCAAAAAATACAGATCTGTTTTCGCTCTACGGTAGAGTCGTTTTGAAGGGGAAACGAACAACTTGACAGCCAAAAAAACAACTCTGATGCAGAGTTTTACGAAAAAAAGACATTAGTTCACATACACTAGAATTTATGGAGATTAGTTTTATACGAGGGTGGTTTTGAATAAAAGATATTTTTTCGGCAGCGATTTTCCATTTTTTTATTGGTTTAAATTATAGGTTTTCTTAAGGCCCCAAAAAAGACGTTTGTTTCAGTGATGATCTCTTCGTTAGACCCATATCTCTTACCACCCAGCCATTTTTTTAGGTTTGGACACAGGAATAAGTCGCAGGGGACTAAATCTGGAAAATATGCTGGATGGGGTAGCAGTTGATATTGAATCTATCCAAAAGCTCTGAATAATATTCGCTTGTGATCGTTTTAACCTTCTCAATGTTGGCCGACAGACCCACCTTGGCCTTTTTTGGTGCACGTTCACTCGGAAAAACCAACTGTATTAATTGATCCTAGGTCTCTGGTGTGCTGTGATGGATCCATGTTTCGTCCACGGTTACTTTCCTTGGTTTCGGTGATAGTTTTTTACGCAAAAAATAATGATTAATCCGCACACGAAATTCACTTTTTCCAGTTTCGTTAAAATTCCCGTGGTTGTCTGCTTTCAATGGCTGCCAAACACAAACTAATGTCGTGTTCTTTCGGGACAAAAATTTTGATGTACTCGTCATCAAAAAATTTTGCCATATTTCATTTTTTCGCGTTCTTGGGAAAAATGTTGATGTACTCGTCATCAAAAAATTTTGCCATATTTCATTTTTTCACGTTCTTGGGAAAAATGTTGATGGGTAGCAAAAATAGAAAATGTAAATTTTTTCTTTTATTTTACCGCACACCAAGGCAAAATTATGTGCCAAACTGTCAACTGGCAAATATAAACAAAAACATCAACGCGAGACGCCATTTGAATTTATTCGGTATTTTTTCTTGCGTTTTATCTGTATTTTGATATATTGAAAATTAATTTATTAATAAAAATTAAGATTCTAAGCCAATTCTATTAGCACAATTTCACTAGACAAAATTCCACTAGACACAATTCCAATTGGCACAATTCTAATGGGCACAATTCCACTTGGCACAATTCAATTTGCACAATTTAACCTTTTGATAATCAAACGGGGGAGAGTAATGCATCCCCGCAGGGGGTGGGTGGTCGATATTAGTTTTGATTTTATAGTTTTCGGGGTCGCTAAGTTGAATGGTGCTGGTAAGACAGCTCTAGGAGGATATGGTTGATAACAGAGGGGGGGTGACCGATATTAGTTTTGATTCTGTGGTTTTCGGGGTCACTGAGTTGAATGGTGATGGTGGGAATGTTGTCGATAACTGACGGGGTGGCGGGGGTGATCGATATGAGTGTCGATGTTATAGTTTTCGGGGTCGCTGAGTTGAATGGTGATGGTAAAACGTCTCTATGGGGATGGGGTCGATAACTGAGTGGTCGAAGGGGGGGGGGTGAACGATATAAGTGTCGATTCTATGGTTTTCGTGGTCGCTGAGTTGAATGGTGATGGTAAGACAGCTCTAGGGGGATGAGGTTGATAACGGAGAGGTATGATCGATACAAGTGTCCATTCTCGTTCAGTTCTCGGGGCCACTGAGATTAATAGTGTCTAAGAGGGGCTGCTGTAAAGGAAACAGCAGTAGATGTTGCGCGCCTTTACCTTTACTTCGAGGCAAATAAAATTGAGTTCCGGATTGGAACTTTGGCTAAATTGAGGCAAATCTAAAACGCCACATCACTCCGGACATAGATTGCGAGTCCGCGTCGAGAAAAATATAACGGCACCAAGTTATACCCACGCAGATTATATTCCGATGCATCATAATTATTAATTACCTGAGTTTCACTCAGTGCCAGAATTTTTGGCCTGTGGAAATGTACATAATTTAACACAGCAGAAGAATTCGTTCATAGGCCACGTATGTTGCTGAGATCCACTCTGAATTCACACATAACTACAAAGAACATACACACAAAACACAACTTAACGCTTCTTTTAACCGAATTGAGAGGAGTGGATGTCTCAAAAAGGAAATCGAACACGAAAGGCGAAAATCTTTTTTTAAATTTTTTGTTGCATGTGTTGTTGATGTGTTAGTATAAAGAGGGGTAAATCTCCCAAAAAAATACAGATCTGTTTTCGCTCCACGGTAGAGTCGTTTTGAAGGGGAAACAAACAACTTGACAGCCAAAAAACAACTCTGGTGCAGAGTTTTACGAAAAAAAAGACATTCACATACACTAGAATTTATAGAGATTAGTTTTATACGAGGGTGGTTTTGAATAAAAGATATTTTTTTCGGCAGCGATTTTCTATTTTTTTATTGGTATAAATAATAGGTTTTCTTAAGGCCCCAAAATAGATGTTTGTTTCAGTGATGACCTCTTCGCTAGACCCAAATCTCTTACCACCCAGCCATTTTTTTAGGTTTGGACACAGGAATAAGTCGCAGGGGACTAAATCTGGAAAATTTGCTGGATGGGGTAGCAGTTCGTGTTGTTTTTGCTTTAAATCAATATTGAATCTATCCAAAAGCTCTGAATAATATTCGCTTGTGATCGTTTTAACCTTCTCAATGTAATAGATGTGAATAGCACCGCGTGCATACCAAAAAACTGTGGCCATGACCTTGTTGGCCGACAGACCCACCTCGGAAAAACCAACTGTATTGATTGATCCTTGGTCTCTGGTGTGCTGTGATGGATCCATGTTTCGTCCACGGTTACTTTCCTTAATTTCGGTGAGAGTTATTTACTCAAAATATAATGCTTACTCCGCACACGAAATTCACTTTTTCCAGTTTCGTTAAAATTCCCGTGGTTGTCTGCTTTCAATGGCTGTCAAACACAAACTAATGTCGTGTTCTTTCGGGGCAAAAATGTACATTAAAAAATTCCACTAGACACAATTCCACTTGGCACAATTCCACTTGGCGCAATTCAACTTGTACAATTTAACTTTTTGATAATCAAACGCATTTAGGGTGGTAATTCGCGCGCGCGATTTTTTGGATTTTTTCTTGCATTTTATCTTATTTTGAATTTATTGAAAATTAATTTATTAATATAAATTATGATTCTAGGCCAATTCCACTGGACAAAATTCCACTACCACAATTCCACTTGGCAGAATTCGACTTGCACAATCTAACTTTTTGATAATCAAACGCATTTAGGGTGGTAATTCGCGCGCGCGAATTTAAAAATTTCAAAGTATTTAAAAAAAACGTAAAACACGAAAAACGATACACGGTACAATTAAAACCACGCCTACGCAAATAAAATATTAAACGCATTTAGAGTGGTAAATCGCGACCGCGATTGTTTTTTTTGTACAATTAAAACCACGCCATTTCTGTATTTGTGTTTCCGTGTAAGTATACAAGTTAAATTGTGCAAGTTAAATTGTTCCCAGGGGAATTGTGCCAGTGGAATTGTGTCTAGTGGAATTGTGCTAGTGGAATCGGCCGGTTACCAAAATTAAAGTGCATCGTGATAATTAGGAAAAATGGATAATTCATTAGAAATTTAATAACATGTCATCATTATTGTCTTCGTCGTCTGAATAATCATCGTCATCATCATCTTCTAACAGATCTAGATATCCATTATTTGATAATTTTTCAGGCGAAGACGATTTCGCATCTGTACATAACTTATTTAAGCGACAACCATAGCATACAGAATTTTTTACAAAATGTCAGTGTCAAAAATTATTCGGAGGAAGAAGTAATTAACGAAAATTATTGTTTTTGTATACTACAAAATTTGAATATTTTATTATTGGTGGTTAATTTTATTGCGAGCCCGAACGGCGCTTATATTCAGAGGACATGAAAATTTTCAGCGAACGTGTGTACGGATGTCGGTTTATACGTTTGTTTGTCGTGTCGTATATCTCTGATTCTACAAGTCAAAATTTAATGGGACTTGTTTTAAAACAATTGGTTAGCGCTCGGCTTGCGATGACGTTATATTTTTCACACTTACTACCCCTGAGAAAACTGAAAAAAATACTCAATCTATGCATTGCTATCGATTTTTTTAAGCCTAAACGTTTGCAAAGTAAATTGTGGTTTTTTTCAGTCTATTTCAGAAATCGCCTATTGCTTAATGACCTATCGTTTATGAATGAAATACCTACATTTATCGTTGCATACTATTAGGGTTCTAAGATATATTAGTCTTTAGACTGAATTGCAAATAAATATACAAACAAGGATGTTAGTCCCTCGCAAAGCAGAATACATTAGCTCGTGTGTCTATCGCACCAGCGACCACTTAATTAAAATGCCTATAAGCGTACAACGTTTTCGACCCTACTTCGACTCTAGTGCCTCACAAAGTGATATGCATTCTTTTATAGCACACTTGGTTCATGAATATAAAAAAATAAACAACATTTCCAATCCTATAATATATGTCCAGCGGTCCTTTGCCTATGACAATAAATATACAACCTAAGCATCATGGGCAAACAAGCGCTGATCGCTTATAACGTTAATTACCCTTTCCATGCATTGAGCTGAGTAAGCGGTGCATGAAAATTCTAATGAACTAATAAATATGTCAATGCAGCAGCACAGGCAGGCGAACCCAAAAACACCTGACGCGGTCGGTCATATATTACATATGTACATACATACACTATGCTGATAAAGCGATATTACGTAAAATATGAATATCGATGAAAAGGCATTCCAGAGTCGATGTATGGTCGAAAATCGATCAATTATTTTTTGTATAAAAGAAAGGAAAAATTATTGAACAAAATCCGTTTTTAAGTTTAGCTTCAAACTAAAACATTGAGTTTTTAATTTTAAAAGTCTTCGAAACCATTCGATACTCTGAATGCCCTAGAGAGTTCCGGTACTTGGGTTCACGTTTATATGGCAACACGCCTGAAGAGTCAGATATAAAATCTGGTAAATTAAAGCAATATTGGGAAAGAAGCCCACCAATATTACATGGCGATCCTGCCAGGAATCTAATTTTCTTATAAAAATAAAAGAGAAAAAAAGAAGATAAAAATTTTCTTTTGAAATCCTGCATAAATCCGGCCAGTCATCTATTTTTTTCATATAAAAGAAAAAATTAAAAATATCCTAAATAGGCCAGAAAAAATGTTTTTCGCGGTCGCTGGTTTAATATAACAACGAATATTTTTTATGAATGTCAGACGAAAAACGGGAGCAGCAATTGGACTTAGCAGCGCGCTATATCCAAGAATCAGAAGCTCTGCACCACATAGAAGTTCCTCTGGAGCAACAGAAAGTGGGACCAAAGCCCTTTTAATAGAAGAGTACCGGCAGCGACAAAAACCAAGACGAACAGCAGTCGACGCTACAACAATACCAACCAGAAGTAGACGAGGAGGGGAGCGTATAAAAGAAAAACTACAACTAATAGAACAAAAAAAATTGGCGAACATCCCGAACCAGCCAAAGAAGTCCAGGGAGGAGTTCCTGCGCCAACTGAAGGTTATAAAAAAAACCGTCCGTTCCAAAAAGAACGAAAAGAAGAAGCGAAGAAATTTGGAGGTTCCATAATCTTTTCAACGCCGTAATTGAGAATAGCAAATTACTAACAAATGGACATCGACAATGCCAGAGATAGGGACACTGACGAATTTATTATAGAAGACGTGATTAGGCAGTATAAAACGAGGCTAATATCGGGTGTTTCAACAGGTGCGCTTCAACTTTTCTCCGATACGGACGGCGAACGACGCCATATTTTTTATTGTTGTTTTGTCATTTGGAAATTTCATTAGTATACATTTCATCATGGAACGCTACACATGTGAACAGCGATTGCAAATCGTGCAAATTGTTTATCAAAATAATCGTTCTGTTGTCGCTACTTTAAAAAATCATTTGCCGAAAAATCATCTTCAGCGATGAGGCTCACTTTTGGCTAGAAGGATTTGTCAACAAGCAAAATATGCGTTACTGGGCAGAAAGCAACCCACACGTGATTCATAGGCACCGTTGCATCCCGAAAAAGTCACTGTTTGGTGCGGATTACATGCCGGCGGCGTCATTGGGCCATATTTTTTCATCGACGATAACGATCGCCACGTTACTGTTAATGGAAATCGGTACCGCGATATGATAAACGATTTTTTTGTCCGCAATTGAATGGAATGGACTTGGACGACATGTGGTTTCAGCAGGACGGGGCCACACAGCACACGATACAATCGCGTTATTGAAGACTAAGTTCGATGAGCGTGTTATTTCGCGAAATGGGCCCGTCCAGTGGCCGCCGCGCTCGTGTGATTTGACACCTCTAGATTATTTTCTTTGGGGTTATGTGAAGTCATTGGTCTATGCCAATAAGCCGGCGACGTTGCAAGAGCTCAGAGCCAATATTGAACGTGAAATTGCTGGAATTTCGGCCGATTTATGCGAAAGAGTGGTCGAAAATTGGGTTCAAAGATTGGACTTCGTAAAACGTGCACGCGGTGGTCATGCAAAAGAAATCGAGTTTTATACTTAAATGTATGATATCTATATGTTCAAATTCGTTAATAAAAAAAAAGTTAGTTCAAAAGTCGAACAGTTTGTGTTTTATTCAAAAAAAAAGTTGAAGTGCTCTTATTGAAAAACCCTGTATATGCCGAAGTAGACCGGTTCCCACATATGGTTGAACTATACGAACTCATCGACAATTGGAAGATGGACAATGACGATTAATAATAAACTAATTTTTAATTTTTTAGTAAAATAAATAAAAATTGTTCTCTCTGTTTCTCTAATATAAAATTTTATTTTTTTTTTAAATTAAAATTTTTTGCTAAAATGGGAAAACCACAATCAAAGGTTGAAGAGGTCATTGTAAATAACAATGGACCTAAACTAATAAAAACTACGAGACATAGTCACAATTATATTAGTACTAATAATAATTCTAGGTTTTAATTATATCCGTAGAATACTTAGCAGGAATGTAAACAACGTCATAAAAACATAGATTAAACAGATCGTAATAGGATCGGTATAATAAGTAATTAAATTTAATAACGCAATCAAGATTTTATTTCTCTCTCTTATGGATGAGCTCGGTTCTTTTATAGAATATCTTTACAACATCGTGAAAATTCTAAGAAAGGATGGACCAAATAGGAAAAGATCTAGGAAATCAGGGAAAGAAAGACTATAGCAAAACGTCTAGAAGGAACCATACCTGAAAAAAAAAGAACTTCAAACCCTATATGAAAAATTACACATATATAAGATAGAAGCAATACACAGAATCCTAACTTACGTGTGAAGAGGAAGGCATATGACTGGAGAACATTAGAGACTTTCTAAACAGTATAGAGTTCTATTATGACACACTTTCCCCAACCGCAAAACAAACGTTAATAAAATTCCTTATAAAAGGGCAGGGCACTCACCGAGTTGGGAAGTCAAGACTCGACTGCAGAATGTAAAGGAATGTCGCAGGTCGAAACAAGCCAACGCTATTGGTTGATCGATCCACCCATAATGTTATAAAAGACCACTACTACGATTACTAAGGGCGGCAGTCTAAAGCAAAACGTCGAAGACGTAACAACATAACATAACATAACTTAACATAAGAACAATAATAAACACATTACATAAACAAAATTAACAAACAAAGATAACCTTTTGTATTTGATGTTAATATTCGACGCGCCCGCATACTTTCTCTTCTCGTTCGCGAAAGCACGGGGAGTGTGCGTATAACAAAATTGGTGGCAGCGGTGGAATCCCATTAAAAGGGCCCGACTACCATGAAACGACGATATCTACGAGCGTTATACCGATGTCGACGTCGTGGAGAGAATTAAGCCCGGTATGCTCCGGTGGGAAGGACATCTAGTTAGCATTAGCAAAGAGGATACTGCTCGGAAAGTTGCATGCAAAGTATTTTACTCCCTTAGATTTGGTTTCTGCCGTTTCACTTCTATAACGTGTACTTCACTTTTTCATGATTGTTTGTTTAATATATTAAAATATATTTCGTTTAAGTTTTCTAAAACCTACCCGAATGCGTGAGTGATAAAAACTCAAATTAGTTATATTATGTAAACATTGTTCAAAATTAAATATTTGCTTACAACTACAAATATATAAATGTACACCATATTTTACGTTGTTTCAGAGGATTAGACGTTGTGGCAGTTTTTAAATACCTTGGACTTGCATCAACAGCTATTTCAAGTAAAATAGCAACTGAAACCAGTACATTCTTGGTTGCATATGCAATACACAAAGTTTTTGCACCAGTAAGGATGAGTATTACGTTAGCAGCGACACCTCTCATAGTTCGATACTTAAGAAGCAAGGGATTTTTTTAAATTAAGCTTGGGATTTATGTATGGCGTGTTTTTTTAGTCTGAAAAATATACTTTTAATGAGAATTATTGAGTGTAGATGGGGCCGTGTATTGTAATCTTGAATCGCCTTGAACCTGTAATATCATCGTTACTCACAACACAAGTCTCGACACCCACAAGTGTTGATATTTGTTTTATTGAAACAACAAATCATAATAAATGTCTGTTCGCTTGTTCTCATTGTATGTGCAGTGACAAAATTGAATCGGTTGTTAAAATTATTTGCTGATAACTATGTTTTGCGCAATATTTTTGAGTCCTTTAGACCTTAGAAAAAATTCTTTAGCTTTAATGAATCCAGTCTTTGTGCGTTGTCTCTAAATACAAGGCGTTACAAAACCTTTTGTTATTACAAAAAGTACTTTATTTGTTTGTTTTAAATTTCAATTAAAGATATAACTGCCAATTAAAAAATCTTAACAAAAGTCTCTACGAGATGTAGTAAGTAGATTGGCAAGAGGTCCATCCCCGTCTAAACTCAAACATTTTCATTAGAAGTAATTTTCATCTATTTTCAGTTTTTTTCATATACTCGCCCAATATAAACTTGCGAATAGCACGAAAACAAATCAAATATATTATAATAAACGTAAATAAAATACTATGTATTCTTAAAAAAAATTAAATCAGTGTTTTTTCTTAACTAAAGCTAATGAAAAGATAAATAAATTTTAGACTTCGATTTTAAAGGATTTCTAAAGAAGTGGTAAAAATGGCTGATGTACATTCATGGACCTCATTATCTACTGGTTAATATAGGAATCATGTGCCAGAAGATCAATTGTCCAAGTCCATCAACAATAAGCATAAAGAAAGTAAGTATCATAAAATAGTTGGGGGGATGACTAACGTCATCAGTTCAGACGGGAGTACACCAACATTTCAAACATAGCCGATAACGACCTATTGCATTAGTGAATTCGATGCACATAAACATATACTACAGCAAGTAAGATGGGCAGCAGAACTTTATTAAAGCAGCGTATTTTTTTAGATAACCTTAGTCCAAGTGACTGGCACTGCGACCTATAAGATCTATTGTATCAATAGGGCATTAATTGTCTAACAGACATACAACTTTCCTTATGAAATACAGAATGTCCTTAGTAGCAGAGTTTTTCAACTCCACTGCCGTGCATATTTCCTTATTGAATCTGCGTCTCCTTAACCAAATAAGTGCTGGGCATTCACAGAGAATGTGTTCGGATGACTCCTCATCCTCCTCTCTGAGCCCACACCAATTTTGTTAAGATGATACCTTAAACCTCAATGGCCAGTTAGAAAACTCACTAGCTTCCTAATGCGGCCTTTATCTAAATACAGGATTTCTTTATGAGAAGTGTCAGAACAGTTGTTTGGATTGCCTCAGCCCCTGGGTATTTTCCCATTGAGCCAGGCGAAGTTTGTCTTCCCAACAGTTAATCAGTTTTGTGGCGGCACTCCAGTTGACGCCACAAAAGGGTTCAGGTACTATGAACGCAGATTCCGAACCAGCCCTAGCCAGTTCATCTGCAATTTCGGTGCTTGCAATTCCTCGAAGACCAACCGAGCTTAACCCTGTTGTGTCTGCCCAGAGATTGCAGTGCATCGTAGCAGCTTTTAACTGTTAACGATTCCATTAAATTGGACGACAGAGCTTTGAGTGCTGCCTGACTATCTGAATAGATGTATTTTTTTGCGCCCTTAACGCCTTTACTAACGTTTATCCTAGCGCAGATCTGTATGGCATGGAGTACAGCCTGGAAGACCGTAGGACTTACGCTCTTTGGTATCGAGACCTTTTTATTGGGTCCGAAGACGCCAGCACCAACTCCAGATTCCATCTTCGATCCATCAGTGAACCATACCAGACCACTAGCATCTAGTGCCGGAACACCATTAGACCAGCTTGCACGGTCTAAAATGTCTACCTCAAATAACCTGCCGAAACAGTGCTCCCTGACCATAACGTCGGGTATTGTGCAGAACATGTCTCTTTCGGGAATTGAGTTGAGAATTTTCAAGTGTTCCACATGGTCACCTGGTTTATACTTATATTCTAGTTGCAGCTTTATAGCGCATCAAGCGGCCGTCTTCCTAATGAAGATTTGCAGGGGCGAAAGCCCTACGATAGCTTCTAATGCTGTCGTAGGGCAGGTACGCATGGCACCTGTAATACCGAGACAGGCGATTCTTTGAAGCTTCTGAAGCTCGTTTGCCGTTGTCTGTTCAAGCACCTTGGGCCACCAAACTATGGCCGCTTACGTGATAATGGGTCTCACCATCATTGTATACATCCAGTGTATCATCTTAGGATTGAGAACCCAAGTTCTGCCGTAAATTCTTCTGCAGGCCCATATGGCCCTTGTATCGCGTTTTGTAGCTGACTTGATATGCGAATTCCAGTTAAGTCTTTTATCAAGGTGACACCGAGATATTTGACCTCACTGGAGTACATTAAAGTGGTGCCTTTAATGGTGATTGGTCCTAAATCAACCAATCTTATTTTTGTGAAAGGCACTAGAACCGTTTTGCAAGGATTGACGGATAGTCCTTCCCTGCTGCACCAATCTAAAACTTGTAGTAGAGCACATTGCATGACATCAGAAATCTTCGTGCAGTGTTTACCCCTAATTAGAATCGCCAAGTCATCAGCATAGCCAATGGCGATGTTGCCTGATCTGTGTAGATCAACTAGAAGATTGTTTATGACTAGTGACCACAGAAGGGGAGAAAGGACTCTTCCTTGGGGACAACTCTTAACTGCGGTCCCAGGCCCTAACACTCCTCCTGAGTAAGAAGTAATATCTATACTCTCGAATATAGCCCTAATCCACTGATTGGTCGAGTCCTCGATACCCTTGCTAAAAATCGCTCTCTCTATTGAGTCGTAGCCAGTGTTATCGAAGACGCCTTCAATGTCAAGAAATGTACACAAAGCTACCTCCTTGGACCGAAACGTACCTTCTATCTTTTTAACAAGATAGTGGAGTGCACCTTCTGTGCTTTTGCCTTTTCTGTATGCAACCTGACTTGAGTGCAGAGGAGCAGACACCTCTAGCCGGCCTCAATGTCAGACGAAAAACGGGAGCAGCAATTGGACTTAGCAGCGCGCTATATCCAAGAATCAGAAGCTCTGCACCACATAGAAGTTCCTCTGGAGCAACAGAAAGTGGGACCAAAGCCCTTTCAATAGAAGAGTACCGGCAGCGACAAAAACCAAGACGAACAGCAGTCGACGCTACAACAATACCAACCAGAAGTAGACGAGGAGGGGATCGTATAAAAGAAAAACTACAACTAATAGAACAAAAAAAATTGGCGAACATCCCGAACCAGCCAAAGAAGTCCAGGGAGGAGTTCCTGCGCCAACTGAACTGAAGCAACAGAACGAAAAGAAGAAGCGAAGAAATTTGGAGGTTCCATAATCTTTTCAACGCCGTAATTGAGAATAGCAAATTACTAACAAATGGACACTGACGAATTTATTATAGAAGACGTGATTAGGCAGTATAAAACGAGGCTAATATCGGGTGTTTCAACAGGTGCGCTTCAACTTTTCTCCGATAAGGACGGCGAACGACATGTGAACAGCGATTGCAAATCGTGCAAATTTTTTATCAAAATAATCGTTCTGTTGCCGCTACTTTAAAAAATCATTTGCCGAAAAATCATCTTCAGCGATGAGGCTCACTTTTGGCTAGAAGGATTTGTCAACAAGCAAAATATGCGTTACTGGGCAGAAAGCAACCCACACGTGATTCATGAGGCACCGTTGCATCCCGAAAAAGTCACTGTTTGGTGCGGATTACATTTTTTCATCGACGATAACGATCGCCACGTTACTGTTAATGGAAATCGGTACCGCGATATGATAAACGATTTTTTTTGGCCGTAATTGAATGGAATGGACTTGGACGACATGTGGTTTCAGCAGGTCGGGGCCACATGCCACACAGCACACGATACAATCGCGTTATTGAAGACTAAGTTCGATGAGCGTGTTATTTCGCGAAATGGGCCCGTCCAGTGGCCGCCGCGCTCGTGTGATTTGACACCTCTAGATCATTTTCTTTGGGGTTATGTGAAGTCATTGGTCTATGCCAATAAGCCGGCGACGTTGCAAGAGCTCAGAGCCAATATTGAACGTGAAATTGCTGGAATTTCGGCCGATTTATGCGAAAGAATGGTCGAAAATTTTCATTAGAAGTAATTTTCATCTATTTTCAGTTTTTTTCATATACTCGCCCAATATAAACTTGCGAATAGCACGAAAACAAATCAAATATATTATAATAAACGTAAATAAAATACTATGTATTCTTAAAAAAAATTAAATCAGTGTTTTTTCTTAACTAAAGCTAATGAAAAGATAAATAAATTTTAGACTTCGATTTTAAAGGATTTCTAAAGAAGTGGTAAAAATGGCTGATGTACATTCATGGACCTCATTATCTACTGGTTAATATAGGAATCATGTGCCAGAAGATCAATTGTCCAAGTCCATCAACAATAAGCATAAAGAAAGTAAGTATCATAAAATAGTTGGGGGGATGACTAACGTCATCAGTTCAGACGGGAGTACACCAACATTTCAAACATAGCCGATAACGACCTATTGCATTAGTGAATTCGATGCACATAAACATATACTACAGCAAGTAAGATGGGCAGCAGAACTTTATTAAAGCAGCGTATTTTTTTAGATAACCTTAGTCCAAGTGACTGGCACTGCGACCTATAAGATCTATTGTATCAATAGGGCATTAATTGTCTAACAGACATACAACTTTCCTTATGAAATACAGAATGTCCTTAGTAGCAGAGTTTTTCAACTCCACTGCCGTGCATATTTCCTTATTGAATCTGCGTCTCCTTAACCAAATAAGTGCTGGGCATTCACAGAGAATGTGTTCGGATGACTCCTCATCCTCCTCTCTGAGCCCACACCAATTTTGTTAAGATGATACCTTAAACCTCAATGGCCAGTTAGAAAACTCACTAGCTTCCTAATGCGGCCTTTATCTAAATACAGGATTTCTTTATGAGAAGTGTCAGAACAGTTGTTTGGATTGCCTCAGCCCCTGGGTATTTTCCCATTGAGCCAGGCGAAGTTTGTCTTCCCAACAGTTAATCAGTTTTGTGGCGGCACTCCAGTTGACGCCACAAAAGGGTTCAGGTACTATGAACGCAGATTCCGAACCAGCCCTAGCCAGTTCATCTGCAATTTCGGTGCTTGCAATTCCTCGAAGACCAACCGAGCTTAACCCTGTTGTGTCTGCCCAGAGATTGCAGTGCATCGTAGCAGCTTTTAACTGTTAACGATTCCATTAAATTGGACGACAGAGCTTTGAGTGCTGCCTGACTATCTGAATAGATGTATTTTTTTGCGCCCTTAACGCCTTTACTAACGTTTATCCTAGCGCAGATCTGTATGGCATGGAGTACAGCCTGGAAGACCGTAGGACTTACGCTCTTTGGTATCGAGACCTTTTTATTGGGTCCGAAGACGCCAGCACCAACTCCAGATTCCATCTTCGATCCATCAGTGAACCATACCAGACCACTAGCATCTAGTGCCGGAACACCATTAGACCAGCTTGCACGGTCTAAAATGTCTACCTCAAATAACCTGCCGAAACAGTGCTCCCTGACCATAACGTCGGGTATTGTGCAGAACATGTCTCTTTCGGGAATTGAATTGAGAATTTTCAAGTGTTCCACATGGTCACCTGGTTTATACTTATATTCTAGTTGCAGCTTTATAGCGCATCAAGCGGCCGTCTTCCTAATGAAGATTTGCAGGGGTGAAAGCCCTACGATAGCTTCTAATGCTGTCGTAGGGCAGGTACGCATGGCACCTGTAATACCGAGACAGGCGATTCTTTGAAGCTTCTGAAGCTCGTTTGCCGTTGTCTGTTCAAGCACCTTGGGCCACCAAACTATGGCCGCTTACGTGATAATGGGCCTCACCATCATTGTATACATCCAGTGTATCATCTTAGGATTGAGACCCCAAGTTCTGCCGTAAATTCTTCTGCAGGCCCATATGGCCCTTGTATCGCGTTTTGTAGCTGACTTGATATGCGAATTCCAGTTAAGTCTTTTATCAAGGTGACACCGAGATATTTGACATCACTGGAGTACATTAAAGTGGTGCCTTTAATGGTGATTGGTCCTAAATCAACCAATCTTATTTTTGTGAAAGGCACTAGAACCGTTTTGCAAGGATTGACGGATAGTCCTTCCCTGCTGCACCAATCTAAAACTTGTAGTAGAGCACATTGCATGACATCAGAAATCTTCGTGCAGTGTTTACCCCTAATTAGAATCGCCAAGTCATCAGCATAGCCAATGGCGATGTTGCCTGATCTGTGTAGATCAACTAGAAGATTGTTTATGACTAGTGACCACAGAAGGGGAGAAAGGACTCTTCCTTGGGGACAACTCTTAACTGCGGTCCCAGGCCCTAACACTCCTCCTGAGTAAGAAGTAATATCTATACTCTCGAATATAGCCCTAATCCACTGATTGGTCGAGTCCTCGATACCCTTGCTAAAAATCGCTCTCTCTATTGAGTCGTAGCCAGTGTTATCGAAGACGCCTTCAATGTCAAGAAATGTACACAAAGCTACCTCCTTGGACCGAAACGTACCTTCTATCTTTTTAACAAGATAGTGGAGTGCACCTTCTGTGCTTTTGCCTTTTCTGTATGCAACCTGACTTGAGTGCAGAGGAGCAGACACCTCTAGCCGGCCTCAATGTCAGACGAAAAACGGGAGCAGCAATTGGACTTAGCAGCGCGCTATATCCAAGAATCAGAAGCTCTGCACCACATAGAAGTTCCTCTGGAGCAACAGAAAGTGGGACCAAAGCCCTTTCAATAGAAGAGTACCGGCAGCGACAAAAACCAAGACGAACAGCAGTCGACGCTACAACAATACCAACCAGAAGTAGACGAGGAGGGGATCGTATAAAAGAAAAACTACAACTAATAGAACAAAAAAAATTGGCGAACATCCCGAACCAGCCAAAGAAGTCCAGGGAGGAGTTCCTGCGCCAACTGAACTGAAGCAACAGAACGAAAAGAAGAAGCGAAGAAATTTGGAGGTTCCATAATCTTTTCAACGCCGTAATTGAGAATAGCAAATTACTAACAAATGGACACTGACGAATTTATTATAGAAGACGTGATTAGGCAGTATAAAACGAGGCTAATATCGGGTGTTTCAACAGGTGCGCTTCAACTTTTCTCCGATAAGGACGGCGAACGACATGTGAACAGCGATTGCAAATCGTGCAAATTTTTTATCAAAATAATCGTTCTGTTGCCGCTACTTTAAAAAATCATTTGCCGAAAAATCATCTTCAGCGATGAGGCTCACTTTTGGCTAGAAGGATTTGTCAACAAGCAAAATATGCGTTACTGGGCAGAAAGCAACCCACACGTGATTCATGAGGCACCGTTGCATCCCGAAAAAGTCACTGTTTGGTGCGGATTACATTTTTTCATCGACGATAACGATCGCCACGTTACTGTTAATGGAAATCGGTACCGCGATATGATAAACGATTTTTTTTGGCCGTAATTGAATGGAATGGACTTGGACGACATGTGGTTTCAGCAGGTCGGGGCCACATGCCACACAGCACACGATACAATCGCGTTATTGAAGACTAAGTTCGATGAGCGTGTTATTTCGCGAAATGGGCCCGTCCAGTGGCCGCCGCGCTCGTGTGATTTGACACCTCTAGATCATTTTCTTTGGGGTTATGTGAAGTCATTGGTCTATGCCAATAAGCCGGCGACGTTGCAAGAGCTCAGAGCCAATATTGAACGTGAAATTGCTGGAATTTCGGCCGATTTATGCGAAAGAATGGTCGAAAATTGGGTTCAAAGATTGGACTTCGTAAAACGTGCACGCGGTGGTCATGCAAAAGAAATCGAGTTTCATACTTAAATGTATCATATCTATATGTTCAAATTCGTTAATAAAAAAAAAGTTAGTTCAAAAGTCGAACAGTTTGTGTTTTATTCAAAAAAAAAGTTGAAGTGCTCTTATTGAAAAACCCTGTATATGCCGAAGTAGACCGGTTCCCACATATGGTTGAACTATACGAACTCATCGACAATTGGAAGATGGACAATGACGATTAATAATAAACTAATTTTTAATTTTTTAGTAAAATAAATAAAAATTGTTCTCTCTGTTTCTCTAATATAAAATTTTATTTTTTTTTTTAAATTAAATTTTTTTGCTAAAATGGGAAAACCACAATCAAAGGTTGAAGAGGTCATTGTAAATAACAATGGACCTAAACTAATAAAAACTACGAAACAACTAACTATGGAAAAGACATAGTCACAATTATATTAGTACTAATAATAATTCTAGGTTTTAATTATATCCGTAGAACACTTAGCAGGAATGTAAACAACGTCATAAAAACATAGATTAAACAGATCGTAATAGGATCGGTATAATAAGTAATTAAATTTAATAACGCAATCAAGATTTTATTTTCTCTCTCTTATGGATGAGCTCGGTTCTTTTATAGAATATCTTTACAACATCGTGAAAATTCTAAGAAAGGATGGACCAAATAGGAAAAGATCTAGGAAATCAGGGAAAGAAAGACTATAGCAAAACGTCTAGAAGGAACCATACCTGAAAAAAAAGAACTTCAAACCCTATATGAAAAATTACACATATATAAGATAGAAGCAATACACAGAATCCTAACTTACGTGTGAAGAGGAAGGCATATGACTGGAGAACATTAGAGACTTTCTAAACAGTATAGAGTTCTATTATGACACACTTTCCCCAACCGCAAAACAAACGTTAATAAAATTCCTTATAAAAGGGCAGGGCACTCACCGAGTTGGGAAGTCAAAAACCAGACTCGACTGCAGAATGTAAAGGAATGTCGCAGGTCGAAACAAGCCAACGCTATTGGTTGATCGATCCACCCATAATGTTATAAAAGACCACTACTACGATTACTAAGGGCGGCAGTCTAAAGTAAAACGTCGAAGACGTAACAACATAACATAACATAACTTAACATAAGAACAATAATAAACACATTACATAAACAAAATTAACAAACAAAGATAACCTTTTGTATTTGATGTTAATATTCGACGCGCCCGCATACTTTCTCTTCTCGTTCGCGAAAGCACGGGGAGTGTGCGTATAACAAAATTGGTGGCAGCGGTGGAATCCCATTAAAAGGGCCCGACTACCATGAAACGACGATATCTACGAGCGTTATACCGATGTCGACGTCGTGGAGAGAATTAAGCCCGGTATGCTCCGGTGGGAAGGACATCTAGTTAGCATGAGCAAAGAGGATACTGCTCGGAAAGTTGCATGCAAAGTATTTTACTCCCTTAGATTTGGTTTCTGCCGTTTCACTTCTATAACGTGTACTTCACTTTTTCATGATTGTTTGTTTAATATATTAAAATATATTTCGTTTAAGTTTTCTAAAACCTACCCGAATGCGTGAGTGATAAAAACTCAAATTAGTTATATTATGTAAACATTGTTCAAAATTAAATATTTGCTTACAACTACAAATATATAAATGTACACCATATTTTACGTTGTTTCAGAGGATTAGACGTTGTGGCAGTTTTTAAATACCTTGGACTTGCATCAACAGCTATTTCAAGTAAAATAGCAACTGAAACCAGTACATTCTTGGTTGCATATGCAATACACAAAGTTTTTGCATCAGTAAGGATGAGTATTACGTTAGCAGCGACACCTCTCATAGTTCGATACTTAAGAAGCAAGGGATTTTTTTAAATTAAGCTTGGGATTTATGTATGGCGTGTTTTTTTAGTCTGAAAAATATACTTTTAATGAGAATTATTGAGTGTAGATGGGGCCGTGTATTGTAATCTTGAATCGCCTTTAACCTGTAATATCATCGTTACTCACAACACAAGTCTCGACACCCACAAGTGTTGATATTTGTTTTATTGAAACAACAAATCATAATAAATGTCTGTTCGCTTGTTCTCATTGTATGTGCAGTGACAAAATTGAATCGGTTGTTAAAATTATTTGCTGATAACTATGTTTTGCGCAATATTTTTGAGTCCTTTAGACCTTAGAAAAAATTCTTTAGCTTTAATGAATCCAGTCTTTGTGCGTTGTCTCTTAATACAAGGCGTTACAAAACCTTTTGTGATTACAAAAAGTACTTTATTTGTTTGTTTTAAATTTCAATTAAAGATATAGCTGCCAATTAAAAAATCTTAACAAAAGTCTCTATGAGATGTAGTAAGTAGATTGGCAAGAGGTCCATCCCCGTCTAAACTCAAACATTTTCATTAGAAGTAATTTTCATCTATTTTCAGTTTTTTTCATATACTCGCCCAATATAAACTTGCGAATAGCACGAAAACAAATCAAATATATTATAATAAACGTAAATAAAATACCATGTATTCTTAAAAAAAATTTAATCAGTGTTTTTTCTTAACTAAAGCTAATGAAAAGATAAATAAATTTTAGACTTCGATTTTAAAGGATTTCTAAAGAAGTGGTAAAAATGGCTGATGTACATTCATGGACCTCATTATCTACTGGTTAATATAGGAATCATGTGCCAGAAGATCAATTGTCCAAGTCCATCAACAATAAGCATAAAGAAAGTAAGTATCATAAAATAGTTGGGGGGATGACTAACGTCATCAGTTCAGACGGGAGTACACCAACATTTCAAACATAGCCGATAACGACCTATTGCATTAGTGAATTCGATGCACATAAACATATACTACAGCAAGTAAGATAGCCAGTAGAACTTTATTAAAGCAGCGTATTTTTTTTTTAGATAACCTTAGTCCAAGTGACTGGCACTGCGACCTATAAGATCTATTGTATCAATAGGGCATTAATTGTCTAACAGACATACAACTTTCCTTATGAAATACAGAATGTCCTTAGTAGCAGAGTTTTTCAACTCCACTGCCGTGCATATTTCCTTATTGAATCTGCGTCTCCTTAACCAAATAAGTGCTGGGCATTCACAGAGAATGTGTTCGGATGACTCCTCATCCTCCTCTCTGAGCCCACACCAATTTTGTTAAGATGATACCTTAAACCTCAATGGCCAGTTAGAAAACTCACTAGCTTCCTAATGCGGCCTTTATCTAAATACAGGATTTCTTTATGAGAAGTGTCAGAACAGTTGTTTGGATTGCCTCAGCCCCTGGGTATTTTCCCATTGAGCCAGGCGAAGTTTGTCTTCCCAACAGTTAATCAGTTTTGTGGCGGCACTCCAGTTGACGCCACAAAAGGGTTCAGGTACTATGAACGCAGATTCCGAACCAGCCCTAGCCAGTTCATCTGCAATTTCGGTGCTTGCAATTCCTCGAAGACCAACCGAGCTTAACCCTGTTGTGTCTGCCCAGAGATTGCAGTGCATCGTAGCAGCTTTTAACTGTTAACGATTCCATTAAATTGGACGACAGAGCTTTGAGTGCTGCCTGACTATCTGAATAGATGTATTTTTTTGCGCCCTTAACGCCTTTACTAACGTTTATCCTAGCGCAGATCTGTATGGCATGGAGTACAGCCTGGAAGACCGTAGGACTTACGCTCTTTGGTATCGAGACCTTTTTATTGGGTCCGAAGACGCCAGCACCAACTCCAGATTCCATCTTCGATCCATCAGTGAACCATACCAGACCACTAGCATCTAGTGCCGGAACACCATTAGACCAGCTTGCACGGTCTAAAATGTCTACCTCAAATAACCTGCCGAAACAGTGCTCCCTGACCATAACGTCGGGTATTGTGCAGAACATGTCTCTTTCGGGAATTGAATTGAGAATTTTCAAGTGTTCCACATGGTCACCTGGTTTATACTTATATTCTAGTTGCAGCTTTATAGCGCATCAAGCGGCCGTCTTCCTAATGAAGATTTGCAGGGGTGAAAGCCCTACGATAGCTTCTAATGCTGTCGTAGGGCAGGTACGCATGGCACCTGTAATACCGAGACAGGCGATTCTTTGAAGCTTCTGAAGCTCGTTTGCCGTTGTCTGTTCAAGCACCTTGGGCCACCAAACTATGGCCGCTTACGTGATAATGGGCCTCACCATCATTGTATACATCCAGTGTATCATCTTAGGATTGAGACCCCAAGTTCTGCCGTAAATTCTTCTGCAGGCCCATATGGCCCTTGTATCGCGTTTTGTAGCTGACTTGATATGCGAATTCCAGTTAAGTCTTTTATCAAGGTGACACCGAGATATTTGACATCACTGGAGTACATTAAAGTGGTGCCTTTAATGGTGATTGGTCCTAAATCAACCAATCTTATTTTTGTGAAAGGCACTAGAACCGTTTTGCAAGGATTGACGGATAGTCCTTCCCTGCTGCACCAATCTAAAACTTGTAGTAGAGCACATTGCATGACATCAGAAATCTTCGTGCAGTGTTTACCCCTAATTAGAATCGCCAAGTCATCAGCATAGCCAATGGCGATGTTGCCTGATCTGTGTAGATCAACTAGAAGATTGTTTATGACTAGTGACCACAGAAGGGGAGAAAGGACTCTTCCTTGGGGACAACTCTTAACTGCGGTCCCAGGCCCTAACACTCCTCCTGAGTAAGAAGTAATATCTATACTCTCGAATATAGCCCTAATCCACTGATTGGTCGAGTCCTCGATACCCTTGCTAAAAATTGCTCTCTCTATTGAGTCGTAGCCAGTGTTATCGAAGACGCCTTCAATGTCAAGGAATGTACACAAAGCTACCTCCTTGGACCGAAACGTACCTTCTATCTTTTTAACAAGATAGTGGAGTGCACCTTCTGTGCTTTTGCCTTTTCTGTATGCAACCTGACTTGAGTGCAGAGGAGCAGACACCTCTAGCCGGCCTCAATGTCAGACGAAAAACGGGAGCAGCAATTGGACTTAGCAGCGCGCTATATCCAAGAATCAGAAGCTCTGCACCACATAGAAGTTCCTCTGGAGCAACAGAAAGTGGGACCAAAGCCCTTTCAATAGAAGAGTACCGGCAGCGACAAAAACCAAGACGAACAGCAGTCGACGCTACAACAATACCAACCAGAAGTAGACGAGGAGGGGATCGTATAAAAGAAAAACTACAACTAATAGAACAAAAAAAATTGGCGAACATCCCGAACCAGCCAAAGAAGTCCAGGGAGGAGTTCCTGCGCCAACTGAAGGTTATAAAAAAAACCGTCCGTTCCAAAAAGAACGAAAAGAAGAAGCGAAGAAATTTGGAGGTTCCATAATCTTTTCAACGCCGTAATTGAGAATAGCAAATTACTAACAAATGGACAACGACAATGACAGCGATAGGGACACTGACGAATTTATTATAGAAGACGTGATTAGGCAGTATAAAACGAGGCTAATATCGGGTGTTTCAACAGGTGCGCTTCAACTTTTCTCCGATAAGGACGGCGAACGACATGTGAACAGCGATTGCAAATCGTGCAAATTTTTTATCAAAATAATCGTTCTGTTGCCGCTACTTTAAAAAATCATTTGCCGAAAAATCATCTTCAGCGATGAGGCTCACTTTTGGCTAGAAGGATTTGTCAACAAGCAAAATATGCGTTACTGGGCAGAAAGCAACCCACACGTGATTCATGAGGCACCGTTGCATCCCGAAAAAGTCACTGTTTGGTGCGGATTACATGCCGGCGGCGTCATTGGGCCATATTTTTTCATCGACGATAACGATCGCCATGTTACTGTTAATGGAAATCGGTACCGCGATATGATAAACGATTTTTTTGGCCGTAATTGAATGGAATGGACTTGGACGACATGTGGTTTCAGCAGGACGGGGCCACATGCCACACAGCACACGATACAATCGCGTTATTGAAGACTAAGTTCGATGAGCGTGTTATTTCGCGAAATGGGCCCGTCCAGTGGCCGCCGCGCTCGTGTGATTTGACACCTCTAGATTATTTTCTTTGGGGTTATGTGAAGTCATTGGTCTATGCCAATAAGCCGGCGACGTTGCAAGAGCTCAGAGCCAATATTGAACGTGAAATTGCTGGAATTTCGGCCGATTTATGCGAAAGAGTGGTCGAAAATTGGGTTCAAAGATTGGACTTCGTAAAACGTGCACGCGGTGGTCATGCAAAAGAAATCGAGTTTCATACTTAAATGTATCATATGTATATGTTCAAATTCGTTAATAAAAAAAAAGTTAGTTCAAAAGTCGAACAGTTTGTGTTTTATTCAAAAAAAAAGTTGAAGTGCTCTTATTGAAAAACCCTGTATATGCCGAAGTAGACCGGTTCCCACATATGGTTGAACTATACGAACTCATCGACAATTGGAAGATGGACAATGACGATTAATAATAAACTAATTTTTAATTTTTTAGTAAAATAAATAAAAATTGTTCTCTCTGTTTCTCTAATATAAAATTTTATTTTTTTTTTAAATTAAAATTTTTTGCTAAAATGGGAAAACCACAATCAAAGGTTGAAGAGGTCATTGTAAATAACAATGGACCTAAACTAATAAAAACTACGAAACAACTAACTATGGAAAAGACATAGTCACAATTATATTAGTACTAATAATAATTCTAGGTTTTAATTATATCCGTAGAATACTTAGCAGGAATGTAAACAACGTCATAAAAACATAGATTAAACAGATCGTAATAGGATCGGTATAATAAGTAATTAAATTTAATAACGCAATCAAGATTTTTTTTTCTCTCTCTTATGGATGAGCTCGGTTCTTTTATAGAATATCTTTACAACATCGTGAAAATTCTAAGAAAGGATGGACCAAATAGGAAAAGATCTAGGAAATCAGGGAAAGAAAGACTATAGCAAAACGTCTAGAAGGAACCATACCTGAAAAAAAAGAACTTCAAACCCTATATGAAAAATTACACATATATAAGATAGAAGCAATACACAGAATCCTAACTTACGTGTGAAGAGGAAGGCATATGACTGGAGAACATTAGAGACTTTCTAACTTTCGCAAAACAAACGTTAATAAAATTCCTTATAAAAGGGCAGGGCACTCACCGAGTTGGGAAGTCAAAAACCAGACTCGACTGCAGAATGTAAAGGAATGTCGCAGGTCGAAACAAGCCAACGCTATTGGTTGATCGATCCACCCATAATGTTATAAAAGACCACTACTACGATTACTAAGGGCGGCAGTCTAAAGTAAAACGTCGAAGACGTAACAACATAACATAACATAACTTAACATAAGAACAATAATAAACACATTACATAAACAAAATTAACAAACAAAGATAACCTTTTGTATTTGATGTTAATATTCGACGCGCCCGCATACTTTCTCTTCTCGTTCGCGAAAGCACGGGGAGTGTGCGTATAACAAAATTGGTGGCAGCGGAAGTTTTTATCACTCACGCATTCGGGTAGGTTTTAGAAAACTTAAACGAAATATATTTTAATATATTAAACAAACAATCATGAAAAAGTGAAGTACACGTTATAGAAGTGAAACGGCAGAAACCAAATCTAAGGGAGTAAAATACTTTGCATGCAACTTTCCGAGCAGTATCCTCTTTGCTCATGCTAACTAGATGTCCTTCCCACCGGAGCATACCGGGCTTAATTCTCTCCACGACGTCGACATCGGTATAACGCTCGTAGATATCGTCGTTTCATGGTAGTCGGGCCCGAATTCCATTAAAAGGGCCCGACTACCATGAAACGACGATATCTACGAGCGTTATACCGATGTCGACGTCGTGGAGAGAATTAAGCCCGGTATGCTCCGGTGGGAAGGACATCTAGTTAGCATGAGCAAAGAGGATACTGCTCGGAAAGTTGCATGCAAAGTATTTTACTCCCTTAGATTTGGTTTCTGCCGTTTCACTTCTATAACGTGTACTTCACTTTTTCATGATTGTTTGTTTAATATATTAAAATATATTTCGTTTAAGTTTTCTAAAACCTACCCGAATGCGTGAGTGATAAAAACTCAAATTAGTTATATTATGTAAACATTGTTCAAAATTAAATATTTGCTTACAACTACAAATATATAAATGTACACCATATTTTACGTTGTTTCAGAGGATTAGACGTTGTGGCAGTTTTTAAATACCTTGGACTTGCATCAACAGCTATTTCAAGTAAAATAGCAACTGAAACCAGTACATTCTTGGTTGCATATGCAATACACAAAGTTTTTGCACCAGTAAGGATGAGTATTACGTTAGCAGCGACACCTCCCATAGTTCGATACTTAAGAAGCAAGGGATTTTTTTAAATTAAGCTTGGGATTTATGTATGGCGTGTTTTTTTAGTCTGAAAAATATACTTTTAATGAGAATTATTGAGTGTAGATGGGGCCGTGTATTGTAATCTTGAATCGCCTTGAACCTGTAATATCATCGTTACTCACAACACAAGTCTCGACACCCACAAGTGTTGATATTTGTTTTATTGAAACAACAAATCATAATAAATGTCTGTTCGCTTAATCTCATTGTATGTGCAGTGACAAAATTGAATCGGTTGTTAAAATTATTTGCTGATAACTATGTTTTGCGCAATATTTTTGAGTCCTTTAGACCTTAGAAAAAATTCTTTAGCTTTAATGAATCCAGTCTTTGTGCGTTGTCTCTAAATACAAGGCGTTACAAAATCTTTTGTGATTACAAAAAGTACTTTATTTGTTTGTTTTAAATTTCAATTAAAGATATAGCTGCCAATTAAAAAATCTTAACAAAAGTCTCTATGAGATGTAGTAAGTAGATTGGCAAGAGGTCCATCCCCGTCTAAACTCAAACATTTTCATTAGAAGTAATTTTCATCTATTTTCAGTTTTTTTCATATACTCGCCCAATATAAACTTGCGAATAGCACGAAAACAAATCAAATATATTATAATAAACGTAAATAAAATACCATGTATTCTTAAAAAAAATTTAATCAGTGTTTTTTCTTAACTAAAGCTAATGAAAAGATAAATAAATTTTAGACTTCGATTTTAAAGGATTTCTAAAGAAGTGGTAAAAATGGCTGATGTACATTCATGGACCTCATTATCTACTGGTTAATATAGGAATCATGTGCCAGAAGATCAATTGTCCAAGTCCATCAACAATAAGCATAAAGAAAGTAAGTATCATAAAATAGTTGGGGGGATGACTAACGTCATCAGTTCAGACGGGAGTACACCAACATTTCAAACATAGCCGATAACGACCTATTGCATTAGTGAATTCGATGCACATAAACATATACTACAGCAAGTAAGATAGCCAGTAGAACTTTATTAAAGCAGCGTATTTTTTTTTTAGATAACCTTAGTCCAAGTGACTGGCACTGCGACCTATAAGATCTATTGTATCAATAGGGCATTAATTGTCTAACAGACATACAACTTTCCTAATGAAATACAGAAAGTCCTTAGTAGCAGAGTTTTTCAACTCCACTGCCGTGCATATTTCCTTATTGAATCTGCGTCTCCTTAACCAAATAAGTGCTGGGCATTCACAGAGAATGTGTTCGGATGACTCCTCATCCTCCTCTCTGAGCCCACACCAATTTTGTTAAGATGATACCTTAAACCTCAATGGCCAGTTAGAAAACTCACTAGCTTCCTAATGCGGCCTTTATCTAAATACAGGATTTCTTTATAAGAAGTGTCAGAACAGTTGTTTGGATTGCCTCAGCCCCTGGGTATTTTCCCATTGAGCCAGGCGAAGTTTGTCTTCCCAACAGTTAATCAGTTTTGTGGCGGCACTCCAGTTGACGCCACAAAAGGGTTCAGGTACTATGAACGCAGATTCCGAACCAGCCCTAGCCAGTTCATCTGCAATTTCGGTGCTTGCAATTCCTCGATGACCAACCGAGCCTAACCCTGTTGTGTCTGCCCAGAGATTGCAGTGCATCGTAGCAGCTTTTAACTGTTAACGATTCCATTAAATTGGACGACAGAGCTTTGAGTGCTGCCTGACTATCTGAATAGATGTATTTTTTTGCGCCCTTAACGCCTTTACTAACGTTTATCCTAGCGCAGATCTCTATGGCATGGAGTTCAGCCTGGAAGACCGTAGGACTTACTCTCTTTGGTATCGAGACCTTTTTATTGGGTCCGAAGACGCCAGCACCAACTCCAGATTCCATCTTCGATCCATCAGTGAACCATACCAGACCACTAGCATCTAGTGCCGGAACACCATTAGACCAGCTTGCACGGTCTAAAATGTCTACCTCAAATAACCTGCCGAAACAGTGCTCCCTGACCATAACGTCGGGTATTGTGCAGAACATGTCTCTTTCGGGAATTGAATTGAGAATTTTCAAGTGTTCCACATGGTCACCTGGTTTATACTTATATTCTAGTTGCAGCTTTATAGCGCATCAAGCGGCCGTCTTCCTAATGAAGATTTGCAGGGGCGAAAGCCCTACGATAGCTTCTAATGCTGTCGTAGGGCAGGTACGCATGGCACCTGTAATACCGAGACAGGCGATTCTTTTGAAGCTTCTGAAGCTCGTTTGCCGTTGTCTGTTCAAGCACCTTGGGCCACCAAACTATGGCCGCTTACGTGATAATGGGCCTCACCATCATTGTATACATCCAGTGTATCATCTTAGGATTGAGACCCCAAGTTCTGCCGTAAATTCTTCTGCAGGCCCATATGGCCCTTGTATCGCGTTTTGTAGCTGACTTGATATGCGAATTCCAGTTAAGTCTTTTATCAAGGTGACACCGAGATATTTGACCTCACTGGAGTACATTAAAGTGGTGCCTTTAATGGTGATTGGTCCTAAATCAACCAATCTTATTTTTGTGAAAGGCACTAGAACCGTTTTGCAAGGATTGACGGATAGTCCTTCCCTGCTGCACCAATCTAAAACTTGTAGTAGAGCACATTGCATGACATCAGAAATCTTCGTGCAGTGTTTACCCCTAATTAGAATCGCCAAGTCATCAGCATAGCCAATGGCGATGTTACCTGATCTGTGTAGATCAACTAGAAGATTGTTTATGACTAGTGACCACAGAAGGGGAGAAAGGACTCTTCCTTGGGGACAACTTTTAACTGCGGTCCCAGGCCCTAAAACTCCTCATGAGGAAGAAGTAATATCTATACTCTCGAATATAGCCCTAATCCACTGATTGGTCGAGTCCTCGATACCCTTGCTAAAAATTGCTCTCTCTATTGAGTCGTAGCCAGTGTTATCGAAGACGCCTTCAATGTCAAGGAATGTACACAAAGCTACCTCCTTGGACCGAAACGTACCTTCTATCTTTTTAACAAGATAGTGGAGTGCACCTTCTGTGCTTTTGCCTTTTCTGTATGCAACCTGACTTGAGTGCAGAGGAGCAGACACCTCTAGCCGGCCTCTGATATGAACATCAATAAGTCTCTCCATGATTTTGAGGACAAAAGATATTAGACTTATTTGTCAGTATGATTTAGGTAGCTCACTTGGCCTATTGGCAGGTTTGGGGATAAAAATCAAATTGACTTGTCTCCAGATAGTAGGGATGTATCCCCAATTGTAGCTTGCTCCAAATAATAAAATCAATCTTGGCAGGATTGCATCGATCGCCTTCTGTAGAAGAGCAGGAAAGATGCCACCAGGGGCTTTGAATGGTTTGAAGGAGCCTACTGCCCATCTAACCTTATCTGGGGTGATAGATAAACTATTAGTTCTACTAGCGATGCAAACCCTTCGGTCATGCATGTTCGAATTCGTGTGTGGTACACTGGTATACGAGTCGGGGAAATGAAACTGAAGAAGCGTTCTTAGTGTATCCTCACGGTTGAGACAAGCATATCTAATTTGGAGAGGACTCTTTCTCGATATAGATTTCAGTCCGTTGACTTAGGATCATATCTAGGAGAGGCATGTGCCAATGTGTTGATGGTCTGACGCATGCCAATTTTCAATAGAGTTAGAGATAAATGGACTTGCGAGTGTGAGATCTAATACCTCTTCGCGAATCGCATTTATGAAGGTTGGTTTAGAGCCCTTATTCAAAATATCTACATTATTACTAATAAGATAATCTAAAAGAAACTCACCCCTTCGATTGATGCCGCTACTGCCCCAGACTTCATGGTGTGCATTGGCATCACACCCTATTAGGTATTGGATGTTCCAATTTTTACAGTGCATAATGAGCTCTTGCACTACTGTTGGCGGAATGTTTTCTTCATCGCCGGGGAAGTATGCTGAGGTACATACCTCCACCAGTACGGCAACAAGGTCTCTTGTTATGAATTCTGGAATGGGAAGAAAGTTAATCTGATCAGGCAGGCCGCCCCACATTTCACGATCAACTTACCTGCCCCATCCTGTAGAACTTTCACCTGTCCGCTAATAGCCCAAGGCTCCTGAATGAGGCCGAGTGCTATGCTATCCTCAGGGAATCGTTTGCTAAGTGTAGCGGACGCCCCCTTAGCATGGTGCAGATTCACCTGTAACACCTTGATGGTGCTCATCCTTCCTCCTGTGGAGATTTGGCCTGCCGGTGTAGTCTTGCTTTCTTGGGGCCCTTACCCATGCGGCAGGCAGTCTGGCTCGGTTAACCCGCTGGTCTGACCCTACCCGACTTACTCTTATTATTAGGAGCAAGTGCAGCTCTTGCTTCCGGACCCGCTATGATCATCCTGCCCAGTAGAGCTGGTGACCGAAGAGGCTGCCTTCACAATCTGTACCGCGGGCGCTGGTTCGGAACCGCCCTGATTAGCATGCTCAGTAGCATTGCAGGGCGAGCTATCTATGTTTGAGGTACTGAACTCTTGTCGGTGCTCTTAAGGATCAGCTTCATCTGGCCAAAGCGATAGCCTATCACACCTTTGCAGGCGTTAAGCCTAGTCATGGAGGCGTCATCAACCGCCAGTATAAGGTGAAGGAGCGCACCTTCCTTCTTCCTCTGTACTACTTTCCATGATATGGCATGCATCTCTGCGTTTCGGGCATCGACGGTTGCCATAATCTTCTCTGAAGAGAGCTCAAGACTCTGTGGAAAGAACCCACGGACGATATATGTTTTCGGGAAAGATTCCTCTTCCACTAGCGTCACCTCCAGTCCACTCTTGGCTTTTATCTTCTCGAAGCTCGAGCGCATCCACCCAGCAGTAGCACTGTCCGAACAGAAGAATACCATCCATCCAGATTTTGGAAACGATCCGGTAAAACGCGGCCATACGCCCAGCATATCATCTCAATCGAGATGTCGATGAGAAGATGACAGGAGGAGCCATTTGCTCCTTTGTTAGCGGTTTTTTTAGACAGGTCGATGGGGACAACCCCCCAGCCTGACAGCACTGGCCACTTGACTAAAAGTGGGAAAGTCAGGTGAGCGACCTGCCTGGTCACCTCTCGTGAGATAACAAACTTAATCAGCAACCATCTCTGAGCCCACCGCCACTCTCTCACGAAGGTAGCAAGGCGGAGTTAAAGCAGTTTATTAATTTTATATTAAAATTTTTGCATTTCCCAATTTATACATAGTTTTTTTTTGTAATGCTAGGGGTGAGTCGTGCGTTTATGTGTTTTGTTTCTGTTCAAAATCGAATATTCGATAAATATTAAATTAAATTAAACTAATAATATAACTAACTAACAAAACTTAAGAAATCGATACCTATTTCGAAATACCTCATCGGAATACAATTATATAGGATTATTATACTCTTTATAAATTTTTGGCCGTCGATGCCGTATACCATACTTAAACTTCGTGTTTCCAAAATATCGGTTGTTGTAATTCCCAATTCGAATTCAAATAAAATACAGCTGTAATTAGTTTTGAGATTGTCAAATTGTTTAACATAAACGAGAAAAAAGTGTTACCCCTCTAATAAAAACTGCTCTAAAACTGCTACAAAACAGAGGATAGAAAAATATTTTAAATTGTTCATACAATATGAAAAAAATTAAATTCTCGGATAAAGATATATCTGTACTCTCGGATTTTATTTTTTCTATCCTCGTTCATACAATCGGTCCTAAAAAAAATTTTCTTGTTTTTTATTATTCAAAATGGCTGAATGGAAAACGAAAATTGAGAAATTAAACAACAGCAATTATAACCTCTAGCGGTTTAAGGTGGAATTGTTGTTAAAAAAGAACAATTTATGGAAAGCAATTTCAACAAAAAAAAACTGAAGCCAGTCGACGGAAATGCTGAAAATAAAAAGTTAATTGACGAATGGGATCGTTCAAACGAGGAAGCCTTTCCTATTATCGGTTTGCCAATAGAGGACGATTAAATAGTACACATTGAACAACAATGTCTATTTAATGCCTGAGAATTGTCCTACCTGAACATGATGATGTCGTAAAACATATTGGAAAAATTACAGAATTAATTACAAAGTTAAAGCACATCAGTAATGATGAGCTAAAAGAAGGATGGCAAGCTGAAATACTGCTGAGCAGTTTACTAAAGACGTACGACATATTAGTGACCGCGTTAGAAGCTCGAGATGAGGATGAACTTACTTTTGCTTTTGTACAACAAAAGGTGCATACATAGCTGGCATCGAATTTTCGGTCATCGTGACCCTGAAATAATTCGGATAATGGAATCAAAATTGTTGAATTTAATGTTAAAGAATTTGTAATACGTGTTGTCTCGGTAAATTAACACGTTCCCCATTTCCAAAACCAAGATAAAAACAAAGAAACCATTTGATTTAGTGCATACGGATGTGTGCGGACCAATGGAAACATTAACTTCTAGCGGAAAAAGGTTTATGCTTACATTTACAGATGATTTTTCACGTTTCACTTTTGGTAGATTGTTGACTAACAAGTCTGAAGTTTAAGATGAAGTTATGTATTTTGTGGAAATGGTAAAAAATTTCAATAAAAAGCCAAAAATTATACGATCCGCTCGTGGTGGCAAATATTCTAGTAAACGTTTGATTCAATATTTAAGATCCGAATGAATTCAAACACTAATGACAGCGGCTTATTCGTCCCAACAAAATCATATCGATGCTATGATCCGATCAATAGAAAAGTCGTAATCAGAATTGATGTGAAATTCATAATTCCCACCTCTCGCGGATGTTCCGAGAGTAATATCTTGTCACGGAAAGCTTCTCAATTCGCCGTAAGGATCCGGTAGGTCCCTTCCATTTGTGTCCAAAAATTAACATGCGCAGCACAAATGGTCGCGAGAAGTTAGGCCTTGGCCTGCAATGGTCTGTCGCGCCGAATATTATTAATAATTCGTATAAAAAGAAACACATGAAAATTCAATTTAGAAGGAGATAACGAATGATCCGCTTCAAACAATAAACTCAACTGAAAATTCCGATGATTTTTATCAAAAAGCATTTGCAGAATCAGAGGAAGAATCGAATATTTCACCAAGGAAATCTGAACGGTCGAAAATAGGTGCGGTTAATAACTTAAGTTAAGGTAATGAAACATGATGTTTTAGAGCCAAAGTGTTATCAGCAAGCAGTTACATACAAAGAGCGTGATAAATGAATTCTGGCCATTAAGGATGAAATAGAATCTTTGAAGAAAAATCATACATGGGATTTGACTAAGTTGCCAGAAAGCAGGAAAGCAGTTGGTTACAAGTGGGTGTATAAAATCAAACGAAATTCAAACGGAGAAACGCAATGTTTTAAAACGAGATTAGTAGCTCAAAGTTTCTCGCAAAAGTTTGGTAGAGATTACAAAGAAAATTTTGCATCCGTTGTACGGCAATCAACATTAAGAACATTATTAGCGGTTGCATCGAAAGAGCAAATGATCGTTACACAATTAGACGTAAAAACAGCATTCTTATATGGTAAAGGTCTAGCCCATAGAATCCGTTGCATCAGTAGCGTCGACGTATTCGATTACATTGCCGTATATAACGCAAAGAGGTGACCCAATGAATACGTTGTCGTCGTACAGGCAAACAAAAACAAATGCCAAAATAAACTTCAAGCTACCTCAACTGTCAAATCATTTGCCTGAGAGAAAAGTTGAAAGTTAGTCAACTTTTTGCGTCGCTTCCGTCACATGCTTTTCCTATAGGTCACTCCCCATAAGAATGCGTATGTTTCGTTGATCTGTCAGTTGCAACGGATTTTATGGGCTGGCCCCTGTAGTTTGAATGAAACGCTGTATATGAAACAACCAGCTGGTTTTGTCGAAGGTGATTTGAACGATGTTTGTTTGCTAAAAAAAGAGCATTTAGTGTAAAGCAAGCGGCCCGGGCTTGAAATGAGGCGATTCATAATGTTTTAATCAACGTTGGTTTTACTCAAAGTAAAGCAAATCAGTGTCTATACTCGAAAAATTTCAAAAGTCATTGGTGTTATGTGTTGATTTACGTCGATGAAATTATTTTGGCTTATAAATCCAAACATCAACTAAAGTTTACTGAAGCCACATTAAGTAAAAAATTCGAAATCGAAAATCTAGGACCAATTCAGCATTATCTAGGAATTGAAGTAACAAGAGCCGACGATGGAATTTTCGAATTATGTCAATCAAATTATATTATTTGCAGCATCAAATTCATCAAGTTTGTTAGTTAATAATAATGTGTTTCAACAGTTGATTGGGTGTTTACTTACATTTCAGTAAACACACGACCAGATATTACGGCCTCAATCAATATTTTATCAGAAAAAGTTTCAAATCCAAGACAACCCAGTTTAAAATTAGACCAGTCACGAACGGAGCGTCACGGATACCTGGCGCTCTTCTGACTAAGCTAGCCTTATCTGTATATGGCGGATCTCTGTGCAGATGGACCTCCTTTCTCCGCCACTCGTGGGAATCAAATCAAATGGCAGCAAATAATAAATATTTTGCTTTTGCTAGTTTTGAGAACATTAATCGACAATCTGAGATCGACATCCTTATTGGCTCAGATTTCTTCTTCGAAATAGTTCGTGACGGCACAAAACGTATTAATAACTCATGCTTTTTTTTTTTTTTTACAAAATACCGCATTTGGTTGGGTGATAGCAGGCAGAAACGGATAGTGGCAAAATGTCTCAAACGATTGTATAGCGTTACCCACAGCTATGCAGCTGGTCCAACTCGACGCGACGCTAAAAAGGTTTTGGGAATGGAATCGGTTGGGACCGATTAACCAATTTTATCACCAGAGGAATAATTATGTGAAGATCATTTCGTCTAACACACGACCAGAACTGAGAGTGGTTGTAATAAGATCGTACACATTCCAATACCGGTTCTTCTTTACCGGACGGTAGCACGGTACAATAGCTGGCTACCGGTAGTGCCCCTGTAACGGTAGATGGTGGTTTATCCACTGTCCACAAGCGCAGAGTAACTAATAAAGCTGAAAATAACTTTGATTCTGCTAGTTGTGAAAAAACTAGCACTTCTAATACTGATTCTTCTTCCATACTGGGCGGTAGCACGATGCAATCGCTGTCTCCCGTTAGTGCCCCTGCAACGGCGGATGGTGGTTTATCCGCTACCGAAAAGGGCAGAGTGGCTATTAAAGCTAAAAATAACTTTGCTTCTGCTAGTTGTGAGAAAACTAGCAACTCTAATACCGGTTCTGCTTCCATACCGGACGGTAGCACGGTGCAATTGCTGTCTACCGTTTGTGCGCCGACAAGCGCATAGCGGCTATTAAAGTGAATTCTTCTACCAGCAGCGGCAGGGTTGTGGCACCTCATAGCCCTCCCGCCACATGCAACAACAAAGGAGGTAAAGTCGTACCGACTAATTTAATGGGGAGTGCATCTTGTAGTAATAGTTCGCGACAGCCCGCTCCAACAAGGTCGCTCTACAAGGACCGGCGTAATGCCAATTGGACACTGAAGGCCCTCGGACCTATTCCGTAGACCAGAGGAACGCCGAGGCAAATCGCCAAGCTTAAATGGGCCCAAGACTTTCTCGTTAAGGACAGCAGGATGACCAGCGGAGACTCTACGTCGAAGCGACAGAGATCGGTGGAGGAGGCCATTCCGGTCTCAAAATGACTCAAGGCACATAGTGCAACCGCCCCTAGTAACTCCACCATTACATCTTAGAGGTCCTTCAGCGAAGTCCTAAAAGACAGGATCGATGTCGCGATAATTGATCGTAGCGACATAGACGGATCCATCTCTCCTGATCGGTGGCAGCAAATTAAAGGCAAACTTTCAGGCAGTTTCGCGAGCTTTATGAAGGGTCGCACTGGACCTCTTCATACCACATACGATGGCGGTTGGCATCAAGGCCGGATAAAGCTAATAGCGTGCGAAGATTCGAGATTTTGTGATCTCTTTAAATTGGCTATTGGCAGGCTTGTGGAGGATTGGCCTGGTGCCAAGCTCGAGGTTGTTGCAAAGGAGGATATTCGTAGCCGACCAAGAGCGCGGACTTGGATTCCTATCGTACCCCCAACGCTGATGGAATACTCGAAGTCTTACTGCTAAGCAATCCCTCCCTTCCGACGCACAACTGGAAGGTCGCTAAGATAGAGGAGCGTAGGGGCTACTACAGATCCGCGATAGTTGCGATCAACCAGGAATCCCTTGATCCCCTGGCAAGGACCAAAGGCGTGATTCAGTTTGGAACCACATCACACTTCGGGTCTATAAGAAGGATGAGATAGAAGCCGGTAAACCACCCGCTCATCCCTCGCACTCGGAGTTTCAAGTGCCTGAACCGGGAACATCCGTCATCTTCCCTACGATGGATGACGTTGTTCCCCAAGCTTCGGCTAACCTGTCACAGTCTTCTATCTCCATGATAGCTGACAACGTTCCCCTAGCTTCGGCCAATTCGTCGCAGTCTTCCGTCTCCATGGCTGACACTCAGTCGGACTTGGAGTGGGATGACCTTCTTTTCAGGGAATCTACCAATGAAGACGAGCTTCTTAACTCGCCTTCGGAGGGGGATGAGCTGGACAACACTGTAGTGGAGGTTTCTCTGCCCAAACGTAGCAATACTGCTGCGGGTGGTACAGATTCGGCCTCCCTTCTACTCCGTATTTGTAAAAACGGAGAAGATATAATCCTGATTCAAGAGCCTTGGGTTGTTAACAACCGAATTTGTGGACTCAGGACTCCTAATTACTATCCAATATATGTGACAGACAAAGGTAAACCAAGATCCTGCATATTAGTGAAAAGTAGTCTCAATATACCAATGAAACAACGTTCATTACCAAAAATAGACAAGGGGTCCTAGACATCACACTTGTCTCCGACTCAATTCACCACAAAATTCTAAACTGGAAGGTTTCGGCTGAGCACTTTTTCTTAGATCACCGCTACATTCAGTATTCAGAAATTATCGCAAAACCGATTGGCTCAAGTATAGAGACACGTTTAGACGTCATCTTAACGATGGGACTAGTTATCCTCCTACTAACTCTTTTGAGCTTGACAATAGGGTCAAGGAACTCACCTTGGCTTTTCTGCGGCAGAATGGAAGAGAGGCAAGGCTCAGGAAAATCCTCTCAACTAATCTAATAATGCCTAGCTGTCTGAAAAAAGCTGATGGCTCGTGGACTACTTCTAGCGAATAATCGCTAAATCTGCTTCTAGATACCCACTTCCCAGATAGCTCTCATACTACCTAGAACACTGATCTAAATAGATCAATTAGGTATAATACGATCTCTCAAGATATAATTGATAAGGACAAATTGCTTTGGGCACTACATACTTCAAATCATATAATTCTGCCGGACCAGACGGCATAATTCCAGCCGAACTGCAAATGACTTCGGACATTATCCTTCCTTTGCTTAAGACAATCTTCAAAAGTTGTCTTGATCTGGCTATATTCCAGTCATATGAAGAGAAGTGAAAGTGGTCTTCATTCCAAAAGCAGACAAATGTTCCCACGTCAGTCCAAAAGACCTTAGACCCATTAGCCTTTCGTCATTCCTTTAAAAAAAGAAAGACTGATCGAAATCCACCTTCGTACTAGTATTGACAAAAGACGTCTGTCCGTCGATCAACACGCGTACTGCAAGGGAAAATCTGTAGAATCAGCTCTGCATACGCTAGTACGTTTCATTGAAAACTCCGTTCATCACAAAGAATACTCAATGGTGGTCATATAAGGCGCTTTTAACAACGTTATAACATCTGCGATCACGGATTCGCTGTCGAATTTGGGGGTGAACGACTCACTGGGTGAACTGATTGATCTTCTACTCACAAGTAGGATCATAAATTCAAAACTTGGTTTGTCGTCTGCCAAAAGATTTGTCAGCAGAGGCACCCCGTAAGGAGGTGTCATGTTCTCACTTCTTTGGAACCTGGTAGTGAATTAGCTGCTGGTTCACCTGAGGGGGAGGGCTGCGGAGTGATCGCCTATGCGGACGACGTTGCCATAGCTAATAAGCTGGGCAAATCATTGTGGTCTAGGGGTAAACCCCCAAAAAACAGAACTTGTCCTCTTGACAAAGAAGTACAAAATCCCACTCGTCAATCCTCCGTCCATCAAGGGCACAAGCTTGACTTTCTCCGATAAGGCCAAATATATTGGTCTTATTCTGGATAGGAAGCTGAGCTGGAAACCCAACATACAAGAAAAAGTCCGTGAAGCCACAGTGGCACTCTTCTCAAGCAAAAAAACCATAGGGAGTAAATGGGTTCTTCAACCGCATATCACTCATTGGCTGTACACAGCAGTAGTCAGACCTATTCTGCTATACGGTGTGGCGGTTTGGTGGACTGCATTAGATAAAGCGATAAATCACGACAAACTAAGCAGAGTCCAAAGATCAGCTTGTCTTTGTGTGAGCGGAGCGCTTCGTACAACTCCCTCTGCTGCACTGGACATTCTGCTCAACCTTGCTCCACTCGACATCTTCGGCAGACAACTGGCTGCAAGCGCGGCTACTCGCCTCAGATCAATCTCTCAGTGGACTGTGAATGATTTCGGCTCATTCAGGATAAAATTCACTCAGGACTCTACTTGTCAACTTAAACTACACCATTCCGCAGCTCCACTTCAACAAAAACTTCCAGGTTACCATCCCCTCCAGGTCTTTTTGGGAGGAAGTATCTACTTGGAAAATGAAGGAATTCACTTCTACACAGACGGGTCGAAAACGGAGGTGTTTTTTCAAAAAGACTAAATCTAAGTCCCTCTTTCCGTCTTCCTCATCACTGTAGTGTTTTCCAAGCGGAAATCATGGCTATTAAGGAAGCCTTGTCTTGGCTGAAGAGTAATGTCATATCTGTTAAGGATGGACTCAGTCTCCACAAATTCCATTCTGGCCCGGAATTGCTGATCTTCTCTTAAGGAGATGGCAGAGCATTTCAACATTCACCTGTGCTAGGTGCCAGGGCACAGAATAATTCCTGGTAATTGTATGGCTGATTAACCCGCCAAACATAAAACTACACTACCCCAATTGCCTGAATATGGTTCACTAGGCATGCCGATCACTACGTGCAAACTTATGTTTAAACGGGATGCTGTAATAAAAACTAACTATAGATGGTCAAACGGTACAACTTGCATAGCAACGAAGCAGATCTGGCCCAAGCTAAATCCGAAACGCTCTAAGTGTTTGATAACTCTAAACAGACTGCACATTATAGGTGTCATAACTGGGCACTGTCTCACTGCAAGCATGCAGAAAGACTAGGAGTTCTGCAGAAGCTGCATGGATGAGGAGGAGGAGGAAACCACTCTCCATCTACTTTGTACGTTCCCAGCCCTCTCGAATAGGTGGAAGCTCCATCTGGGAGCGTTCTTTTTCCAAGATCTCAACGATATAACCCAAATTGACATTAATAGTCTATTGCGCTACATACGAAGCTCCAAGTGGTTCTACGAGTAGGCGTAGGATTTTCTAGATCCATGTGGTATCACAACGGACCTTCTTGGTCTAAGTGTTTCGGTTTTGACTGACGGCCACTTCAACCTAACTTAACCTAAGACAACACGATTGGAATGAATTAAAACGTGTTGTGAAATACCTTAAATCAACATCAAAGCCAATGTTAAAATTAGGCGATACTAAATGTGAAGAAACAGCCCTATTTGAATATGCCGATGCTAATTGGGCAGAAGACCGCACAAATCGGAAATCAAATAGTGGGTGCGTCTTTTATTTCAACGGCGGTTTAAGCAATAAAAAAAATGTGTATCGTTATTATCAATGGAAGCGGCATTTATTGCTCTGTCCGATACATGTCAGGAGGCAGTATGGCTTAAACGTTTGCTAAACGAAATGATATCAGCAATAACAATATTCGAGGACAATCAAAGATGTCTTAAAATCATCAATCATCAAAAATTTTCAAATAGAACTAATTTAAACATATCGACACGATCATTTTGTGAAAGATTACATCGATTAAGGAATCATCAATTGTGAGTATTGCCCAACGGAACAAATGATTGCAGGTTTGTTAACAAAGCCGCTACCGATTACAAAACGAGTTTTATTGAGGAAACAAATTAATGTGGCATAAATTATTGCAACGAGATATATATTTGGCAACCTTTTTTATAAATTTAGACTAAGTGGCAGCACTGTTTTGCTGTCAAAAATATAAAACAAAATAAAAATAAGTTTCAGCTGTCACTTTGTATTTCTGCAGATCAAAGACGTATACTTTCTCATTGCAAACGAAGAGGAAGCATATGGGTATATTGCAAAATACCATAGAAACGAAACAGGACTTCAATAATAAATTACGTAGGACTTAACAAACTAATATGCTTTAACAATTTAAAAAGATACATACAAAAATATATCAACAATTGTGACATATGTAACAAAGCAAAATATGACAGAAAGCCAATCAATTAAGCCATAATTTTACCTAATTTAAAGGGAAACCAGACTTGTGATTTTAGATAATGAGTTGAATTCAGTAAACGTTAAGGAATTTTTTAGATAAGAAGGAGTAGAAAGTCAATTTACAAAGCCTAACAGCAAAGAGTATAGAGATATCAAGAGGAACGAAGTAGAACAAAAATTTTAATACAAAAATGAATGGATCCGCAATTGAAATGTGTTGTAGACTCAGTTGTGTGAGTGCATTAGAAATTAGTGTTTTGTATTATATTATAGCTGCATTTTATTTGCCGAGCGAATTTGGAATTCGAATGTCAAAACCAGCCAAACAGCAGGTTTTCACAATTCCAAAGAAGGAATTCGACAGTGCAATTGTTGTTGCTCCTCGGCAAATAAAATACGGCTTATATGAAGAACTGGTTACGCACTCACACTGCTTTACAGCTTGACTCAACTTAAAAAATATTATTTTAGTAGTACTTCGTTTCGTACGTCGTTGTGTGCACGTCGCACAGACCGTGCGCTGCGTTTGCTATTTTTTCACCACCAAATTTACAATAAAAATTCCAATTTTTAAATTCTCTATATAAATTTCGCGTGCACGGTTGTCTGTGGGTGGCTGATGGAATCTTGCGATCAATTTTTAACGCACTTCTAAAGCTCGATTTTCCTGAAATTGTGCACATGTGTATTTCCAGTGACAATACTTTCTAGTAATATTTGAAAGTGACCCGGCCCCGTGTTCAGGGGGCTCCTATAGAATTTAATTTTAAATTTATCAGATTTTTTTTAAATTTTATACATATGTGTATCTCTAACGGACAACACTTTTTGTAAAAATTTGGTAGAAGTCGTGAACCGGGGGCGGGTTGGCTCCCATAAATTTTTTTTTTTAAAAATTACTCGATTTTCTTTACATACTCATATGTATCTTTGATTAGAGAATATACAATAAAAAATTTTTTTTTTTTTTAAATTTCTATATTAACTTCGCGTGCCCAGTTGTCGGTCGGTGGCTGGCTCAAAATATATATTTTCGTTCGCAAAAACATATCGATATTTAAAAAAGGCATTTCAATGTCGACTACCAGCTGTAACCTGGTATTAATGAAGACATTTCTAATAATTTAGCTGAAAGGTGCAAGGAGATGGATGATAATTTAAGATATGCGGTTATTGTATATGACGATGTCGATATTAAACGAGATCTTGAATATAATTCTTATCATGATCATATTGATGGATTCACAGACCTAGGTAATAAACAGAAAAAGACAATCGCAAAATCTATTTGCTTATTTATGATCCGAGATATGTTTTCAAATTATATGTATTTATTGTCGTATTATTTATCAAAAAAAATTATGAAACGTGAACAAATAAGAGAAAAATCATTAGAAAATATTGACTTAGCCTAGATATGTGGTTTCAAGATTGTGGCTGTCGTTTCTGACCAAGGATCCAATAACCGAAGACCACACATTTTTTAATTATAAAAATAAAACAAGCCATAAAATTTTTCATGTAAATTCTCAAATTCTCTATTATATGTTTAAAATTTGAAGGAAATATGGCTTTTTTTTTAAAAATGTACATGTGCACCACTCGGGTGGTCTCAGGGCCCGATCACTCCAAAAATGTTGCAAAAAGTTTTATGCATCGGAGATACACATGTGTTTAAAATTTGAAGAAAATCGGGCTTCCTTTGCTTGAGACAATCTTCAAAAGTTGTCTTGATCTGGCTATATTCCAGTCATATGAAGAGAAGTGAAAGTGGTCTTCATTCCAAAAGCAGACAAATGTTCCCACGTCAGTCCAAAAGACCTTAGACCCATTAGCCTTTCGTCATTCCTTTAAAAAAAGAAAGACTGATCGAAATCCACCTTCGTACTAGTATTGACTAAAGACGTCTGTCCGTCGATCAACACGCGTACTGCAAGGGAAAATCTGTAGAATCAGCTCTGCATACGCTAGTACGTTTCATTGAAAACTCCGTTCATCACAAAGAATACTCAATGGTGGTCATATAAGGCGCTTTCAACAACGTTAAAACATCTGCGATCACGGATTCGCTGTCGAATTTGGGGGTGAACGACTCACTGGGTGAACTGATTGATCTTCTACTCACAAGTAGGATCATAAATTCAAAACTTGGTTTGTCGTCTGCCAAAAGATTTGTCAGCAGAGGCACCCCGTAAGGAGGTGTCATGTTCTCACTTCTTTGGAACCTGGTAGTGAATTAGCTGCTGGTTCACCTGAGGGGGAGGGCTGCGGAGTGATCGCCTATGCGGACGACGTTGCCATAGCTAATAAGCTGGGCAAATAATTGTGGTCTAGGGGTAAACCCCCAAAAAACAGAACTTGTCCTCTTGACAAAGAAGTACAAAATCCCACTCGTCAATCCTCCGTCCATCAAGGGCACAAGCTTGACTTTCTCCGATCAGGCCAAATATATTGGTCTTATTCTGGATAGGAAGCTGAGCTGGAAACCCAACATACAAGAAAAAGTCCGTGAAGCCACAGTGGCACTCTTCTCAAGCAAAAAAACCATAGGAAGTAAATGGGTTCTTCAACCGCATATCACTCATTGGCTGTACACAGCAGTAGTCAGACCTATTCTGCTATACGGTGTGGCGGTTTGGTGGACTGCATTAGATAAAGCGATAAATCACGACAAACTAAGCAGAGTCCAAAGATCAGCTTGTCTATGTGTGAGCGGAGCGCTTCGTACAACTCCCTCTGCTGCACTGGACATTCTGCTCAACCTTGCTCCACTCGACATCTTCGGCAGACAACTGGCTGCAAGCGCGGCTACTCGCCTCAGATCAATCTCTCAGTGGACTGTGAATGATTTCGGCTCATTCAGGATAAAATTCACTCAGGACTCTACTTGTCAACTTAAACTACACCATTCCGCAGCTCCACTTCAACAAAAACTTCCAGGTTACCATCCCCTCCAGGTCTTTATGGGAGGAAGTATCTACTTGGAAAATGAAGGAATTCACTTCTACACAGACGGGTCGAAAACGGAGGTGTTTTTTCAAAAAGACTAAATCTAAGTCCCTCTTTCCGTCTTCCTCATCACTGTAGTGTTTTCCAAGCGGAAATCATGGCTATTAAGGAAGCCTTGTCTTGGCTGAAGAGTAATGTCATATCTGTTAAGGATGGACTCAGTCTCCACAAATTCCATTCTGGCCCGGAATTGCTGATCTTCTCTTAAGGAGATGGCAGAGCATTTCAACATTCACCTGTGCTAGGTGCCAGGGCACAGAATAATTCCTGGTAATTGTATGGCTGATTAACCCGCCAAACATAAAACTACACTACCCCAATTGCCTGAATATGGTTCACTAGGCATGCCGATCACTACGTGCAAACTTATGTTTAAACGGGATGCTGTAATAAATCTAACTATAGATGGTCAAACGGTACAACTTGCATAGCAACGAAGCAGATCTGGCCCAAGCTAAATCCGAAACGCTCTAAGTGTTTGATAACTCTAAACAGACTGCACATTATAGGTGTCATAACTGGGCACTGTCTCACTGCAAGCATGCAGAAAGACTAGGAGTTCTGCAGAAGCTGCATGGATGAGGAGGAGGAGGAAACCACTCTCCATCTACTTTGTACGTTCCCAGCCCTCTCGAATAGGTGGAAGCTCCATCTGGGAGCGTTCTTTTTCCAAGATCTCAACGATCTAACCCAAATTGACATTAATAGTCTATTGCGCTACATACGAAGCTCCAAGTGGTTCTACGAGTAGGCGTAGGATTTTCTAGATCCATGTGGTATCACAACGGACCTTCTTGGTCTAAGTGTTTCGGTTTTGACTGACGGCCACTTCAACCTAACTTAACCTAAGACAACACGATTGGAATGAATTAAAACGTGTTGTGAAATACCTTAAATCAACATCAAAGCCAATGTTAAAATTAGGCGATACTAAATGTGAAGAAACAGCCCTATTTGAATATGCCGATGCTAATTGGGCAGAAGACCGCACAAATCGGAAATCAAATAGTGGGTGCGTCTTTTATTTCAACGGCGGTTTAAGCAATAAAAAAAATGTGTATCGTTATTATCAACGGAAGCGGCATTTATTGCTCTGTCCGATACATGTCAGGAGGCAGTATGGCTTAAACGTTTGCTAAACGAAATGATATCAGCAATAACAATATTCGAGGACAATCAAAGATGTCTTAAAATCATCAATCATCAAAAATTTTCAAATAGAACTAATTTAAACATATCGACACGATCATTTTGTGAAAGATTACATCGATTAAGGAATCATCAATTGTGAGTATTGCCCAACGGAACAAATGATTGCAGGTTTGTTAACAAAGCCGCTACCGATTACAAAACGAGTTTTATTGAGGAAACAAATTAATGTGGCATAAATTATTGCAACGAGATATATATTTGGCAACCTTTTTTTATAAATTTAGACTAAGTGGCAGCACTGTTTTGCTGTCAAAAATATAAAACAAAATAAAAATAAGTTTCAGCTGTCACTTTGTATTTCTGCAGATCAAAGACGTATACTTTCTCATTGCAAACGAAGAGGAAGCATATGGGTATATTGCAAAATACCATAGAAACGAAACAGGACTTCAATAATAAATTAGATAGGACTTAACAAACTAATATACTTTAACAATTTAAACAGATACATGCAAAAATATATCAACAATTGTGACATATGTAACAGAGCAAAATATGACAGAAAGCCAATCAATTAAGCCATAATTTTACCTAATTTAAAGGGAAACCAGACTTGTGATTTTAGATAATGAGTTGAGATTCAGTAAACGTTAAGGAATTTTTTAGATAAGAAGGAGTAGAAAGTCACTTTACAAAGCCTAACAGCAAAGAGTATAGAGATATCAAGAGGAACGAAGTAGAACAAAAATTATAATACAAAAATGAATGGATCCGCAATTGAAATGTGTTGTAGACTCAGTTGTGTGAGTGCATTAGAAATTAGTGTTTTGTATTATATTATAGCTGCATTTTATTTGCCGAGCGAATTCGGAATTCGAACAAAACCTTCTTTATAAAAAGCCCAACTCTACGCATACTAATGCTGTAAACCAAGACCAAACGCATGTGTGTTTGTGGGATGTGAATACAGTGTACAAAAAATAAGAAGTCGCAAAGAGCGAGAAATGTAAGATGGTGTAGTGGGAAACAGAAATATTTTATATGGATTTTGCTCTTTAGTTGATTACTAAATACAAATACGTTTGGTCTCAATCTAAGCATGTATCTGTGTACGATCGGAACAGTTGGGCTTTCTATAGAGAAGGTTTTGAATTCGAATGCCAAACCCAGCCAAACAGCAGATGAAGAACTGGTTACGCACTCACACTGCTTTACAGCTTGACTCAACTTAAAAAATATTATTTTAGTAGTACTTCGTTTCGTACGTCGTTGTGTGCACGTCGCACAGACCTTGCGCTGCGTTTGCTATTTTTTCACCACCAAATTTACAATAAAAATTCCAATTTTTAAATTCTCTATATAAATTTCGCGTGCACGGTTGTCTGTGGGTGGCTGATGGAATCTTGCGATAAATTTTTAACGCACTTCTAAAGCTCGATTTTCCTGAAATTGTGCACATGTGTATTTCCAATGACAATACTTTCTAGTAATATTTGGAAGTGACCCGGCCCTTTGTTCAGGGGGCTCCCATAGAATTTAATTTTAAATTTATCCGATTTTTTTTAAATTTTATACATATGTGTATCTCTAATGGACAACACTTTTTGTAAAAATTTGGTAGAGGTCGTGAACCGGGGGCGGGTTGGCTCCCATAAATTTTTTTTTTAAAAGTTACTCGATTTTCTTTACATACTCATATGTATCTTTGATTAGAGAATATACAATAAAAATTTTATTTTTTTTTTAAATTTCTATATTAACTTCGCGTGCCCAGTTGTCGGTCGGTGGCTGGCTCAAAATATATATTTTCGTTCGCAAAAACATATCGATATTTAAAAAAGGCATTTCAATGTCGACTACCAGCTGTAACCTGGTATTAATGAAGACATTTCTAATAATTTAGCTGAAAGGTGCAAGGAGATGGATGATAATTCAAGATATGCGGTTATTGTATATGACGATGTCGATATTAAACGAGATCTTGAATATAATTCTTATCATGATCATATTGATGGATTCACAGACCTAGGTAATAAACAGAAAAAAACAATCGCAAAATCTATTTGCTTATTTATGATCCGAGATATGTTTTCAAATTATATGTATTTATTGTCGTATTATTCATCAAAAAATAATATGAAACGTGAACAAATAAGAGAAAAATCATTAGAAAATATTGACTTAGCCTAGATATGTGGTTTCAAGATTGTGGCTGTCGTTTCTGACCAAGGGTCCAATAACCGAAGACAACCCATTTTTTAATTATAAAAATAAAACAACCCATAAAATTTTTCATGTAAATACTCAAATTCTCTATTATGTGTTTAAAATTTGAAGGAAATATGGCTTTTTTTAAAAAAATGTACATGTGCACCACTCGGGTGGTCCCAGGGCCCGATCACTCCAAAAATGTTGCAAAAAGTTTTATGCATCGGAGATACACATGTGTTTAAAATTTGAAGAAAATCGGGCTAATTTTTAAAAAAATTATATGGGCCTCAGGGCCCGTTCACTCCAAAAATTTTACAAAAAGTTTTGCTGGTCGGAGATACACATGTGTTTAAAATTTTAAGAAATCGTGCTAATTTTTAAAAAATATATATGGGCACCCCTCGGGCCTCAGGTTACACATGTGTATAAAAATTAAAGAAAATAGGCTTAATTTTTTTGAAAATTTTATGGGGCCTCACGACCCCGGGGCCCGGTGTCTCCAAACTTTTTACAAAAAGTGTTGTCCGTCGGAGATACATATGTGTATAAAATTTGGGGAAAATTGGGTTAATTTTTTAAAAAATTTGTATGGGCCTCAAGACCGCGCGGCCCGGGGTCTCCAAGATTTTTGTAAAAAGTGTTGTCTATCGGAGTGTATAAAATTTGTAGAAAATCGAGTTACTTTTTTAAAAAATTTGAATTTTTACAAAAAAATGTCAATCGGACATACAATGTGTATAAAATTTGAAGAAAATCGAGTTAATTTTTTTAAAAAATTTGTATGGGGTCCCACGACCCCGGAGCCTGGGGTCTCAAAAACTTTTACAAAAAGTGTTGTGCATCGGAGATACACATGTTTATAAAATTTGAAGAAAATCGGGTTAATTTTTTTAAAAAAATTGTATGGGCCTCACGACCGCGCGGCCAGCGGTCACCAAGTTTTGTTGGGCCAATTTGAGCAATCTTTAAATTGGAATTTGTTTGTGTAAATTGTAAATTGAGATGGCTGACGAAGAAAAATTTGTGTTCAAACAATTTGAAGGTCGTGAGTTCGACAACTGGTATTTTCGCCTGAAAATTATGTATTATGAAAGCGTATATTGACGGTGCGTTGCTCAGACTCTGACAACCTAACCTCACATTTTCTAGCATTCGACAAACTAATACGTGAATTAAAAGCATGTGGCGCTGAGACAAATGATCGAATGCTGGTTGTATCGCTCATGATTACGTTACCGAAGCGATATGACATGGTCGTGACAGCATTGGAGACAATCGAACCATCTAAAAAAAATTTGTGTTCAAACAATTTGAAGGTCGTGAGTTCGACAACTGGTATTTTCGCCTGAAAATTATGTATTATGAAAGCGTATATTGACGGTGCGTTGCTCAGACTCTGACAACCTAACCTCACATTTTCTAGCATTCGACAAACTAATACGTGAATTAAAAGCATGTGGCGCTGAGACAAATGATCGAATGCTGGTTGTATCGCTCATGATTACGTTACCGAAGCGATATGACATGGTCGTGACAGCATTGGAGACAATCGAACCATCTAAATTGACGATGGAATCGGTGCGTTCACGCCTGGTGGACGAGGAAAGCAAAATTTCAAGTGGTCGTCCGAATGGTGATTCAGACAACGTCGCCATGTATGGCAGTGGTGCTTCGAAGCAACTTAAGTGCTATTTCTGCAGAAAGCCTGGTCATCGAAGGGACGCATGTCCGAAATTGAAGCAATTTAAGTGCTATTTCTGTAAAAAGCCTGGTCATCGAAGGAACGCATGTCCGAAATTGAATCAACGGAATAACTCTAATAGTGGATCATCGAACAGCAATTCTAATGGGAAACATAATCAGCAGCGTTATTAAAAGCCAAATGCAAATTGCGCGTCGAATGCGAATGGAGTAGTATTTGTGGCTAATGCTGGTGATTTTGCGCTACAGTGCGGAATGCAGACAACAATACGTTTCATTGTTGACTCGGGTGCTTCAGAGCACATGGCAAATGATAGGTCAATGTTCAGTGAGCTGAGGAATTTGACCGAGCCGGTCGTCATTGGTATTGCGAAGAATGGTGCGTCGATCACAGCAACAAAATGTGGCACAGTTCTGGGAACTATCATCGTCAATGGCACAGAGCGTCAGTGCACGCTCACGAATGTTTTTTTTATCGAAAATCTAAGATACAATTTGCTATCTGTGAGTCGTTTAGAGAGCGCTGGATGCCAAGTAATTTTTGACGATGGTTTGGTTCGTATTACAAGGAATTATTTGGATATGGCCGTTGGCAGGCGTAATGGAAAGCTGTATGTGTTTGAGTTAAAGTGTGTGCGACATGAAACAGCGAATATTACAACATCATTAAACGAAGGCATTGCTTAGAAAGCGTCGAATTCTACGCAAGTGAAGTCAAAACAAAGCATTCGTATGTGGCATCGTCGGTTGGCACATTTGAACTACGCTGACATTCGGCGTTTGTCGACTTTGGTCTATGGAATGGGTGCCATGAACAACGATGCTGAAGCTGTTTGCGAGCCGTGTGTTTTCGAAAAGCAATCTCGAAAACCATTCAACGGTTCAGGCGGAGCACGGTCAAGTCGTGTATTGGAGCTTGTGCACAGCGATGTGTGTGGGCCTGTTACGCCAGTCACATGGGATGATCAGCGTTTCTTGGTGACATTCATTGACGATTACACTCATTTCACGGTTGTATATCTAATAAAGAACAAGTCTAACGTTCTTGATATGTTTCAGAGGTACAAATCGATGGCGGAGACGCACACTGGAAAGAAAATTTCAAGAATCCGATGCGACAATGGTGGCGAATATATTTCCAATAAATTCAGGGCCATTTGTGATGAAGCCGGGATTCAGATCCAATACAGCGAACCGTACACACCTCAACATAATGGCGTCGCTGAGCGAATGAACAGAACATTGCTTGAGAAGGCACGTTCTATGATCGCTGATTCCAAAATGAGCAAGATTTTTTGGGGTGAGGTCGTGTATTGTGCGGCATACATAACGAATTGCAGTCCGTCACGTGCGATTGTTTCGGATGCGACACCAGTTGAACTTTGGACAGGCAAGAAACCCAATCTGTCAAGGCTTCGTGTTTTTCGATCGCCTGCGTATGCTCATGTACCAGACCAATTACGCTAGAAACTGGATATGTTATATTGTTTTAAATGAAGTTAAGTTCTGGTTCTGTTCTGTCGTTCATCGTATACACATTTGGTTTTATTAATTCCGGATTGCTGCCGCTGCATAAGGCTAGTATTTAATAAGATAAACATGTGTATAAAATTTGAAGAAAATCGAGATATATTTTTGGATTTTTACAAAAAAATGTTGTCAATCGGACATGTGTCGAATTAATTTTTTTTTAAAAATTTGTATGACGCCCCACGACCTCGGGCCCGGGGTCTCTAAAATTTTTACAAAAAGTGTTGTGCAACGGAGATACACATCTGTATAAAATTTGAAGGAAGTTGAGTTAATTTTCTAAAAAAATTGTATGGGTCCTCATGACCCAGGGGGCCGGGGTCTCTAAAATTTGTACAAAAAGTGTTGTCCATCGAAGATAGATAAACATGTGTATAAAATTTGAAGAAAATCGAGTTATTTTTTTAAATAAGTTTGTATGGGGTCGCACGACCCCGACGCCCGAGGGGCCCCAAATTAATAGTAAGTGTTGTCATCGGAGATATGCATGTGTGCAAAATTTTATTGAAATCAGACTCTGGGAATTGGGTTAAAAATTGATCGCAAGATTCCCCGATAAACAAACAAACAAACACCACACGGGCACGCGAAGTTAATATAGAGAATTTAATAAGAAGATTTATGCTGTGTAGGTTACATATCCAAAATCATGTGAGTTCTCCATATTCTCAGTTCCCACATAATTTCGTAATTTAATAATAATAATAATAATAATAATATTCGGCGCGACAGACCATTGCGGTCCAAGGCCTAGCTTCTCGCAACCATTCCTGTTGAGCAGATATATTTTTGCACACAAATGGAAGGGACCTATAATTTAAGGCCGGATCCGAACGGCGAATTGAGAAGCTTTCCGTGACAAGTTATTACTCTCGGAACGTTTGTCACCTATTCGCGAGAGGTGGGACACCGTGAAAAATACTTTTGGTGTTACTGGGATTCGAACCACGCTCAGTAGCCATGCCATGCTCATTTCCACTGAGCCACGGCGTCCACAATTTCGTAATTTAGGAAGTTTAAAATTAAAATTCACTGCACTGGCGAACTAAAACATAAAGTTCACCAATGCACGCGGTTACATTCCTAGAACACCCTCACATCACTTTATAATAATATTAAATACCCTATGATAATGAAGAAACGTGCAAAATATCTTTCAATAAACAAAATGTAATGCTCACAAGAAATATCAGCAATAAACTGCATATCAGCACATTTTGCTTTCAGTAACTTGTGCGTCAAAAACATCTAAAGAATTCCAATAGATTTCTTGTGTCAGCAATTTAATAAGACAAAGGAAAGCAAACGATCTTCAGTCGAAGACAGATTTGCTGAGTAGCCAAATTATAAGTATACAAAGGGTTTCATCGATCATATAATTTTAGTTCTCATTCCTACGTTAAACTGAAGATTTTTCCCCACCAGTAGTACGGGCTCTGAAGCTCATCCAATAAATAATTTTAAAATCAAATACTTGCGTTTAATTAAGTTGTTGTGTTTCTTTAACTATATAATATATAGCTATATATAGTTTGCCGGTAAATTAAAATTACAAAACGGTATTATAGGACAATGTTATATTATGTTATTGTTGATGGGCTGGAAAGCCTTGTGCACTGCGACCTTAAGGTCTATTGTGCGTCCCAGATGTGTAGCACATTATGTGGTGGCTTAGTCCTCTTATGAATGCCAATATATCTGCCAGGTCGATAGGTCTGGCATTCTGCCATAGAACTGTCTGAGCCTTGAAGTATTTTTCGGGTGAGGGCATCACATATAAAAAGTATGTGTTCTGGCGTCTACTCTGCCTCGCCGCAAAAGCGTAAGCGATCTGTTTGGGATTTCCCCATTTTTGTTAAGTGGCCATTAAATGGTTGTATTTAGAAGCTTTTTGGTTTATTTCATCGTAGTTGATGATTCCCATTCAGCCCCGATGGCGTTGTTTGTCCACTATTTTTTCTTATTTTTGAGGTGGTTCTTGCTGAAGGCAATGCTTGGCTCGGGGCAAGTGAAGATCTCTTCCGCGCCTGCTCTTACGCAGAGGTCTGCTGTCTCGTTCCTATAAATGCCTGAATGGCCTGGAGACCACATCAGGTTGACCTTGTTGGTTTTTGCCAATTCGTTTAGGTGGCAGTAGCAGCTCCACGTTATTTTTAAATTGAAAACCGGGCCTTTTATCGCTAGCAGAGCGGCCTGACTATCGGGGATCATATAGATCTCGGTTGTTCTATATTTTCTCTTTATGCATTCTAGTGTGCAGGCTTCTAATGCTATTGATTCTGCCTGGAAAACGGTTGGGAATTTTCCTAGGGGTATTCGTAATGTGAGTTTGTTTTGGATCCATCTGTGTTCCAGATGGATGCATGATTGGGGAGGTTATTTATGATTTTTTCAATTTGATTACTGTGCGGTACTTTTACTTGACCTTGTTAATTTCCAAGTTCCTTTGGAAATTAGTTGTTTTTATCATTGAGTCTGATTGGAGGACAAATTCGCTTCCCAAATTGATTTTGGCGATGATGCTTATATGTCCTGGTCTATTGACTTTGAGTTGGTTAGTTACCTTGAGTGAAATGGCTCTTGCACCCGCTTCGCTTTTGATGTGTAAGTGAAGAGGTGTGAGTCCTAGTAGTTTTTCTAGTGCTGCTGTTGGGCAAGTCTTGATAGCTCCTGTTGCATTAAGACATATTAATCTTTGAATTTTACTGAGTTTTGAGCGTGTTTTCCACTGCTCTGTTTTTGGCCACCATATCAGGGCTGCGTATGTGGGCCTGATAATGCTTTGGTATAGCCATAGAGTAACTTGCGGGTTAGCTCCCCACGTTTTACTGAACATGCTTTGGCCAGTGAAGTAAGCTTTGTTAGCTTTGTTGGTGATGTATGATATATGGGAGTTCCATGTTAGTTTTTGGTTAAACATTACCCCCAGGTATTTGGCTTCAGGCATTATTTTGAGTATTTTGCCTTGGAATCTTAGGGCGGGAAGAGTTGTTCTCTTTCTTTTTGTGAAAACGGTGCATACTTTTTTATCTGGGTTAACACTTAGGTCTACCTTCCGGCACCATTCGTTTACTATTTTGAGAGCTAATTGCATGCGCTCTGTTATCGTGCTTTCGAATTTACCTCGAACCATTAGGACTAGATCATCCGCATAACCAATATTTGTGATAAGATTATTCTTAAGCCTGTCGAGCAACTGATCCATCACCAGTAGCCACAAGAGTTGTGATAAAACACCTCCTTGTGGGCAGCCTCTTGTTGCCGCTATTTTGATGGTTTCTTCACCAAATGAAGCCCGAATTGTCTTACCCCTTAGCATGCACATGACCCATCCTGTGATAGAGGAGTCTATTCTCCTGGTAATAGCTTGTGTTTGTATTACTTCGAAGTTAGTGTTATCAAAGGCGCCTTGGATATCGATGAAGGTGCATAGTAACATCTCTTTGCTTCGGAGTGTGTCTTCGATTTCAGTTGTCAGCTCGTGAAGTGCTGTTTCTGTTGATTTTCCAGCCTGATATGCGTGTTGGCAGGGGTTAAGTGGATTTGATTGTAGTATATTAGATCTTATGTAGTGACCTAAAATTTTTTCCATGGCTTTGAGAATAAATTATGTAAGGCTGATAGGTCTGTAAGACCTTTTATCCTCGGGGGATTTCTTCCCTTTGGTAAGAAAATCACTCGTACGTCCCTCCAGCACCTTGGTACGTATTCTAGGCTATAACTGGATTTGTAGAGTCTTACGAGTAGAGATTCTAAAAGGTACAATCCACATAGTAGGATCATCGGGTATATTCCGTCTCCTCTTGGGGATTTGTAAGGGTCGAAGGAATTTACTGCCCATCGAATTCCTTCTGTGGTTAAGATGTTATTTGAGCGTCTGTAGGCTTCCGCGGGGGTAAGGTAAGGTAAGGTAAAAAGGTAGACATTTTTGAGAGAAAGAATCGTTTTTAAAATTAAAGGAACAAGCAGATAGAGCTTATACTAAGAATATAACTCAGCTTTATAATTCATATTCTGACATTCTTTGTACATTAAATAATAAATATTATCTATCGGAAGACAAACCAATTTCTAGCATAATGAAGCATCATTATTAGCTAAATTTTGCGAAAAAATTCTACCAAATGCTAGTTCGATTATAATTAATCATAGTATAAAAAATTTAAGTGAAGCTTTTTATAAATTAGAAACTTGTCATTGGATAAATGAAGAGATTAATATAATAATGATAGAAATTTTCGAAGTTTTAGAACTGGAAATAACAATAATAATTTTAACAAAAAAACAAAAAATATAATAATTATAATACAAATCAAAGAAATGATAGAGATTATAAACACGAATCAGGAAATTCAAATAACAATAGGAATTTCAATAACAAAGGTCAGAACTTTTATAGAAACAATAATCAAAACTCTAGGAACCAAAATGAACTAAATTATAGGCAACCAAACAGAAGTGGAAATTTTTCTAATAATAATCATAACCCATGTCACAAAACCAAAGGAATAAAGGGTATTTTTTAGCGCTTCAGGAGACCCAGTTAAGATGCTTGGGAGATTTACGGCACGATTGAGATTGCATGACCGAGAAGACGTAGGTACGTGTTATGTAAAAAATTCCGATTTAAACGTGCTTGGAAGTGATTGGATGGAAGCTCTGGATCTATGGAGCGTGCCCATTGCGAGCGTCTGCAACAAGGTTGGGGAAAAGATAGGCATCACAAAAATTAGTGAGGAAATCAAGCAAAAATTTCCATTGCTTTTCATTAACTCGTTGGGTCTGTGCAACAAAATGAAGGCATCTTTAACACTAAAGCCGGGAACTAAATCAATCTTTCGCATCAGGCTCCCGGTGCCCTTCGCAGCAGCAGAAGCGATTGAAAATGATCTTAAGCGATTGCAACTCTTGGGAGTAATCAGTCCGGTTGATTACTCGGATTTCGCCGCACCATTAGTAGCTGTAAAAAGAAAGGTTGGGCGCATACGCATTTGTGCCGATTATTAAACAGGCTTGAATGAAGCACTGGAGCCGAACAAGCATCCGTTGCCTACGCCGGAAGAAATTTTTGCAAAGCTGAGTCAGTACCGAGTGTTCAGTAAAATTGACCTGTCCGACGCCTTATTGCAGGTGAAGATGGATGACGAATCGAAGGGTTTCATGACGATCAACACGCATTGTGGACTATTTCGAGTAAACCGCTTGCAACCAATTGTGAAGACAGCTCCAGGCATTTTCCAGCAATTAATCGACACGATGATGAGCGGAGCTAACGGCACTTTTCCTTTCATGAACAATTTTATTGTTGGAGGTAGAGACGAGAAAGATCATCGAGACAATCTCTTCGAAGCATTGAAGAATACGGTTTTCGGCTTAAGCTCGATAAGTGTTTGTTTGGCCAAAACGAGTTAGAGGATTTGGGCCACATTGTTGACGCAAATGGCTTACGACCAAATCCCCAGAAAATCGAGATGTTGAAGCTAATTCCCACAACAAGAGACGTCAAACAATTGCAATCATTCCTAGGGGCCGTTAGACATATTAATCTTTGAATTTTACTGAGTTTTGAGCGTGTTTTCCACTGCTCTGTTTTTGGCCACCATATCAGGGCTGCGTATGTGGGCCTGATAATGCTTTGGTATAGCCATAGAGTAACTTGCGGGTTAGCTCCCCACGTTTTACTGAACATGCTTTGGCCAGTGAAGTAAGCTTTGTTAGCTTTGTTGGTGATGTATGATATATGGGAGTTCCATGTTAGTTTTTGGTTAAACATTACCCCCAGGTATTTGGCTTCAGGCATTATTTTGAGTATTTTGCCTTGGAATCTTAGGGCGGGAAGAGTTGTTCTCTTTCTTTTTGTGAAAACGGTGCATACTTTTTTATCTGGGTTAACACTTAGGTCTACCTTCCGGCACCATTCGTTTACTATTTTGAGAGCTAATTGCATGCGCTCTGTTATCGTGCTTTCGAATTTACCTCGAACCATTAGGACTAGATCATCCGCATAACCAATATTTGTGATAAGATTATTCTTAAGCCTGTCGAGCAACTGATCCATCACCAGTAGCCACAAGAGTTGTGATAAAACACCTCCTTGTGGGCAGCCTCTTGTTGCCGCTATTTTGATGGTTTCTTCACCAAATGAAGCCCGAATTGTCTTACCCCTTAGCATGCACATGACCCATCCTGTGATAGAGGAGTCTATTCTCCTGGTAATAGCTTGTGTTTGTATTACTTCGAAGTTAGTGTTATCAAAGGCGCCTTGGATATCGATGAAGGCGCATAGTAACATCTCTTTGCTTCGGAGTGTGTCTTCGATTTCAGTTGTCAGCTCGTGAAGTGCTGTTTCTGTTGATTTTCCAGCCTGATATGCGTGTTGGCAGGGGTTAAGCGGATTTGATTGTAGTATATTAGATCTTATGTAGTGACCTAAAATTTTTTCCATGGCTTTGAGAATAAATTATGTAAGGCTGATAGGTCTGTAAGACCTTGTATCCTCGGGGGATTTCTTCCCTTTGGTAAGAAAATCACTCGTACGTCCCTCCAGCACCTTGGTACGTATTCTAGGCTATAACTAGATTTGTAGAGTCTTACGAGTAGAGATTCTAAAAGGTACAATCCACATAGTAGGATCATCGGGTATATTCCGTCTCCTCTTGGGGATTTGTAAGGGTCGAAGGAATTTACTGCCCATCGAATTCCTTCTGTGGTTAAGATGTTATTTGAGCGTCTGTAGGCTTCCGCGGGGGTAAGGTAAAGGTTTGTGTTAATGTCCTCGGTTTCTTCTTGGTTGCCTAGTATTTGGCAGTTGGAGAAATGACTTTTTTAGTTAGACATTTTTGAGAGAAAGAATCGTTTTTAAAATTAAAGGAACAAGCAGATAGAGCTTATACTAAGAATATAACTCAGCTTTATAATTCATATTCTGACATTCTTTGTACATTAAATAATAAATATTATCTATCGGACGACAAACCAATTTCTAGCATAATGAAGCATCATTATTAGCTAAATTTTGCGAAAAAATTCTACCAAATGCTAGTTCGATTATAATTAATCATAGTATAAAAAATTTAAGTGAAGCTTTTTATAAATTAGAAACTTGTCATTGGATAAATGAAGAGATTAATATAATAATGATAGAAATTTTCGAAGTTTTAGAACTGGAAATAACAATAATAATTTTAACAAAAAAACAAAAAATATAATAATTATAATACAAATCAAAGAAATGATAGAGATTATAAACACGAATCAGGAAATTCAAATAACAATAGGAATTTCAATAACAAAGGTCAGAACTTTTATAGAAACAATAATCAAAACTCTAGGAACCAAAATGAACTAAATTATAGGCAACCAAACAGAAGTGGAAATTTTTCTAATAATAATCATAACCCATGTCACAAAACCAAAGGAATAAAGGGTATTTTTTAGCGTTTCAGGAGACCCAGTTAAGATGCTTGGGAGATTTACGGCACGATTGAGATTGCATGACCGAGAAGACGTAGGTACGTGTTATGTAAAAAATTCCGATTTAAACGTGCTTGGAAGTGATTGGATGGAAGCTCTGGATCTATGGAGCGTGCCCATTGCGAGCGTCTGCAACAAGGTTGGGGAAAAGATAGGCATCACAAAAATTAGTGAGGAAATCAAGCAAAAATTTCCATTGCTTTTCATTAACTCGTTGGGTCTGTGCAACAAAATGAAGGCATCTTTAACACTAAAGCCGGGAACTAAATTAATCTTTCGCATCAGGCTCCCGGTGCCCTTCGCAGCAGCAGAAGCGATTGAAAATGATCTTAAGCGATTGCAACTCTTGGGAGTAATCAGTCCGGTTGATTACTCGGATTTCGCCGCACCATTAGTAGCTGTAAAAAGAAAGGTTGGGCGCATACGCATTTGTGCCGATTATTAAACAGGCTTGAATGAAGCACTGGAGCCGAACAAGCATCCGTTGCCTACGCCGGAAGAAATTTTTGCAAGGCTGAGTCAGTACCGAGTGTTCAGTAAAATTGACCTGTCCGACGCCTTATTGCAGGTGAAGATGGATGACGAATCGAAGGGTTTCATGACGATCAACACGCATTGTGGACTATTTCGAGTAAACCGCTTGCAACCAATTGTGAAGACAGCTCCAGGCATTTTCCAGCAATTAATCGACACGATGATGAGCGCAGCTAACGGCACTTTTCCTTTCATGAACAATTTTATTGTTGGAGGTAGAGACGAGAAAGATCATCGAGACAATCTCTTCGAAGCATTGAAGAATACGGTTTTCGGCTTAAGCTCGATAAGTGTTTGTTTGGCCAAAACGAGTTAGAGGATTTGGGCCACATTGTTGACGCAAATGGCTTACGACCAAATCCCCAGAAAATCGAGATGTTGAAGCTAATTCCCACACCAAGAGACGTCAAACAATTGCAATCATTCCTAGGGGCCGTTACAAGGTACGGCAAATTCGTAAAACAGCTAAAAGACCTTCGCGGGTTGTGGACGAACTGTTGTGCAGCGATGTGCCTTTTGAGTGGCGAGCAGCGCACCAAGAGGTTTTCGAGAAGCTGAAGAGAGTACTTGCATCTGCCTATCATGCACGCCGCGTCGGCAATTACGAAGACCGAGAAAAACTATCCGCAGATCCAGCGAGAGGCCTTAGCATTGATGTTCGCCCTTAAAAAGTTTCATCAATACATCTACGGTCGAAATTTGAGTTTCAGACCGATCACAAGCCATTGTTAGAAATTTTTGGATCAAAGAAAGGCATTCCGGTTTACACGGCTAGCCGGTTACAGCGTTACGCACTCATCATGCTCACTTACGAGTTCACCATCAAATACATGGACACGCATAGTTTTGCATATGCAGACTTCATTTCGAGAATGATTGCCGGTCACGAGAAACCAGATGAAGAAGTTGTCATTGGAAGTTTGGAAGTTAATTAAAATGAATTAATGCGTTGATGGATGTTTCGCGATCGATACATCAAAACAGCTACCAGTAACGTTTGAATGCATGCAATATGAAACCAGCACATGTGAAACATTGACAAAAGTCTCCGACCTCATCAAAAACGGGTGGCCGCGATCACCGAAGCAGATAAGGGAACCAGAGGCTGCAAAATTCTTTCCTCGACGAGAAGGACTAACGACGATTCAAGGGTGCGTATTTTATGGTGATCGCATTAACGTTCCGAGTCGCTACCGTAATCGTATCCTTGCCGAGCTCCACCAAGGCCATCCAGCACCCGAATTCCGGTTTTGTGACAAATGAGAATGACAAATGACTTTATTTATTTTTTCGACTAGTCAGTTCTCATTCTCATCAAATGTCCGATTCTCGTATGGCAAGTGAGTTTCGAGATGTGCTAAATTTTAGAACATGAGCGTTTTGGTTTGTTGAGCTCTAATTTGAAATTTCTTGAATTAAATTGAATATGTGATTGTCTTGTCGTGTCGAAAGAAATGGTTTTTTTTGAATTAAAAGTCTGACTTTGTGAACACAAAAGTTAGGTTTTTTTTTTTTATTTATTTTATTTTGTTTTAGATTTCGGCTCATAAGATTTCGAAGAAATTTACGGAATATCAAAGATCCATTTGAAGCCTGTACTGACCCAGAATTTATTCGTTTTTTTTTAAATTGAATAAATTTTTTTGTAAAATTTAATTTAACTCACATGGAACGCTTTTTTGCGTTGTTCTGACATACTCGTAGTATTAGTTAATAAAAAATATAAACAATGTAGTTTCTTCGTTTATGATCGAATAACAAATGATGACTTCTTTTGACAGATATTATGACTTTTATTTTCTTAGTCATTAAACAGGTATCGCCTTTATGAGTTTCTTATACCAGTTAGAATGTTTAAAACTATTAAAGCCATAAATGACATGGTCCCCAATTTGAGTCAGAAAGATTCGAGTCGTTCTGCATGGAAAACGGCATCGAACACATCAGGACGGCACCGTTTCATCCTCAATCAAATGGTCAGGCTGAAAAATTTGTTGACTCGTTGAAGATCGGATTAAAAAAAAGGAGAAGGTAATGCCAATCAAATTTTGCGCAAATTCTTGAAGTGCTATCGTTACACACCTTCGTTTGCTCTCGGCATGAAGTCACCCTTTCAAGTGATGATGGGACGACCGATGAAAATTAAGTTAGACTTGTGTAAAATAAGAACCAATCGTCCGATTGAGCGCAATACAAAAATGGAACAACAGTTAAACCGGCACCACGGCGCAAGGTGAAAGGAGTTCTAAGCTGGTGATGAAGTGCTAGTTAAAACGTTCTGTAATAACAAGTGGAAATGGTCACCCGGAGTAGTTGTCAAGAGATGTGGATTGGTAAACTACTTAGTTTAAACAGAAACAGCGATGGGCAAGAGGGAAGTTAAAAGCCATGCGAACCAAATGAAAAAGCGATTTACCTTCCTCGATGACCACGACAACATTTTGCTGAAAGATTTTGGGTTATCAGCACTAAAAAAACCAGTAATAGAGTAGTAGGGCTTACCTGAACAGGAAGGAGTATCCGAGGACGAGCTTTTCGAGGATGCCAGGGAAGATTCTGAAGCAGAAATGCCTCAACCACGTTGCACGACTCGAGCTGGGGCCGGAAGAATCCCACAGCGTTTTGAGGACTACGACATGACAAGACGAATTCGCCGATCATTGCGATAACGCCCTTATAAATACGCGTTATTTATTTACTTATTTATAATATTGTTTTTCATTTTTGTTTTTAATAATTCAGTGTGAACTTTGTTTTGTGATAGGGGAGAAGTGTTGTGACGTTCAACACATATATTTATTTTATTTTTTTAATGATAAAGTATTTAAAAAACATAACCAGCACAACTTAAAAATACAAAAAGATAATAAATGTAAACTTCTTAGCAAAGAAACAGAATATTTTGGGCACGTAATTACTACAAACGGATTAAAGGCAAACAAAAAAAAACAACCAATAAAAATTTAAATTTTTCATGTAACTTTTCTAATAGGGGATACATATGTGTGCAAATTTTTAACCGGGTTCATTTGAAAAAAATAATTTTATTTTTTTAAAACTATTCTCACCGGAGATACACATGTTTAAAAAATAAATTTGTATGGGGAAAAAATTTAAATCAGGAACTCAAAAATGTTTACAAAAAGTTCGGTCTATCGGAGATACACATATGTTTAAAATTTAAAGTCAATCGGGCTAAAAAAATGTATTGCCCTGCTTCCGGCCCTCAAGGCCCATTCGCTCCAAAAATTTTACAAAAACTTTTGCCCATTGTGATAAACATATGATTAAAATTTGAAGAAAATCGGGCTAATTTTTAAAAAATGTACACGGGCACCCCTCGGGTCTCAGGGCCCATTCGCTCAAAAAATGTCCAAAAAGTTTTATCTATCGGAGATACACATGTGTATAAAATTTTACCAAAATCGGGTTAATTTTTATTTTAAATTTGAATGAGTCCCCACGACCCCAGGGCCCGGCGTCTGTTAAATTTCTACAATAAGTGTTGTCCATCAGAGGTACACCCGTGTGTTAAATTGGAAGAAAGTTGGGTTGATTTTTAAAAAAATGTGTATGGGGCCTCACGACCCCGGTGCCCGGGGTCTCCAAAATTTTTAAAAAAAGTTTTTTCCATCGGAGATAACAGCGTGTATACAATTTGAAAAAATTCGGGTTAATTTTTTTAAAAAATTTGTTGGGGTCTCCAAAATTTTTACAAAAAGTATATAAAACTTGTTATAGCACTATTGAAAAAGAGTTATTAAGTATTGTTTGGTGAACAAAATATTTCAGACCATATCTTTACGGACGCAAATTTAAAATACAAACTGACCATATACCTTTAGTTTGGTTAAATAACCTTAAAGAACTAAACTCAAAACTTCAAAGATGGAAAATTGGTTTAAATGAATATTATTTTGATATCGAATAATTAAAAGGAAAAGAAAATCGCGTAGCAGATTATCTTAGTAGACTCGAAGTAAACGCAGTCAATGGAAATGAAGATTCATCGTTAGCCATAAATCATAGTGGAATAGAAGAAAGATATGATCACATAGGAATTTCAGAATTACCTACAAATATTTTTAAGCATCAAATAGAAGTTATAGAGTCAAAAGATGAGAGTTAAAATATAAGATATATATATTTATAAAGGTATATGAAGACTCACTATTAAATCAAAAGATGTAGGCGAATAGTTTACTGTAGCATTAAGGGAATTTTTACCCGATCACGGAAAGGTGGCTAGTGATACTTTATTTTGCGAAAATTCAGGAAAAATATGTTGAGCTTTAAAGCGATTAAAGTAAACTGATATTACTAAGATGCATTACTCTTTTAAAAGATTTAAGTAATACAATCGATGTGTTGAATCTCATTCAAAAAATTCATGAACAATTTAATCACAGAGGAATACAAGAAACATATTTTGAAATTTAAAATGAATATTATTTTCCAAAATTAAGGGAATTATTAAGAATCTTGAAGGAGTTAGACTTGCGTTATGGACAGTCTCACACACATGAGCTAAGCAAAAGCTTGGAAGTAAGTGGTGTCTTAGAAGGAAAACCATGTACTGGATACAGAAGCTTCCAGATCGGTTGTGAATCCCAAAGTGGTGTCCAAAGGTCAAGTGGAAAAAGTATTTCGCTATAATTTGAGGACAGCGACCGATGAAGTTGCAGAAATTAAAGGAGAGTGCTTGTTTAGTGTCATTTTTGGAGGAATACGGTTTTCTCATCGGTTTATTGTGGCCAGAATTACAGATGAATGCATGTTGGGCTTGGATTTCATGACAGAGCACGAGATGTCCCTTGATCTAAAGAACCACGTGTTAAAATGGCGTAATGTGGAAATACCCCTGCAAATAAAAGACAACCAGATTGGCGGGCTAAGAATCATTACTGAAGAAAAAGTGGAGATTCCACCGATGTGCGAGAAAATCATCTATGGCAAGGTGAACGATGATCTTAGGGACAGTACAGTAGGAATAGTGGAGCCAACCAATTTCAATAAGAACGGATTGATATGCGGAAGAACTCTAGTGGAATTCGAGCCTAAGACACCAGTGAGAATATTGAACGTTAGCACATCACCGAAGGTAATAGGAGAAGGATCAGTCATTGGCAAGACTCAGGGAGTAAGCTGTATCGCAAACTGTCAGCATGTAAAAGTGAAGAATACGCCACTAGATCTGGGAAGGAAGCAGATAATTCATTCGCTATGTAAACATCTTCCAGCAGCGCAGCGACAAGCAGCAGAAAAGGCGCTAGAGAAATTTGCCGACGTTTTTGCTGTCAGCAACAACTACATGGGTAAAACCAATATAGTGCGACATCGAATTGATACAGGAAATGCGACTCTAATTCGACAGGTGCCAAGACGATTACCACTTGCTAAGCAACAGGAAGCAGAAACGCTGGTTAAGAAAATGGAGCGGGATGGAATCATAGAGAAGTCCAAACGTCCATGGAGCTCACCTGTGGTACTTGTTCAAAATAAAGGAGAAGACAGCATTTACTGCGGGAAACGGCTTGTATCAATTTTCTGTAATGCCGTTTGGTTTATGCAACGCTCCTGCTACGTTCGAGCGGTTGATGGAACATGTTTTGCGAGGCCTTAGCTGGAAGACATGTCTAGTCTATTTGGATGACATCATTGTTTTTGGTTGCACATTCAATGAACATGTGAATAATCTTCGGCAAGTTCTGGAAACAAAAAAAGCTGCAGTATTGAAGTTGAGTCCGCCGAAATCTTTTCAATAATGAAGTGAATTATTTAGGTCATATTGTATCCAGTCAAGGAGTACGCACGGATCCCAAGAAATTGGAAGCTGTTAATGAATGGCCGGTACCAAATAATTTACATGAGCTGCGAAGTTTTCTGGGACTATGCTCCTACTATCGACGGTTTGTGCCTAACTTCGCAGATGTTGCACGAAGCCTACATCGCCTTACTGAGAAGAACCAAAAGTTCCAATGGTCGAGCGAGCACCAAAAATCATTCGAATTGCTGAAGGGAAAGCTGTGTAGTTCTATCGCAGAATCGAGAAGTAAAGGAGCGTGTTATAGCGTACTACAGCCGTTCGCTTTCTAAGCCCGAGAAAAACTACTGCGTGATGCGAAGGGAATTGCTAGCTGTTGTAGATAGCGTCAAACACTTCCAGAAGTACCTATACGGTCAGGATGCAACAGTACAATGTTGGAGCACCATTTGAGCAGGTGGCAATGGACATAGCGAGTCCATTCCCAGAAACAAGAGATGGAAATCGCTATATACTCGTGTGTATTGTTTACTTCAGTAAATGTGCAGAAGCACATCCCATCGCAAACCATGAAGCTAGCACGGTGGCTAGGGCATTCGTGGACAATTGGATCTGGAGATTTGGAGTACCACTGGAATTACATTCCGATCAAGGGCAGAATTTTGAATCGCTAGTCTTTCAAGAGCTATGTGAAGTACTCAACATCAAGAACTCAACTCTCCAGCAATATATTGTATTTGGCAAAGAACTACCATGCGACATTAAATTTGAATCAGCACTAGTACCTCTGTTCATGCTGCAGAAAGGAGCAACATAGTGGATGCCAGCAACCGGATGAAAACGCGATATGAACTGCGTGTGAACTGTGGAGGATTTCAGAGATTTGGTATGGCTGTACAATCCCAAAAGAAGAAAAGGTAATTCTCCAATACTACACCAAAGTTGGGAAGGCCCTTACAAGATCATTTAGAGGATAAATGATGTAGTATACAACATTCAACAAAGCTACAGCTGCAAGATTAAAGTTGTTCACATTGACAAGGTACAAAATCAGAAGGAGTGCTGAATCTGTTTGGGGCAAACAGAATTAATGTGGGGTAATGTTACGAAAAGTAGTTAGCAGCGCTGATAATGGGATTCGAATCCTAGATAAATCGTAATGTACATAATGCATACTAAAAATATGCACTGAATTAGAATTTAGCACTTTTGAGTAGCATACTTTTAGACTATAAGATATAAGATAGTAAAGCGAGCTTCTCAGCTCGCCATATGAATAATTGTAATTCAGCCTAAAGACTGAATTATCTTAAAAGGATTTTACTTTTTAAAAAAACGTGACGTGACACGTGTCACGTCATCGCAAGCCAAGTTTTAAAAAAAGTATTAAAAAAAAAAATTACACGCGCCACACGCGCCGTGCGACTCGCGCATGTGTCACGTCATCGCAAGCCGAGTTTTAAAAAAAGTATTTCTTAAAAAAAAAATTACACGCGCCACACGCGATGTGCGACACGCGACGTGCGTCACGTCATCGCAAGCCGAGCGCTTAGCAATTGTATTTAAAAAAAAAAAAAATTGCACGCGCCACACGCAACGCGCGTCACGTGACACGTGTCACGTCATCGAAAGCCGAGTTTTAAAAAAAGTATTTAAAAAAAAAAATTGCACGTGCCACACGCGGCACACGCGATGTGCGAAACGCGACATGTGTCACGTCATCGCAAGCCGAGTTTTAAAAAAAGTATTTAAAAAAAAAATACACGCGCCACACGCGACGCGCAACACGTGACATGCGTCAAGTCATCGCAAGCCAAGTTTTAAAACAAGTAATTTAAAAAAAAATACACGCGCCACACGCGACACGCGACGCGCGTCACGTCATCGCAAGCCAAGCACTTACCAATTGTTTTAAAGCAAGTCCCATCAAATTCTGAATGGTAGAAGTCGGGATATACAACCGGACAAACCCACAAACCCACAAACCCACAAACCCACAAACCGACACACGTACGTCAGAAAAATTTTCTTGTCCTCTGATTATTAGCTTCGCCCTTCGGGCTCGCAATTAGATTATTTGAAATGTAACCGCCTGTAAGTTTGAATCATTACTTAATTGAATTTAACCCTAATAAATTCCAGTCTTGCCTTTTTTCTCAGAAGACAACTCAACATTATGTTCCTCCTGTTATTAATGGTACCTCTATTGCGAGATCTGATTCACTTAAGTTGTTAGGTTTAAAAGTATCAAGTGATCTTTCCTGGAAAGAACATATTTATGAAATTTCAAAAAGAGCTAGCCAATGTTTAGGCTTCATAAGACGTTGTAACTTCTACTTCACTCCCTCTGAAGTGTTAAGATTATATAAATCTTATATTAGACCAATTTTAGAATTTAATTCATATGTGTGGGGTGGTGCTCCAAGATCGCATTTGGTTCATCTTGATGGTGTTCAGAATAGAGTTATCCGTTTGATAAACGATGTAACAATTACTTCGTCTCTTGATACTTTGGAGCACAGACGAAATGTAGGAGCTTTATCTGTTTTCTATCAATTTTACAACGGTAAATGTTCTTTAGAAACCCGTTCTCTAGTTCCTGGGCCTTTTCTCAGTAACGTAAACACTCGTTTAACGTGCAATCAACATAGATTTGTCTTAAATCTTTTTTCATGTAGAACCCAACACTTTAAATCCTCCTTTTTTCCGAGAGTCTCTTCGATGTGGAATCAATTGGTCGAACACGTGTTTCCAGAATCTTATAATCTGCAGGCGTTCAAATTAGCCGTTAACAACTTCTTGAAGGATGATGGTTAAGTATTCATAAGTTGTTTCTTAATATATATATAAAAAAAAAAAAAAAAAAAAAATTGTTTATCAGTATTTTTATAAATTTTTTTTATAATTTGTAATATTTTCTTGGTCAAGGTTTTTTGTAGTTTTCCCTGACCATGATTCATTGATAAAAGTATTTGGACTCGCGTCGTTCTAAATTCGTGTTCGTTTTTCGTATTGCTTTTCCAATGAATCAGGGAGAATTCTGAGAAAATAAATTGAAACCGGCTACAAACGTGAGGAATGTGATATATTGTAAATCACATTCTTTCGATTTTTATTTTATTTTGAATTTAATAAAGGGCTTAGCCCAACTTATTGCCGTGACGTAAGTCATTCAGGGAGTCATCCCTTGGCAATAAGTCTCTATATAAAAAAAAATAAAAAAAAAAAAAAAAAAATGTAGTCAAACCGGTTTGACCGGTTTTTGTGAAAGAACACGATTGTACGTGTAGTTTTTTTTAGAAGATGAGTCCTTACATATGAATATCGTAAGTTGTAAAGGGAAAAGGCCACATTTTTCTGGTATTTTCTGGATATTTCTGTCTATAAGATTGAAAGTTTCTGGAAACTTTAAAAATAGTATACAAGGTGGCGTTTGCTAAAGACGATTTTTGAGTTTAACCAGTCAGGTTGTATATGTTCTTGCAAAGTGTTAAGGATACCACCTAAGAGAATTATTGTAGAGTACAGGTATTATAAGTGTTTTTGTGTGCAGTTAAAAGTTTTCCAGTATAAAAATGTTAACTTGTGTTATTTTTACTGTTTCCTAATTAAAGTTTTTATTTGTAAACTAGCTGACCCGACAGACGTTGTCCTGTCCCACTTTCAATAAATTTGTTTGTGATCGTTTTGTGAACTTGTGAAAAGCTATTTGTTTTGCGATATCGCGTCACAGTATTAGTCACATCATTGTGTTACATTTTTTAACACAACACTGAACTCACACCCACTGACCTCACACCCACTGACCTCCCGCCCACTGACCACCCACCCATTGACCTCATACATACTGACCCACCGCCCACTGAACTCACACCCACTGACCTCACAACCACTGACCTTCCGCCCACGGACCACCCACCCATTGACCTCATACACACTGACCCACCAGCCACTGACCTCACACCCACTGACACCCGCGTTTCCCGGCAATGTACATTTTTTTAAATTCTTAATACCGTTACCGATATAAACGTCGTCAAAATCTAAAAAAAATTTTCTTTTTTTAAATTTTATTTTCAAACGCGAATATTTCGAAAATTGCTCTCGGATAATTTTTTTTGACAAATGCAATATTGAAGCCTATTTAATTTCCTACAAATCTACCTTATAATATTAATGCATTCGGTCAACAGGAGCAGGGTTAAAAATGAAAGTTTGTAAAATGAACGAAAACGTACTTTTGACCTTACATGACTTCACACCCTATAACTCTTGAACGCTTCCAGCTACAAGCTTGCTATTGGTCTTTTTTGAAAGAAAATTACTTTTTTAAGATCTAACAATCTACACTTTCTTAAATTTGCAAAAATAAGACTACAAGTTGAAGATCGCTGAACAAAAGAGCAGCTAAGGGAGGAACAAGTGCACGATGAATTGATTGCTCCAATATTTCAATGGATGGAAGGTATAAGATCGGAGTGGCACGAAATTGCAAAAAGTTACTGGGGTCAATGGCAGTCATTGAGATTGAAACATATACTACTGGTAAGTCAATGGGAATCGGCTGATGGTCGAAGCACAAAATCATAGATTGCGCTACCAACCGAGTCAAAGAAGTTCTGCAAGAATTACATAGTGGGACATCAAGAGCACATTTGGGCGTTAACAAGACGCTATCTAAAGTAAGGAATCGCTTCTACTGGGTCAATTGCCGTAGAAATGTGGAAGACTGGTGTCGAACGTGTGACATGTGCGCAGCAAGCAAAGGAGCGCAACCAAAATTTAGAGGAAAATGCAACAGTACAATGTTGGAGCACCATTTGAGCGGGTGGCAATGGACATAGCGAGTCCATTCCCAGAAACAAGAGATGGAAATCGCTATATACTCGTGTGTATTGTTTACTTCAGTAAATGTGCAGAAGCACATCCCATCGCAAACCATGAAGCTAGCACGGTGGCTAGGGCATTCGTGGACAATTGGATCTGGAGATTTGGAGTACCACTGGAATTACATTCCGATCAAGGGCGGAATTTTGAATCGCTATTCTTTCAAGAGCTATGTCAAGTACTCAACATCAAGAAAACGAGAACTACTCCGTTACATTCACAATCAGACGGAATGGTCGAAAGGTTCAACAGGACGCTGGAAGAGCATCTGCGAAAAGAAGTAAATGCCAATCAAGATGAATGGGAGCGTTGTATACCGTTGTTTCTGATGGGTTATCGTAGTGCTGTCCACAACACAACTAAAAACTCTCCAGCAATGATTGTATTTGGCAGAGAACTTCGTCTACCATGCTACATCAATTGGATCACCACCAGTAGAAGGAAGGAAGGAGATTTGGTCTGGCTTTACAATCGTAAGAGAAGAAAAGGTAAATCTCCAAAACTACAGCAAAGTTGGGAAGGCCCTTACAAGATCATTTAGAGGATAAATGATGTAGTATACAACATTCAACAAAGCTACAGCTGCAAGATTAAAGTTGTTCACATTGACAAGGTACAAAATCAGAAGGAGTGCTGAATCTGTTTGGGGCAAACAGAATTAATGTGGGGTAATGTTACGAAAAGTAGTTAGCAGCGCAGATAATGGGATTCGAATCCTAGATAAATCGTAATGTACATAATGCATACTAAAAATATGCACTGAATTAGAATTTAGCACTTTTGAGTAGCATACTTTTAGACTATAAGATATAAGATAGTAAAGCGAGCTTCTCAGCTCGCCATATGAATAATTGTAATTCAGCCTAAAGACTGAATTATCTTAAAAGGATTTTACTTTTTAAAAAAAAACATTTTTATTCCTAACCTTTTACCTTTTTTTTAAAACATCATCGCAAGCGCCGTGCGACACGCGAAATGTGTCACGTCCACACGCAACGTGCGACACGTGACACGTGTCACGTCATCGCAAGCCAAGTTTTAAAAAAAAGTATTAACCAAAAAAAAAATTACACGCGCCACACGCGCCACACGCGCCGTGCGACTCGCGCATGTGTCACGTCATCGCAAGCCGAGTTTTAAAAAAAGTATTTCTTAAAAAAAATTACACGCGCCACACGCGATGTGCGACACGCGACGTGCGTCACGTCATCGCAAGCCGAGCGCTTACCAATTGTATTTAAAAAAAAAAATTGCACGCGCCACACGCAACGCGCGTCACGTGACACGTGTCACGTAATCGAAAGCCGAGTTTTAAAAAAAGTATTTAAAAAAAAAATTGCACGTGCCACACGCGGCACACGCGATGTGCGAAACGCGACATGTGTCACGTCATCGCAAGCCGAGTTTTAAAAAAAAGTATTTAAAAAAAAAAAATACACGCGCCACACGCGACACGCGACACGCGACACGCGACACGCGACGCGCGTCACGTCATCGCAAGCCAAGCACTTACCAATTGTTTTAAAACAAGTCCCATCAAATTCTGAATGGTAGAAGTCGGGATATACAACCGGACAAACCCACAAACCCACAAACCCATAAACCCACAAACCCACAAACCCACAAGCCCACAAACCGACACACGTACGCCAGAAACATTTTCTTGTCCTCTGATTATTAGCTTCGCCCTTCGGGCTCGCAATTAGATTATTTGAAATGTAACCGCCTGTAAGTTTGAATCATTACTTACTGGTCAAAAATGTAGTCAAACCGGTTTGACCGGTTTTTGTGAAAGAACACGATTGTACGTGTAGTTTTTTTTAGAAGATGAGTCCTTACATATGAGTATCGTTAGTTGTAAAGGGAAAAGGCCACAATTTTCTGGTATTTTCTGGATATTTCTGTCTATAAGATTGAAAGTTTCTGGAAACTTTAAAAATAGTATACAAGGTGGCGTTTGCTAAAGACGATTTTTGAATTTAGCCAGTCAAGTTGTAAATGTTCTTGCAAAGTGTTAAGGATACCACCTAAGAGAATTATTGTAGAGTACAGGTATTATAAGTGTTTTTGTGTGCAGTTAAAAGTTTTCCAGTATAAAAATGTTAACTTGTGTTATTTTTACTGTTTCCTAATTAAAGTTTTTATTTGTAAACTAGCTGACCCGACAGATGTTGTCCTGTCCCACTTTCAATAAATTTATTTGTGATCGTTTTGTGAACTTGTGAAAAGCTATTTGTTTTGCGATATCGCGTCACAGTATTAGTCACATCATTGTGTTACATTTTTTAACACAACACTGAACTCACACCCACTGACCAATTGTTTTAAAACAAGTCCCATCATATTCTGAATGGTAGAAGTCGGGATATACAACCGGACAAACCCACAAACCCACAAACCCACAAACCCACAAACCGACACACGTACGCCAGAAAAATTTTCTTGTCCTCTGATTATTAGCTTCGCCCTTCGGGCTCGCAATTAGATTATTTGAAATGTAACCGCCTGTAAGTTTGAATCATTACTTACTGGTCAAAAATGTAGTCAAACCGGTTTGACCGGTTTTTGTGAAAGAACACGGTTGTACGTGTAGTTTATTTTAGAAGATGAGTCCTTACATATGAGTATCGTTAGTTGTAAAGGGAAAAGGCCACAATTTTCTGGTATTTTCTGGATATTTCTGTCTGTAAGATTGAAAGTTTCTGGAAACTTTAAAAATAGTATACAAGGTGGCGTTTGCTAAAGACGATTTTTGAGTTTAACCAGTCAAGTTGTATATGTTCTTGCAAAGTGTTAAGGATACCACCTAAGAGAATTATTGTAGAGTACAGGTATTATAAGTGTTTTTGTGTGCAGTTAAAAGTTTTCCAGTATAAAAATGTTAACTTGTGTTATTTTTACTGTTTCCTAATTAAAGTTTTTATTTGTAAACTAGCTGACCCGACAGACGTTGTCCTGTCCCACTTTCAATAAATTTGTTTGTGATCGTTTTGTGAACTTGTGAAAAGCTATTTGTTTTGCGATATCGCGTCACAGTATTAGTCACATCATTGTGTTACATTTTTTAACACAACACTGAACTCACACCCACTGACCTCACACCCACTGACCTCCCGCCCACTGACCTCCCGCCCACTGACCTCCCGCCCACTGTCCACCCACCCATTGACCTCATACATACTGACCCACCGCCCACTGAACTCACACCCACTGACCTCACAACCACTGACCTTCCGCCCACTGACCTCCCGCCCACGGACCACCCACCCATTGACCTCATACACACTGACCCACCAGCCACTGACCTCACACCCACTGACACCCGCGTTTCCCAGCAATGTACATTTTTTTAAATTCTTAATACCGTTACCGATATAAATGTCGTCAAAATCTAAAAAAAAATTTTCTTTTTTTAAATTTTATTTTCAAACGCGAATATTTCGAAAATTGCTCTCGGATAATTTTTTTTTGACAAATGCAATATTGAAGCCTATTCAATTTCCTACAAATCTACCTTATAATATTAATGCATTCGGTCAACAGGAGCAGGGTTAAAAATGAAAGTTTGTAAAATGAACGAAAACGTACTTTTGACCTTACATGACTTCACACCCTATAACTCTTGAACGCATCCAGCTACAAGCTTGCTATTGGTCTTTTTTGAAAGAAAATTACTTTTTTAAGATCTAACAATCTACACTTTCTTAAATTTGCACAAATAAGACTACAAGTTGAAGATCGCTGAACAAAAGAGCAGCTAAGGGAGGAACAAGTGCACGATGAATTGATTGCTCCAATATTTCAATGGATGGAAGGTGAAAGATCGGAGTGGCACGAAATTGCAAAAAAATACTGGGGTCAATGGCAGTCATTGAGATTGAAACATATACTAATGGTAAGTCAATGGGAATCGGCTGATGGTCGAAGCACAAAATCATAGATTGCACTACCAACCGAGTCAAAGAAGTTCTGCAAGAATTACATAGTGGGACATCAAGAGCACATTTGGGCGTTAACAAGACGCTATCTAAAGTAAGGAATCGCTTCTACTGGGTCAATTGCCGTAGAAATGTGGAAGACTGGTGTCGAACGTGTGACATGTGCGCAGCAAGCAAAGGAGCGCAACCAAAATTTAGAGGAAAATGTAACAGTACAATGTTGGAGCACCATTTGAGCGGGTGGCAATGGACATAGCGAGTCCATTCCCAGAAACAAGAGATGGAAATCGCTATATACTCGTGTGTATTGTTTACTTCAGTAAATGTGCAGAAGCACATCCCATCGCAAACCATGAAGCTAGCACGGTGGCTAGGGCATTCGTGGACAATTGGATCTGGAGATTTGGAGTACCACTGGAATTACATTCCGATCAAGGGCGGAATTTTGAATCGCTATTCTTTCAAGAGCTATGTCAAGTACTCAACATCAAGAAAACGAGGACTACTCCGTTACATTCACAATCAGACGGAATGGTCGAAAGGTTCAACAGGACGCTGGAAGAGCATCTGCGAAAAGAAGTAAATGCCAATCAAGATGAATGGGAGCGTTGTATACCGTTGTTTCTGATGGGTTATCGTAGTGCTGTCCACAACACAACTAAAAACTCTCCAGCAATGATTGTATTTGGCAGAGAACTTCGTCTACCATGCTACATCAAATTTGGATCACCACCAGTAGAAGGAAGGAAGGAGATTTGGTCTGGCTTTACAATCGTAAGAGAAGAAAAGGTAAATCTCCAAAACTACAGCGCAGAGTTGGGAAGGACCTAATACGACCATTAAGAGGATTAATGATGTTGCATATCGGATTCAATAAAGCCCCAGATGTAAAAAGAAAGTTGTTCACATTGACAGATTGACAAGGTACAACAACAGTGCTGAATATGTTCGGGACGAACATAATTAAGGTGGGGGTAATGTTACGAAAAGTAGTTAGTAGCGCATATAATAGAATTAGAATCCTAAGATAAATCCTAATGTAAATACTGCATACTAAAAATAAGCACTTTCATATTGCATATTAGTTTCTAAGACTATTAGTTTATTTGAAATGTAACCGCCTGCAAGTTTGAATCATTATGTACTGGTCAAACAAGTAGTCAAACCGGTTTGTGCGGTTTGCCCGGTTTTTGTAAAAGAACATGATTGAACATGAAGTCAATTTTTAGAAGATGACTCATTACATAGTTGTAAATAAGGGCATAAGGCTACAATTTTCTGAATATTTCTGTCTGCAATATTGGAAGTTTCTGAATGCTTTTGATTGAGTATAAATAGAGGCGTTAGGCCGAAGTAAGATTGTTAGTTGTTTGGAATTTTACCAAGGCAGTTGTAAAAGTTCTTGTAAAGTGATAAAGCTATAACCTAAGAGAATTATTGTAGAGTACAGGTATTATAAGTGTTCTTGTGTACATTTAAAGTAATCACCAATATAAATTGTGAACCTGTGTTAATTTTATTGTTAGTGAATTAAAATTGTTGTTTGTAAATTCATAAACTCTGTAACGAGGTTTTCCCAGCCGGGGTAAAACTCAGTGTGACCAGGGTTCTTTGTTTATAAGGTCGTTAAAATAAAAAGAATTTATTTGTTTGGGGAATGGAATTTGATCTTTTATTTCCTTCTTTCATTTAACAATTATTTATTTGTGTAAATTCAAGTGTAATGCTTATGATATCCGGTCGTATCCTCGGCGGCGGTGTGTATGTGCTTGCGAAGAGTAGTACCGGGGCGTTGTGTGTTGATGATGTGGATGGCGAGCTCGGTGTCGTTGTCTAGCGTGAAGCGTTTGGACGTAATGGTAAGGATATCTCTCTTGAACCATTAATGCGAGGAATTACTGAGTCTATCGTGAAGTGTTTGGACGTAATGGTAAGGATATCTCTCTTGAACCATTAATATGACGAATTACTGAGTCTAGCGTGAGGCTTTTGGACGTAATGGTAAGGATATCTCTCTTGAACCATTAATGCGAGGAATTACTGAGTCTAGCGTTAAGCGTGTGGACGTAATGGTAAGGATATCTCTCTTGAACCATTAATGCGAGGAATTTCTAAGCGAGTTGCTAGTACTAGGAATCACAGGAAAGGAAAGAAGCCGATTGTCGGAATTTTCTTGCCCTTTTATACGTTTTTGAATCGGTTGGAAAAGTCCTGTTATCCCCTGAACCGTGGGACGATCGATGATGTTTTCTATGCTCATTGTGTTTTGTGGTTCCGTTGAATCATTCGATTTTTGTGTTGTTTTGTCCAGCTCTGTACATGTTGTTGTTGTATTCCTGCGTTGCAGAATTCAAAACATAATTTGGGTTTTTGCTTTGCTTGTCAGTGTGCTGTTGTTGTGTCTTGGTGCGAAAATTAGTTTGCAATATGCAAATTCATTTGGGTTGCGTTGCTTGGCTCAGCTCTGTGTGTGGGTTTTGTTGTTGTTCGTGGCTCAGTTCTGTGCGTGGGTTTTGTTGTTGTGCGGCAGCGTTATCGGGTTGTTGTTGCTGTGTTATTCGGTATATCGCTCTTCTGTTGTTGGTACTTTTCGGGTGTTGCAATAGGTAATCTCGTTCGGTTGGTGTTGCTCGGCTTCTATGATCTTGGTGTTGTTTGGCTGCATATTTCGGGTTGTTGTTGGTATGTTGCAATAGGCATGCTCGTTTGGTTGGTGTTACTCGGCTCGTCTATTATTGTGCTGTTCGGTATGTCGCTCTTTTGTTGTTGGTGCTTTTTATCAGCGTTCGATCCTGATAGGTTGATTTTCGGTAAGCCCTGTCGGCTATGTGTGTGGTGATCTGCTCTTTCTCACACTAGGATGGTGGTGGTTGTTTGCATTTGCCACCATCTGTATGGTTTGCCGATTTCTGCTAGGCCAGGTTGCTTGGCTCAGCTCTGTGTGTGGGTTTTGTTGTTGTTCGTGGCTCAGTTCTGTGCGTGGGTTTTGTTGTTGTTCGGCAGCGTTTTCGGGTTGTTGTTGCTGTGTTATTCGGTATATCGCTCTTCTGTTGTTGGTACTTTTCGGGTGTTGCAATAGGCAATCTCGTTCGGTTGGTGTTGCTCGGCTTCTATGATCTTGGTGTTTTTTGGCTGCATATTTTGGGTTGTTGTTGGTATGTTGCAATAGGCATGCTCGTTTGGTTGGTGTTGCTCGGCTCGTCTATTATTGTGATGTTCGGTATGTCGCTCTTTTGTTGTTGGTGCTTTTTATCAGCGTTCGATCCTGATAGGTTGATTTTCGGTAAGCCCTGTCGGCTATGTGTGTGGTGATCTGCTCTTTCTCACACTAGGATGGTGGTGGTTGTTTGCATTTGCCACCATCTGTATGGTTTGCCGATTTCTGTGACTTAGTCATGACTCCTCCTCAGTATTCTGCTCTCCCATGCGAGTGCAGCGTCTGTGGTTCTCCGTCTCTCTCCCCCCTTCTTAATATAAGTTTCGTACATTAAGAGTTTTGTGTGGATGTTCGAAAGTTGCCAACGAGGGGAAATCTACAAACGGAAATGAAATTCTATTTGTTTTGAAATGTTCTCTTAAATTTTATTGTACATCAATTTCATTGTGATAACAAAAGAAAAGAAAAGAAAATAAATGTAACTCCCAGTCGTGTGGGAAAATTTGTGTGCCAGAATTTTTCCTCACACCTCCCTGTTGCTCAGGCGGACGCTGACCTGTCCCTTCCGGGTCACCATAACACTGAAACGGGTGTCTCCCTGGTGGTGGAAGAACTGTAGACGGCGGAGGTTCCCCGTTCTTATTTTTGCCTTATCCGCATCTATCCTCGCTTGCAACTCGTAGGGCCAGGCTTCTGTGGTTGTTTCGCTGCCTTGGATGATGTCGCTCTCTGTAAGCGACAGTGCGTCGCCTCGTTCGCTCTCCATGCTTGGGGTGGTGTGGTGTTCGACTCGTGGTTTCGGCCTCGGCGGTGGTGTGTATGTACTGCTGGTATCCATGCCCCTGTTCTCGCTGTTTAGGGTGTCGTTTTTGTTGTTATTAGTGTTTCCACCACTGTGCGGCTTCTATGTTTGTGGCTGCTGTGGGGGGCGTTCGAGTCCTACCCCTGTGGTTGGCCTCTCGATTGTTGTTCCCTCTTCTGCCGTCGCTCAGGCCAATGTCGGGGATTCTTATGGATGGGTCCGTGTGTTTCTTGATTACACTGGCAAGTATAACTCTTTTTCCCATGGCGCTCTCCGATGACATCTTTTGTGCTGGTGATTCGGTCCCTGTAAGTCCCCATGTCATGACTTTCTCCGCAGCTTCCAGGAGAAATACCCCACAGTCGGTCAAATTGGGTTGTTGTGGGATTTTCATGTAGTTGCTCCGGAAGCAGTGCTGGAACTCTTGCCAGGTCCGTTGGTGCCCCTTCGTCCGGTGTTGCTGGATGGCATACCCTCGTATGATCTGCACCACTTCGTCTCGCCGTGCTGTCGCCAAGGAATCGTATACGTCGATCGTGGCGCAGTCTGGGATTCCCGGGTTGGTGACCGCCACGAGATACCAGTGCTCGCGGTCACACACGGGCACTAGGGCTAGATCGCTCTGGATGAATTTGAAGTGGCGGTCCCACCTGTTTACTAGCGCACTCCACCTCCTGGCCAGGGTCTCTTCATCCTCTTGTGGCGTTGGCTGATATTGCTGCATTTTTGAGACTAGAAAAGTGCTGCAAATTTGGATCCTGCGTTGTTTGTCATCGGCCAATTTTTCCAGCAGCCATCTTAGTCCGACTTCCACTAGAACATCGTCTAGGAAAACTCCTGGCCTGAGTCGACAGTAGTCTTCTAGCCAGACATCGATGCTCCTGGGTCCGAGGGCGTACCTGCAGATTATTTGCTCCTGCTTGACTTCATCGGCTGCCGTCTTGATGGCCCAGCTGCCTGTCTTCTTTACCAGTACGATGCGGTGTACGACCTCGTCGGTTGGTTTTGGTGCCTCCTGAGTGTTTCCGTGTTTGGACATCGTTGGTAAATTTGCTTTCTTTGCCTTCTTTACTTTAGGTGTCTGGAGATAATCGATGATCACTTGTGACTATTTTACTTGCTTAATTTTTACTCAGCACGAAAACAAGTTTCGGGACCTGTGTTCCGTTGATTTTCTTCATACTCAAGTCTCTGATGTGCCTGGACCATTGTTGTTGTCCTGTGTTTTTTGTTCGTCTTCATGGTATTCGGGAACTAGTGTTGAACTAGCATCAGGTGTTCCAACGGTTTTGTTACTCTTGGTTTAGTGCTTGATTTGACGCTGATGTCGTCAAATGCCGTTTGCCTCGTGGGAGAATCGGGACAATCTCGACGTGTTGCTTGGGCCTTGGGGATAATGTTGCGGTGCAGTCGTGTATTTGGTATGTCCGTGGTCTCTCCTTGTTAGGCTTTTGTTTCCCATTGTGGCTGTTTTGCAATAAATTGTCGTATGTTCATTACCTCGTGTTCTCGGCTGGGCGGCGTTGTGTTTCAAGTTCTTGCTCCCTGTTCGCCAGCTATGCGACTTAAATTGCCGATCGTTCTGGTGTTTGTTTTCGGGATGTATCATTGTAGTGTCTTCGTGTCGCTGTTGTGTGTGAAGGGGAATTGTTGTTGTGACGCGGTTTGTCTTTTCTGTTTCCTGTGGGCAGTTTTCATGGAAGTTTTTTAACTCATTTACGTGTGCCGTGCGATCCTTAGTCTCTCCTTGCTTTCTTAATTTCACGATGACTGGTGAGACGAAATCCATTACGCAATAGGGTCCATCGTATCTCGGGGCTAATTTACTGGCGAATCCTTCTACTGCATTTAATAGGTGATGTTGCTTGACTAAAACTAGTTTCCCAATCTCTGGTTTCCAGGGACGTCGCCTTAAGTTGTAGTGGCGGGCTTGGTCCCCAGCTGCTCGTTCCAGATTACGTCGCACGATCTCGAAGATCTCCTTCATCTGGGCCTCTCGATCTTCGGGAGCTTTGACTAACGTGCCTGTCCCGGGAGTTATTTCGTCGTACAACGCATACGGGAGGCGTGGTTCTCGTCCTTGCGTCAAAAAGGCTGGGCTGTACCTTGTTGAATCCTGGATGCTGGAGTTTATGGCCAGCATGACTTCGGGTAGTTTATCGTCTCAGTAGGGTTCTCTTGGGGAGTGTATGGCGCCGTGAACTGTTTCCGTACACCCATGGTCTCCAGGAACCGACGGAATCCTCTGCTGCTGAATTGTGTCCCGTTGTCTGTAATTAGAATCTTTGGGACACCCTACCGAGCCAGTATACGTTCGCGGAACGCCTTTTGGACCCCTTCCGTCGTTGCCCTTCGCGAGGATATTAGTTCGACCAACTTCGAAAACCGATCGAAGAAAACTAAAAGCATAGTATTCCCGTGTTTGGATCTAGGAAGTGGTCCAACGAAGTCACTGCACAACGTGGCCCATTGTTCGTCGGCTACTTGTGTAAAAATTTTCCCTGCTGCTTGCTGTTGACTAGGCTTCTAACACTGGCAACTTTCGCACCTTTTTACGTGCTGACGAATGTCGCGAAACATGCCCGGCCAGTAATACCGACCCCATACTCGCACCGTGGTCTTTCGAATTCCCAGGTGTCCTTCTGATGCGCTGTCATGGTTCTCCTGTAGCACTCGACTTCGAAGCGTACTTGTTACGCACAGCTTCCACGGTGCTGCGTCCTCATCTCCCGCGCGCTGACCTATATGTCGGTATAACTGCTGGCCTTGAATCACGTAATCGGGGAATTTAGCTGGGTTCTCTTTGACTTGATGGATTTTGTTTTGTAGCCAGTGACACTCTGATTGTTCCGCGTGTTCCTCGCAGGCTGTCATCAGCGTTTCGTGCGGCTGTCGTGACAGCGCGTCTGCGACGACGTTGAGTTTGCCTCGCCTATACTGTATATCGAACGTATATTGCTGCAGTTCTAGTGCCCATCGTGCAATCCGTCCAGAAGGCCTGGGTATGCAGTTTAGCCACTTGAGGGAGAGGTGGTCTGTTACCACCGTAAACCGATAACCTTCGACATACGAACGCATCTTCCTAATTCCCCATATGATATGGCCAGACACTCCGGAGAGTAGTTTTTCTCTGCGGGGTTCAGGTGCCGGCTGGCATACGCTATGACCCGTTCATTGCCATCGATTTCTTGGGTGAGGACTGCCCCAAACCCGTAGTCACTTGCATCGGTTTGGAGAGAAAATTTCTGGGAGAAGTCGGGGCATGCTAGGATCGGAGCCTCGGTAAGTTTTTCCTTGAGAGTTTCGAATGCCTTCTGTTGTTCTTCTCCCCACTTGCAGTGCTTCCCTTTCTTTAGCAAATTTGTCATTGGTCGTACGGTCTTGGCGAAGTCTGGGACAAAACGTCGGTACCACGAAGCGATGCCCAAATACCGACGCACTTCTCTAACACTTCGGGGCGGTTGGAGCTCCTTGAAAGCCGCTACTTTGTCTGGATCAGTGTATATACCTTTGCTGCTGACTACATGTCCCAGGTATCGTATCTCCGTTTTGCAGAACTCGCATTTGTCGGGATTGATATTTAAGTTGGCCATCTGCAGCCGCCTGAATACCTTGCGCAGGTTCTCCATGTGTTCTTCGAATGTCTTCTCGATAACGACTATGTCGTCGAGGTATGCAAACGCGTGGGGCTCCATTTACGGTCCGATGACTCGATCGAGCGCTCGCTGGAATGTCGCAGGGGCCGAGTGCAGTCCGAACGGCATTACGCGCCACTGGAACAGGCCACGAGCGGGCAATGTGAAGGCAGTGTACTGTTTGCTCCTCTTCTCCATGGGTATCTGCCAGTATCCATTTCGTAGATCTAGGCTACTGATGAACTTGGCACCGCGAAGCTTTTCCAAAATGTGTTGTATCCGTGGCAGAGGGTATGCATCTGGCACCGACCTTGCATTGAGCTCCCGATAGTCAATACAGAGCCTCCACTTGCCTGTCTTTTTCCGTACGAGAACTATGGGTGCGCTGTGGTGGCTATGTGAGTGTTCGATGCACCCCTTTTCCAATAGTTCGTCAATTTCTTTGTTGATTATTTCCTGCATCGCTGGGTTTCGGGCGAAGTATCGTTGCTTTATTGGGCGTTCGTCCTGCATGATAATTCGGTGTTCGGTGATGTTGGAAACTGCGGGTAGCTGGTCGAACCTTTTGAACTCCTGGTGTAGGAAAGCTGCAAGCTTTTCCTGGTCTGTCCGTGGTGTCGCTTGAGCGATGGTGCATTGGCGGATGTGTTCTGCGGGCTCTGCTCTGTGTTGCAATTGTACTGTCTGACCGCAGCAGCTTAGACGGGCCTCCGCCCGTGACAAAAAGTCCAAGCCCAGGATCATTTCGTCCATCGCATCCGGAAGGATCAGGAACGGAAACTGGATCTCTCTATTCCCTATCCTGATATCTAGCTGTAGGGCCTCTCGAATTAGTTTTGGCGTTCCTTCGGCCATTCGCACGGTCACATCGACGGGTAAACTTAGGGTTGTGCCCCTCCCCTCCTCCGCAAAACGTTCGCTTACAAATCTCCTGGTGGCCCCGGTGTCGATTGTGGCTTTTACAAGCGTTCCGCCTAGGGTGATGGTAGCGAATATCCGATTGGAGTCGAATGCGAGAAAATTTACTGGGTATGAGGTGTCGGTCTTGGGGATTCCGTGGCACCTCGGTTCCGGCGGTCCCCTCGTTCGTTTCCCGACCGTTCGACACGTTTTCGGCAGCATTCTACGGTCCGAATGTTTCGCAGGCCGCAGTCCCAACAGAAGAGGACTTGGGGGTTGCGACAATCCCGTCTCATGTGTCCGTCCTGGCCACATCGCAGGCGGGCCGTCCTGAAGTTTATACGTGCATGAAGTTCCTTTCGGGTTGTCTGGGTCGAGGTGGAGGTCTAATGGGTTCTGTTGTTCCGGCGATGCCTTCGAAGTCTTCTGCCAGGCCAATGAGCTCGTGTAGGTCTCTGAAGTCCTTCCTCCGGATGTAATACTGGTATTGCCAACAATTCCGAAAAATCCTCTCGACCTGCTGTGCACTAGTGTAATGCGCGTGCCTCATTAGGTTTTGCATCACGATTACGAAGTCTTTAAAACGTTCCTTCGGTTTTTGCTGGCGTTGGCGAATTTCGTCGTCCAAGTGTTCCCAGAACATGGTGGGCAGGAAGAATTGTAGAAAGTCCGCTGTAAACGCTTTCCAATTATCCCATTTTTGGTTATTGTTGTGGAACCACAACAAAGCACGGTCACGGAGTAGTTCAGGCATAGTTCTGGGCAGGAGGTCCTTGTTTAAGCAGTAGGCATCAGCGAGTTCTTCCAGCCTTTCAATGAACTGAAGAGGTACCTTCCCTCCATCGTACCTTACCGTCTATTTCCTTACTTGGTCCATTATCTGGGCGTATGATAAAGTCGCCGTGTCAGTCCTATTTCGTGTTGGAGCTACTTCGGGTGGTATCGGCGACGTTGCTCTGATGGCTGCCTTTGGATCGTCGCGTCCTCCAGCTTCCGATGGGTCCAACGTGAACAGTGGAAATGGCGATGGGCTGCGTCTGTGTTTCTCCTCTAATTCGTGTTTCGTCCTCAGACGTGACGTCTCGTCCTGAGACGTAGTTAGAAAATCTTTTCCTCAACTCTTCTAGTGCGCCGCTGTTGTCTAGTCTGAACTCGCTCATGTAGTTCTTCAGCTCCTCTTTCGACAACGTATATATCCAGCTGGTCTTAACCATCTTAATTTTGTGCTGGTATTATTTAATGATTAATATGTTAGTTTATTTATTTACTAAATTCCAGGGTCCCTGCTCGGGCGCCAATTGTAACGAGATTTTCTCAGCCGGGGTAAAACTCAGTGTGACCAGGGTTCTTTGTTTATAAGGTTTGGATTTATTTGTTTGGGGAATGGAATTTGATCTTTTATTTCCTTCTTTTAGTTAACAATTATTTATTTGTGTAAATTCAAGTGTAATGCTTATGATATCCGGTCGTATCCTCGGCGGCGGTGTGTATGTGCTGGCGAAGAGTAGTACCGGGGCGTTGTGTGTTGATGGATGTTGGATGTGGATGGCGAGCGCGGTGTCGTTGTTCTAGCGGTTAGGCCTTTGTACCCCGTTGGCTGTAGTATCCATGTTTGCTTAGGTTTTGGCGTTAAGCGTGGACGTAATGGTAAGGATATCTCTCTTGAACCATTAATGCGATGAATTACTAAGTCTAGCGTGGAGCGTTTGGACGTAATGGTAAGGATATCTCTCTTGAACCATTAATGCGAGGAATTACTGAGTCTAGCGTTAAGCGTGTGGACGTAATGGTAAGGATATCTCTCTTGAACCATTAATGCGAGGAATTACTGAGTCTAGCGTGAAGCGTTTGGACGTAATGGTAAGGAAATCTCTCTTGAACCATTAATGCGAGGAATTACTGAGTCTAGGGTGAAGCGTTTGGACGTAATGGTAAGGATATCTCTCTTGAACCATTAATGTGACGAATTACTGAGTCTAGCGTGAAGCGTTTGGACGTAATGGTAAGGATATCTCTCTTGAACCATCATTAATGCGAGGGATTACTGAGTGTAGCGTTAAGCGTGTGGACATAATGGTAAGAATATCTCTCTTGAACCATTACTGGGTATGAGGTGTCGGTCTTGGGGATTCCGTGGCACCTCGGTTCCGGCGGTCCCCTCGTTCGTTTCCCGACCGTTCGACACGTTTTCGGCAGCATTCTACGGTCCGAATGTTTCGCAGGCCGCAGTCCCAACAGAAGAGGACTTGGGGGTTGCGACAATCCCGTCTCATGTGTCCGTCCTGGCCACATCGCAGGCGGGCCGTCCTGAAGTTTATACGTGCATGAAGTTCCTTTCGGGTTGTCTGGGTCGAGGTGGAGGTCTAATGGGTTCTGTTGTTCCGGCGATGCCTTCGAAGTCTTCTGCCAGGCCAATGAGCTCGTGTAGGTCTCTGAAGTCCTTCCTCCGGATGTAATACTGGTATTGCCAACAATTCCGAAAAATCCTCTCGACCTGCTGTGCACTAGTGTAATGCGCGTGCCTCATTAGGTTTTGCATCACGATTACGAAGTCTTTAAAACGTTCCTTCGGTTTTTGCTGGCGTTGGCGAATTTCGTCGTCCAAGTGTTCCCAGAACATGGTGGGCAGGAAGAATTGTAGAAAGTCCGCTGTAAACGCTTTCCAATTATCCCATTTTTGGTTATTGTTGTGGAACCACAACAAAGCACGGTCACGGAGTAGTTCAGGCATAGTTCTGGGCAGGAGGTCCTTGTTTAAGCAGTAGGCATCAGCGAGTTCTTCCAGCCTTTCAATGAACTGAAGAGGTACCTTCCCTCCATCGTACCTTACCGTCTATTTCCTTACTTGGTCCATTATCTGGGCGTATGATAAAGTCGCCGTGTCAGTCCTATTTCGTGTTGGAGCTACTTCGGGTGGTATCGGCGACGTTGCTCTGATGGCTGCCTTTGGATCGTCGCGTCCTCCAGCTTCCGATGGGTCCAACGTGAACAGTGGAAATGGCGATGGGCTGCGTCTGTGTTTCTCCTCTAATTCGTGTTTCGTCCTCAGACGTGACGTCTCGTCCTGAGACGTAGTTAGAAAATCTTTTCCTCAACTCTTCTAGTGCGCCGCTGTTGTCTAGTCTGAACTCGCTCATGTAGTTCTTCAGCTCCTCTTTCGACAACGTATATATCCAGCTGGTCTTAACCATCTTAATTTTGTGCTGGTATTATTTAATGATTAATATGTTAGTTTATTTATTTACTAAATTCCAGGGTCCCTGCTCGGGCGCCAATTGTAACGAGATTTTCTCAGCCGGGGTAAAACTCAGTGTGACCAGGGTTCTTTGTTTATAAGGTTTGGATTTATTTGTTTGGGGAATGGAATTTGATCTTTTATTTCCTTCTTTTAGTTAACAATTATTTATTTGTGTAAATTCAAGTGTAATGCTTATGATATCCGGTCGTATCCTCGGCGGCGGTGTGTATGTGCTGGCGAAGAGTAGTACCGGGGCGTTGTGTGTTGATGGATGTTGGATGTGGATGGCGAGCGCGGTGTCGTTGTTCTAGCGGTTAGGCCTTTGTACCCCGTTGGCTGTAGTATCCATGTTTGCTTAGGTTTTGGCGTTAAGCGTGGACGTAATGGTAAGGATATCTCTCTTGAACCATTAATGCGATGAATTACTAAGTCTAGCGTGGAGCGTTTGGACGTAATGGTAAGGATATCTCTCTTGAACCATTAATGCGAGGAATTACTGAGTCTAGCGTTAAGCGTGTGGACGTAATGGTAAGGATATCTCTCTTGAACCATTAATGCGAGGAATTACTGAGTCTAGCGTGAAGCGTTTGGACGTAATGGTAAGGAAATCTCTCTTGAACCATTAATGCGAGGAATTACTGAGTCTAGGGTGAAGCGTTTGGACGTAATGGTAAGGATATCTCTCTTGAACCATTAATGTGACGAATTACTGAGTCTAGCGTGAAGCGTTTGGACGTAATGGTAAGGATATCTCTCTTGAACCATCATTAATGCGAGGGATTACTGAGTGTAGCGTTAAGCGTGTGGACATAATGGTAAGAATATCTCTCTTGAACCATTAATGCGAGGAATTTCTAAGCGAGTTGCTACTACTAGGAATCACAGGGAAGGAAAGAAGCTGATTGTCGGAATTTTCCTGCCCTTTTATACGTTTTTGAATCGGTTGGAAAAGTCCTGTTATCCCTGAACCGTGGGACGATCGATGATGTTTGCTATGCTCATTGTGTTTTGTGGTTCCGTTAAATCATTCGATTTTTGTGTTGTTTTGTCCAGCTCTGTACATGTTGTTGTTGTATTCCTGCGTTGCAGAACTCAAAACATAATTTGGGTTTTTGCTTTGCTTGTCAATGTGCTGTTGTTCTGCTCATCGTGTTGTTTGTTGTTGTTGTGTCTTGGTGCGAAAATTAGTTTGCAATATGCAAATTCATTTGGGTTGCGTTGCTTGGCTCAGCTCTGTGTGTGGGTTTTGTTGTTGTTCGTTGCTCAGTTCTGTGCGTGGGTTTTGTTGTTGTTCGGCAGCGTTTTCGGGTTGTTTTTGCTGTGTTGTTCGGTATATCGCTCTTCTGTTGTTGGTACTTTTCGGGTTAAATAGGTAATCTCGTTCGGTTGGTGTTGCTCGGCTTCTATGATCTTGGTGTTGTTTGGCTGCATATTTCGGGTTGTTGTTGGTATGTTGCAATAGGCATGCTCGTTTGGTTGGTGTTGCTCGGCTCGTCTATTATTGTGCTGTTCGGTATGTCGCTCTTTTGTTGTTGGTGCTTTTTATCAGCGTTCGATCCTGATAGGTTGATTTTCGGTGAGTCCTGTCGGCTATGTGTGTGGTGATCTGCTCTTTCTCACACTGGGATGGTGGTGGTTGTTTGCATTTGCCACCATCTGTATGGTTTGCCGATTTCTGTGACTTAGTCATGACTCCTCCTCAGTATTCTGCTCTCCCATGCGAGTGCAGCGTCGGTTGTTCTCCGTCTCTCTCCCACCCTTCTTAATATAAGTTTCGTACATTAAGAGTTTTGTGTGGATTTTCGAACATCCATCCAACGAGGGGAAATCTACAAACGGCGAAATCAAATTGCTCTCGTTCTATTTGTGAGAGTTGGGTGGCTAGGAGAAATGAAATTCTATTTGTTTTGAAATGTTCTCTTAAATTTTCTTGTACATCAATTTCATTGTGATAACAAAAGAAAAGAAAAGAAATGTAACTCCCAGTCGTGTAGGAAAATTTGTGTGACAGAATTTTTCCTCACAACTTGTGTTGTGTTTTATTTGCAAAATGCTTTACAAACTCGAAAGCCTGAATTTCGTAACAATATTTACTTTTTAACAATTATAGACAAATTTACAAACTTTTGACAGCCTTTCCCCTAGCAAGTAGAAACACTCATAAAATTATTGAGCAACTTAAGCTTAGAAATTCTATATTAGGCAAACCCCAAGAAATAGTATGCGATAATGAATTTAATAGCATAGCATTTAAAGAATATTGCAATGAAGAAGGATTTAAAATAAAACTCATAACCCCAAATCATAAGACGGGAAACTCTGATGTAGAACGAGTGGGTACACTTAATGAACATATAAGAATATATAAAGCACAAGAAGAGAAAAAGAACATCCATTCACAATCCATTCAACAATATTAAGAAAACCTATAGATTTTATCAAAACAAAATAAAAGTAGAAGAAGTAGAATATATAGGAAAAAGGATTCAAAAAATTAAAGAAGATTAGATTAATAAAAGAAATCAAAATAAAACTGATTTTATTGAACCAGACTTAAATAAAGACGTTAACTCAAAAGCTGACGTAGTAAGAACAGCAAAGAAAATAGCTGCAAAATATAAGAAAACCAAGGTAGAAAAGATTTATAATAAATACTATGCAAATAATAAAAAATTACATAAAACCCATTTTAAAAGAAAATATAAATATCAAAGTAGTGATAATAATAATTTAATCTCTTTACAGCCAATATGAAAACCATAAATATAATTACATTATTCACTTTATCCATAGTGAAATCAGAATTCTTATTACAAGAAATTCACAATCAAGCAGGATACATAATTATAAAACAAACAAGAGCCCATTGAATTAATTGAAAAATATGATAAAATACTCCATATAATTAATTTAGAAACTTATAATGAAATTATTAAACAAATTGAATTTTCTATAGAAACAGGCTATAACAATTTTCAAGACTTAAGATTAAAAAGATTATTGACAGAAGCTTTAGGAGATTCTAAATCAAAATTACAAAGTATACTTCCTTATTCGAGACAAAGGAGAGGATTAATAAACATAGAAGGTAAGCACTCCATTTTCTTTTTGGAGTGATGGATAATGATGAAAGATTAGAGATTGAGAATCATTTTAAAATAATAGAAGAAAACAATATGAATGCTATGACAGAATAAAATAAACAAGTAGGTATAAATACACAATTCCAAACATCATTAGAAACAATGGCAGACCGTATAAACAAACACCAGTATGTATTAAGGTATCAATTCCACAGAAATAAACAAGAAAGTCTAGCTAAAAGCATATTATCATTAAAGATCAATAAAGGTTAAACAACGAAATAGAAAAATTAGAAGATAACGAATTCTTTTCAAGATTAGGAATTCTAGGGAGAAATATCCTGACTAAAGAAGAAAATAAACGATTTAACATAACCATTAATAAATTAGAATATATTGAGAGTAGCATAATTAACTAGAAACAACCAATTAGTTTTTGTTTTAAGCATACCAGAATTTTTACATAAATGTGAAAGCAAAATGATTTTACCTATACCGAATGATCAAGGACTTGAAGTCGAATTATTAAAATATAACTAGGTACATTATTTGTAACGAAACATTATATGAAAACAATGAAATAAAATATGTAAAACATTTAAAGAAGAGTCCAATATGTATCCAAATCCTATATAAAACAAAATATGAAAATTGTAAAATAAGATCAAATAAAGATCAAGAATTAACAGAATAGAATTAATAGTATTAATTTTAACAAAAAACTTATAAGAAACAAGCTTAAATGAATATTGTAATAATATTGATTATAAAATTGTTAATAATAATCCTATCCTTTTTAAAGATTGTAACATTAAAATAAATTCACTTAATATATAAATCGAAACTTTTAAACAAAATATTATAATTCCATTATATAACACATTAAACTTTACAAAAATTTATGTAACATTAGAAGATATACATATAAATCAAACTGAGAATTTAAAAGAATTGCAAGCAATAAGATACCAAAACAATATAAAACATGTTATATCATATTCAAGTATCACAATCATAATTATTATAAATGCAATTTTATTATTAAGAAACCCAAAAAATTAAAGTTGAAAACAGAATTATAGATACTCAGGAGAGCATCAAACTTAAGGAGGGAGGGGTTACATTCCTAGAACACCCTCACATCACTTTATAATAATATTAAACATCCTATGATAATGAAGAAAGATACAAAATATCTTTCAATAAACAAAATGCCCACATGAAATATCAACAATAAAGTGCATATCAACACATTTTGCCTTCATTAACTTGTGCGTCAAAAGCATCTAAAGAATTCCAATAGATTTCTTGTGTCAGCAATTATATTAGACAAAGGAAAGCAAACGATCTTTAGTCGAAGACAGATTTGCTGAGTAGACAAATTATAACTATAATAAAAACAACCCATAAAAATCAAAATTTTTCATGTAAATTCTCTAATAGGAGATAATATGTGTTCAAATTTTGAACCGGGTAAATTTGGAAAAAATTAATATTATTTTTCAAAAACTATTCTCACCGGAGATACACATGTGTAAAAAAATTTTGTATGGGATAAAAATTAAAATCAAAAACTCAAAAAATTTTACAAAAAGTTTTGTCTATCGGAGATACACATGTGTATAAAATTTTTCCAAAATCGGGTTAATTTTTATTTTAAATTTGTATGAGGCCCCACGACCCCAAGGCCCGGCGTCTCTAAAATGTCTACAACAAGTGTTGTCCATCGGAGGTAAACCCGTGTGTTAAATTGGAAGAACGCTTGGTTAATTTTTAAAAAAATTTGTATGGGGCCCCACGACCCCGGTATCCGGGGTCTCCAAAATTTAAAAAAAAAAGTGTTTTCCATCGGAGATACACATTTGTATAAAATTTTAAGAAAATCGGGTAAATTTTGTAAAATATTTGTATGGGAGTCCGAGGGGCCTCAAATTTTAATAGAAAGTATTGTCACTAGAAATATATATGTCTGCAAAATTTCAATAAAATTGGGCTTTGTGAAGTGGGTTAAAAATTTATCAGAAAATCTGACCAGCCAGCCACGGGCACGCGGAGTTAAAAATTTAAATTTTACTTGTAAATTCTCTGATCGGAGATTCGATTTTGTAGTTAATTCCCCATTTGGTATGAAAACATAACAGCTACAGCGGACGGTTGGTGCGACGTACACACAACGACATACGAAGTACCACAAAATTATTTCTAGTTCTTCATATACTCGTAATATTGTACAAAATACAAATTCTCTGTACTCTCTGCTCTCGCTCTCTGCTGCAACGCAACAACAAAACAACCCCAATCGTAAACTCGCAGCGCTGCCTACATTGCATCACTCATCACAGAACACAGTCATTATAGTATGAAATGATATGATGTCGCTATATGGAAAAAAATGTATATGGGAGCCCCCCGATCCCGCTGCCCGATCTCTCCGAAATTTTAATAGAAAGTATTGTCACCGGAAATATACATGTGTGCAAAAATAAAATCAGGCTATGGGAAGTGGGTTAAAAATTGATCAGAAAGCAACGTGCACGCGAAGTTAATATAGAGAATTTAAAAAGGGTTTCATCGATCATATAATTATAGTTCTAGTACGTTAAGCTGAAGATTTCCCCCCACCAGTGGTAAGGGATCTGAAGCTCATCCAATAAATAATTTTAAAATCAAATACTTGCGTTTAATTAATTTTTTTTAAATAAAAATCGGAAACGAATGCTGAATTGCAGCACATTAAAAATTTCGAAACTAAATCCATTTTTATCATTTTTAAATTCTCTATGTTAACTTCACTTGCCCGTGTGTTTGTGGGTTTGTGGCCTTGTGGATTTGTGTGTCATGGAATCTTGCGATCAATTTTTAACCCACTTCCCATAGCCTGATTTTATTTTTGCACACATGTATATTTCCGGTGACAATACTTTCTATTAAAATTTCGGAGAGATCGGGCAGCGGGATCGGGGGGCTCCCATATACATTTTTTTTCCATATAGCGACATCATATCATTTCATACTATAATGACTGTGTTCTGTGATGAGTGATGCAATGTAGGCAGCGCTGCGAGTTTACGATTGGGGTTGTTTTGTTGTTGCGTTGCAGCAGAGAGCGAGAGCAGAGAGTACAGAGAAATTGCAAATTCATTTGGGTTGCGTTGCTTGGCTCAGCTCTGTGTGTGGGTTTTGTTGTTGTTCGTTGCTCAGTTCTGTGCGTGGGTTTTGTTGTTGTTCGGCAGCGTTTTCGGGTTGTTTTTGCTGTGTTGTTCGGTATATCGCTCTTCTGTTGTTGGTACTTTTCGGGTTAAATAGGTAATCTCGTTCGGTTGGTGTTGCTCGGCTTCTATGATCTTGGTGTTGTTTGGCTGCATATTTCGGGTTGTTGTTGGTATGTTGCAATAGGCATGCTCGTTTGGTTGGTGTTGCTCGGCTCGTCTATTATTGTGCTGTTCGGTATGTCGCTCTTTTGTTGTTGGTGCTTTTTATCAGCGTTCGATCCTGATAGGTTGATTTTCGGTGAGTCCTGTCGGCTATGTGTGTGGTGATCTGCTCTTTCTCACACTGGGATGGTGGTGGTTGTTTGCATTTGCCACCATCTGTATGGTTTGCCGATTTCTGTGACTTAGTCATGACTCCTCCTCAGTATTCTGCTCTCCCATGCGAGTGCAGCGTCGGTTGTTCTCCGTCTCTCTCCCACCCTTCTTAATATAAGTTTCGTACATTAAGAGTTTTGTGTGGATTTTCGAACATCCATCCAACGAGGGGAAATCTACAAACGGCGAAATCAAATTGCTCTCGTTCTATTTGTGAGAGTTGGGTGGCTAGGAGAAATGAAATTCTATTTGTTTTGAAATGTTCTCTTAAATTTTCTTGTACATCAATTTCATTGTGATAACAAAAGAAAAGAAAAGAAATGTAACTCCCAGTCGTGTAGGAAAATTTGTGTGACAGAATTTTTCCTCACAACTTGTGTTGTGTTTTATTTGCAAAATGCTTTACAAACTCGAAAGCCTGAATTTCGTAACAATATTTACTTTTTAACAATTATAGACAAATTTACAAACTTTTGACAGCCTTTCCCCTAGCAAGTAGAAACACTCATAAAATTATTGAGCAACTTAAGCTTAGAAATTCTATATTAGGCAAACCCCAAGAAATAGTATGCGATAATGAATTTAATAGCATAGCATTTAAAGAATATTGCAATGAAGAAGGATTTAAAATAAAACTCATAACCCCAAATCATAAGACGGGAAACTCTGATGTAGAACGAGTGGGTACACTTAATGAACATATAAGAATATATAAAGCACAAGAAGAGAAAAAGAACATCCATTCACAATCCATTCAACAATATTAAGAAAACCTATAGATTTTATCAAAACAAAATAAAAGTAGAAGAAGTAGAATATATAGGAAAAAGGATTCAAAAAATTAAAGAAGATTAGATTAATAAAAGAAATCAAAATAAAACTGATTTTATTGAACCAGACTTAAATAAAGACGTTAACTCAAAAGCTGACGTAGTAAGAACAGCAAAGAAAATAGCTGCAAAATATAAGAAAACCAAGGTAGAAAAGATTTATAATAAATACTATGCAAATAATAAAAAATTACATAAAACCCATTTTAAAAGAAAATATAAATATCAAAGTAGTGATAATAATAATTTAATCTCTTTACAGCCAATATGAAAACCATAAATATAATTACATTATTCACTTTATCCATAGTGAAATCAGAATTCTTATTACAAGAAATTCACAATCAAGCAGGATACATAATTATAAAACAAACAAGAGCCCATTGAATTAATTGAAAAATATGATAAAATACTCCATATAATTAATTTAGAAACTTATAATGAAATTATTAAACAAATTGAATTTTCTATAGAAACAGGCTATAACAATTTTCAAGACTTAAGATTAAAAAGATTATTGACAGAAGCTTTAGGAGATTCTAAATCAAAATTACAAAGTATACTTCCTTATTCGAGACAAAGGAGAGGATTAATAAACATAGAAGGTAAGCACTCCATTTTCTTTTTGGAGTGATGGATAATGATGAAAGATTAGAGATTGAGAATCATTTTAAAATAATAGAAGAAAACAATATGAATGCTATGACAGAATAAAATAAACAAGTAGGTATAAATACACAATTCCAAACATCATTAGAAACAATGGCAGACCGTATAAACAAACACCAGTATGTATTAAGGTATCAATTCCACAGAAATAAACAAGAAAGTCTAGCTAAAAGCATATTATCATTAAAGATCAATAAAGGTTAAACAACGAAATAGAAAAATTAGAAGATAACGAATTCTTTTCAAGATTAGGAATTCTAGGGAGAAATATCCTGACTAAAGAAGAAAATAAACGATTTAACATAACCATTAATAAATTAGAATATATTGAGAGTAGCATAATTAACTAGAAACAACCAATTAGTTTTTGTTTTAAGCATACCAGAATTTTTACATAAATGTGAAAGCAAAATGATTTTACCTATACCGAATGATCAAGGACTTGAAGTCGAATTATTAAAATATAACTAGGTACATTATTTGTAACGAAACATTATATGAAAACAATGAAATAAAATATGTAAAACATTTAAAGAAGAGTCCAATATGTATCCAAATCCTATATAAAACAAAATATGAAAATTGTAAAATAAGATCAAATAAAGATCAAGAATTAACAGAATAGAATTAATAGTATTAATTTTAACAAAAAACTTATAAGAAACAAGCTTAAATGAATATTGTAATAATATTGATTATAAAATTGTTAAAAATAATCCTATCCTTTTTAAAGATTGTAACATTAAAATAAATTCACTTAATATATAAATCGAAACTTTTAAACAAAATATTATAATTCCATTATATAACACATTAAACTTTACAAAAATTTATGTAACATTAGAAGATATACATATAAATCAAACTGAGAATTTAAAAGAATTGCAAGCAATAAGATACCAAAACAATATAAAACATGTTATATCATATTCAAGTATCACAATCATAATTATTATAAATGCAATTTTATTATTAAGAAACCCAAAAAATTAAAGTTGAAAACAGAATTATAGATACTCAGGAGAGCATCAAACTTAAGGAGGGAGGGGTTACATTCCTAGAACACCCTCACATCACTTTATAATAATATTAAACATCCTATGATAATGAAGAAAGATACAAAATATCTTTCAATAAACAAAATGCCCACATGAAATATCAACAATAAAGTGCATATCAACACATTTTGCCTTCATTAACTTGTGCGTCAAAAGCATCTAAAGAATTCCAATAGATTTCTTGTGTCAGCAATTATATTAGACAAAGGAAAGCAAACGATCTTTAGTCGAAGACAGATTTGCTGAGTAGACAAATTATAACTATAATAAAAACAACCCATAAAAATCAAAATTTTTCATGTAAATTCTCTAATAGGAGATAATATGTGTTCAAATTTTGAACCGGGTAAATTTGGAAAAAATTAATATTATTTTTCAAAAACTATTCTCACCGGAGATACACATGTGTAAAAAAATTTTGTATGGGAAAAAAATTAAAATCAAAAACTCAAAAAATTTTACAAAAAGTTTTGTCTATCGGAGATACACATGTGTATAAAATTTTTCCAAAATCGGGTTAATTTTTATTTTAAATTTGTATGAGGCCCCACCCCAGTGTTTTCCATCGGAGATACACATTTGTATAAAATTTTAAGAAAATCGGGTAAATTTTGTAAAATATTTGTATGGGAGTCCGAGGGGCCTCAAATTTTAATAGAAAGTATTGTCACTAGAAATATATATGTCTGCAAAATTTCAATAAAATTGGGCTTTGGGAAGTGGGTTAAAAATTTATCAGAAAATCTGACCAGCCAGCCACGGGCACGCGGAGTTAAAAATTTAAATTTTACTTGTAAATTCTCTGATCGGAGATTCGATTTTGTAGTTAATTCCCCATTTGGTATGAAAACATAACAGCTACAGCGGACGGTTGGTGCGACGTACACACAACGACATACGAAGTACCACAAAATTATTTCTAGTTCTTCATATACTCGTAATATTGTACAAAATACAAATTCTCTGTACTCTCTGCTCTCGCTCTCTGCTGCAACGCAACAACAAAACAACCCCAATCGTAAACTCGCAGCGCTGCCTACATTGCATCACTCATCACAGAACACAGTCATTATAGTATGAAATGATATGATGTCGCTATATGGAAAAAAATGTATATGGGAGCCCCCCGATCCCGCTGCCCGATCTCTCCGAAATTTTAATAGAAAGTATTGTCACCGGAAATATACATGTGTGCAAAAATAAAATCAGGCTATGGGAAGTGGGTTAAAAATTGATCAGAAAGCAACGTGCACGCGAAGTTAATATAGAGAATTTAAAAAGGGTTTCATCGATCATATAATTATAGTTCTAGTACGTTAAGCTGAAGATTTCCCCCCACCAGTGGTAAGGGATCTGAAGCTCATCCAATAAATAATTTTAAAATCAAATACTTGCGTTTAATTAATTTTTTTTAAAAAAAAATCGGAAACGAATGCTGAATTGCAGCACATTAAAAATTTCGAAACTAAATCCATTTTTATCATTTTTAAATTCTCTATGTTAACTTCACTTGCCCGTGTGTTTGTGGGTTTGTGGGCTTGTGGATTTGTGTGTCATGGAATCTTGCGATCAATTTTTAACCCACTTCCTACAGCCCGATTTAATTGAAATTTGGCACACATGTATATCTCCCATGAACACACTTTCTATTAATTTGAGGCCCCTCGGGCCGCGGGGTCGGGGGGCTCCCATACAAATATTTTACAAAATTTTCCCGATTTTCTTTAAATTTTGTACACATGTGTGTCTTCGATGGAAAACACTTTTTGTAAAAATTTGGAGCGATCGGCCCCTTGGGAACCCCAATATACAATTTTTAAATATCGCTATATCGCATCAGATCACGGCAAAGTATGAGCTCTGTGCTTTGTGAGCAGCGCTGTTCGCTGCCGCTGCGGCATTTGGTGGATGATTTTGCCACAAAACGAGCACGCAGTGTGTGTGTGTGTGTATCCCCGATTAGAGAATTTACAAGAGAAATTTTAATTTTTATGGGTTGTTTTTTTTGTATTCTAACTGAGCTTGCAATAATACTAAATAGATATAAGCGAATGAAAAGCCATTCGAATAGTCATAATTCAGTCAGAAGGAATCGAGTTATACGATTGTTGTTTAATACTTTGGCAGAAAAATTATTTTTTTTTAATTTCCCGCGGAACAAATTACTTTTGTGGCGCAGTCGGTAGGATTCTTCTAAACTTGAAGAATCCAAACGAGAACGAACAACAAATCGTTACCCATAATAATTAATCAACGCGATTCTATAGTGTAACAATACCAAAAAAATTGCGATCAGTGAATAGTGCAATATCTTGAATTAAGATCTAAAGATAATAAAGCCAGTGAAGACTTATCTAAAAATCATTAAAGTTGTGAAAGCTCATCTAAAAATCACTAAGCCAGTAAAATAAACGTTGTGCACAATTTAATATAAATCTTCTATTTCGCGGAGAAATAAAACAAATAGCTTTTGGAAAGTTATCATTGAACAAAAAGACATGGAACGGGAATTAATGGTCCGCATGTCAGCAAAACTGCAGGCACCCATTGCCCTAAATATAGGGTGTTTTTTTGGTAGTTTTGTTTTTCCGATAGATGTCGTTTTATTTTATGACAGTTGTTTTGACAGCTCAAAGTGGCATTTCTACTCAGTATTGTTTGGCAAATCATTATGAAAAAAAAAAAAAAAAAAAATTACATTTGTGAAAAATAGTCGTGGTAGCCAAAACATAAAAAAAAATCGGCAACCTCTTAAAAAAACACCCGTTAGATATAACGTGTTTTTTTAAGAGGTTGCCGATTTTTTTTTTGAATAAAACACATATAAAATTATGAAATGACCAAAATTTTTTTTTATTTGGTAGATAATTTTTTGGCATTTAACATTTAAACACAATTTCTGGCATATGGCTACCACGACTATTTTTCACAAATGTCATTTTTTTTTTTTTTTTTTTTTTTTTTTTTTTATAATGATTTCCCAAACAATACTGAGTAGAAATGCCACTTTGAGCTGTCAAAACAACTGTCATAAAATAAAACGACATCTATCGGAAAAACAAACCTCCCAAAAAAACACCCTTTATAAACAACAATCCTCGACCAAGCAGACCGGTTACCCAAATGAAAGAAATCGCCTACATCAAGGAATTCGGCGGAGACAAGAACCAACGTAGTTCGACTAGATGGATAGATAGATTTGATTCATTTCCAATAATTCATTAACAAAATACAAGTACATAATTCTTAAATTTAAGATATGGCTAAAAAGCCGTTTGCCCGAGTTTGACGTTACTCTTGATGTATGTTTAAAAAGATTTTTCGAGTATCGCTCTTCTGTATTTTAATGCATTTTGACAATAGTTGTGTAGTTTGTTCCAGTTCGTTCCGTTTAAAATCATCACCATTTCTTCCTCCTGCAGAGTTCCCTTATCAAAAAGCTGACACCTAATTTCGCTTAGAATTGGACACCTGCCCAAGAAGTGAAAGGTGTCCTCTCTCTCTCTTCTAGATTACATAAGGAACAAATGACTGGCAAATCTTCACGGTGTGGTATAAAATTCAGGTTCATAATTTCTCCCCTTGCCTTAAAAATTGAGGATATTACTTCGGTCGAGTAGTTATCGCTGAAGTAGTTGATTTGGTAAAGGTTGTGATTGGGGTTTGCATATATTGCTCTGTGTACTGTGTACATTTTCGATGTTATCTTTATGCATTTTCTCATCCAGCTTCATTAGTAAATTATACAGCTCCTTCTTCCAATTTAGTCTGTTTCCCGAATTTGAATTGAGAGAGTCCACAGGAATCTGCAAGTAACTGCCATTCATCAAACCAAAGTATTTTTGTCTCTATAATGTACTCCGCTATAGGTTTAGTCAACCTTTGCTGGTCCAAGGCGAGCGTTTTCAATATATAATCAAAATGAAGTTTTAGGGTATTCATAAATAGTGGGGAAAGACCAGTTTCAACTAGAAGCATACTATTTGGTGTGTTTTGAGGCAGATTAATTATCCGTTTCAAAAAAAAAACCCATCAGTTTTTCCACGGTATCATACATCTTATAACCCCAAACCTGTGCCGCATACAGCAAGACTGATTTAGAACCCGCTTGAAATATTTGATATTTTACTCTTAAGGATATATGCTTATCTTCCAGACAGTTCTTCCAAGCCGCACTAATGGCTGACTTCGCTGGTTTAAGCTTCTCTTTGAGATGTTGTTCCATATTCATATTATTTGAGATATTAATACCGAGGTATTTGTAGGATTTAACTATTTCTAGCTCTTGACCGGCAAAAAACCACTTTTCATTCTCGCATATCGTTCTCCTCCTTTTCTGAACACCATGACCTTGGATTTGGTTATATTGACCCTTAGTATCCACTCTTCGCTGTATTTTTGCAATCTGTTTATCATTCTCTGCAAGCTCTCCGATGAATCCGCAAGTAGGACTAAATCATCTGCATATAGCAGAGCTTTAATGGAAATTCCACCAATTGTTATACCCCCACATAGAGCTTCTGTTATGTCATCAATAAACATTACAAACCCTACTACGGAGACAAGAACCAACGTAGGTAGAGAAAAAACTCCCAAAAAATAGTATGGCAATACGAAAAAGCCAATTGGGACGGCCTTAACTACTTCTTTGGGAGTAGTTCAGGTTCATAATTTCTCCCCTTGCCTTAAAAATTGAAAATATAACTTCGGTCGAGTAGTTATCGCTGAAGTAGTTGATTTGGCAAAGGTTGTGATTGGGGTTTGCATATATTGCTCTGTGTACTGTGTACATTTCGATGTTATCTTTATGCATTTTCTCATCCAGCTTCTCACTGGTCGCTATAGTTTCGTGATAGCATCGTGGATGCCGCCGCTGATGCAATCACAAACATAATAAATAAATAAGTCTGTTAAACCAAAGAAAGATGGATGGTATGACTCGAGCTGTAAAGGGCTTCTAGGATTAGAGAGGTATGCTTTCGGTTTTACAAAGCAAACCCTACTGAGAAAAACCGAAAAAATTTTAAACGATCCAGAAATGATTGCAATGCCCATCTTCGGCGAGTCAAATTCACCTACGACCAAAAATTGAGGGAAAAAAACTACAATGTCCCAAAGGTAGTAAAAATCTTGAAAAGAATCAAAAATAAAGCCTCGTCGTCGATTCCAACGCTTATTTATAATGACATTCCAGTTGTCAACTCTATATAAAAGGCCAATCTGTTTGCTGCGCGTTTCACGGCTAGCTCCACGCTTCCGGATTGTGCATTGCTGCCTCCTGCACCTCACAGTATTAAACACTCCATGGGACAGATATTCATTCGTATTCGTGCAGTTGCTAGAGTTTTAAACGATCTCAACACTCAAATCCGCTGGGCCAGATGGTATTTCCCCATTAGTTCTGAAGAGGTGTTATTCCAAGCTGGCATTACCATTCCGTAAGCTTTTCCATCTATCCTATTCTTCTGGACTCTTCCCGAGAAGTTGGAAAACCGCCTTTGTTCAGCCCAGATGGTATTTCCCCATTAGTTCTGAAGAGGTGTTATTCCAAGCTGGCATTACCATTCCGTAAGCTTTTCCATCTATCCTATTCTTCTGGACTCTTCCCGAGAAGTTGGAAAACCGCCTTTGTTCAGCCCATACCCAAAATGGCGAACCCTCGTCTCCTTCTTCGTACCGACCCATGGATTTCGTGGGCAACGTTCTACTGGTGATTTGATGGTTTATCTCACCAAACAGTGGAACCGGACTTTGCATCATGGATTAGAAGCTATATTTTCTACCGCTCAATTCAAGTTGTCATGTCGAAAGTTCATTACTTAAATGCTGGAATTCCCCAGGGCTCTATTTTGTCCCCGACTCTCCTCTTAATTTTTATTAATGATCACTTTTCTGTGACATCTAATCCAATTCACTCTTTCGCCGACGACAGCCCTCTCAGTTTCTCATATAATTTTGAAGAACGTCCCTCCACTTCTCATGTGGAACTCAAATAACTACGTATGTTAAGCACTTTGAATTCTGACCTTGACAGCATAATAGAATGGGGAGAAATCAATCGAGTAGAATTTCTGTCGTCTGTCGTCTAAGCGAATTCTAAATCCCATGCCATTACCCATGAATGGCACTTGCATCGAGAAAACTGAAAATCTCGCCATTCTCGGTATGTGCATTAACGACAAGCTTCGTTGGAACCACATACCACATATTTACCGTCACTAAAAATGCTGCGAAATATTTAGGTTTTCTAGCCCGGTGCAAGAAATATTTCACTCCCTTTGATCTGGCTACTATATACAAGTCTTTTATTCGCTCTTAAATTGAGTACAGTTGTCATATCTGGTCTGGTGCGCCTTAAACTACCTTGCATCAGCTAGAAAGAATACAAAACCGCGCGATAAAACTTATCGGTGACGAAAATATAGCGAAATCAATAGATTCGCTTGACCACCGCAGGAACGTTCCCTGCTTGTAACATTTTATCGCTTCTTCTACCAGCGGTGCTCAAGAGAAATAGCCAGCTGCATGCCACCTCTCCTTGAATTGAACCGCAATACTCGTGGCGCTCTAAATTCTCATCAGTTTATCCTCAAGCCCATCTTCGGACTTACAGTTAAATTCAGGGAAATGCTCTGCGAAGCTTTGTCTTCCCACATCAATATGATCCACAGACATTCAAAACACAAGCTCATAGACATCTCCTCTTTTCTCCTTCTTTTCCTTAATTATATAATTAAATTATAAGGGTGCGAACCCCTTTAAGCGTGCGCGAATTATAAAAAAAACTAACCAAATTCATCAACGTCGTAGACCAAACATTTCAAGCAGAACTATGGCAAGCCATATACAATTCGAAGATCACAGGAAGGGCAAATGACCTCCTGCTCAACAATCAGCTGGGATGAAGCGAAGAACTTGTTCAAGCAACACTTCCGACCATCATGTAATTACAAAGATATCTCTCGACGGATATCAAATTTAAGAGTGGGTTCTATTCAAGATTTAAATTATAAACTAGAATTAATTAATCAAGAATTCAACACATTTTCTACATGTGAAATAAACCCTGTAGAATCAAAGATACTTTTATATACTTTTGATAAATAGAATAAAACAATTAACCTCAGGCAACCGATGAAGGGAAATTAAAGATAAATTCGATCTACATGAGATCAAAGAAATTTTATATGGGTCTATTGGGTATGACCAACACAACTTAGACAAAGATTTTATGACTCACAATAGACGACATACACAACATACAAGACCTAGTAAGCCAGACAATGACTTATTTTCCCCAAGACCCCGGAATAACACTCCACAAAATAACCACAAATCAAATTTATCAAAATAATAATTTTAATCATAGAATAAATTCATACCAATACAGACATCGTTATCAGTCTCAACCAATTAGATCAGGTCAACATAGAAATTCAGGAAACTTTAGACAGCCAGTTTTTAATCACTCCGGTCAGTTTAGAAACGCATAATCTAAACCTATGGAGATAGGACAAGTAGCACACAACAGCTTAGCAGATTCAGTTGTCATTTATATGCCGTCGCTGTGTGCTGCGCTTAGGCACAAAAAAAAAGAATAACAAATACGGTTCTCGTGTGCCAATAATTATTTGTGCAAAGTGCAGTGTGTGGTTTCGTTCGTCCCATCCTCAACAGCTAAACTAAAGAATTTAGAAAATTATGTTGTTGTATGCTTGCAAACGCAATGTGATGATCTAATTATTTTGTAATTAAATAACGGATTGTGAGTTATTGTTTCTTATGGTAATTTTACTCATTTTGTCGTGAAAGCATAACACTGGTGACAATTTTTGTTGATAATCCATTTTGAGACTTACTCTTCTCAATTCGGTTAAAAGAAGCGGTAAGTTGTGTTTTGTGTGTTTTGTTTTTGTTGTTATGTGTGATTTCAGAGTGGATCTCAGCAACATACGTGGGCTGAGAACGAATTCTTTCTCTGTGTTTAACAATGTTCATGTCCACAGGCCACCAATTCTGGCACTGAGTGAAACTCAGGTGTTTGATAATTCTGTTGTATCGGAATTTAATCTGCCTGGGTATAGCTTGGTGCCATTATTTTTCTCTCGACGCGGACTCGCAATCTTTGTCCGGAGTGCTGTTGCGTTTTAGCTTTTGCCTCAATTTAGCCGAAGCTTCAAACCGGAATTCAATTTCATTTGGCTCAAAGTTAAGGTACAAGGACGCAACATCTACTACTGTTTACTTTACAGAAGCCCCCACTTAAACAGTGTTTCAACCCAGAGTGAGTTTGATGCACTGTCTGATTCAATCTTAAGAACTGACACAAAACATCGTAAAAATGAAATCGTTGTTGCGGGCGATTTCAATGTACACAATTCTGGGTGGCTTCGCATTCCGTCCAGACAACACCCGAAGGAAGGTGTGTAGATTTATTCGCTGAGTTTAGTCACTTTACTCAGCTTGTAAATGAGCCTACCCGAATACCTGACATTGCATATCATTCCACAAACACCCTTGACTTGTTCCTTACCTCTCGTCATGTCTAGTCTAGGCTCGTCAGACCATTGTTTAGTATCAGCTAATTTCTCGTTAATAAACCACGTAATTAGAGAAAAAACTCCCAAAAAAATAGTATGGCAATACGAGAAAGACAATTGGGACGGCCTTAACAACTTCTTTGGGAGAATTAACTGGTCGCTATTTTTTCGCGATAGCAACGTGGATGCCGCCGCTGATGCAATCACAAACATCATTCTTATTGGTATGAGAAAGTTTATCCCTTTCAGGAATAAGTCTATCAAATCAAACGAAGATGGAGCTGTAAAGATGCTTTTAGGATTAGATAGGTATGCTTTCGGTTTTACAAAACAAACCCTACCGAGGAAAACTGAAAAAGGTTTAAACGAGCAAGAAATGATTGCAATGCCCATCTTTGGCGAGTCAAATTCGCCCACAAACAAAAATTAAGGCAAAAAATACTACAATGTCCCAAAGGTAGTAAAAATTTCTGGTCTTCCGTGAAAAGAATCAAAAATACAGCCTCGTCGTCGATTCCAACGCTCATTTATAATGACATTCCAGTTGTCAGCTCTATAGACAAGGCCAATCTGTTTTCTGCGCGTTTCGCAGCTGGCTCCACGCTTCCAGATTGTGCATTGCTGCCTCCTGCACCTCAGAGTATTGAACACTCTATGGGACAGATATTCATTCGTATTCGTGCAGTTGCTAGAGTTTTAAACGATTACAACACTCACAAATCCGCTGGGCCAGATGGTATTTCCCCATTAGTTCTGAAGAGGTGTTCTTCCAAGCTGGCATTACCATTGCGTAAGCTTTTCCATCTGTCATATTCTTCTGGACTCTTCCCGAGAAGTTGGAAAACAGCATTTGTCCAGCCCATACCCAAAAAGGCGAGCCGTCGTCTCCTTCTTCGTACCGATCCATAGCACTTACATCCATTCTTTCCAAGGTCATGGAAACGCTGATCAATTATCAGCTTAAGAAATATCTTGAAACCAACGAAATTCTTAGTGACCGGCAGTATGGATTTCGTGGGCAACGTTCTACTGGTGATTTAATGGTATATCTCACCGAACAGTGGAACCGGTCTTTGCATCATTTTGGAGAAAGCAAAGCTGTTGCACTCGATATTTCTAAGGCATTTGACAGAGTTTGGCATCAAGCTCTTTTGTCTAAAATGCGTACTGCTTCATTGGATTAGAAGCTATCTTTTGGACCGCTCAATTCAAGTTGTTTTGGACGGTTTCAAGTTTAAAGTTCATTACTTAAATGCTGGCGTTCCCCAGGGCTCTGTTTTGCCCCCGACACTCTTCCTCATTTTTATTAATGATCTCTTATCTGTGACTTCTAATTCAATTCACTCTTTCGCCGACGACAGCACTCGTAGCTTCTCATATAAGTTTGAGGAACGTCCCTCCACTTCTCATGTGGAACTCAAACAACTACGCATGTTAACACGTTAAATTCTGTCCTTGACAGCATAATACAATGGGGAGAAATCAATCGAGTATAATTTAACGTTTGCAAAACCCAATGCTGTCTCCTGTCGTCCAAGCGAATCCTAAATCCCATGCCATTATCCATGAACGGCACTTGCATCGAGGAAAGTGTAAATCTCGCAATTCTCGGTATATGTGTTAACGACAATCTTCGTTGGAATGACCGCATATCTACCGTCGCTAAAAATGCTGCGAAATGTTTAGGTTTTCTAGCCCGGTGCAAGAATTATTGCACTCCCTCTAATCTGGCTACCATATACAAAGCTTTTATTCGCCCAAAACTTGAGAACAATTGCCATATCTGGTCTGGTGCACCTAAGACTACTTTGCATCAGCTTGTGAAGGATCGCACCAGCGACCACATGAATAACATGCCTAAAAACATTCAACGCTTTCTACCCTACATCGACTCAAGTGCCTCACAAAGTGCAAAGCAAAATATAAATCTTAATATTAATTCATTAATAGCACGCTCGGTGCATGAAAATAAAAGAATACACAAATCAATAATATGCTTGGTGCACGAAAATAAAAGCAAACAAAAATAACCCATACGTATTCATTAATAGCACACTAGGTGCATGAGAAAAAAAAATAAAACAATTCCAATAGCATAATTTATGACCAGCGGTCGTTCGCCTATGAAAATAAACATGCAATCTAAGCATAATGGGCAAACGAGCGCTGGCCGCTTAGAACTTTAATAACCTTTCCATGCATTGAGCTGAGTAAGCGGCGCATGAAAATAGTAATGAAATAATGAAGTCGTTCGCTTGTGAAAATAAGTATGTCAACGCAGCAGCACAGGCGATCGAACCAAAAAATACTTGATGTGGTCGGTCATATGCTACATACTAACACACATTATGCGGATCGAGCATTATTTAGGAATATCGATGAATAGGCATGCAAGAGTCGATATATGGTCGAAAACAATCCAATATTTTTGTATTAAAAGAAGGAATATTTTCTTAATAAAATCACTCGTAATCTTACAGTAAACCCGACAACTATTCCTCTTATTTTCGGTATCTGACGCCCTACGGAGCCCCGGCTTTTGGGTATTCGTTAACCAGGCAATTCGCCGGACGAGCCAGCTATAGACTTAGTATCTAGTATCTTAATCATCTTTTAAGTTCTTACAGCAAAGTTGTTCATAAAAATAAAACAACTTTACATGGCGATCCTGCGAGGAGCAACATTTTTCTAATCTTCGGAGGTTAAAACAAAGAATAATCTTTTTTCCTCGAACAAACTAAAAATTATTTCATCACCGTACATGTCGTCCAACGAACGACAGCAAGGAAAACTTGCACTTGCGGCCAACTATATAAGGAAAGCACAAGCCCTGCTCCAGCCCGAGGTTCCGGTGGAACAATACCAGGTGGGACCAAAGCCACTGTCGATTGTGAAATCAATCGAGTAGAATTTAACGCTTCCAAACCCAATGCTGTCTCCTGTCGTCTAAGCGAATTCTAAATCCCATGCCATTATCCATGAATGGCACTTGCATCGAGAAAACTGAAAATCTCGCCATTCTCGGTATGTGCATTAACGACAAGCTTCGTTGGAACCACATACCACATATTTACCGTCACTAAAAATGCTGCGAAATATTTAGGTTTTCTAGCCCGGTGCAAGAAATATTTCACTCCCTTTGATCTAGCTACTATATACAAGTCTTTTATTCGCTCTTAAATTGAGTACAGTTGTCATATCTGGTCTGGTGCGCCATAAACTACCTTGCATCAGCTATAAAGAATACAAAACCGCGCGATAAAACTTATCGGTGACGAAAATATAGCGAAATCAATAGATTCGCTTGAACACCGCAGGAACGTTCCCTGCTTGTAACATTTTATCGCTTCTTCTACCAGCGGTGCTCAAGAGAAATAGCCAGCTGCATGCCACCTCTCCTTGAATTGAACCGCAATACTCGTGGCGCTCTAAATTCTCATCAGTTTATCCTCAAGCCCATCTTCGGACTTACAGTTAAATTCAGGGAAATGCTCTGCGAAGCTTTGTCTTCCCACATCAATATGATCCACAGACATTCAAAACACAAGCTCATAGACATCTCCTCTTTTCTCCTTCTTTTCCTTAATTATATAATTAAATTATAAGGGTGCGAACCCCTTTAAGCGTGCGCGAATTATAAAAAAAACTAACCAAATTCATCAACGTCGTAGACCAAACATTTCAAGCAGAACTATGGCAAGCCATATACAATTCGAAGATCACAGGAAGGGCAAATGACCTCCTGCTCAACAATCAGCTGGGATGAAGCGAAGAACTTGTTCAAGCAACACTTCCGACCATCATGTAATTACAAAGATATCTCTCGACGGATATCAAATTTAAGAGTGGGTTCTATTCAAGATTTAAATTATAAACTAGAATTAATTAATCAAGAATTCAACACATTTTCTACATGTGAAATAAACCCTGTAGAATCAAAGAAAACATTTTATATACTTTTGATAACGAGCAAGAAATGATTGCAATGCCCATCTTTGGCGAGTCAAATTCGCCCACAAACAAAAATTAAGGCAAAAAATACTACAATGTCCCAAAGGTAGTAAAAATTTCTGGTCTTCCGTGAAAAGAATCAAAAATACAGCCTCGTCGTCGATTCCAACGCTCATTTATAATGACATTCCAGTTGTCAGCTCTATAGACAAGGCCAATCTGTTTTCTGCGCGTTTCGCAGCTGGCTCCACGCTTCCAGATTGTGCATTGCTGCCTCCTGCACCTCAGAGTATTGAACACTCTATGGGACAGATATTCATTCGTATTCGTGCAGTTGCTAGAGTTTTAAACGATTACAACACTCACAAATCCGCTGGGCCAGATGGTATTTCCCCATTAGTTCTGAAGAGGTGTTCTTCCAAGCTGGCATTACCATTGCGTAAGCTTTTCCATCTGTCATATTCTTCTGGACTCTTCCCGAGAAGTTGGAAAACAGCATTTGTCCAGCCCATACCCAAAAAGGCGAGCCGTCGTCTCCTTCTTCGTACCGATCCATAGCACTTACATCCATTCTTTCCAAGGTCATGGAAACGCTGATCAATTATCAGCTTAAGAAATATCTTGAAACCAACGAAATTCTTAGTGACCGGCAGTATGGATTTCGTGGGCAACGTTCTACTGGTGATTTAATGGTATATCTCACCGAACAGTGGAACCGGTCTTTGCATCATTTTGGAGAAAGCAAAGCTGTTGCACTCGATATTTCTAAGGCATTTGACAGAGTTTGGCATCAAGCTCTTTTGTCTTAAATGCGTACTGCTTCATTGGATTAGAAGCTATCTTTTGGACCGCTCAATTCAAGTTGTTTTGGACGGTTTCAAGTTTAAAGTTCATTACTTAAATGCTGGCGTTCCCCAGGGCTCTGTTTTGCCCCCGACACTCTTCCTCATTTTTATTAATGATCTCTTATCTGTGACTTCTAATTCAATTCACTCTTTCGCCGACGACAGCACTCTTAGCTTCTCATATAAGTTTGAGGAACGTCCCTCCACTTCTCATGTGGAACTCAAACAACTACGCATGTTAACACGTTAAATTCTGTCCTTGACAGCATAATACAATGGGGAGAAATCAATCGAGTATAATTTAACGTTTGCAAAACCCAATGCTGTCTCCTGTCGTCCAAGCGAATCCTAAATCCCATGCCATTATCCATGAACGGCACTTGCATCGAGGAAAGTGTAAATCTCGCAATTCTCGGTATATGTGTTAACGACAATCTTCGTTGGAATGACCGCATATCTACCGTCGCTAAAAATGCTGCGAAATGTTTAGGTTTTCTAGCCCGGTGCAAGAATTATTGCACTCCCTCTAATCTGGCTACCATATACAAAGCTTTTATTCGCCCAAAACTTGAGAACAATTGCCATATCTGGTCTGGTGCACCTAAGACTACTTTGCATCAGCTTGTGAAGGATCGCACCAGCGACCACATGAATAACATGCCTAAAAACATTCAACGCTTTCGACCCTACATCGACTCAAGTGCCTCACAAAGTGCAAAGCAAAATATAAATCTTAATATTAATTCATTAATAGCACGCTCGGTGCATGAAAATAAAAGAATACACAAATCAATAATATGCTTGGTGCACGAAAATAAAAGCAAACAAAAATAACCCATACGTATTCATTAATAGCACACTAGGTGCATGAGAAAAAAAAATAAAACAATTCCAATAGCATAATTTATGACCAGCGGTCGTTCGCCTATGAAAATAAACATGCAATCTAAGCATAATGGGCAAACGAGCGCTGGCCGCTTAGAACTTTAATAACCTTTCCATGCATTGAGCTGAGTAAGCGGCGCATGAAAATAGTAATGAAATAATGAAGTCGTTCGCTTGTGAAAATAAGTATGTCAACGCAGCAGCACAGGCGATCGAACCAAAAAATACTTGATGTGGTCGGTCATATGCTACATACTAACACACATTATGCGGATCGAGCATTATTTAGGAATATCGATGAATAGGCATGCAAGAGTCGATATATGGTCGAAAACAATCCAATATTTTTGTAATAAAAGAAGGAATATTTTCTTAATAAAATCACTCGTAATCTTACAGTAAACCCGACAACTATTCCTCTTATTTTCGGTATCTGACGCCCTACGGAGCCCCGGCTTTTGGGTATTCGTTAACCAGGCAATTCGCCGGACGAGCCAGCTATAGACTTAGTATCTAGTATCTTAATCATCTTTTAAGTTCTTACAGCAAAGTTGTTCATAAAAATAAAACAACTTTACATGGCGATCCTGCGAGGAGCAACATTTTTCTAATCTTCGGAGGTTAAAACAAAGAATAATCTTTTTTCCTCGAACAAACTAAAAATTATTTCATCGCCGTACATGTCGTCCAACGAACGACAGCAAGGAAAACTTGCACTTGCGGCCAACTATATAAGGAAAGCACAAGCCCTGCTCCAGCCCGAGGTTCCGGTGGAACAATACCAGGTGGGACCAAAGCCACTGTCGATTGTGAAATCAATCGAGTAGAATTTAACGCTTCCAAACCCAATGCTGTCTCCTGTCGTCTAAGCGAATTCTAAATCCCATGCCATTATCCATGAATGGCACTTGCATCGAGAAAACTGAAAATCTCGCCATTCTCGGTATGTGCATTAACGACAAGCTTCGTTGGAACCACATACCACATATTTACCGTCACTAAAAATGCTGCGAAATATTTAGGTTTTCTAGCCCGGTGCAAGAAATATTTCACTCCCTTTGATCTGGCTACTATATACAAGTCTTTTATTCGCTCTTAAATTGAGTACAGTTGTCATATCTGGTCTGGTGCGCCATAAACTACCTTGCATCAGCTATAAAGAATACAAAACCGCGCGATAAAACTTATCGGTGACGAAAATATAGCGAAATCAATAGATTCGCTTGAACACCGCAGGAACGTTCCCTGCTTGTAACATTTTATCGCTTCTTCTACCAGCGGTGCTCAAGAGAAATAGCCAGCTGCATGCCACCTCTCCTTGAATTGAACCGCAATACTCGTGGCGCTCTAAATTCTCATCAGTTTATCCTCAAGCCCATCTTCGGACTTACAGTTAAATTCAGGGAAATGCTCTGCGAAGCTTTGTCTTCCCACATCAATATGATCCACAGACATTCAAAACACAAGCTCATAGACATCTCCTCTTTTCTCCTTCTTTTCCTTAATTATATAATTAAATTATAAGGGTGCGAACCCCTTTAAGCGTGCGCGAATTATAAAAAAAACTAACCAAATTCATCAACGTCGTAGACCAAACATTTCAAGCAGAACTATGGCAAGCCATATACAATTCGAAGATCACAGGAAGGGCAAATGACCTCCTGCTCAACAATCAGCTGGGATGAAGCGAAGAACTTGTTCAAGCAACACTTCCGACCATCATGTAATTACAAAGATATCTCTCGACGGATATCAAATTTAAGAGTGGGTTCTATTCAAGATTTAAATTATAAACTAGAATTAATTAATCAAGAATTCAACACATTTTCTACATGTGAAATAAACCCTGTAGAATCAAAGAAAACATTTTATATACTTTTGATAAATAGAATAAAACAATTAACCTCAGGCAACCGATGAAGGGAAATTAAAGATAAATTCGATCTACATGAGATCAAAGAAATTTTATATGGGTCTATTGGGTATGACCAACACAACTTAGACAAAGATTTTATGACTCACAATAGACGACATACACAACATACAAGACCTAGTAAGCCAGACAATGACTTATTTTCCCCAAGACCCCGGAATAACACTCCACAAAATAACCACAAATCAAATTTATCAAAATAATAATTTTAATCATAGAATAAATTCATACCAATACAGACATCGTTATCAGTCTCAACCAATTAGATCAGGTCAACATAGAAATTCAGGAAACTTTAGACAGCCAGTTTTTAATCACTCCGGTCAGTTTAGAAACGCATAATCTAAACCTATGGATATAGGACAAGTAGCACACAACAGCTTAGCAGATTCAGTTGTCATTTATATGCCGTCGCTGTGTGCTGCGCTTAGGCACAAAAAAAAAGAATAACAAATACGGTTCTCGTGTGCCAATAATTATTTGTGCAAAGTGCAGTGTGTGGTTCCGTTCGTCCCATCCTCAACAGCTAAACTAAAGAATTTAGAAAATTATGTTGTTGTATGCTTGCAAACGCAATGTGATGATCTAATTCTTTTGTAATTAAATAACGGATTGTGAGTTATTGTTTCTTATGGTAATTTTACTCATTTTGTCGTGAAAGCATAACACTGGTGACAATTTTTGTTGATAATCCATTTTGAGACTTACTCTTCTCAATTCGGTTAAAAGAAGCGGTAAGTTGTGTTTTGTGTGTTTTGTTTTTGTTGTTATGTGTGATTTCAGAGTGGATCTCAGCAACATACGTGGGCTGAGAACGAATTCTTTCTCTGTGTTTAACAATGTTCATGTCCACAGGCCACCAATTCTGGCACTGAGTGAAACTCAGGTGTTTGATAATTCTGTTGTATCGGAATTTAATCTGCCTGGGTATAGCTTGGTGCCATTATTTTTCTCTCGACGCGGACTCGCAATCTTTGTCCGGAGTGCTGTTGCGTTTTAGCTTTTGCCTCAATTTAGCCGAAGCTTCAAACCGGAATTCAATTTCATTTGGCTCAAAGTTAAGGTACAAGGACGCAACATCTACTACTGTTTACTTTACAGAAGCCCCCACTTAAACAGTGTTTCAACCCAGAGTGAGTTTGATGCACTGTCTGATTCAATCTTAAGAACTGACACAAAACATCGTAAAAATGAAATCGTTGTTGCGGGCGATTTCAATGTACACAATTCTGGGTGGCTTCGCATTCCGTCCAGACAACACCCGAAGGAAGGTGTGTAGATTTATTCGCTGAGTTTAGTCACTTTACTCAGCTTGTAAATGAGCCTACCCGAATACCTGACATTGCATATCATTCCACAAACACCCTTGACTTGTTCCTTACCTCTCGTCATGTCTAGTCTAGGCTCGTCAGACCATTGTTTAGTATCAGCTAATTTCTCGTTAATAAACCACGTAATTAGAGAAAAAACTCCCAAAAAAATAGTATGGCAATACGAGAAAGACAATTGGGACGGCCTTAACAACTTCTTTGGGAGAATTAACTGGTCGCTATTTTTTCGCGATAGCAACGTGGATGCCGCCGCTGATGCAATCACAAACATCATTCTTATTGGTATGAGAAAGTTTATCCCTTTCAGGAATAAGTCTATCAAATCAAACGAAGATGGAGCTGTAAAGATGCTTTTAGGATTAGATAGGTATGCTTTCGGTTTTACAAAACAAACCCTACCGAGGAAAACTGAAAAAGGTTTAAACGAGCAAGAAATGATTGCAATGCCCATCTTTGGCGAGTCAAATTCGCCCACAAACAAAAATTAAGGCAAAAAATACTACAATGTCCCAAAGGTAGTAAAAATTTCTGGTCTTCCGTGAAAAGAATCAAAAATACAGCCTCGTCGTCGATTCCAACGCTCATTTATAATGACATTCCAGTTGTCAGCTCTATAGACAAGGCCAATCTGTTTTCTGCGCGTTTCGCAGCTGGCTCCACGCTTCCAGATTGTGCATTGCTGCCTCCTGCACCTCAGAGTATTGAACACTCTATGGGACAGATATTCATTCGTATTCGTGCAGTTGCTAGAGTTTTAAACGATTACAACACTCACAAATCCGCTGGGCCAGATGGTATTTCCCCATTAGTTCTGAAGAGGTGTTCTTCCAAGCTGGCATTACCATTGCGTAAGCTTTTCCATCTGTCATATTCTTCTGGACTCTTCCCGAGAAGTTGGAAAACAGCATTTGTCCAGCCCATACCCAAAAAGGCGAGCCGTCGTCTCCTTCTTCGTACCGATCCATAGCACTTACATCCATTCTTTCCAAGGTCATGGAAACGCTGATCAATTATCAGCTTAAGAAATATCTTGAAACCAACGAAATTCTTAGTGACCGGCAGTATGGATTTCGTGGGCAACGTTCTACTGGTGATTTAATGGTATATCTCACCGAACAGTGGAACCGGTCTTTGCATCATTTTGGAGAAAGCAAAGCTGTTGCACTCGATATTTCTAAGGCATTTGACAGAGTTTGGCATCAAGCTCTTTTGTCTAAAATGCGTACTGCTTCATTGGATTAGAAGCTATCTTTTGGACCGCTCAATTCAAGTTGTTTTGGACGGTTTCAAGTCTAAAGTTCATTACTTAAATGCTGGCGTTCCCCAGGGCTCTGTTTTGTCCCCGACACTCTTCCTCATTTTTATTAATGATCTCTTTTCTGTGACTTCTAATTCAATTCACTCTTTCGCCGACGACAGCACTCTTAGCTTCTCATATAAGTTTGAGGAACGTCCCTCCACTTCTCATGTGGAACTCAAACAACTACGCATGTTAACACGTTAAATTCTGTCCTTGACAGCATAATACAATGGGGAGAAATCAATCGAGTATAATTTAACGTTTGCAAAACCCAATGCTGTCTCCTGTCGTCCAAGCGAATCCTAAATCCCATGCCATTATCCATGAACGGCACTTGCATCGAGGAAAGTGTAAATCTCGCAATTCTCGGTATGTGTGTTAACGACAATCTTCGTTGGAATGATCGCATATCTACCGTCGCTAAAAATGCTGCGAAATGTTTAGGTTTTCTAGCCCGGCGCAAGAATTATTGCACTCCCTCTAATCTGGCTACCATATACAAAGCTTTTATTCGCCCAAAACTTGAGTACAATTGCCATATCTGGTCTGGTGTACCTAAGACTACTTTGCATCAGCTTGTGAAGGATCGCACCAGCGACCACATGAATAACATGCCTAAAAACATACAACGCTTTCGACCCTACATCGACTCAAGTGCCTCACAAAGTGCAAAGCAAAATATAAATCTTAATATTAATTCATTAATAGCACGCTCGGTGCATGAAAATAAAAGAATACACAAATCAATAATATGCTTGGTGCACGAAAATAAAAGCAAACAATAATAACCCATACGTATTCATTAATAGCACACTAGGTGCATGAGAAAAAAAAATAAAACAATTCCAATAGCATAATTTATGACCAGCGGTCGTTCGCCTATGAAAATAAACATGCAATCTAAGCATAATGGGCAAACGAGCGCTGGCCACTTAGAACTTTAATAACCTTTCCATGCATTGAGCTGAGTAAGCGGCGCATGAAAATAGTAATGAAATAATGAAGTCGTTCGCTTGTGAAAATAAGTATGTCAACGCAGCAGCACAGGCGATCGAACCAAAAAATACTTGATGTGGTCGGTCATATGCTACATACTAACACACATTATGCGGATCGAGCATTATTTAGGAATATCGATGAATAGGCATGCAAGAGTATATATATATATGGTCGAAAACAATCCAATATTTTTGTATTAAAAGAAGGAATATTTTCTTAATAAAATCACTCGTAATCTTACAGTAAACCCGACAACTATTCCTCTTATTTTCGGTATCTGACGCCCTACGGAGCCCCGGCTTTTGGATATTCGTTAACCAGGCAATTCGCCGGACGAGCCAGCTATAGACTAAGTATCTAGTATCTTAATCATCTTTTAAGTTCTTACAGCAAAGTTGTTCATAAAAATAAAACAACTGTGAGGAGCAACATTTTTCTAATCTTCGGAGGTTAAAACAAAGAATAATCTTTTTTCCTCGAACAAACTAAAAATTATTTCATCGCCGTACATGTCGTCCAACGAACGACAGCAAGGAAAACTTGCACTTGCGGCCAACTATATAAGGAAAGCACAAGCCCTGCTCCAGCCCGAGGTTCCGGTGGAACAATACCAGGTGGGACCAAAGCCACTGTCGATAGAAGAATACCACCGACGCCAGAAATCGAAGAGGCCAACAGTTGAAGCCACAATACTGTCACCGAAGAAAAAACGAGGAGGTAGACAAGCGCGACACAAACAACAACTAGTGGAGTTAAACAGACTGGCGAATATTCCAAACCAGTCCAAGGAATCAAAAAAAGAATTCCTACGCCAACTAAGGGATCTAATGAAGGCTATTCGTACCAGCAGGAAAGAAAAGAAAAGGACAAACTATCAGAGGAACAGGCGTTCCACAAATTATTTGAGAACACATTGGGCAGAGCCACCCAACACTAAAACAGAAACAACGAAAACTACCACAAATGGACAACGCAAGTGACAGGGACACTGACAAATTTATATTGGAAGACGTCATTCTATAAAAGAACCGAGCTCTTCCATAAGAGAGAGTAAAGTATAGATTGACCCTTTTGATTGGTCACCGAAATCGGAAGATTTCACTTTTGCACTTGAATATCAAATACCGACCTGCCACGCAAGCAGTAGTCCACAAGTGGATTAGTTTGGGTAAATAGATATTCAATTGATATTACCGTAGGATGGGGTGATACCCATGACGCATGAGCAGTGACACTGTGGAGTATGTATAACGCACCCATACCAACACAGGTGGTCAGCTCACAACTGCGACATGATGCGATGCAAAAAGAAAAATTCATTAAGTTACTGGCAGTCGAAGGGTCACCTCGTCTCGCTGTTCATTTTTTTTCCTTTGTCTTTTTCGGCAGGCTGACTGCGCTGACGCCGGTCATTGATATTCGGTTGAGTAAAATATTTTAGTATAAACCACCTGCAAAATTATCTTGTGCCTGTAATTAAGTGCGACTATTCCGGAAATAAATTTGCCAAAAATCGACTGCAAGTGGCGTAATACGATTGCTATATCCTTTAAATTACGGAAGTGCGACTATTCCAGAAATTAATTCGCAAAAATCGACTTCTAATGGCGTCATACAAGTGTTGAATTCTTTAAATCACGGTTAATTGCGACTATTCCAGAAATTACTTCGCAAAAATCGGCTTTAAGTGGTGTCATACAATGTTCATACTCTTAAAATTATGGTTAAGTGCGCCGCAACGACATAAAGCGCTAATCAAATGTTTGTTGTAATGGCAGTGGAAAGCAAAATCTGATTCGCTGCTCTTGGCTTTTCGGCAGGCTGACTGCGCTGTTGCCGGTCAATGATAATCTGTTGATAAAAAAAGAAATTAGTTTTTATATATAAAACTCCTGCAAATTATCTTTTGTGTGGAATTTAGTCTTCGACTTCAAGTGGCGTTATACAAATTCTATACCCTTTAAATTACGGTTAAGTGTGCCACAACGATACAAAACCCTAATCTCATGTTTTGCTGTAATGGCAGCCAGAAGCCGAAGAAGAAAGATATGTCATATTGTATGAATCTCGGTCAAAGTAAATTTATATTTCTCCTATATGGTGGTGTTGGCTAGTATTGGCAGTTCAAACGAATGTGCAAGGTAGTTGCTCCACTGCCTGTCTACTAGGCACGTGCAAGGCTACCAACGCAAATCGAGGACTTTGGGCAACATTGTATTTCGTATGCGAGGACAACAACAACATAAAGGAGAAGGTAGCAACGGGATTAGGAAAACCGCCCACCAAGTCCAAGGCGTACATTCTGTGAACTCGGCAATAAAACCACTCACCCAAAGGAATGAAGGAAAACCCGTCGGAGCGACGAGTAGTTATATTATTGGTTAAATAAATTATCCTTTAAATTTCGTAGCAGATGGTAGTTCTTAGTACGGGCCCATCGTTAGGTATAACCCGCGAATCGTATTCCCCAAATTTGAGGGACCGCGGAATAATTATAACTTTGAATTCCATACAGGTGAACTCATCATCGACAGCGCTGGCGACGATGGATATGCCTGAAAAAAAAAAGTAAGTAGAAAATTTTTGAGTATTTTGTTTGCCTATCATACCGCATTTACTAGTGGGTTTGCGATCGGGTCCAGTGAGAGAGCTCGCTTTTGGTACAAGAGAATTTTGTGTATAGCACTTGGATTAGTTGCAAGGTTTTAGAAATTGCCTATTGGCCATTTTTTTGTAGAAATAATTTAATTATATTATGCCTGTTGGCCATGCTTCATTATAAGGATAATAATTTAAAGATATTAGGCCCGTTGGCCACGTTTTATAGCAAAATAATTTTAGATTTATTATGGCCGTTGGCAACCATTTTTTTATTAAGAAAAATAATTTAAAGATATTAGGCCCGTTGGCCCCGTTTATAACAAATTAATTTTAGATTTGTTATGCCCGTTAGCAACCATGTTTTTTATTAAAATAATTTAAACATATTATGCCTGGTGGCCATATATTTTTATAACAAATTAATTTTAGAATGATTATGCCCTTTGGCCACGTTTCATATCAAAATAATCTTAGATTTATTATGCCCGTTGGCAACCATATTTTTCATTAAAAATAATTTAAATCCATTATGCCTGGTGGCCATATATTTTTATAACAAATTAATTTTAGAATGATTATGCCCGTTGGCCACGTTTCATATCAAAATAATCTTAGATTTATTATGCCCGTTGTCAACCATATTTTTATTAGAAATAATTTAAACATATTATGCCCGGTGGCCTTATTTTTTTATCACAAATTAATTTTAGATTTGTTATGCCCGTTGGCAACCATATTTTTTTCATTAAATAATTTGAATATATTACTTTTGTTGCGCCTCATGGTTTTCTTTTTTTCGTAAATAATTGCGAATTGTGGCCTCTTTATTTCGCTTGAACACCCCTGACGTGGGTCTTAGCGGTGTTTAGGGGGTACGGAGGGTTGGGCGAGATTGGTTGAGTTTCGTCACTGAGCGGTCGATCGGGTGACCTAATTTGGCCGTGATTGTTGAGGGGGTTTCCAAAATTTGGGGACTATGGTAGAGCGGGTTCAGACGCCTGAGGGGATCATAACACCAGATCCACAAGGCAAATAACATCGATGTAGTAGGAGAAGGCTTTCCCACCCGGATGTGCTGGGCAGCACTTCCGTTTTCTTCTCATTTTAACTTTTCTATTGAATAGCACACACAATTTTTTTGTATATGTAGGTCGGGGAAAAATTGAGCGGTCCGCCTAATCAAGGACCCACCCCATATACGACGAGCTAGCGAAGGTATCATATTGCGTGCGAAACCGATAGGCAGCTGCTAAACCTCCGCTCAACCTGGAATTCGGCGGTGACTTTAATCATCGTTGGATATCCTGACTTCCCTCATGGCCACGCCCCTTTTTTTGTGGGCTAGAGCATTGTAGACCTAAATAACATTACAAAAATGGCGCCCAACGTGGGGCAACAAAGCGTTTGCCTAGTTGCAACATGTGGGGTGACCTTCTGTGATGATGGCGGGTTTGGAACTTGACAACATCTATTTCCGTTCCATAAATAAACAAAACAACATTGACCATAACATTACAAAAATGGCGCCCAACGTGGGGCACGAAGAGAGGTCAGTTCTACTCATTTTCTTTTTTAGTCCCACACACATTTTTCCGTGGAAACCGAAAGAGTTGCGGTTTAGTTCAAAATTTTCTTGGGTTTCGAATTTTAATTTCTTTGTAGATTAATATAGTATATCTGTAGGAATCGCAGGAGTCTGCCAAAGGCGGACGTCTTGACTAAGGAACCAACGGTTTGCCTGGTAAGCGAATAGTATCCCTCGTTTCAGCTATTATTTCCTTTCTAAAGAACTTTTTGGTGGTCTTGTGTTTAGCTCTGGAAGTCATTCGGAAACGCTGGTGCTCAGTACTGATCGTTATGTAACAACGGCACCTGACCAAGGCGAGGAAAGTGTAAATCTCGCAATTCTCGGTATGTGTGTTAACGACAATCTTCGTTGGAATTACCGCATATCTACCGTCGCTAAAAATGCTGCGAAATGTTTAGGTTTTCTAGCCCGGTGCAAGAATTATTGCACTCCCTCTAATCTGGCTACCATATACAAAGCTTTTATTCGCCCAAAACTTGAGTACAATTGCCATATCTGGTCTGGTGCACCTAAGACTACTTTGCATCAGCTTGTGAAGGATCGCACCAGCGACCACATGAATAACATGCCTAAAAACATACAACGCTTTCGACCCTACATCGACTCAAGTGCCTCACAAAGTGCAAAGCAAAATATAAATCTTAATATTAATTCATTAATAGCACGCTCGGTGCATGAAAATAAAAGAATACACAAATCAATAATATGCTTGGTGCACGAAAATAAAAGCAAACAAAAATAACCCATACGTATTCATTAATAGCACACTAGGTGCATGAGAAAAAAAAATAAAACAATTCCAATAGCATAATTTATGACCAGCGGTCGTTCGCCTATGAAAATAAACATGCAATCTAAGCATAATGGGCAAACGAGCGCTGGCCGCTTAGAACTTTAATAACCTTTCCATGCATTGAGCTGAGTAAGCGGCGCATGAAAATAGTAATGAAATAATGAAGTCGTTCGCTTGTGAAAATAAGTATGTCAACGCAGCAGCACAGGCGATCGAACCAAAAAATACTTGATGTGGTCGGTCATATGCTACATACTAACACACATTATGCGGATCGAGCATTATTTAGGAATATCGATGAATAGGCATGCAAGAGTATATATATATATGGTCGAAAATAATCCAATATTTTTGTATTAAAAGAAGGAATATTTTCTTAATAAAATCACTCGTAATCTTACAGTAAACCCGACAACTATTCCTCTTATTTTCGGTATCTGACGCCCTACGGAGCCCCGGCTTTTGGATATTCGTTAACCAGGCAATTCGCCGGACGAGCCAGCTATAGACTAAGTATCTAGTATCTTAATCATCTTTTAAGTTCTTACAGCAAAGTTGTTCATAAAAATAAAACAACTTTACATGGCGATCCTGCGAGGAGCAACATTTTTCTAATCTTCGGAGGTTAAAACAAAGAATAATCTTTTTTCCTCGAACAAACTAAAAATTATTTCATCGCCGTACATGTCGTCCAACGAACGACAGCAAGGAAAACTTGCACTTGCGGCCAACTATATAAGAAAAGCACAAGCCCTGCTCCAGCCCGAGGTTCCGGTGGAACAATACCAGGTGGGACCAAAGCCACTGTCGATAGAAGAATACCACCGACGCCAGAAATCGAAGAGGCCAACAGTTGAAGCCACAATACTGTCACCGAAGAAAAAACGAGGAGGTAGACAAGCGCGACACAAACAACAACTAGTGGAGTTAAACAGACTGGCGAATATTCCAAACCAGTCCAAGGAATCAAAAAAAGAATTCCTACGCCAACTAAGGGATCTAATGAAGGCTATTCGTACCAGCAGGAAAGAAAAGAAAAGGACAAACTATCAGAGGAACAGGCGTTCCACAAATTATTTGAGAACACATTGGGCAGAGCCACCCAACACTAAAACAGAAACAACGAAAACTACCACAAATGGACAACGCAAGTGACAGGGACACTGACAAATTTATATTGGAAGACGTCATTCTATAAAAGAACCGAGCTCTTCCATAAGAGAGAGTAAAGTATAGATTGACCCTTTTGATTGGTCACCGAAATCGGAAGATTTCACTTTTGCACTTGAATATCAAATACCGACCTGCCACGCAAGCAGTAGTCCACAAGTGGATTAGTATGGGTAAATAGATATTCAATTGATATTACCGTAGGATGGGGTGATACCCATGACGCATGAGCAGTGACACTGTGGAGTATGTATAACGCACCCATACCAACACAGGTGGTCAGCTCACAACTGCGACATGATGCGATGCAAAAAGAAAAATTCATTAAGTTACTGGCAGTCGAAGGGTCACCTCGTCTCGCTGTTCATTTTTTTTCCTTTGTCTTTTTCGGCAGGCTGACTGCGCTGACGCCGGTCATTGATATTCGGTTGAGTAAAATATTTTAGTATAAACCACCTGCAAAATTATCTTGTGCCTGTAATTAAGTGCGACTATTCCGGAAATAAATTTGCCAAAAATCGACTGCAAGTGGCGTAATACGATTGCTATATCCTTTAAATTACGGAAGTGCGACTATTCCAGAAATTAATTCGCAAAAATCGACTTCTAATGGCGTCATACAAGTGTTGAATTCTTTAAATCACGGTTAAGTGCGACTATTCCAGAAATTACTTCGCAAAAATCGGCTTTAAGTGGTGTCATACAATGTTCATACTCTTAAAATTATGGTTAAGTGCGCCGCAACGATATAACGCGCTAATCAAATGTTTGTTGTAATGGCAGTGGAAGGCAAAATCTGATTCGCTGCTCTTGGCTTTTCGGCAGGCTGACTGCGCTGTTGCCGGTCAATGATAATCTGTTGATAAAAAAAGAAATTAGTTTTTATATATAAAACTCCTGCAAATTATCTTTTGTGTGGAATTTAGTCTTCGACTTCAAGTGGCGTTATACAAATTCTATACCCTTTAAATTACGGTTAAGTGTGCCACAACGATACAAAACCCTAATCTCATGTTTTGCTGTAATGGCAGCCAGAAGCCGAAGAAGAAAGATATGTCATATTGTATGAATCTCGGTCAAAGTAAATTTATATTTCTCCTATATGGTGGTGTTGGCTAGTATTGGCAGTTCAAACGAATGTGCAAGGTAGTTGCTCCACTGCCTGTCTACTAGGCACGTGCAAGGCTACCAACGCAAATCGAGGACTTTGGGCAACATTGTATTTCGTATGCGAGGTCAACAACAACATAAAGGAGAAGGTAGCAACGGGATTAGGAAAACCGCCCACCAAGTCCAAGGCGTACATTCTGTGAACTCGGCAATAAAACCACTCACCCAAAGGAATGAAGGAAAACCCGTCGGAGCGACGAGTAGTTATATTATTGGTTAAATAAATTATCCTTTAAATTTCGTAGCAGATGGTAGTTCTTAGTACGGGCCCATCGTTAGGTATAACCCGCGAATCGTATTCCCCAAATTTGAGGGACCGCGGAATAATTATAACTTTGAATTCCATACAGGTGAACTCATCATCGACAGCGCTGGCGACGATGGATATGCCTGAAAAAAAAAGTAAGTAGAAAATTTTTGAGTATTTTGTTTGCCTATCATACCGCATTTACTAGTGGGTTTGCGATCGGGTCCAGTGAGAGAGCTCGCTTTTGGTACAAGAGAATTTTGTGTATAGCACTTGGATTAGTTGCAAGGTTTTAGAAATTGCCTATTGGCCATTTTTTTGTAGAAATAATTTAATTATATTATGCCTGTTGGCCATGCTTCAATATAAGGATAATAATTTAAAGATATTAGGCCCGTTGGCCACGTTTTATAGCAAAATAATTTTAGATTTATTATGGCCGTTGGCAACCATTTTTTTATTAAGAAAAATAATTTAAAGATATTAGGCCCGTTGGCCCCGTTTATAACAAATTAATTTTAGATTTATTATGCCCGTTAGCAACCATGTTTTTTATTAAAATAATTTAAACATATTATGCCTGGTGGCCATATATTTTTATAACAAATTAATTTTAGAATGATTATGCCCTTTGGCCACGTTTCATATCAAAATAATCTTAGATTTATTATGCCCGTTGGCAACCATATTTTTCATTAAAAATAATTTAAATCCATTATGCCTGGTGGCCATATATTTTTATAACAAATTAATTTTAGAATGATTATGCCCGACCATATTTTTATTAGAAATAATTTAAACATATTATGCCCGGTGGCCTTATTTTTTTATCACAAATTAATTTTAGATTTGTTATGCCCGTTGGCAACCATATTTTTTTCATTAAATAATTTGAATATATTAGGCCCTTTGGCCACGTTTTTTTGTAACAAATTAATTTTAGATTTATCATGCCCGTTGGCAACCATATTTTTTTCATTAAATAATTTGAATATATTAGGCCCGTTGGCCACGTTTTTTTGTAACAAATTAATTTTAGATTTATCATGCCCGTTGGCAACCATTACTTTTGTTGCGCCTCATGGTTTTCTTTTTTTCGTAAATAATTGCGAATTGTGGCCTCTTTATTTCGCTTGAACACCCCTGACGTGGGTCTTAGCGGTGTTTAGGGGGTACGGAGGGTTGGGCGAGATGGGTTGAGTTTCGTCACTGAGCGGTCGATCGGGTGACCTAATTTGGCCGTGATTGTTGAGGGGGTTTCCAAAATTTGGGGACTATGGTAGAGCGGGTTCAGACGCCTGAGGGGATCATAACACCAGATCCACAAGGCAAATAACATCGATGTAGTAGGAGAAGGCTTTCCCACCCGGATGTGCTGGGCAGCACTTCCGTTTTCTTCTCATTTTAACTTTTCTATTGAATAGCACACACGATTTTTTTGTATATGTAGGTCGGGGAAAATTGAGCGGTCCGCCTAATCAAGGACCCACCCCATATACGACGAGCTAGCGAAGGTATCCTATTGCGTGCGAAACCGATAGGCAGCTGCTAAACCTCCGCTCAACCTGGAATTCGGCGGTGACTTTAATCATCGTTGGATATCCTGACTTCCCTCATGGCCACGCCCCTTTTTTGTGGGCTAAAGCATTGTAGACCTAAATAACATTACAAAAATGGCGCCCAACGTGGGGCAACAAAGCGTTTGCCGAGTTGCAACATGTGGGGTGACCTTCTGTGATGATGGCGGGTTTGGAACTTGACAACATCTATTTCCGTTCCATAAATAAACAAAACAACATTGACCATAACATTACAAAAATGGCGCCCAACGTGGGGCACGAAGAGAGGTCAGTTCTACTCATTTTCTTTTTTAGTCCCACACACATTTTTCCGTGGAAACCGAAAGAGTTGCGGTTTAGTTCAAAATTTTCTTGGGTTTCGAATTTTAATTTCTTTGTAGATTAATAAAGTATGTCTGTAGGAATCGCAGGAGTCTGCCAAAGGCGGACGTCTTGACTAAGGAACCAACGGTTTGCCTGGTAAGCGAATAGTATCCCTCGTTTCAGCTATTATTTCCTTTCTAAAGAACTTTTTGGTGGTCTTGTGTTTAGCTCTGGAAGTCATTCGGAAACGCTGGTGCTCAGTACTGATCGTTATGTAACAACGGCACCTGACCAAGGCGAGGAAAGTGTAAATCTCGCAATTCTCGGTATGTGTGTTAACGACAATCTTCGTTGGAATGACCGCATATCTACCGTCGCTAAAAATGCTGCGAAATGTTTAGGTTTTCTAGCCCGGTGCAAGAATTATTGCACTCCCTCTAATCTGGCTACCATATACAAAGCTTTTATTCGCCCAAAACTTGAGTACAATTGCCATATCTGGTCTGGTGCACCTAAGACTACTTTGCATCAGCTTGTGAAGGATCGCACCAGCGACCACATGAATAACATGCCTAAAAACATACAACGCTTTCGACCCTACATCGACTCATGTGCCTCACAAAGTGCAAAGCAAAATATAAATCTTAATATTAATTCATTAATAGCACGCTCGGTGCATGAAAATAAAAGAATACACAAATCAATAATATGCATGGTGCACGAAAATAAAAGCAAACAAAAATAACCCATACGTATTCATTAATAGCACACTAGGTGCATGAGAAAAAAAAATAAAACAATTCCAATAGCATAATTTATGACCAGCGGTCGTTCGCCTATGAAAATAAACATGCAATCTAAGCATAATGGGCAAACGAGCGCTGGCCGCTTAGAACTTTAATAACCTTTCCATGCATTGAGCTGAGTAAGCGGCGCATGAAAATAGTAATGAAATAATGAAGTCGTTCGCTTGTGAAAATAAGTATGTCAACGCAGCAGCACAGGCGATCGAACCAAAAAATACTTGATGTGGTCGGTCATATGCTACATACTAACACACATTATGCGGATCGAGCATTATTTAGGAATATCGATGAATAGGCATGCAAGAGTATATATATATATGGTCGAAAACAATCCAATATTTTTGTATTAAAAGAAGGAATATTTTCTTAATAAAATCACTCGTAATCTTACAGTTAACCCGACAACTATTCCTCTTATTTTCGGTATCTGACGCCCTACGGAGCCCCGGCTTTTGGATATTCGTTAACCAGGCAATTCGCCGGACGAGCCAGCTATAGACTAAGTATCTAGTATCTTAATCATCTTTTAAGTTCTTACAGCAAAGTTGTTCATAAAAATAAAACAACTTTACATGGCGATCCTGCGAGGAGCAACATTTTTCTAATCTTCGGAGGTTAAAACAAAGAATAATTTTTTTCCTCGAACAAACTAAAAATTATTTCATCGCCGTACATGTCGTCCAACGAACGACAGCAAGGAAAACTTGCACTTGCGGCCAACTATATAAGGAAAGCACAAGCCCTGCTCCAGCCCGAGGTTCCGGTGGAACAATACCAGGTGGGACCAAAGCCACTGTCGATAGAAGAATACCACCGACGCCAGAAATCGAAGAGGCCAACAGTTGAAGCCACAATACTGTCACCGAAGAAAAAACGAGGAGGTAGACAAGCGCGACACAAACAACAACTAGTGGAGTTAAACAGACTGGCGAATATTCCAAACCCGTCCAAGGAATCAAAAAAAGAATTCCTACGCCAACTAAGGGATCTAATGAAGGCTATTCGTACCAGCAGGAAAGAAAAGAAAAGGACAAACTATCAGAGGAACAGGCGTTCCACAAATTATTTGAGAACACATTGGGCAGAGCCACCCAACACTAAAACAGAAACAACGAAAACTACCACAAATGGACAACGCAAGTGACAGGGATACTGACAAATTTATATTGGAATACGTCATTCTATAAAAGAACCGAGCTCTTCCATAAGAGAGAGTAAAGTATAGATTGACCTTTTTGATTGGTCACCGAAATCGGAAGATTTCACTTTTGCACTTGAATATCAAATACCGACCTGCCACGCAAGCAGTAGTCCACAAGTGGATTAGTATGGGTAAATAGATATTCAATTGATATTACCGTAGGATGGGGTGATACCCATGACGCATGAGCAGTGACACTGTGGAGTATGTATAACGCACCCATACCAACACAGGTGGTCAGCTCACAACTGCGACATGATGCGATGCAAAAAGAAAAATTCATTAAGTTACTGGCAGTCGAAGGGTCACCTCGTCTCGCTGTTCATTTTTTTTCCTTTGTCTTTTTCGGCAGGCTGACTGCGCTGACGCCGGTCATTGATATTCGGTTGAGTAAAATATTTTAGTATAAACCACCTGCAAAATTATCTTGTGCCTGTAATTAAGTGCGACTATTCCGGAAATAAATTTGCCAAAAATCGGTCAAAGTAAATTTATATTTCTCCTATATGGTGGTGTTGGCTAGTATTGGCAGTTCAAACGAATGTGCAAGGTAGTTGCTCCACTGCCTGTCTACTAGGCACGTGCAAGGCTACCAACACAAATCGAGGACTTTGGGCAACATTGTATTTCGTATGCGAGGTCAACAACAACATAAAGGAGAAGGTAGCAACGGGATTAGGAAAACCGCCCACCAAGTCCAAGGCGTACATTCTGTGAACTCGGCAATAAAACCACTCACCCAAAGGAATGAAGGAAAACCCGTCGGAGCGACGAGTAGTTATATTATTGGTTAAATAAATTATCCTTTAAATTTCGTAGCAGATGGTAGTTCTTAGTACGGGCCCATCGTTAGGTATAACCCGCGAATCGTATTCCCCAAATTTGAGGGACCGCGGAATAATTATAACTTTGAATTCCATACAGGTGAACTCATCATCGACAGCGCTGGCGACGATGGATATGCCTGAAAAAAAAAAGTAAGTAGAAAATTTTTGAGTATTTTGTTTGCCTATCATACCGCATTTACTAGTGGGTTTGCGATCGGGTCCAGTGAGAGAGCTCGCTTTTGGTACAAGAGAATTTTGTGTATAGCACTTGGATTAGTTGCAAGGTTTTAGAAATTGCCTATTGGCCATTTTTTTGTAGAAATAATTTAATTATATTATGCCTGTTGGCCATGCTTCATTATAAGGATAATAATTTAAAGATATTAGGCCCGTTGGCCACGTTTTATAGCAAAATAATTTTAGATTTATTATGGCCGTTGGCAACCATTTTTTTATTAAGAAAAATAATTTAAAGATATTAGGCCCGTTGGCCCCGTTTATAACAAATTAATTTTAGATTTATTATGCCCGTTAGCAACCATGTTTTTTATTAAAATAATTTAAACATATTATGCCTGGTGGCCATATATTTTTTTAACAAATTAATTTTAGAATGATTATGCCCTTTGGCCACGTTTCATATCAAAATAATCTTAGATTTATTATGCCCGTTGGCAACCATATTTTTCATTAAAAATAATTTAAATCCATTATGCCTGGTGGCCATATATTTTTATAACAAATTAATTTTAGAATGATTATGCCCGTTGGCCACGTTTCATATCAAAATAATCTTAGATTTATTATGCCCGTTGTCAACCATATTTTTATTAGAAATAATTTAAACATATTATGCCCGGTGGCCTTATTTTTTTATCACAAATTAATTTTAGATTTGTTATGCCCGTTGGCAACCATATTTTTTTCATTAAATAATTTGAATATATTAGGCCCGTTGGCCACGTTTTTTTGTAACAAATTAATTTTAGATTTATCATGCCCGTTGGCAACCATATTTTTTTCATTAAATAATTTGAATATATTAGGCCCGTTGGCCACGTTTATTTGTAACAAATTAATTTTAGATTTATCATGCCCGTTGGCAACCATTACTTTTGTTGCGCCTTATGGTTTTCTTTTTTTCGTAAATAATTGCGAATTGTGGCCTCTTTATTTCGCTTGAACACCCCTGACGTGGGTCTTAGCGGTGTTTAGGGGGTACGGAGGGTTGGGCGAGATGGGTTGAGTTTCGTCACTGAGCGGTCGATCGGGTGACCTAATTTGGCCGTGATTGTTGAGGGGGTTTCCAAAATTTGGGGACTATGGTAGAGCGGGTTCAGACGCCTGAGGGGATCATAACACCAGATCCACAAGGCAAAAAACCTCGATGTAGTAGGAGAAGGCTTTCCCACCCGGATGTGCTGGGCAGCACTTCCGTTTTCTTCTCATTTTAACTTTTCTATTGAATAGCACACACAATTTTTTTGTATATGTAGGTCGGGGAAAAATTGAGCGGTCCGCCTAATCAAGGACCCACCCCATATACGACGAGCTAGCGAAGGTATCCTATTGCGTGCGAAACCGATAGGCAGCTGCTAAACCTCCGCTCAACCTGGAATTCGGCGGTGACTTTAATCATCGTTGGATATCCTGACTTCCCTCATGGCCACGCCCCTTTTTTTGTGGGCTAGAGCATTGTAGACCTAAATAACATTACAAAAATGGCGCCCAACGTGGGGCAACAAAGCGTTTGCCGAGTTGCAACATGTGGGGTGACCTTCTGTGATGATGGCGGGTTTGGAACTTGACAACATCTATTTCCGTTCCATAAATAAACAAAACAACATTGACCATAACATTACAAAAATGGCGCCCAACGTGGGGCACGAAGAGAGGTCAGTTCTACTCATTTTCTTTTTTAGTCCCACACACATTTTTCCGTGGAAACCGAAAGAGTTGCGGTTTAGTTCAAAATTTTCTTGGGTTTCGAATTTTAATTTCTTTGTAGATTAATATAGTATGTCTGTAGGAATCGCAGGAGTCTGCCAAAGGCGGACGTCTTGACTAAGGAACCAACGGTTTGCCTGGTAAGCGAATAGTATCCCTCGTTTCAGCTATTATTTCCTTTCTAAAGAACTTTTTGGTGGTCTTGTGTTTAGCTCTGGAAGTCATTCGGAAACGCTGGTGCTCAGTACTGATCGTTATGTAACAACGGCACCTGACCAAGGCTTCCTCATGAAGGATTATTTGCGTATTGTCGGAAAATTTGTTCGTCTCATTCCTTAGCTACACACAGACTTACTTCAACAGAATGATGAATGATTCGGATTTTCTTGGAATGACAGTAGTGTTCGTACGGTATGAACTCTCTGACCGAAAAGCTTTCGGATTATGTCATTAGTTGAAGTACTCGAACATTGCTCATGGAACTGCTTGTTATTTTGCTTCGTGCAAATACAGTATTTTTTGGATTATTGGGATATTAGTTCTTTCTCTATTTCAAAACTTTTATTCTTGCCTCGATGATGTTATTTGACTTTAGACTCAGGTCCTTGTGAAAAGGAACTCAACCAAATCTCATCCCCCATCTTTATATATTGTATCTCGTATAAAAACTTATTTTTGTTAGTAATCGGTATCGTGAATTATTTCAGTCACGGAGTATTGTCACGATCCAAGCTGCCGGAATTTTAGAGAAGTATCTGTTCCCAACCTGACCATTCTCCAATGAGAAGGGTAGGTATCTTTTTGTTGTACAAAGTTTTGGTGAACTTCTGATTTTTTTTGCCTCTTCGTTAATCTCACGGTCGTACATCGGTCCTAAAGGTCCCGTGTCCCGTCTGCAAGAGGGAATGCTTGGGCGAAAGTTTGAAGCCAATTGAGATATTGGTGTTACCAACTCCCAGTGCGATGGTGGAAAGAAGGCGGGTTACCAAACGTACCCCGACCGCGGAGGGAGCAATCCCGAAGACTACGAACACTCGCAGCGTAAGTGCCGGCAGGAAAGGTAATGGCAGGAGACGTAATCCGTTGGACTGGTCCATGAATCGCAGTTCACTAGACACTGCGGCTAACCCTAATGCGAACCGAAGTCTTGTGGATGTCGGTATCTTTTTCGATGATAGTCGGCGAATGTCTGGAGTACATCCTATTGGGAATACTGTCAAAAGCCTTTCAGTAGATGTAAGTAAGGACCTAATAAGCGCCTCCTTGGAGCGACAGCAGTCCGAGACAATCGACTGCCTGACTAGTAGACTAACGGACCTGGTTATCTCCAATGTGCAGCGATGTTTCGAACAATGGAACCCTCAACCCAATCTAGCTCATGGCAGTCAACCAAGTGCCTATCAACCTCGCCTTGAAGATTTCTCTCGTATACCCTCTTCGACAGCCCCTAATGGAATCAGCGACCCAGCACTGCAATCTAATTTGCGTAGCGTGTTATTCACACCGGATCCTCCATCAGCAAACGGTCGGTCTTTGGTCCTGGGACAGTCAGATCTTTCACAAGTATCATACAAAATTGGCAGTTCCGATTCGATGGTTCTTCGGGTGGTCTCCCTGTTGATGAATTCCTTTATCGCGTTCAAGTCCTGACGAACCAGACTTTAAATGGTGATTTCTCGTTAATTTGCAACCACTTCCACATGCTACTTCATGGGAAAGCCCGTGAATGGTTCTGGCGATATCATCGCAGTGTGCTGAATTGAACCTGGTTCGATCGTTGCAAATCCCTGCGAACGCAATATAAAGAATGTCGCACGGATTACGATTTATTGGAGAGCATTCGGTCGAGGAAACAGAAGGAGCGCGAATCGTTTGATGAATATTTCGATTCGGTTTCGGTGTTAACCAACCGATTAAATAATTCATTGACTGAGAAAGAGTTAATCGAGCTCTTATCACGTAACCTACGTCCGGAGGGGATTTGCAAAGATCGAACCAGGTTCAATTCAGCACACTGCGATGATATCGCCAGAACCATTCACGGGCTTTCCCATGAAGTAGCATGTGGAAGTGGTTGCAAATTAACGAGAAATCACCATTTAAAGTCTGGTTCGTCAGGACTTGAACGCGATAAAGGAATTCATCAACAGGGAGACCACCCGAAGAACCATCGAATCGGAACTGCCAATTTTGTATGATACTTGTGAAAGATCTGACTGTCCCAGGACCAAGGACCGACCGTTTGCTAATGGAGGATCCGGTGCGAATAACACGCTACGCAAATTAGATTGCAGTGCTGGGTCGCTGATTCCATTAGGGGCTGTCGAAGAGGGTATACGAGAGAAATCTTCAAGGCGAGGTTGATAGGCACTTGGTTGACTGCCATGAGCTAGATTGGGTTGAGGGTTCCATTGTTCGAAACATCGCTGCACATTGGAGATAACCAGGTCCGTTAGTCTACTAGTCAGGCAGTCGATTGTCTCGGACTGCTGTCGCTCCAAGGAGGCGCTTATTAGGTCCTTAACTACATCTACTGAAAGGCTTTTGACAGTATTCCCAATAGGATGTACTCCAGACATTCGCCGACTATCATCGAAAAAGATACCGACATCCACAAGACTTCGGTTCGCATTAGGGTTAGCCGCAGTGTCTAGTGAACTGCGATTCATGGACCAGTCCAACGGATTACGTCTCCTGCCATTACCTTTCCTGCCGGCACTTACGCTGCGAGTGTTCGTAGTCTTCGGGATTGCTCCCTCCGCGGTCGGGGTACGTTTGGTAACCCGCCTTCTTTCCACCATCGCACTGGGAGTTGGTAACACCAATATCTCAATTGGCTTCAAACTTTCGCCCAAGCATTCCCTCTTGCAGACGGGACACGGGACCTTTAGGACCGATGTACGACCGTGAGATTAACGAAGAGGCAAAAAAAAATCAGAAGTTCACCAAAACTTTGTACAACAAAAAGATACCTACCCTTCTCATTGGAGAATGGTCAGGTTGGGAACAGATACTTCTCTAAAATTCCGGCAGCTTGGATCGTGACAATACTCCGTGACTGAAATAATTCACGATACCGATTACTAACAAAAATAAGTTTTTATACGAGATACAATATATAAAGATGGGGGATGAGATTTGGTTGAGTTCCTTTTCACAAGGACCTGAGTCTAAAGTCAAATAACATCATCGAGGCAAGAATAAAAGTTTTGAAATAGAGAAAGAACTAATATCCCAATAATCCAAAAAATACTGTATTTGCACGAAGCAAAATAACAAGCAGTTCCATGAGCAATGTTCGAGTACTTCAACTAATGACATAATCCGAAAGCTTTTCGGTCAGAGAGTTCATACCGTACGAACACTACTGTCATTCCAAGAAAATACGAATCATTCATCATTCTGTTAAAGTAAGTCTGTGTGTAGCTACGGAATGAGACGAACAAATTTTCCGACAATACGCAAATAATCCTTCATGAGGAAGCCTTGGTCAGGTGCCGTTGTTACATAACGATCAGTACTGAGCACCAGCGTTTCCGAATGACTTCCAGAGCTAAACACAAGACCACCAAAAAGTTCTTTAGAAAGGAAATAATAGCTGAAACGAGGGATACTATTCGCTTACCAGGCAAACCGTTGGTTCCTTAGTCAAGACGTCCGCCTTTGGCAGACTCCTGCGATTCCTACAGACATACTATATTAATCTACAAAGAAATTAAAATTCGAAACCCAAGAAAATTTTGAACTAAACCGCAACTCTTTCGGTTTCCACGGAAAAATGTGTGTGGGACTAAAAAAGAAAATGAGTAGAACTGACCTCTCTTCGTGCCACACGTTGGGCGCCATTTTTGTAATGTTATGGTCAATGTTGTTTTGTTTATTTATGGAACGGAAATAGATGTTGTCAAGTTCCAAACCCGCCATCATCACAGAAGGTCACCCCACATGTTGCAACTCGGCAAACGCTTTGTTGCCCCACGTTGGGCGCCATTTTTGTAATGTTATTTAGGTCTACAATGCTCTAGCCCACAAAAAAAAGGGGCGTGGCCATGAGGGAAGTCAGGATATCCAACGATGATTAAAGTCACCGCCGAATTCCAGGTTGAGCGGAGGTTTAGCAGCTGCCTATCGGTTTCGCACGCAATAGGATACCTTCGCTAGCTCGTCGTATATGGGGTGGGTCCTTGATTAGGCGGACCGCTCAATTTTTCCCCGACCTACATATACAAAAAAATTGTGTGTGCTATTCAATAGAAAAGTTAAAATGAGAAGAAAACGGAAGTGCTGCCCAGCACATCCGGGTGGGAAAGCCTTCTCCTACTACATCGATGTTATTTGCCTTGTGGATCTGGTGTTATGATCCCCTCAGGCGTCTGAACCCGCTCTACCATGGTCCCCAAATTTTGGAAACCCCCTCAACAATCACGGCCAAATTAGGTCACCCGATCGACCGCTCAGTGACGAAACTCAAACCATCTCGCCCAACCCTCCGTATCCCCTAAACACCGCTAAGACCCACGTCAGGGGTGTTCAAGCGAAATAAAGAGGCCACAATTCGCAATTATTTACGAAAAAAAGAAAACCATAAGGCGCAACAAAAGTAATGGTTGCCAACGGGCATGATAAATCTAAAATTAATTTGTTACAAAAAAACGTGGCCAACGGGCCTAATATATTCAAATTATTTAATGAAAAAAATATGGTTGCCAACGGGCATGATAAATCTAAAATTAATTTGTTACAAAAAAACGTGGCCAACGGGCCTAATATATTCAAATTATTTAATGAAAAAAATATGGTTGCCAACGGGCATAACAAATCTAAAATTAATTTGTGATAAAAAAATAAGGCCACCGGGCATAATATGTTTAAATTATTTCTAATAAAAATATGGTTGCCAACGGGCATAATAAATCTAAGATTATTTTGATATGAAACGTGGCCAACGGGCATAATCATTCTAAAATTAATTTGTTATAAAAATATATGGCCACCAGGCATAATGGATTTAAATTATTTTTAATGAAAAATATGGTTGCCAACGGGCATAATAAATCTAAGATTATTTTGATATGAAACGTGGCCAAAGGGCATAATCATTCTAAAATTAATTTGTTATAAAAATATATGGCCACCAGGCATAATATGTTTAAATTATTTTAATAAAAAACATGGTTGCTAACGGGCATAATAAATCTAAAATTAATTTGTTATAAACGGGGCCAACGGGCCTAATATCTTTAAATTATTTTTCTTAATAAAAAAATGGTTGCCAACGGCCATAATAAATCTAAAATTATTTTGCTATAAAACGTGGCCAACGGGCCTAATATCTTTAAATTATTATCCTTATAATGAAGCATGGCCAACAGGCATAATATAATTAAATTATTTCTACAAAAAAATGGCCAATAGGCAATTTCTAAAACCTTGCAACTAATCCAAGTGCTATACACAAAATTCTCTTGTACCAAAAGCGAGCTCTCTCACTGGAACCGATCGCAAACCCACTAGTAAATGCGGTATGATAGGCAAACAAAATACTCAAAAATTTTCTACTTATGAGTTGACCTGTATGGAATTCAAAGTTATAATTATTCCGCGGTCCCTCAAATTTGGGGAATACGATTCGCGGGTTATACCTAACGATGGGCCCGTACTGAGAACTACCATCTGCTACGAAATTTAAAGGATAATTTATTTAACCAATAATATAACTACTCGTCGCTCCGACGGGTTTTCCTTCATTCCTTTGGGTGAGTGGTTTTATTGCCGAGTTCACAGAATGTACGCCTTGGACTTGGTGGGCGGTTTTCCTAATCCCGTTGCTACCTTCTCTTTTATGTTGTTGTTGTCCTCGCATACGAAATACAATGTTGCCCAAAGTCCTCGATTTGCGTTGGTAGCCTTGCACGTGCCTAGTAGACAGGCAGTGGAGCAACTACCTTGCACATTCGTTTGAACTGCCAATACTAGCCAACACCACCAAATAGGAGAAATATAAATTTACTTTGACCGAGATTCATACAATATGACATATCTTTCTTCTTCGGCTTCTGGCTGCCATTACAGCAAAACGTGAGATTAGGGTTTTGTATCGTTGTGGCACACTTAACCGTAATTTAAAGGGTATAGAATTTGTATAACGCCACTTGAAGTCGAAGACTAAATTCCACACAAAAGATAATTTGCAGGAGTTTTATATATAAAAACTAATTTCTTTTTTTATCAACAGATTATCATTGACCGGCAACAGCGCAGTCAGCCTGCCGAAAAGCCAAGAGCAGCGAATCAGATTTTGCCTTCTACTTTCATTACAACAAACATTTGATTAGTGCTTTATATCGTTGCGGCGCACTTAACCATAATTTTAAGAGTATGAACATTGTATGACACCACTTAAAGCGGTCGGTCTTTGGTCCTGGGACAGTCAGATCTTTCACAAGTATCATACAAAATTGGCGGTTCCGATTCGATGGTTCTTCGGGTGGTCTCCCTGTTGATGAATTCCTTTATCGCGTTCAAGTCCTGACGAACCAGACTTTAAATGGTGATTTCTCGTTAATTTGCAACCACTTCCACATGCTACTTCATGGGAAAGCCCGTGAATGGTTCTGGCGATATCATCGCAGTGTGCTGAATTGAACCTGGTTCGATCTTTGCAAATCCCTGCGAACGCAATATAAAGAATGTCGCACGGATTACGATTTATTGGAGAGCATTCGGTCGAGGAAACAGAAGGAGCGCGAATCGTTTGATGAATATTTCGATACGGTTTCGGTGTTAACCAACCGATTGAATAATTCATTGACTGAGAAAGAGTTAATCGAGGTCTTATCACGTAACCTACGTCCGGAGGTTCATCACGAAATCTTGTACCTTAACATCAATTCTGTTGCGCAACTGCGGGATCGTTTTTGCAAAGTCGTCGGAGGTTTGTCAATGCAATCATCAACAGAGGAGACGTTGTTCGCTCGTATGCGGAGGTCACATTCTTGAATCGGACTATGTTAGGTCTACTCGATAGTGGGGCTACCATAAGTTGCATAGGCTCGGGGGTTGCAAAAGAGATTTTGAGTGGCGGTCACAACGTGATTAAGTTTTCCAGGAGTATCAAAACAGCTGATGGAAATCGAAACCAGTTAAGGGGAAAGTTAAAGTTAATATTGAGTTTCGAATGCAATTCCGAGAAATCGAATTGTACCTCATCCCGAAACTTTCACAGGAGGTATATCTTGGTATTGATTTCTGGATGGGCGTTTAACTTGGCCCCGGGAATCATTAGCGAATTACACCAAGGTTCGGAAGCCGATTTGGACAAAGTTGGTAACATTAAAGCACTAGTTTTGTCGGATTATCAAGCGAGAAGATTGGAAGCAGTTAGGTCACGTTTTCCTTCTTTCGAAAAAGACGGATTGGGAAAGACGATTTTGGTTGAACACGTCATCGATGTTAAAGATGCAAGGCCAATTAAGCAGCGTCATTATCCAGTTTCTCCGGCGGTCGAGAAATTGATTTTCGCGGAACTGGATGAAATGTTGGGTCTTAGAATCATCGAGGAATCCAAAAGTTCTTGGAGTTCCCCGGTCGTGTTAGTACGACAACCAGGGAAGGTTCGACTCTGTCTAGACTCACGAAAGGTCAACGCAGTGACGGTCAAGGACGCATATCCATTGCCACACATTAATGGGATTCTAGGTCGATTACCTCCTGCGGAGATTATCTCGAGTCTAGATTTGAAGAAGGCTTTCCACCAAATTCTCTTGGAATTACGCTTTCGTGACAAAACTCAATAAAAACCGACCACTGTAACAATAAAAAGGGATGCCCTTCGGGTTATGTAATGCTCCCCAGACGCTCTGTCGTTTGATGGATCAAGTAATTCCTCCTCAGCTGAGAGATTTTGTTTTCGTTTATCTGGACGACCTGCTCGTCATCAGAGACACATTCGACAAGCACGTGGTGGTCTTGGAAGAAGTCGCAACACACTTGCGGAAAGCCGGTCTGACGATCAATGTGAACAAAAGTAAATTCTGTTTGAGGGAAGTTAAGTATCTGGGATACGTTGTCGGTAATGGGGTGCTGAAGGCAGACCCAAAAAAAACTCGTTGCGAAAACGGATCTGAACGGTAGGTTGGCGCTATGGGCCCTGAAACTGCAAGGTTTCCAGTTTTCGATAAAGCATCGAAAAGGGTCCGAGAACGTTGTTCCAGATGCCCTGTCTCGATTACATTCAAATGAGTTATGTGAATTAAGCATGGTAGGACCGGAGGTTGACCTAGATTCCGCCGAATTCGATAGTCTCGAATATATGGGAATAAAGGCAACGGTCTTGGCTAACCAAAACCGGTTGCCCGATCTCAAAGTTGTGGGTAAACACCTGTTCAAGCGCACCGAATATTCCGGGGATAATGTAAATCAAGTCAATGGCACTTGAAAGCTTTGGATTCCGAATTCGCTAACTACTGAAGTAATTTGTCAAGCTCATTGCGGCCCAACTAGTGCTCACGGTGGCATAGGCAAAACCCTGGAGAAGATTAAGCGTCACTTTTTCTGGCCACACATGTTCAAAGAAGTCAAAGACTACATATCGAATTGCGAAACGTGCAAATGTACCAAACCCTCTAACGTCATCTTACGCCCACCGATGGGTAAACAGGTACATTCAGCCCGACCGTTCCAACGGTTGTATATCGATTTGTTAGGCCCTTACCCAATATCTAGTTCTGGAGCAATAGGAATTTTAATCGTTGTCGATCACCACTCGAAATTCAACTTCTTGAAGCCCATGAAGAAGTTTTGCGCCTCAACTATTATAGAATACCTGGAGGAGTACATTTTCCTTACGTTCGGAGTTCCCGAAGTGATTGTGTCCGATAACGGCGTACAATTTCAGTCTTCTAAGTTCAATTCATTCCTTTCAAAGTACGGTATACATCACGTATACACAGCCTTGTATTCGCCCCAGTCCAACGCTTCTGAGCGGGTGAATCGTTCGGTCATCGCGGCAATACGGGCTTACGTCAAGGACGATCAAAGAGACTGGGATAAATGTCTTAGCAGTATAAGTTATTCGCTGCGGAGCTCGTATCACTCGTCAATCGGATTTGCTCCCTATTATGTTCTGTTTGGTTTTCACATGGTACACCATGCTATAGATTATGAATTGCTTAGGAATCTGAAGTTGTTGGAGAATCACGATGTGAGCATATCTACCCAAGACAAATTATTGTCAATTCGAGATAAAGTTGGAGAAAATTTGACCCGGGCTTATGAGACAAATAAGCGTACGTATGACACACGAAGTCGCAGCGTTGATTTTAAAGTAGGGCAAGAGGTTTTCAAACGAAACTTCGTGCAAGGTAATTTTGCCAAAGGTTTTAGCGCCAAGCTGGCTCCATTGTTTTCACCGGCTAGGATCCGCGAGAAAAGGGGAAACTCGTATTACTTCCTCGAAGATAGAGCAGGTAAACCACTGGGAGTCATTCACGCCAAAGATATTCGGCAGTAATTGATGTTCGCTCTACCGTTTTCAATTGATATCCCGATTTGGAATCGGCGAAGGAATTCGGTCTATCACTTGTTTTGTGATGGTAGAACTTATTCAAAAATGTTCCCTTTTCCTGGTCGGAATTGTTAACGAAGAAAAAGAAAAAAGAAATAAAAGGAAATCGATATTTTGGTTACATCTCACGCTGTGCATGATTACATCTTGCGGTTTACTTACATCATCAATAGCTAAATTTGCGAAAATTTAGCTTGGTTATAGGTGGCGTAATATTGCAAAAAGTATAGATTGACCCTTTTGATTGGTCACCGAAATCGGAAGATTTCACTTTTGCACTTGAATATCAAATACCGACCTGCCACGCAAGCAGTAGTCCACAAGTGGATTAGTATGGGTAAATAGATATTCAATTGATATTACCGTAGGATGGGGTGATACCCATGACGCATGAGCAGTGACACTGTGGAGTATGTATAACGCACCCATACCAACACAGGTGGTCAGCTCACAACTGCGACATAATGCGATGCAAAAAGAAAAATTCATTAAGTTACTGGCAGTCGAAGGGTCACCTCGTCTCGCTGTTCATTTTTTTTCCTTTGTCTTTTTCGGCAGGCTGACTGCGCTGACGCCGGTCATTGATATTCGGTTGAGTAAAATATTTTAGTATAAACCACCTGCAAAATTATCTTGTGCCTGTAATTAAGTGCGACTATTCCGGAAATAAATTTGCCAAAAATCGACTGCAAGTGGCGTAATACGATTGCTATATCCTTTAAATTACGGAAGTGCGACTATTCCAGAAATTAATTCGCAAAAATCGACTTCTAATGGCGTCATACAAGTGTTGAATTATTTAAATCACGGTTAAGTGCGACTATTCCAGAAATTACTTCGCAAAAATCGGCTTTAAGTGGTGTCATACAATGTTCATACTCTTAAAATTATGGTTAAGTGCGCCGCAACGATATAAAGCGCTAATCAAATGTTTGTTGTAATGGCAGTGGAAGGCAAAATCTGATTCGCTGCTCTTGGCTTTTCGGCAGGTTGACTGCGCTGTTGCCGGTCAATGATAATCTGTTGATAAAAAAAGAAATTAGTTTTTATATATAAAACTCCTGCAAATTATCTTTTGTGTGGAATTTAGTCTTCGACTTCAAGTGGCGTTATACAAATTCTATACCCTTTAAATTACGGTTAAGTGTGCCACAACGATACAAAACCCTAATCTCATGTTTTGCTGTAATGGCAGCCAGAAGCCGAAGAAGAAAGATATGTCATATTGTATGAATCTCGGTCAAAGTAAATTTATATTTCTCCTATATGGTGGTGTTGGCTAGTATTGGCAGTTCAAACGAATGTGCAAGGTAGTTGCTCCACTGCCTGTCTACTAGGCACATGCAAGGCTGCCAACGCAAATCGAGGACTTTGGGCAACATTGTATTTCGTATGCGAGGTCAACAACAACATAAAGGAGAAGGTAGCAACGGGATTAGGAAAACCGCCCACCAAGTCCAAGGCGTACATTCTGTGAACTCGGCAATAAAACCACTCACCCAAAGGAATGAAGGAAAACCCGTCGGAGCGACGAGTAGTTATATTATTGGTTAAATAAATTATCCTTTAAATTTCGTAGCAGATGGTAGTTCTTAGTACGGGCCCATCGTTAGGTATAACCCGCGAATCGTATTCCGCAAATTTGAGGGACCGCGGAATAATTATAACTTTGAATTCCATACAGGTGAACTCATCATCGACAGCGCTGGCGACGATGGATATGCCTGAAAAAAAAAATAAGTAGAAAATTTTTGAGTATTTTGTTTGCCTATCATACCGCATTTACTAGTGGGTTTGCGATCGGGTCCAGTGAGAGAGCTCGCTTTTGGTACAAGAGAATTTTGTGTATAGCACTTGGATTAGTTGCAAGGTTTTAGAAATTGCCTATTGGCCATTTTTTTGTAGAAATAATTTAATTATATTATGCCTGTTGGCCATGCTTCAATATAAGGATAATAATTTAAAGATATTAGGCCCGTTGGCCACGTTTTATAGCAAAATAATTTTAGATTTATTATGGCCGTTGGCAACCATTTTTTTTATTAAGAAAAATAATTTAAAGATATTAGGCCCGTTGGCCCCGTTTATAACAAATTAATTTTAGATTTATTATGCCCGTTAGCAACAATGTTTTTTATTAAAATAATTTAAACATATTATGCCTGGTGGCCATATATTTTTATAACAAATTAATTTTAGAATGATTATGCTGTAGTGTACATTAGTGCATGTCAGCAGCATTGCATTCTCACACCGATTATCATCATCGTAGTGTACATTATTGCATGTCAGCAGCATTCCATTCTCACACTGATCATCATCATCGTTGATATTTATGCAAACGGCAATCGGACACCCCAGACAGCGACTCAATGGATCCTATGCTGAATCGACGATACTACATACTCTCGTACATACTCTACGTCGGACGAGTGCATGGATAAGCACAAGGGACTGCGCCTGCCTGACGTTATGCTGACTTGACAATACACCGATTCATTCTTTACGTAGGCTGCGAGCACGGTAGCAAAACACAAGCGGCTGTGCCACCGAAAATATACAACATTTTTAATCAGATTGAATAAAGCAACCGAAATAAAAAGATGTGTTCTTAATTCAGTCCAATTTGAGTTTTTTCTAGCAAGGAATATATATTCGATTTTCATGGCGACCGTGACAAAAGTTTAAGTTTAATTTAAATATTTGATCTATACAAAATAATTTTTGTATAAATATTTTATATACTCAACAACAACGGTTTTGGTGAATATAATAAAAAAAAAAAATCTTGATAAGCCTTTAATGGCAAGAAATTTTTTTTCAACACAACAACAAATATTTAAGCAGTGGCTTAGCCCTTACGAATTGTAAACTAAACTCGAAAATAAAAAACGGAATTAAAAGTGCATCAAACCGCGTCGCTCGTCCCCTCTGTCATAACCAAAATGGGCGGTAAAACTTCAAAAAACGAAAAAGCCGACGCAAATGTAATAAACGAAGTTTCAATAAAAGAGCAGATTCAAAAGCTGGACGTGCAACCCATAAACGTAATGTTATTAATCATTACTATAATATTATGTGCCAGTTTTGTTTTTAAATTATATAAAATAAATAATAATAATATAAAAAAGAGGTATTTGCAAAGGGCAGCCTCAGTAAACACAATTGCCTAAAAAAAAAAAAAAAATTTGCAATTTAAAGATATATAAATTTCGTGGCATGGTATAACAATACTACTGTAAATGGAGTCATGGATAGACATCCTTAAAAAATTAAAAATATACAAAGAAAATTTCACTAAATCCTATAAATCTGTTTATAGGAAACAAAACGTTTCAGAAGAAACATTTAAAAAACACTATAAAACATTGTTAAAAAATTATAACCAGGTAAAACATTTAATTGATTTAAATAAAAATAATTTTACATTTACAGAAAATTTGGAATCTATTAATATAATAAAAGGTTATAAACAAAAATTTAGGCAGTTATTAAGACTAAGAAAATTAAGAATAAAACAAGAATTTGACAGCACTGACGAAAGCATAGATTCAGAAAAAGAAGTAGATACAGACATAGAATCAAAGACATTGACGAAACACGACAACATGTCTCAGACTGTAGTAGAATTTTTAAATACGGCATCCAAAATCATACCCGATTTTGATGGCTCTGTTGAAAATGTACAAAGTTTTATTGACGCAATAGACCTAGTAAAATCAATCACGGGCACACATGAGGCCGTAGCTGTCTCATTAGTAAAAACCAAACTAAAGGGATCCGCTAGAAATCTAATCACAAATGAGTCAACACTCTCTATAAAAGAAAAAATTAAAGGGTCAGTGAAAGGTGAGTCTGTGCAAGTATTAGTTTCTAAGCTGATGAATATTCAGCAGCGCAATAAGACAGCTAATCAGTATACTAAAGAGGTTGAACAACTGACAAAATCACTACAAGGTGCTTATATATCAGACGGTTTGACCGCAGAACAGGCCGAAAAATATTCAACTGAGCAGGCAGTTAATGCAATGACTCAGAACTGTTCAATTGAAAAAGTAAAATTGATAATGGAGGCAGGACAATTTAAAAATATGAACGAAGTTGTCTCCAAATTTACAACCAGTTGCACGAAGGCTACTGGACAAACCGAAACGGTATTGTTCTATAGACGTCCAAATAATGGACAATCTCGCGGATATCTTCGTGGTAACTACCGTGGTCGTAGAAAACTTGGTAATTTCAATCGTAATAGTTACAACAACAATTACGCCAATAATAGACAGAATATCAATTACAGAAGAAACGGACACAGAGACTATAATAACGGCAACCGATCTCAAAATGTGCGTGTCACTGCACAAGTAGATCAAGATTCGGAAAACTCGAATCTCCCCTTGGGAAATCAATAAATCGCAATAGTAAAGTATACAATCTAAATTTGAGTCTTAGCATATTTGTTAAAGCTTACAACAATAATTCGAATAATCCTCTTCATCTCTTAGTTGACACGGGTGCAGACATATCATTATTAAAACAGTTTAATAATGAATATAATTCTTTAAATACATGGCATACCACAACAATTAGTGGCATAGGGAAAGGCACGATACAATCACTAGGATCAATAGACTTGGACCTTAGAGTTAATAAATTTTTGATACCTCATGAATTTCACGTGGTACACGAAACTTTTCCAATTCCCTGCGATGGAATACTAGGTATGGACTTTATTAAAAGGTATAATTGTTTACTAGATTTCACTAAAGAAAATAGTTTGTTCATACTTAGACCCGACAATTTTTACACTTGTATTCAAATGCCAATAGCCTACTCAAATATACATAATAGTATAATATTGCCAGCACGATCTGAGGTAATTAGACGTGTCCACATTAAATCAAACGAAGATGAAGTATTGGTTTTCAACCAAGAACCACACCCAGGAATTATAATAGCTAGTACTATAGTAAATAGTAAAAATGCATATATTCGCATCTTAAACACCACTACAGAAAATAAAATATTCAATAGCAACAATATTAAAACAGAAAGTCTCACCAGTTACAATGTAGTCAACTTAACACAAAATCAAAATCACAGAACTGAAGAAATCCTTTCAAAATTAAATCAGAATTTTCCTGATCAATTTAAAGAAGAATTAAACAAATTATGCACTAGTTACAGCGATGTTTTCGGACTAGAAACCGAAACAATCACATCAAATAATTTTTATAAACAAAAAATAAGACTCAAAGATGAAGAACCAGTATACATTAAAAATTATAGAATTCCCCATACACACAAGACAGAGATAGATAAACAGGTCAAGAAATTAGTTACTGATGGCATAGTGGAACCATCAATTTCGGAGTATAATAGCCCACTACTTTTAGTACCAAAAAAAGTATTACCTAATTCCAATGAAAAACGATGGCGTTTAGTAGTTGACTACCGCCAAATAAATAAAAAAATAATTGCGGATAAATTCCCACTTCCAAGAATAGAAGATATTCTTGATCAATTAGGTCGCGCAAAATACTTCTCATGTCTCGACCTAATGTCTGGCTTTCATCAGATTGAACTTGATGAAAAGTCAAGAAATATAACTTCGTTTTCAACAAACAATGGCTCATATCGTTTTAAAAGACTTCCATACGGACTTAAAATAGCGCCAAATTCATTTCAGCGCATGATGACACTTGCATTTTCTGGCTTAGAGCCAACACAAGCCTTCTTATACATGGATGACTTGGTTGTAATAGGATGTTCTGAAAAACACATGCTAAAAAATTTGACGAAAGTCTTCGAGTTATGCCGGAAATATAACCTAAAATTACATCCTGAAAAGTGTTCATTGTTTATGCATGAAGTCACTTATCTTGGGCATAAGTGCACAGATAAGGGCATATTACCAGATGATAAAAAATACGAAGCTATAAAAAATTATCCGGTACCCACGGATGCAGACAGCGCTAGGAGATTTGTTGCATTTTGCAACTACTATAGAAGATTTATTAGAAACTTCTCATACTATTCGCGGCATATAACACAACTTTGCAAAAAGAATTTTCCATTTCAATGGACAAACGAATGCAATGAAGCATTCAATCATCTGAAAAAGAAACTAATGAGCCCGACATTATTACAATATCCCGATTTTGAAAAAGAGTTTTGTGTTACCACAGATGCTAGTAAATATGCTTGTGGTGCAGTACTCAGTCAAGAGTACAATGGCGTACAACTTCCAGTTGCATTCGCCTCAAAGACCTTTACACAGGGAGAAAGTAATAAATCAACAACTGAACAAGAACTGACAGCAATACATTGGGCAATTCTCCATTTTAGACCATATATATATGGAAAACATTTCCTGGTCAAAACAGACCATAGGCCATTATCATACTTATTCTCGATGAAGAATCCTAGCTCCAAGCTGACCAGAATGAGGCTAGATTTGGAAGAGTATGACTTTACTGTCGAATATCTCAAGGGGAAACAAAATCAAGTTGCTGATGCTCTCTCTCGTATAACTATCAATGAACTTAAAGAGCAAAATATAAAAATAAACACAATTTATAAAGTGACAACACGATCAGTAACTCAGCAAAATAGGCAGACTTGTGCAATTAAGAATTCATTTGAATCAAATAAAATAAAAAATAAAGAAAAGCCCAACGTTTATGAAGTCATTAAATATAATGACGTTAAAAAATTCGTAAAATTAAAATTGTCTTCCAATAAATGCTTCTTGAAGCAAGGGAAAACAGTATTAAAACGGATAAAGGTTGATGATTTATACATTAATGGGAAATTTGACCTAAATCAGTTTTTCCAAAGGCTTGAAAAGGAGGCCGGTGTACTCAAAATAAATCAACTACAAATGGTACCTAGCGAACAAATTTTCGAATTTGTCTCACCACAATTATTTAAAGAAATGGGCAATAATGTATTAAAACATTTGAAAGTAGCGCTACTACCAAAGGTTACCATTATAAACGATAAAAGAGAAATTGCAGCCATTTTGTTGAGATACCATGATGACCCAGCAGAAGGAGGTCATACTGGCATTACCCGTACGTACGGAAAGATTAAAAGACATTTTTATTGGAAAAAAATGAAACAAGACACAACAAAATACATAAAAGCATGCAACAATGCCAACTGGCAAAAACAACTAAACATACCAAAACACCAATGATCATAACACCAACACCTCCATCAGCTTTCGACATTGTATTGGTGGACACCATTGGTCCATTTCCAAAATCAGAAAACGGCAATGAGTATGCCATCACATTAATATGTGACCTTACAAAATATCTTGTAACCGTACCAATAACAAACAAAAGTTCAAAAACAGTTGCAAAGGCCATATTTGAATCTCATATACTAACCTACGGTCCAATGAAGACGTTCATTACGGACATGGGTACTGAATATAAAAATTCAATTATTAATGACTTATGTAAATACCTTAAAATAGAGAATATCACCTCAACAGCCCATCATCATCAAACCCTTGGGACTGTAGAACGCAGTCACCGTACTTTTAACGAGTATATACGTTCTTATATATCAGTTGACAAAGATGACTGGGATGTTTGGCTAAAGTACTTCACGTACTGTTTTAATACAACTCCCTCAATAGTACACGAATATTGTCCTTATGAATTAGTCTTTGGCAGAATCCCCAATGGATTTAAAGTTTTCAACACTATATACGACATAAAACCACTATATAACGTAGATGACTATTCAAAAGAAGTAAGGTATAGATTAAAAATAGCGTTCAATAGAGCAAGACTAATGCTCGAGCGGGCAAAATTAAAACAAAAAGAGGTATACGACAGACAAAGTAGAGAAATACAGCTAAAAATAGGTGACCAAGTACTTCTTAAAAACGAAGTAGGACACAAATTAGAAAATAGATACTTAGGGCCTTTTACGGTAGTAGAATTAAAAAATAATAATAACGTGACAATAGAAGACAATAAGAAGAAAAAGGCACAAACAGTGCACAGAGATAGGTTAAAACATTACGTACTATAAAATAATCCTTTAGCGTAAATAAAAATATATAGTTATTAAGAATGAAAATACGATTAAAATAATCCTTTTTATAAAATAATCCTTAAGCATAATCAAAAATATATATGTAGTTATTAAGAATTAAAATACAATTAAAATAATCCTTTTTTATAAAATAATCCTTAAGCATAATCAAAAATATATATGTAGTTATTAAGAATTAAAATACAATTAAAATAATCCTTTTATATAAAATAATCCTTTAGCATAATCAAAAAAAATATAGTTATTAAGAATTAAAATACAATTAAAATAATCCTTTTATATAAAATAATCCTTTTGCGTAATTAAAAATATATAGTTATTAAGAACGAAAATACAATTCAAATAATCCTTTAGCGTAAATAAAAATGTATAGTTAATATGAATGAAAATAAAATTATAAAAAAAAAAAAAAAAAATTTAGTAAATAGAAACAAAAAAAAAAAAACAAAAATATAAGTATGATTTAAAACCATTTAATATACCATATTCAAAAAAAAAATAAATAAACAAAAAAAATCTGGTTACAATAAAATATCTTAAGAATAATTTCATAAATTCCATTATTCCAAAAAAAACGGAGATGTAGTGTACATTAGTGCATGTCAGCAGCATTGCATTCTCACACCGATTATCATCATCGTAGTGTACATTATTGCATGTCAGCAGCATTCCATTCTCACACTGATCATCATCATCGTTGATATTTATGCAAACGGCAATCGGACACCCCAGACAGCGACTCAATGGATCCTATGCTGAATCGACGATACTACATACTCTCGTACATACTCTACGTCGGACGAGTGCATGGATAAGCACAAGGGACTGCGCCTGCCTGACGTTATGCTGACTTGACAATACACCGATTCATTCTTTACGTAGGCTGCGAGCACGGTAGCAAAACACAAGCGGCTGTGCCACCGAAAATATACAACATTTTTAATCAGATTGAATAAAGCAACCGAAATAAAAAGATGTGTTCTTAATTCAGTCCAATTTGAGTTTTTTCTAGCAAGGAATATATATTCGATTTTCAATGCCCTTTGGCCACGTTTCATATCAAAATAATCTTAGATTTATTATGCCCGTTGGCAACCATATTTTTCATTAAAAATAATTTAAATCCATTATGCCTGGTGGCCATATATTTTTATAACAAATTAATTTTAGAATGATTATGCCCGTTGGCCACGTTTCATATCAAAATAATCTTAGATTTATTATGCCCGTTGTCAACCATATTTTTATTAGAAATAATTTAAACATATTATGCCCGGTGGCCTTATTTTTTTATCACAAATTAATTTTAGATTTGTTATGCCCGTTGGCAACCATATTTTTTTCATTAAATAATTTGAATATATTAGGGCCCGTTGGCCACGTTTTTTTGTAACAAATTAATTTTAGATTTATCATGCCCGTTGGCAACCATATTTTTTTCATTAAATAATTTGAATATATTAGGCCCGTTGGCCACGTTTTTTTGTAACAAATTAATTTTAGATTTATCATGCCCGTTGGCAACCATTACTTTTGTTGCGCCTCATGGTTTTCTTTTTTTCGTAAATAATTGCGAATTGTGGCCTCTTTATTTCGCTTGAACACCCCTGACGTGGGTCTTAGCGGTGTTTAGGGGGTACGGAGGGTTGGGCGAGATGGGTTGAGTTTCGTCACTGAGCGGTCGATCGGGTGACCTAATTTGGCCGTGATTGTTGAGGGGGTTTCCAAAATTTGGGGACTATGGTAGAGCGGGTTCAGACGCCTGAGGGGATCATAACACCAGATCCACAAGGCAAATAACATCGATGTAGTAGGAGAAGGCTTTCCCACCCGGATGTGCTGGGCAGCACTTCCGTTTTCTTCTCATTTTAACTTTTCTATTGAATAGCACACACGATTTTTTTGTATATGTAGGTCGGGGAAAAATTGAGCGGTCCGCCTAATCAAGGACCCACCCCATATACGACGAGCTAGCGAAGGTATCCTATTGCGTGCGAAACCGATAGGCAGCTGCTAAACCTCCGCTCAACCTGGAATTCGGCGGTGACTTTAATCATCGTTGGATATCCTGACTTCCCTCATGGCCACGCCCCTTTTTTGTGGGCTAAAGCATTGTAGACCTAAATAACATTACAAAAATGGCGCCCAACGTGGGGCAACAAAGCGTTTGCCGAGTTGCAACATGTGGGGTGACCTTCTGTGATGATGGCGGGTTTGGAACTTGACAACATCTATTTCCGTTCCATAAATAAACAAAACAACATTGACCATAACATTACAAAAATGGCGCCCAACGTGGGGCACGAAGAGAGGTCAGTTCTACTCATTTTCTTTTTTAGTCCCACACACATTTTTCCGTGGAAACCGAAAGAGTTGCGGTTTAGTTCAAAATTTTCTTGGGTTTCGAATTTTAATTTCTTTGTAGATTAATATAGTATGTCTGTAGGAATCGCAGGAGTCTGCCAAAGGCGGACGTCTTGACTAAGGAACCAACGGTTTGCCTGGTAAGCGAATAGTATCCCTCGTTTCAGCTATTATTTCCTTTCTAAAGAACTTTTTGGTGGTCTTGTGTTTAGCTCTGGAAGTCATTCGGAAACGCTGGTGCTCAGTACTGATCGTTATGTAACAACGGCACCTGACCAAGGCGAGGAAAGTGTAAATCTCGTAATTCTCGGTATGTGTGTTAACGACAATCTTCGTTGGAATGACCGCATATCTACCGTCGCTAAAAATGCTGCGAAATGTTTAGGTTTTCTAGCCCGGTGCAAGAATTATTGCACTCCCTCTAATCTGGCTACCATATACAAAGCTTTATTCGCCCAAAACTTGAGTACAATTGCCATATCTGGTCTGGTGCACCTAAGACTACTTTGCATCAGCTTGTGAAGGATCGCACCAGCGACCACATGAATAACATGCCTAAAAACATACAACGCTTTCGACCCTACATCGACTCAAGTGCCTCACAAAGTGCAAAGCAAAATATAAATCTTAATATTAATTCATTAATAGCACGCTCGGTGCATGAAAATAAAAGAATACACAAATCAATAATATGCTTGGTGCACGAAAATAAAAGCAAACAAAAATAACCCATACGTATTCATTAATAGCACACTAGGTGCATGAGAAAAAAAAAATAAAACAATTCCAATAGCATAATTTATGACCAGCGGTCGTTCGCCTATGAAAATAAACATGCAATCTAAGCATAATGGGCAAACGAGCGCTGGCCGCTTAGAACTTTAATAACCTTTCCATGCATTGAGCTGAGTAAGCGGCGCATGAAAATAGTAATGAAATAATGAAGTCGTTCGCTTGTGAAAATAAGTATGTCAACGCAGCAGCACAGGCGATCGAACCAAAAAATACTTGATGTGGTCGGTCATATGCTACATACTAACACACATTATGCGGATCGAGCATTATTTAGGAATATCGATGAATAGGCATGCAAGAGTATATATATACATGGTCGAAAACAATCCAATATTTTTGTATTAAAAGAAGGAATATTTTCTTAATAAAATCACTCGTAATCTTACAGTTAACCCGACAACTATTCCTCTTATTTTCGGTATCTGACGCCCTACGGAGCCCCGGCTTTTGGATATTCGTTAACCAGGCAATTCGCCGGACGAGCCAGCTATAGACTAAGTATCTAGTATCTTAATCATCTTTTAAGTTCTTACAGCAAAGTTGTTCATAAAAATAAAACAACTTTACATGGCGATCCTGCGAGGAAAACTTGCACTTGCGGCCAACTATATAAGGAAAGCACAAGCCCTGCTCCAGCCCGAGGTTCCGGTGGAACAATACCAGGTGGGACCAAAGCCACTGTCGATAGAAGAATACCACCGACGCCAGAAATCGAAGAGGCCAACAGTTGAAGCCACAATACTGTCACCGAAGAAAAAACGAGGAGGTAGACAAGCGCGACACAAACAACAACTAGTGGAGTTAAACAGACTGGCGAATATTCCAAACCAGTCCAAGGAATCAAAAAAAAAAAAATTCCTACGCCAACTAAGGGATCTAATGAAGGCTATTCGTACCAGCAGGAAAGAAAAGAAAAGGACAAACTATCAGAGGAACAGGCGTTCCACAAATTATTTGAGAACACATTGGGCAGAGCCACCCAACACTAAAACAGAAACAACGAAAACTACCACAAATGGACAACGCAAGTGACAGGGACACTGACAAATTTATATTGGAATACGTCATTCTATAAAAGAACCGAGCTCTTCCATAAGAGAGAGTAAAGTATAGATTGACCTTTTTGATTGGTCACCGAAATCGGAAGATTTCACTTTTGCACTTGAATATCAAATACCGACCTGCCACGCAAGCAGTAGTCCACAAGTGGATTAGTATGGGTAAATAGATATTCAATTGATATTACCGTAGGATGGGGTGATACCCATGACGCATGAGCAGTGACACTATGGAGTATGTATAACGCACCCATACCAACACAGGTGGTCAGCTCACAACTGCGACATGATGCGATGCAAAAAGAAAAATTCATTAAGTTACTGGCAGTCGAAGGGTCACCTCGTCTCGCTGTTCATTTTTTTTCCTTTGTCTTTTTCGGCAGGCTGACTGCGCTGACGCCGGTCATTGATATTCGGTTGAGTAAAATATTTTAGTATAAACCACCTGCAAAATTATCTTGTGCCTGTAACTAAGTGCGACTATTCCGGAAATAAATTTGCCAAAAATCGACTGCAAGTGGCGTAATACGATTGCTATATCCTTTAAATTACGGAAGTGCGACTATTCCAGAAATTAATTCGCAAAAATCGACTTCTAATGGCGTCATACAAGTGTTGAATTCTTTAAATCACGGTTAAGTGCGACTATTCCAGAAATTACTTCGCAAAAATCGGCTTTAAGTGGTGTCATACAATGTTCATACTCTTAAAATTATGGTTAAGTGCGCCGCAACGATATAAAGCGCTAATCAAATGTTTGTTGTAATGGCAGTGGAAGGCAAAATCTGATTCGCTGCTCTTGGCTTTTCGGCAGGCTGACTGCGCTGTTGCCGGTCAATGATAATCTGTTGATAAAAAAAGAAATTAGTTTTTATATATAAAACTCCTGCAAATTATCTTTTGTGTGGAATTTAGTCTTCGACTTCAAGTGGCGTTATACAAATTCTATACCCTTTAAATTACGGTTAAGTGTGCCACAACGATACAAAACCCTAATCTCACGTTTTGCTGTAATGGCAGCCAGAAGCCGAAGAAGAAAGATATGTCATATTGTATGAATCTCGGTCAAAGTAAATTTATATTTCTCCTATATGGTGGTGTTGGCTAGTATTGGCAGTTCAAACGAATGTGCAAGGTAGTTGCTCCACTGCCTGTCTACTAGGCACGTGCAAGGCTACCAACGCAAATCGAGGACTTTGGGCAACATTGTATTTCGTATGCGAGGACAACAACAACATAAAGGAGAAGGTAGCAACGGGATTAGGAAAACCGCCCACCAAGTCCAAGGCGTACATTCTGTGAACTCGGCAATAAAACCACTCACCCAAAGGAATGAAGGAAAACCCGTCGGAGCGACGAGTAGTTATATTATTGGTTAAATAAATTATCCTTTAAATTTCGTAGCAGATGGTAGTTCTCAGTACGGGCCCATCCTTAGGTATAATCCGCGAATCGTATTCCCCAAATTTGGTGGACCGCGGAATAATTATAACTTTGAATTCCATACAGGTGAACTCATCATCGACAGCGCTGGCGACGATGGATATGCCTGAAAAAAAAGTAAGTAGAAAATTTTTGAGTATTTTGTTTGCCTATCATACCGCATTTACTAGTGGGTTTGCGATCGGGTCCAGTGACAGAGCTCGCTTTTGGTACAAGAGAATTTTGTGTATAGCACTTGGATTAGTTGCAAGGTTTCAGAAATTGCCCATTGGCCATTTTTTTGTAGAAATAATTTAATTATAATACGCCTGTTGGCCATGCTTCATTATAAGGAAAATAATTTAAAGATATTAGGCCCGTTGGCCACGATTTATAGCAAATTAATTTTAGATTTATTATGGCCGTTGGCAACCATTTTTTTTATTAAGAAAAATAATTTAAAGATATTAGGCCGTTGGCCCCGTTTATAACAAATTAATTTTAGATTTTTTATGCCCGTTGGCAACCATGTTTTTTATTAAAATAATTTAAACATATTATGCCTGGTGGCCATATATTTTTATAACAAATTAATTTAAGAATGATTATGCCCTTTGGCCACGTTTCATATCAACATAATCTTAGATTTATTATGCCCGTTGGCAACCATACTTTTCATTAAAAATAATTTAAATCCATTATGCCTGGTGGCCATATATTTTTATAACAAATTAATTTTAGAATGATTATGCCCGTTGGCCACGTTTCATATCAAAATAATCTTAGATTTATTATGCCCGTTGGCAACCATATTTTTATTAGAAATAATTTAAACATATTATGCCCGGTGGCCTTATTTTTTTATCACAAATAATTTTAGATTTGTTATGCCCGTTGGCAACGATATTTTTTTCATTAAATAAATTGAACATATTAGGCCCGTTGGCCACGTTTTTTTGTAACAAATTAATTTTAGATTTATCATGCCCGTTGGCAACCATTACTTTTGTTGCGCCTCATGGGTTTCTTTTTTTCGTAAATAATTGCGAACTAATAAATCATAATAATTATAACGTGATTCTGGTGGCCTCTTTATTTCGCTTGAACACCCCTGGCATGGGTCTTAGCGGTGTTTAGGGGGTATGGAGGGTTGGGTGAGATGGGTTGAGTTTCGTCACTGAGCGGTCGATCGGGTGACCTAATTTGGCCGTGATTGTTGAGGGGGTTCCCAAAATTTGGGGCCCATGGTAGGGCGGGTTCAGAACGCCTGAGAGATCATAACACCAGATCCACAAGGCAAATAACATCGAGGTAGTAGGGGAAGGCTTTCCCACCCGGATGTGCTGGGCAGCACTTCCGTTTTCTTCTCATTTTAACTTTTCTATTGAATAGCACGCACAATTTATTTGTATATGTAGGTCGGGGAAAATTGAGCGGTCCGCTTAATCAAGGACCCACCCCATATACGACGAGCTGGCGAAGGTATCCTATTGCGTGCGAAACCGATAGGCAGCTGCTCAACCTCTGCTCAACCTGGAATTCGGCGGTGACTTTAATCATCGTTGGATATCCTGACTTCCCTCGTGGCCACGCCCCCTTTTTTTTGTGGGCTAGAGCATTGTAGGCAACAATAGACCTAAATAACATTACAAAAATGGCGCCCAACGTGGGGCAACAAAGCGTTTGCCGAGTTGCAACATGTGGGGTGACCTTCTGTTATGGTGGCGGGTTTGGAATTTGACAACATCTATTTCCGTTCCATAAATAAACAAAACAACATTGACCATAACATTACACCGCCTTCCTTTTACATTCTGTTTTATAACCTCTTTTTTTATAACATTGTTTATTTTCCTGCTTAGTATTCTACGGATATAATTAAATCCTAGAATTATTATTAATACTAATATTATAATATTATGACTATGTCTATTCCATAGTTCATAGTGTCGTAACTTTTATTGGTTTGAGGTCCATTGTTATTTCCAATGACCTCTTCAAAATTTTACTGGGGTTTTCCAAATTTTAATAAAAATGTTTAAATGCTAATTACTAAACTAAAAGAAATATATAAAATTTTATATTTTATTTATTTATTAGTTTTTTTTTATTTTTTTTTTGGAAAAATTAAGAAAAAAAATTATTAAAACTAAATTTTTATAGACTATTCATTATCGTCTGCTTCCCAGTTGTCGATTAATTTAAATATTTCCACTATTGCCGAATGACGTCTTCCAATATAAATTCGTCAGTGTCCCTGTCACTTGCGTTGTCCATTTGTGGTAGTTTTCGTTGTTTCTAAAAAACAAATTTTTTATTTAGTGTTGGGTGGCTCTGCCCAATGTGTTCTCAAATAATTTGTGGAACGCCTGTTCCTCTGATAGTTCGTCCTTTTCTTTTCTTTCCTGCTGGTACGAATGGCCTTCATTAGATCCCTTAGTTGGCGTAGGAATTCTTTTTTTGATTCCTTGGACTGGTTTGGAATATTAGCCAGTCTGTTTAACTCCACTAGTAGTTGTTTGTGTCGCGCTTGTCTACCTCCTCGTTTATTCTTCGGTGACAGTATTGTGGCTTCAACTGTTGGCCTCTTCGATTTCTGGCGTCGTTGGTATTCTTCTATCGACAGTGGATATCGTGAAAATCTAAGAAAGGATGGAACAAAGAGGAAAAAAACTAGGGAATCATGTGAAAAAAATTAGAACAAGTTCATGAAATTTTTAGACAGGCACAAACTATATCAAAACGTCTAGAAGAAACCATACGCTCAGAAGCGACCAACCCTTTCGTGTGAAGTAGAAGGTAAAAGACTGGAAAACATTAGGGACTTTCTATGCAAAATTCAAGGTAGGGCACTCACGGAGTTGGGAAGTCAAAAACCAGAAGATTTTGCACAACTTAAAAAATATCTTACGAAAAAATGCCAGTGATCGTAGGGAATTAGCATTCTTAAAAAAAGGAGTGAATGACAGACTACGTTTTATTCTCGACAGCGCCAGACACACTACTTTTCAAGAAGCGCCACAGCATTTATTGGAAATAGACCAAGGGTCAACAAATTCCTCGGTGAACTATATCAACTATAACCAGAACTTCAGAGGGCAGAACTTTAGAGGACACAGCTTAAGAGAACAAAATTTTAGAGGACAAAACTCTAGAGGACGCAATGACAATAACATGACCAACAATTACAACTCCAACCAGAATAACAATAACAGAGTAATTCCACAGAACAATTCTGATAATCGCCATAGATCAAGCTACAAGAATAACAACTACCGACAGAGTTACGATAATAGAAACTACGTCCCGAATAGAGATATATATAATAATAATACTAGTAGGACAAACAATGGTAACCAAACTAACAACAAAAGGGTAAGAGCATTGGGAAACGAACAACCCACCGAGGGGACAGCCGACCCTTCGGAGGGGAGTCTTTAAATCCCGATATACCAAGTACCATATATACGACAGCGATAGAAACGGCCTTTACGTAAAAATAAAAACTAACAATAACAAAGTCATACGATGCTTATTAGACACCGGAGCATCAATGTGCGTAATAAAAAGTTCCGTAGTTGACGGAATTATACCAATAGAAGAAAACTATAGTACGAACATTATAGGTATAGCAGGGAATCTACGCTCAAAGGACACCTGTACTAGCACCTTACATTTCGGAAAGAACAGCATTCCGTACGAATTCCATGTAGTACCCGATTCCTTCCCGGTACCCGTGGATGGTATTATTGGAGCAAACTTCTTAATGGAGTTTGGTGCGGTAATCGATCTAGAAACCTTACATTTTAATTTCAAAATTAATAATATGTAGACAACTTTCGGTACCGATATGTGTACAATATAGTTTAAATAACATAACCGTGTCTCCAAGATGTGAAGCAACATAATCGATGAATACAAAGCATATGGATTCCAGAATATCCTATCCTCAAGAATTGTGCAAAGGTGTTTACATGGCTGGATCCATATCTACGGCCATACAAGGATCCGCATCAAAACTCTCAACACTCGCGAAACTGCTGTAAACCTTAAATGGGCAGAACCATTATCATTCCCAGCATCCGAGCATTACGTTTTACAGTACAAAAAGGAAGACCCTGTACCAAGCACGAGAATAAAGAAGTTACTAAGCGAAATTAATTTCGATACACTGAATAACGAGGAGAGAACTGAAATCGAGTCAATATGCACAAAATTCCACGATATTTTTCACTTGGAAGGAGACAAGCTTACTTACACTCACAACTTCAACTTCAACTTCTTAAAACAATCCCAACTAGTCCCCAAATTCTTCAATTCCCGAATTTCGACAAAGAATTCATTTTACGGACGGACGCCTCAAGTTTTGCACTAGGGGCTGTATTGTCCAATTTCGATGGCAAACCCATTTCTTATGCGAGTAAGACTCTGAATAGTGCCGAGAAGAATTATAGCACTATCGAAAAGGAGTTACTGGCAATAGTATGGGCGATAAAATACGACCGACCATATTTGTTTGGACGAAAATTCAAAACTATAACAGATCACAGACCATTAGTTTACCTTTTTTCCCTTAAAGAACCATTAAGTAGATTAACAAAATTCAGACTGCTACTACCTAGAAGAATATAATTTTCACATTGAATATACCTATACCTACACCCGGAAAAGATAAGTGCACAGCTGACGCTTCAAGTCGCATTAAATGGGATTCTGACCAACTTAAAGAACTACACGAAGCAGAAGAAAATAATCGTATAATTACAGAGCTACTCAACCCACCAGAGCATGGAAATAAAAAAACTGAGCTAAAAATATGTAACAGTTTCGAGGACGAGGAATACCAAATCAAAGATATGGATATAATCCTGGGACCCAACAAAGTTTTGGCATACGTCCCAGTGAAGAATTGTATACTCCTAAGAAGGGACAAGGATGGCACTACAGCCCGATCGACATCATTTTGCGATTTGTTGTCGAGGGACTTGCATCGCATCTGCGGACCATTATCAATTAATAAATTATACATTACAAAAGAAGAAATTAAGAAACTCGAAGACGGCCGTCGAGAATATAATCGCGAGTTGCAAAAAATCTTAGGAGATATGTTTAAGAAAAGTAATGTAACCTAATAAATAAATGTATAGAAATTACCGATCCTCATAAAAAGAAAATATTGCTCAACGATTATCATATATTACCAACAAGTGGACATGCAGGAATAAACCGCATGATGAAAACGATTAAACAAAAATACTTCTGGACAGGAATGCAGAACGACATAGCTGCATATAAAAGCATTGTACAATATGTCAGAAGAATAAACATATTACACCCAAAAAACAGCCAATGGAAATAACTTCAAATACCGAATCAAGTTTCGACAAAATATATTTGGATTTAGTAGGTCCTTTAGACGAATCGGTGAATGAATATAGGTACGTACTACCTTTACAAGACGAACTGACCAAATTCGCGGAGGCTATTCCAATTGGAAATAAGGAAGCTGGTACAGTAGCTAAAGGTCTAGTAGAATGTTTCATCCTTAGATATGGAGTTCCAAAAACTGTAGCCTCTGATCAAGGAACAGAATTTATAAACAAAATTTTTAAGGATGTGTGCAAATTACCAAAAATAGAACAATTGCAATCTACAGCCTACCATCACGAAAGTATAGGAACGTTAGAAAATTTCCATAAGGTTCTCGGAGCATACCTCAGAAGCTATGTATCAGATAAGCATACCGACTGGTGTACTTGGTTACCGTATTACGTATTTTGTTACAACACCACAGTACATACAGAAACAGGGTGTACACCATTTGAATTAGTATTCGGTCGACGATGTACATTACCTTCAAACTTAACAAGACATGTAGAGCCAAAATACAACTACAAAGATTACGTAATTGACTTAAGAGAAAAGTTACAAATCGCTCAAAAAGATACGAGAAATACACTTCTAGACAGAAAGAACGATAGGAAAACTGATTACGACAGGAAGGTTAGAAGTAAACAAACTAGAGTTGAAGTAGGTTGTTTAGTTTTGTTGTGAATCGAAAATAGAAGAAAACTGGATCCTATTTACATAGGGCCATATGAAGTGTTATCTGAAGAAGGAGTAAACTGCGTAATCAAATACGAAGGAAAGAAAACGAAGGTCCATAAAAACCGAAATTAATGACTGACTCCTTCTTCTTCATGATCTTCTTTTATTTTTGTGCTGAGATTTTGCTGACAGGGTTGCCAACATTTCCTTAAGGGCAATCCACACGGCCGTCCTGCATTACGGCTGCCTCAAATGTATCATCATCGCTGGATTCCTCATTTTCAAATTGTTTCAATGGTTTTAATATATCTGCAACTGCAGATGTCATTTTGGGACCTTCACCTTTTCTAAGTCATAACGATAATTTTCCTTAATTTTTATTATTTTATAGGGTCCTAGAAATTTTGGTTGGAGCTTGAGACCAACACCAAACTGAGTCCTCTTTAGAGCTACTAAATCCCCGAGACGATATTTCCAAGCTGGCTTTCTCTTTCTGTCAAAATTGTTTTTACTATCGTTTTTTTCTAATTTGCTGCCCTGCAACTTCCCTCATTTCTTTCCGACTATCTTCAAACGAGCTCATCATGATATCTTCTAATAGTTTACAGATTTCCAAATCACTTTCGTGGTGCATTGGTACCCCTAGCAGCAACTCGAATGGAGATCTTCTGGTACTACGGCAGACAGTTGAATTTATCATCTGTTGGACTCGAGATACATTTTGATACCACTTCAATGGGTTAGCGACTGATAACTTTGTCAACACTTCTATAATGGTTTTGTTCAATCGTTCTACTTGGCCTCTCTGGGAACCCCAGTGGTTATCGCATGATGAAAAATTTTCCGGGTATGGGAGAAATCTTTAAAATCATTCGAAAGAAATGTCTACCCTTGTCCGTGATGATTCGATGAGGATTTCCGAACGCTTCACTCTAAAGAATTAGTTTCTTCAAGACTTCCTCCGCTGCAGGGTTCTTAACAGGGTATATCCAAACGAACTTTGTGAACGCATCTACGACGACAAACAAATGCTTATAACTTTTCGCTGTCGATGGGAGTGGTCCCACGTGATCTAAATGATAGGTATGAAGGGGAGTGTCAAACTTTTCTATCGGACTTAGTATGCCTTCTTCTTTTCCATGTTTCCTTGTGGATAAAGTACAGATGACACAATTGCTCAAAACACCCTCAACCTTTTTTACTAAGCTTGGTATAAAATACTGCTGTTTAACGATTTCCTCAACTTTTTATTTACCGAAATGTCCTTGTTCATGTATATGGGATATGATTTGCCTCTGTATCCCTTTTGGTACGAACAGAAGATAATTTTCATCGATAAACTTGTACAAAAAATTGTGACGAACAACGTAATCTTCATATTTACCGTTTTGGGCAGCCTCTTGGATTAGCCGGCTAAACTCATCTTCTCCTTGGGATTTTATAATTATTTGCATTAGTCCGTCTTCAACAGCCATTAAAACAGGATATCATTACGTGATTCACATCATTTGGGGTAGGAAAGTTCTTCACAGCAACTGTCTTGTTTTGTGATGGGCGAATAAAGCCTCTTTCGATAACATGCCCCAGAAACTCAACGGCTGACTTATTCCAGTTAATAATAAATCCATTTTCTTCGGATATTTTTGAAGTAAAAACAACAACTCTGTTGTACACATTGCTCTGTTTGTTACGCTGTTATTACTGTGTTGTACACATTGCTCTGTTTGTTACGCTGTTATTACTCTGTTGTACACATTGCTCTGTTTGTTACGCTGTTATTCCTCTGTTGTACACATTGCTCTGTTGTTCACTTTTGTTAATTTTATGCCTCGTTTTCTATAGTTATATTTTATATGTATGTAACTATATATGTACAACAAATATAACTATATATATATAAATACATATATTACTACGGCCACAGCTCCTATGGAAATTCTGAGATCTGGTCAATAGGATCTGGAACTTTGGGAACCAAGTTATTTCTCAAACGATTCGTATGAAACTCGGAATGTAGGACTAATATGCGACTATAAGATTTGTTTCTATGGAAATTCTGGGATCTGGCCAATAGGGTCTGGAGTTTTGGGAACCAAGCCATTTCTCAAGCGATTCGTATGAAACTCGGAATGGATGACTAATTGCGACTATAAGATTTGTTCCTATGGAAATTCTGGGATCTGGCCAATAGGGTCTGGAATTTTGGGAAGCAAGCCATTTCTCAAGCGATTCGTATGAAACTCGGAATGTAGGACTAATATGCGACAACAAGATTTGTTTATATGGAATCTCTAGGATCTGGCCAATAGGGTCTGGAATTTTTGGAACCAAGCCATTTCTCAAGGGATTTGTATAAAACTCGGAATATAGGACTAATATGCGACTATAAGATTTGTTCCTTTGGAAATTCTAGGATCTGGCTAATGGGGTCTTGAATTTTTTGGAACTAAGCCATTTCTCAACGTCATCTCATCACATCTGTAATCGTTTTGCCTTGGCAGTAAATTTAAATATAAAAAAAAATCGGCCACAACGTCAAAAAAGTTTCACTTCAACCGCGCGTAAATGTTACACGCACTCTTTTTTTAAATATTTTTAAGCTTTTCAATGTTATCCTCTTCATTGTAAGCTGGGATAACTAAATCATCCATTTATAAAAGGATATAATTATTTCGAATCTGATTTTGGAAAATTTTGTTTATGTATCTTTGAAAAACGGAGGGCGAGTTACAAAGACCAAATGGTACTTTAAGGAACCCATAGTGTCCATCCGGCGTTATAAATGCTGTGCATTTTCTACTAAACGGTTCGATGTCAACATGAAAGAAACCATTTTTTAGGTCCAAAGTTGTAAATACCTTCGCCCCATATAGATTTCCGAGAATCTCCTCTATATTTGGTAACGGATACCTATCTCGCACTATCTTTCTATTTAGATGCCTGTAATCCACACATAATCTCTTGCTTCCATCTTTTTTCTTTGCTAAGACTATGGGACTAGCGTAGTTTGAGTTGCTCTCTTGGATTATACCTTCTTCTATCCATTCGGAAATTTGCGTCATTACCGCTTCCCGTTCTACAGGCGCTAATCGCCGTGGCCTTTGATGGACAGGGATTTCATCGTCGAGAACAATAGTCATTCTAACAGAAGACTCTCGAGGTTTTACTGGATCATACATTTTCAATAAAGTTTTTAATTCATTTCTTCTATTTGAGTCTTTAATATTATCCAAATTTGCTAGAACCGGATCACAAGCTATGAGATTAACCGATGCAAAAGGGTTCTTCTAATTCCTTTTATATATAGCAGATTTTCCTTCGTCGACAATGAGCATTACATTATTTAAAAAATCAGCACTCAAAAGTATGCTATAGCTTATCCAATCGTTTGGCACAACATGAGATACAACGATATAATTGTTGGAATCCACTGCCATCGTGATTTCAATCGTACCCAGTGTTTCCTGCTTCCTATTTCCAAAGCTCTTTGTCACCGTTCCTGGGCCAGACATGTTGGTTTTTAGATCTCTTGGACGCATTCTTGACGAGCGTTAAATGACTACCTGTGTCGATGAGGGCAGTATATCCCTTGTTTTGGATCACTACTTCGGTTGTCACATCTTGTGCTATTATGCCATTTATGTGCTTGTCGGGACCAAGATTTCCTCTTGCGGGAATGGCGACCTTGCAACTTGGGGCTATATGTCCAAATTCGCCGCACTTAAAGCAAGGTGCTCCTTTTGATCGGTTTGGACATTGGCTTGAAGAGTGAGACCTTCCACCGCAATTTTGGCAGCGACTTTGACTAAAGTTTCTGTTGTTTTGCATCGCATCACTTTGGCTCGTTACTGCAATACGCTTTTGCCTAGATTGGTCGGCCTTCATATTTTCGTACGAAGCCAGACTGTCCTTCAAATCATTAAACGATCTGGCTTGATAGAGCGCCATTTTATTGCCTGGATCCTCGGGTATACCCTCAATTATGTACCCTATCAGGTGGCTATTTTCGACATTTCCTCTCGTTGCTGTCCTTTTCATTTTATAAAAGTACTTTAACAAGGTTTCAGTGCTTTGTTTCCTCATATTCTGTAAAACCTTATGGACGTTCTCTGCCTCTCTACAACCAAATTCTACCTGCAGAACCTCTTTAAGTTTTTCCCAGCTACAAATGCCCGATTCGGCCTCTACGGCCAACTTCGCTGCACTTTGCAACAATTTCTTGCAGTATAGAAATCTTCGAACATGGTTCCACATGTAAAGAGCCAAAGACTAACATCTTTTCCCTTTTCTCCATAGAATTTTTCCAACGCATCCTCCACGTCTTCAAAACTTACATTATTTTGAATTACTTTGTCTTCTCCAGGCATGTCGGGTTCAGATTCTGGAAAATTTTCTTTGAAAAATCGTCGAGATTTCGGCCTTCGTCGCATTCACTCTCTACCGAAAGCTTGTGCCTTTCTACCAAATCGGCTTATAATCTATATCGATACGATAACCAAAAATCTTTGAGAAGACTCTGTAAAGTCTTAGTACTAAGGGAATCCAAATGTTCATAAAAACAAAATGTCTATTGTATCGACACGAAATAGAGTCGTTCAGAACACAATACAAAATATAAGAGGTTGAACGTAAAAAAGGAACGAACTCACGAAAGATTGAAAGAGGCAACTGTGTTTTCTGCATGAAACAGCGTAAATTATTTTAGATCACTTTTACTTTTTAGTGTCGAACATTTCTTTTAATATACTGCGGTCTCGCAATGTTTTCAAAATGTTTTTTCAAAAATAATTTCAGTCTTGCATCCCCGAACTCTGCAATACTTTTTAGTGTCGAACTTTTCTTGTAATATACTGCGGTCTCGCAATGCTTTCAAAATGCTTTCAAAAATAATTTCAGTCTTGCAGCCCCGAAATCTGCAATACTTTTAGCACCGAACTGTTTTTTCAAAAATAGCAGTCACTAAAAGTTTCAGCCACGAACTCTAACTTCAAAATAATTGCAATGCTTGCAATAATTACGCAATGCATTTGAGCCACGAACTAATCTTCGAAAACAATTGCAATAGCAGTCACGAAAAGCTTTCAGAACTCTAACTTCGAAAATTATTAGTCACGCACTTGACCCGAACTAATCCTTGAAAACATTGGTGCGTGGAACGACACAAAATAAGGTTAGGAGCCACAAGCTTAGTCGCGATCTTTCCACACATATTTATTTTATTTCGCGAACAAACTACAAAAATTTTAGACTTATGCCTTTTTTTGGGGTCGCGAACTTGATGCTTTTTAGTGTGAACTTCTTCTAAAATAATAGCTGCATGGAGCTGGAGCGGCACAAAATGTAGGACTTTCGCCGTATCACACTTCTGATACCATGTAGAGTTAATGAAATAATGAATTGAATAAACTCGTCCAAGTTTCTAGTTTTTGTTTTTTGTTTTCTTATATTTTAAAGTTTATTGCATTAAAAAGAGACTAATCGTTATGTAGTTATATTAAAAATAAGGTTAATTAAAAAAGTAAATTTGATTGTTAAAGTATTGTTTCTTATCGTTCTTTTCTGTTGTGTTCTTTCCGCTTGACGACGCTTGACTGACTCCTTCTTCTTCATTATCTTCTTTTATTTTTGTGTTGAGCTTTTGCTGACAGAGTTGCCAATATTTTCTTGAGGGCAATCCACATATATTAAAACAATTTTTATTCAGTTTAGACTGAAATTTTTTTTTTTCTCTTCTCAAAAAACAAAAAAGAAGGAGAGAGACCGCAAGCTTGCAGATTAGAAGAAAGAAACCGGCTTAGAATAAGTATTAGAGTTAATAGAATAATAGAATTTTAACAATTAAAGTACTAGGATATATCCAGAATAATTAATAAAATAGGAATACGTACTAGGATTAGAGACGAGAATAATAAAGATCAAATTACTTTAAAATGCCCTAGTAATTAAGAAGTATTTTTAATAATAAGCAAAACCATTTATTAATACCATTATAAAATTTTTTTTTGTCACTTCTAAGAAAATAATGTAAGTTAATTGTTCGTAGTAAATATTAAATAATAAACTTGAATTTATTTCAAATTAAGACATTGGCTAATCAAAGTAAACATCTTACAACAAAACTATAATTATCCATAGTAATAAAAAACCAAGTAAATAATTATTCATAGCAAACATAACATTTTGAAATAACATAATATTTTGAAATAACAAAATATAGTGATGAAATAATGAAGTCGGTTACTTGTGGAAATAAATATGTCAACGCAGCAGCACAGGCGAACGAACCCAAAAATACTTGACGCGGTCGGTCATGTGCTACATACTGACACACTTTATGCTGATCGAGAATTATTTAGGAATATCGACTTAGTATCTAGTATCTTAATCTTCTTTTAAGCTCTTACAGCAGAGTTGCTCATAAAAATAAAACAACTTTACAAGCTAGATAGAATACAAAACCGCACGATAAAACTTATTGGTGACGAAAATATAGCGAATTCAATAGATTCGTTTGAACACCGCGGGAACGTTTCTTGCTTGTCACTGTTTTATCGCTTCTTCTCAACTGAGCCTCTGAAGTAAAATATTTATAGACCTTACTATTGACGGACTAAAATACAAAGGACTAATTGATACAGGTTCAACTATGGGCATAAATATATAGAGGTCTGAAATGAATGTCTTAAAACATGTTTCAAGACATTCATTATTATTTGGGTTCCCATCACTATTGTACTCTAAGCTTGAAATCTAAAACGTATAGTTCACCTGAAGGCCGATTTCGGTCGCAAATGAGTCTAGACTCCTGAAGGTGAGATGTCATTTTCGTATATGTACGAGGTGTATAGCATACAATTTTATTGTTGTGTTATGTTTTTTCTTTCTTTGGGTTAGTGTAAATTTAATGACAGAAAGAAGTAAAATCTTGTACATAATTGCCGAATCGGTTCACTCTTGCCTCATGCAGTAGTCTAGCCACATGCTGGCGACTACGTGAAAAGTCTTTATCTGTCAAAATTGCTTATGACCAGTGCTGCTGCTAAATTGCAATCAAGGTATTATACTACTATTTCATTAGCCGCACTATTATACTACCTTAAACATAATTATACTACTTTTATGAAGTAATTCTAAATCGAAACGATACCAAATTTATTTGATTTTTTAGCAAAAAATGGTTTCTTTTACAATTACATGTTATTAAGTCTGTAAATTTCTCTCCGAACTATCAATAATTATTATAAAGGAATTTTTACATTTCCCAAAAATTATATTGACCAAGAATGTATGTCAAAAATTAAACAATACACAAATAACAAAATTTGGTATTTTATTTCAATTGATGCCTTTGCTTCCAAATTGAAAGCCAAATACTATTATATAATATACTAAGAAACCGACGAGTTTTTAAATTCTCTATATTAACTTTACTTGCCCGTGTGTTTGTGGGCTTGTGGATTTGTCATGGATTCTTACGATCAATTTTTAACCCACTTCCTACAGCCCGATTTTATTGAAACACATGTGTATTTCCGGAGACAACACTTTCTATTAAATTTTGAGGCCCCTCGGGTTGCGGGGTCGGGGGGCTCCCATACAAGAATTTACCCGATTTTCTTCAAATTTTACACACATGTATATATATACCCAATAAACAATACTTTTTCGAAAATTTGGTAGTGATCGTAGTAAATATTAAATAATAAACTTGAATTTATTTCAAATTAAGACATTGGCTAATCAAAGTAAACATCTTACAACAAAACTATAATTATCCATAGTAATAAAAAACCAAGTAAATAATTATTCAAAATTAGGTCCCGGTTTCGGCCGCAAGGCCCTTATACATTTTTTAAATATCTATACTGGCATCAGATATTCGTCGCCCTTTATGGACTGTGTGCGGTGTGTGCTGCGCAGTCGGCTGCGCTGCATGGTTTTGGTGGTAGAGAGAGAGAGAAATCTTAGCTCACGCACAAATGAACCCAGCAAATGAAACGAGACATACATGTTTTATGCTTACTTCAACTTACATTTTATTTACTGAATTTTATTTTTATTGATGTCGTTTTTTGTTGTCGATATCAACTTACAGATAGAACAACAAGTTTTCGCAATATTCTGTCATTTCGCGTTTTCATAAATTAGTTCAGAGCAGTCAAAGAGTTCTCAAGATAAATGTTCGTGTTTCTTATTTGCTCAGAGTATGAGCACGCTCTAAGTGCTCAGAATAAAATGATCTGAGCATTTTCAATTTTAACATCTGATGTCTAATATCTGTTTCGATGATTTTCTCCTACAATAAAAAAAAATGGCCCAGGATCGAGGGGCTCCCATATCAATTTCTGCGATTAGAGAATTTAGATGAAAAATGGGTTGTTTTTTTTTCGATTGATTTTTGTAAAATCTTTGTATGATTTTGTTTTCGGATATATAATACACAAAATAAACGTCGGTTTATTTGTTATATTTTGGTACTTTATTTAAGGCATTTGTATTTAGTTGTTGTAATGTAGTAAAATAATAAAAGTATAAGTACATCATCGTACTTGTGTAGACATTATGAAACACAGGAATATAAGCATGGAATAATTTATTTTGTGCAATTGCAAAAAAGGGCGAAAAATCAATCTCAAAATATTTATATAATTTAAAAGGCTTTTTGTTTTCTGTTTGAACTATTTTTACAAATATTTTTATCGTATAATCCAGTATACTTCCAAAAAGCCGATAATATACTCCGCTCTAAAAATGTAAGCCAGCAGCACTGCTCTTGACACAAAAGCAAAATCAAATTATGTGCATGCGTCAAAACGTCGTACCACTACACATAACATCTACTTACACCACAAACTTGCGGTTGTTCAGGAGTCTAGACCAAAACCTTCTCTATAGAAAGCCCAACTCTACGCATACTAATGCTGTAAACCAAGACCAAACGCAAGTGTGTTTGTGGGATGTGAATACAGTGTACAAAAAATAAGTAGTCGCATAGAGCGAGAAACGTAAGATGTGGTAGTGTTTATTTTATATGAATTTTGCTCTTTAGTTGATTACTAACACAAATACGTTTGGTCTCAATCTAAGCATGGATCTGTGTACGATCGGAACAGTTGGGCTTTCTATAGAGAAGGTTTTGGTCTAGACTCATTTGCGACCGAAATCGGCCCCCTGGTGTTTGTTTGTCAAATGGGTAGTTCACCCATTCTAATCAAAATGTTTAGTGCAGTGTACTTACAAAGAATGGGTTTAGTAGACTGAGTACACCGAATATAGTACGAGTGCACTGAGTAGTGAGTACACTGAGTACACTGAATGAATGAATGAATGATTGATTAATTCATTTTTAGCCTTTGGTAGTTATTCAGCAGGATTCTACTGAAGAAAACTGGCTGTAATCAATAAATAAATAATAAAGGAAACAAAAATAAAGATTATCGTTGTAATCTTGGCTAGAGCCATTGCAAGTTTTGCTGCAACTGTATCAGAAGGAATGAAACAGTTGTTTTAAGCAGTTATTTAGTTGTTATTTTTTGTTAACCAACAACAAACACATGCGTTTGTGTGCTATAAGCGTGTAATCAAATTACTATTAGTATTTTGCACCATTGACATTTACTGTGTTTTTTCGTATAATTATGTTCTAGCTAAATAAAACATAATACAAATACTTTATTTAAATTTTTTTTAGCGATTTTGTCTAGTATTATAAACCTAGACACCATGTTAGTTCTTATGTGAGTGTTAAAATTATTCTCAGTGCATTCAGTGTACTCGGTGTACTCGGTGTACTCGATGCACTCGGTGTACTCGGCGTACTCAGTGCATTTTTAGCAGTTTTTATTGCACACGTTTTGTTTGGATAGAGTATTCAAATGCAAAAGAGAATCAAACAGTGTACTCGTTTTGGTTTGTGGTGATCGAATGTTGTACAGTGTTTGTTTCATAGGAATGGGTACTCGATTTCAGTGCACACTAGTTCGTATTATTGCAATGAATAGAGTACACTGAAGTACTGTACCCTATTACAGAGAGCAAATGAATGTATTCATGCAGACCTCTAAAATTAATTCAAGTAGGGTAGATTGTAGTAAATTCCAGATATACGAAAGAACAAATTTAAGTCTACAAACAATCGACAACATAACCACTGAAATGGTAGATAGGATTATAACAAACATACCAAAAGAATTCAATTGTGACAACAAGGGAGCCCCACGATGGTATAGAAGAGAACTGAGAGAGCTAGGCTTGTCGTGCTAGGTTAGTTATTTCCCGCTCTAATTCTTGAAGTCGTTCTCCTCGCTGTTGTTTCTTCATCTGGAGCTGTATTTTGCTTAGCTCCTGTGTGAGAGACTGTCCATAACGCAAGTCCAACTCTTTCCGGAACTCATCTCGGCATTTCGAATCATTTGTATCATCAGCCGCTTTGCCACTCAACGCTAGTATCAAAGAATTTAGCTGTTCTGTCGCACCCCATCCATTGTGTTGTATAGCAGCAAACTGCACTTTAAAATTTTCGAAAGCTGTCAAAATTACTTTCTGGTTACTAGAAGATTCTGGAATGACTGTGGTACTGCTTTGTTGAGTGTTTTCCCTGACGTACTGGGTACGACTATCCAATCGGGTCTCAAACTCTTTAATTTTTCCTTCCAAGCCACTCACTTCTTTATGAATTCCATTTATCTCACCTTTAAGCGATGTTTGAATTCCACTCATTTCTCCCTTGAGCGTTTCTTGGATTTCGCTCATTTCATCTCTTAGCTTTTCTTGAATAAGATCTAGCTTTCCATTTTCCTGGTCAAATTTGAAATTCAAATGTTGATTTTGTTGCTCAAACTTATTGGCCAGTTTGGAATTTAACTGCTGATTTTGCTGATCAAATTCTTTCTTTAGTTCTTTGCTCTGCTGCTGATTTTGTCGATTCAGCTTTTGGCTTTGCTTTTTCAACTTGTCGCTAATTTGAAAATTCAATTCTTGCTTCATCTCTTGGTTCAGTTGCTGCTGCATTTGAGAATTCAAATTTTTTCTTAACTCTTCACTTTGTTCACCTTCCCGCTGCATTTGTTCTCTCTGCTGGTCAAACTTGCTATTTATTTGTTGCATTAGAACTTGCCACATCGCTTCCATGTTTGGCACACCACCCTTTTCTTCCGAAGTGGACGATTTTCGCTCCGCTTACTCCATTATCGATTGAAAACACTTCACCAGCCTGCTGCTTTTCCCCTTTGACGACTTGTTATAAACGGAGAAATAACTCTTGCTTATTTCCAGCGGTGCTTAGACCTCGCCTTTCAAGTTCTTCTTTAAGCTCCTGGGAACTATACGATTTAATGTTCACTGCACTTTCCATTTAATTGTTTAATGTTTATCAGTTTGTAAAGTCACCAATTTATTTATTTATTGTTCAACGATTTGTAAAATTCTACTATCTCTCAATTTGCAAATATTTATTGTCTCTCAATTTACACGATTTGCAAAAATTTAATGTCTTCCGATTTGCAAAATCCTACTTCTGACACCAATTGTTACAAAATTCAGGCTTTCGAGTTCGTAAAGAATTTTGCAAATAAAACACAACACAAGTTAATAAAAACTTTAATGAACAACAATAAAATTAACACAAGTACACAATTTATATTGTTGATTACTTTTAGATGCACACAAAAACACTTATAATACTTGTACTTTACAATAATTCTCTTAGGTTATAGATTTATCACTTTACAAGAACTTTTACAACTGCACTGGTTAAATTCCAAACAACTAATAATCTTACTTCGGCCTAACGCTTATACTCAATCAAAAGCTTCCAGAAACTTCCAATATTGTAGACAGAAATATCCAGAAAATTGTAGCCTTATTTCCTTATTTACAACTAATATGCAATGCAATCTTCTAAAAATAGACTACATGTTTAATCATGTTCGTTTACAAAAACCGGGCAAACCGCACAAACCGGTTTGACTACTTGTTTGACCAGTACACAATGATTCAAACTTGAAGGCGGTTACATTTCAAATTTCAAAAAATCTAATAGTCTTAGAGCCTAAAAGTATGCAAAATGAAAGTGCTTATTTTTAGTATGCAGTATTTACATTGGGATTTATCTTAGGATTCTAATTCTATTATATGCGCTACTAACTACTTTTCGTAACAATATATACAACATAATATTATGCATAGCAAATACCTATTCACATTATAAGTTTATAAGCAACTGAGTACAATGCATGTGCGACAGTAGCGCAACAGTAACACTACCGCTCGGTAATCGCATGATATATTCAAAACCCACGGTCGTCCGAAACTAAACCGAGAAAATGATTCTTTTGGTGCAAAAGCACTTCTGTCGCCCCCCATGGCTAAGGTATACCGGGTTCGAGTTGAAGCGTGAGCTCCGCGCTTTTCTAGCTTGCGCCATTAAGCTTACTCATGGTTAGAAATACTAGACTTAGCGGTCCTCTCATCGAGAGTAAACCGTAAGCCACTACGTAGGCCAAGGCCAGAACAAGACTGGTCCTCAACCAATGGTTGACCCAGACTCAGCTAACCTCCAAGGAGATTAGCCTTATCTGTGGGCGGAATCAACTCCTGTAGTACCAACGCGATCTTGGTGAGATCTGCCATCAAGGGACTCAGCTCCTTCAGAATGAGTGCCTGGGCGATTGCAGAGCAGACCCTGGCAGCACGTTCGTCCGAAACATCGTATCCTATCCTTTGACACTAGGGTAGTTCAAGTCCTAGGCCGCCCGGGATAGAAACTATCCCAGGCACTACCGCCTGCAGTTGTACGGTAGGGACGCTTCGTTCTTAGACAGTGCCCGTGCTTGAGACTCTAAGCACTAGCCCCCTGCCACAATAATCTACCGAGTAAGACCAAGTATCAGACTTATAATAACCAGACGACTAAGTAAGATACAGCGGCCCCCTCGGGGGGAGGCTAAGGTATAATAGGAATGGAATAATAATATTAATAATAATACAATAATAAAGAGTTAATAGAAAGAAACCAACGTATACGAACAAAACACGTATGCGAACAATTTGTTAATCAATAGCTGGGGAGATAAAATCCCCAGCAATTTTAAAGAGAACAGCAATGATGACATGGGGCGCGCAAATCACAACTAGGTAGGAAAAAAGCATTCCTGTTCGTCCTAAGCGAATGGTGTGTTCCACCATACATTAACTTTAATTTCAAGTAAGCGGCCGACAGTTGTTGATGCTTTTGCAACTTTCGGCAGCTACTTTGAGTCGAGCTGTTCAAACACGAACGCCCTCCGTGTGCTCTTCTGGTACAGTACCACCTAGTTTAGTATTGTTTAGCTTATTTGGTATTATTTAGTTGTTATATTTATATTTTAGATCAAAATTGTTAATATAATAAGTCGAAAAAGTCTAAAATAAAGAAAAAAAACAATAAATTAATTAATTTTGAAATTTTTAACAATAAAACAACCCCTAAAAATTTTCGTGTAAATTCTCTAATCGGGGGATACACAATGTGCAAAGTTTGAATAAAATCGGGTAATTTTTTTATAAGATTGTTTACGAGCCCCTTATCCTGATCACTCAAAAATTTTTACAAATGGTGTTTCCATAGGAGATACACATGTGTATAATATTTGAAAAAAAATCGGGAAATTTTTTTAAAATTTTGTATGGGTCCTTCCGACACCGGGGCCCGATAACTCCAAATTTTTACAAAAAAAGTGTTATTCATTGGAGATACACATGCGTTAACAATTTCAAGAAAATCGGGTACTTTTTTGTATAAAATTTGTATGGGTGCCCCCAGACCCCAGGGCTCAATCACTTTCAATTTTTTACAAAAACTTTTCTCAATTGGAGATACACATGCGTATAAAATTTGTATGGGAGCACCCCGACCCCGCGGCCCGATCACAATCAAATTTTAATAGCCAAAGTGGTATTATCCAAAGTGGTAATGTAGATAAGCTACGCAAACTACTCTCCACGTAATTAAAGAAACACAAATCCAGTGGCAACCTGCCAACTATAGAGTCAAAGCTCACAACCAACACTTAACCAAGCATGGCATCCCAGACCACAACCACACATCTGCCAAAAATTCCAATCATTACATACTTTAAACCAGTGAAAACGCAGACTCCTACCGATAATATACCAAGCATGGAATCACAAGTACAACCAGCACCCGTTCCGAGCATTCCATTGGTCTCCTGCTCATAAGTACCACCAACACCCGAATCGAGCATTCCATTGGTCTCCTAATGACAAGTACAACCGAAACCCTCGCAAGAACAAACTTATCGTCCATTAGACGCGGAAGTAATGGATAAAGTACGGAGATGGAATGTAAGGTACGATAGGGGGAATAATAACCCATTAGAGTTCTTGTAAAAAGTAGAGGAGCTACTACCAGTTACCATTCGACCGCGTAGTACGAACACTATCACAACTACTCAAAGGGAACGCGCTGGTCTGGTTTCGCAACATTAAGAAGTTTCTTAGTTCCTCTGACGCTTTCAGCGAGCGACCGCATTCGGAACCGAACGCAAAATAATCGAGAGAAAGGGAAGGACTACATTACTTCCATACAAGCGCTGATGAGGTGGCACGTGCTATCGGAAAAATTGAATCGTATATACGATAACCTACGACCAGACTATCGCCATTACATCAAACGGAGGGAGTTCACGACGCTGTCGGAACTAACTCCGCTCATAGAAGACTTTGAGTGCCTTATAAACGATAAACCCCCTCTCGACCCTCTCCAGCATCAGTACGACCGCGCGCATTGCGTCCTAACGCACCACCGTTTCGACCGACCGCATCGCCATTTCGCCATGACGCACCGCCTCTCTACCATGCCAGGTCAGCGAATCAACCAGCGATGATTTGACAGCATCTACCGATTCAGTCCGCTCGACCAGTACCGACTGCCAGCAATATAACACATCCACATCATATACCACCTACCAACGATATAACATATCCACATCATATACCGAATACCAGCGATGTAATATGTCCATATCAATTACCTAAACCAGCGATGTAGCATATCCACATCATATACCAACTAACAGCAATATAATATATCCAAATCATATACCGATTACGAGCGATGTAACATATCCCCATCATATACCGACTACCAGCGATGGAACATATCCGCATCATATACTGACTACCCTCAATGTATCACGTCCACATCATATACCGACTACCAGCGATGTAACACAACCATATCAAATACCGAACAGCAGTCATGTGTCGTCTCCCCATCAAGTACCGAACACCAGCGATGTAACATATCTACATCACCAATGGCCAAGTGGTATTATCCAAAGTGGTAATGTAGATAAGCTACGCAAACTACTCTCCACGTAATTAAAGAAACACAAATCCTGTGGCAACCTGCCAACTATAGAGTCAAAGCTCACAACCAACACTTAACCAAGCATGGCATCCCAGACCACAACCACACATCTGCCAAAAATTCCAATCATTACATACTTTAATCCAGTGAAAACGCAGACTCCTACCGATAATATACCAAGCATGGAATCACAAGTACAACCAGCACCCATTCCGAGCATTCCATTGGTCTCCTGAACATAAGTACCACCAACACCCGCATCGAGCATTCAATTGGTCTCCTACTGGCAAGTACAACCGAAACCCTCGCAAGAACAAACTTATCGTCCATCAGACGCGGATGTAATGGATAAAGTACGGAGATGGAATGTCAGGTACGATAGGGGGAATAATAACCCATTAGAGTTCTTGTAAAAAGTAGAGGAGCTAGCTGAATGCTGCCAGTTACCATTCGACCGCGTAGTACGAACACTATCACAACTACTCAAAGGGAACGCGCTGGTCTGGTTTCGCAACATTAAGAAGTTTCTTAGTTCCTCGGACGCTTTCAGCGAGTAATTACGCCGCTTTTTCCTACCGCCACGATTTTCCGAGTAATTGCTAGACCGCATTCGGAACCGAACGCAAAATAATCGAGAGAAAGGGAAGGACTACATTACTTCCATACAAGCGCTGATGAGGTGGCACGTGTCGCTCACTATCGGAAAAATTGAACCGTATATACGATAACCTACGACCAGACTATCGCCATTACATCAAACGGAGGGAGTTCACGACGCTGTCGGAACTAACTCCGCTCATAGAAGACTTTGAGTGCCTTATAAACGATAAACCCCCTCTCGACCCTCTCCAGCATCAGTACGACCGCGCGCATTGCGTCCTAACGCACCACCGTTTCGTTCGACCGCATCGCCATTTCGCCATGACGCACCGCCTCTCTACCAGGCCAGGTCAGCGAATCAACCAACGATGATTTGACAGCATCTACCGATCCAGTCCGCTCGACCAGTACCGACTGCCAGCAATATAACACATCCACATCATATACCACCTACCAACGATATAACATATCCACATCATATACCGAATACCAGCGATGTAATATGTCCATATCAATTACCTAAACCAGCGATGTAGCATATCCACATCATATACCGACCACCAGCAATATAATATATCCAAATCATATACCGATTACGAGCGATGTAACATATCCACATAATATACCAACTAACAGCAATGTAACAAGTCCACATCATTTTCCTAATACCAGCGATGTAACATATCCCCATCATATACCGACTACCAGCGATGGAACATATCCACATCATATACTGACTACCCTCAATGTATCACGTCCACATCGTATACCGACTACCAGCGATGTAACACAACCATATCAAATACCGAACAGCAGTCATGTGTCGTCTCCCCATCAAGTACCGAACACCAGCGATGTAACATATCTACATCACCAACCGCCATTCCGTACTACCGCACCACCACTCCGTATACCGCTCAACCTGTGATGCTGACCAAAGCACCCACAAAAATTGGTTTACAATACCAGAACCGATCGACCAGACTAGCTGCCCTATCTCGCCGTCCAAACGACGAAGACCCAGCCCAATTAGACACTCGAAGCTGGCGATTACCCGTCGTCCAAATGGTCAACACATCCGTTGAAGCTAGATGCCCAGCACAATCACCAGCGAATTGTCTCCAACCTCACTTCCCATTACAACCAGTCAAACCGACAAATGTGACAAGCTGTAGGATGTGTGGAGAGCTTGGACACACCCACCGTACCTGCCCTGATCTGAACAATCTTCTCTTAGGTCGCACCGATCAAGGACACAACGAAGACTCAGCCGTGGTAATACCAAATTGTATAATAAAACTGCCAAGACAGATACTGGTGTCGAATAAACCATCACCACGGCTGATCTCTACCTTACTAAAGTCGCTGTCTTAAAATCTACCGACAACATGCAAGACTTCGACCACCGCCAAAAATATAACTTCTGTTGTTCCAAAGGCTATTCACGTTCAGAAGATGACTACGGCTCCAATCACCGATACCATCCAAGAAAGTACTACCGATCCGATTACCGAAACCGTGCCAGGAAGTACTCCCGCTCCGATTGCAGATGCCGTCCAAGGAAGTACTACCGCTCCGATTACCGATACCGTCGTGGAAAGCATGTCAATTCCGATTACCGATACCGCTCCGATTACCGAAACCGTGCCAAGAAGTACTACCGATCCGATTACAGATGCCATCCAAGAATGTCCTACCGCTCCGATTACCGATACCGTATATGAAAGTACTCTCCGATCACCGATACCGTCCTAGAAAGAACTATCGATCCGATCACCGATAATGTCCCAGAAATTACTTTCACTCCGATCACCAAGACCGTCCTAGAAATTACTACCGCTCCGAAGTTGGCAAAAACCAATACCAGAAAAAAAAATCCAAGGACAATACCTGCACCAACCACACCGCTCAACACCGAAGATGACTATCGCTTTATAAATCGCTACCGCTCTGATGACGACCACCGCTACCGCCATCTCCACCACACCCAATACATTATTACATTATTATTAGATTATTGTATATATATATTCACACCATCGTACATCAACATAAAAAACAATAAGCTTGTGTATATGGATAGTTTCTATTATATTTATTACTAGCTGATTACCCGGCGTTGTCCAGGTATTTATTCATCCTAATCTTCTACGTCTCACCAACAACGATGAAGAAGATCTCCCTATTTGAAAGGAAGGTACTTAGGATCTGTACAGGACTCTGGAGGGTGCCAAACAACTATAAGTTTGTGTCGACTGCAAGACTTTATGAAGCAGCTGGTCTGCTGCCAATAACCGATCACTTGTTCCAAATGGCGCGGAAATTCGTCGACGGATTGGAAACTCATCCAAGTCCTGAGATGCAAGGACTGAGAAGCGAAGAAATCGAGCCAAGTCACCGGTACATACACATCAGAGCATTCACAGATGCAAGATTCGACGACATCCTTAATAATCAAGATGTCTCCTACTACGAGAAGGCCAGCAATCAACATTACAGAGGCTGAAGATCGCCCTGTTTATGCCCCTTTTATATTTTTTTTCATTTTTATTTTATTTTAAAATTTATTGTTTAAAATTAAATTGCTTTAAATATAACATGTAGTAGATTAAGTAGTCAAAAATATTGTTAATTATAAGCAATACAAAATAAATTAAAACAATGTAAATACGTCGGGCCCCTATTGTTGAGCCGACACTTATTAATAATAGTTATAAGTTAAGTTTTCAGTCAAAATTGTATAATACGTAAATGTTTAATAAAATATATATATATAACTTATTAATAATAGTTATAAGTTAAGTTTTCAGTCAAAATTGTATAATACGTAAATGTTGAATAAAATATCTTAATCTAAAAAAAATATTTAATCCCAATCTTCTATTGGGCAGGGGTAGAAAAAAGAATGAATGTAAAATTGCAGTTTTTATTAACAAAAATTTATTTTAAATTATAGCTATAGTATTCAAATTATAAAATAAAATTAAATAAACATACATAAAAATAATTTTAAAAAAACAAAAAAAAACTTGCTGGTATACAATGTTTTTAGTTTCACCTTCAAGAGAAGGAATAAATAAATTCTAAGGTCAACTCAACCCAGAGCAAGCAAAATAAAGTTGTCCGTTGGAAAAACATGGCGATCTCAAATCTATACTCCGCAGTACTTAATAAACTTTCCGACTTATTGATCGTCATCGAAAACGCAAGTTTTACTGGAAATTGCAATCTCTTAAATTTAAAAGGTAGATCCGCCGAAATTTTACGCACAGTCTTGTGCCGTTGCAAACATTTGGCGAGTCGAGAATCCGTAGTAAAATATTTGGAGATCCAACTGTAAGACGATGGCAATCCAGATGAATTAAGTGAGTTTAGGAACTCGGTTAGATAATTAACTTCCTCATCAGTATCTACAAAGGTATCGATACACTTATATTCAGTGACTACGCCTATTAACATGGCAAGTATTTGATTGTTTATTTCGTGGTTATCTCCATTTTAGTAGCAAAAATGGCACCTTCTAGCAACCGGTTCAAAATGCTATAGTTTTAAGAAACAGCCGGATAAATATAATTTATTATCAGCGGCAGATTTCAAAAATGGCACCTTCTAGCAACCGGTTCAAAATGCTATAGTTTTAAGAAACAGCCGGATAAATGGAATTTATTATCAGCGGCAGATTTCAAAAAACGATGTCAATTTAACATATCCATAAAACACGGCTACTAATCTACCTTTTCCAATTTGAAGTAGGGGCGACAATGTCCTCACCCCCAAATTCCAAATTCCTCGCCAAATGGTCGCCAAGTACCACTCTATACACCACTATTAATCTCAGCTACCCCGAAAACTATGGGATCGATCCCACCCCCCTAGAGCTGTGTTACCATCACCATTCAAATCAGCGAAAACGAAAACCATAGAATCGACACCAATATCGGTCACCCCCCGCCCCTAAGCTATAACCCCGTCCACCTAGAGCTGTCTTACCATCACAATTCAACTCAGCGACCACGAAAACCATAAAATCGACACTAATATCGGTAACCTCCCCCCATCAGTAATCGACTTACCATCGCCATTCAACTCAGCAACCCCAAAAACGATAGAATCGACACTAATATCGGTACCCCGCCTCAATTATCGACCCCATTCTCCTAGAGCTGTCTTACCATCCTCATTAAACTCAGCGACCCCGAAAACCATAAAATCAGCACTAATATCGGTACCCCCCCCCCTCAGTTATCGACCCCATCCCCCTAGGGCTGTCTTACCATCACCATTCAACTCAGCGACCACAAAAACCATAAAATCGACACTAATATAGTTTACCCCCACTCCTCAGTTAACGACCCCATCCACCTAGAGCTGTATTACCATCACCATTCAACTCAGCGACCCCGAAAACCATAGAATCGGCACTAATAACGTTTACCAACTGAAAACCATAGAACACCACATCTAAGGAAGAAAACATCAAGCTTCCAAGACTGCAAATTCCCTCATTCGATGGAAATAACTACGATGAATTTCATGCAATCAAACACCTATATGATACTGCGGTGCACAACAACCCATCAATAACCGATGTTCATAAATTTCAAGATCTGAAGGGACTCTTGACAGGAAAGGCGAGCAAAATCATTATGCATATTCCGCTATCTCCGGAAAACTATGACGAAGTTTACAAGAAGCTATGCAAGCGATTTGAAAAACCTGCTCAAGTTTACAAATAACTCATTGAGAAGTTTATGAAAATTCCGTCCGCTACTAATGATCTAACTGCTCAAAATACTGCACTTGGTTGGATAATTTCTGGAGAAAATTCGACAAATAAAACCACACGGAATTTAACGTGGATGAAAATTTGGGAAGTTCCATCGGCCATGAAATATGCACTAGAACAACGATATTGCGCGGACCTATTCGCTACATCACATACGAGATCCCCAGATGGAAGATTCGTCGTTAAATTGCCTTTTGCTATCAATTCACCTTCTCTTGGAAATTCTCTAGACCAAGCCGTTTTATATTTCATTCTCTCGAACGCCGTTTACAGCGCGACGAAGCTTTAAAAAACGAATATAAACGAGTCATTCATGAATACTTACGGCTAAATCATATGAAGGAAGTTGACTCTAAAAACTTAAATCTAAACTCCGAACATTTCTTTCTACCTCATCATCCGGTGATCAAGCTCGACAGCACAACAACGAAGGTTCGCATTGTTTACTACTACTCCGATCACCGATACCGTCCTAGAAAGAACTATCGCTCCGATCACCGATAATGTCCCAGAAATTACTTTCACTCCGATCACCAAGACCGTCCTAGAAATTACTACCGCTCCGAAGTTGGCAAAAACCAATACCAAAAAAAAAAAATCCAAGGACAATACCTGCACCAACCACACCGCTCAACACCGAAGATGACTATCGCTTTATAAATCGCTACCGCTCTGATGACGACCACCGCTACCGCCATCTCCACCACACCCAATACATTATTACATTATTATTAGATTATTGTATATATATATTCACACCATCGTACATCAACATAAAAAACAATAAGCTTGCGTATATGGATAGTTTCTATTATATTTATTACTAGCTGATTACCCGGCGTTGTCCAGGTATTTATTCATCCTAATCTTCTACGTCTCACCAACAACGATGAAGAAGATCTCCCTACTTGAAAGGAAGGTACTTAGGATCTGTACAGGACTCTGGAGGGTGCCAAACAACTATAAGTTTGTGTCGACTGCAAGACTTTACGAAGCAGCTGGTCTGCTGCCAATAACTGATCACTTGTTCCAAATGGCGCGGAAATTCGTCGACGGATTGGAAACTCATCCAAGTCCTGAGATGCAAGGACTGAGAAGCGAAGAAATCGAGCCAAGTCACCGGTACATACACATCAGAGCATTCACAGATGCAAGATTCGACGACATCCTTAATAATCAAGATGTCTCCTACTACGAGAAGGCCAGCAATCAACATTACAGAGGCTGAAGATCGCCCTGTTTATGCCCCTTTTATATTTTTTTTCATTTTTATTTTATTTTAAAATTTATTGTTTAAAATTAAATTGCTTTAAATATAACATGTAGTAGATTAAGTAGTCAAAAATATTGTTAATTATAAGCAATACAAAATAAATTAAAACAATGTAAATACGTCGGGCCCCTATTGTTGAGCCGACACTTATTAATAATAGTTATAAGTTAAGTTTTCAGTCAAAATTGTATAATACGTAAATGTTTAATAAAATATATATATATATAACTTATTAATAATAGTTATAAGTTAAGTTTTCAGTCAGAATTGTATAATACGTAAATGTTTAATAAAATATCTTAATCTAAAAAAAATATTTAATCCCAATCTTCTATTGGGCAGGGGTAGAAAAAAGAATGAATGTAAAATTGCAGTTTTTATTAACAAAAATTTATTTTAAATTATAGCTATAGTATTCAAATTATAAAATAAAATTAAATAAACATACATAAAAATAATTTTAAAAAAACAAAAAAAACTTGCTGGTATACAATGTTTTTAGTTTCACCTTCAAGAGAAGGAATAAATAAATTCTAAGGTCAACTCAACCCAGAGCAAGCAAAATAAAGTTGTCCGTTGGAAAAACATGGCGATCTCAAATCTATACTCCGCAGTACTTAATAAACTTTCCGACTTATTGATCGTCATCGAAAACGCAAGTTTTACTGGAAATTGCAATCTCTTAAATTTAAAAGGTAGATCCGCCGAAATTTTACGCACAGTCTTGTGCCGTTGCAAACATTTGGCGAGTCGAGAATCCGTAGTAAAATATTTGGAGATCCAACTGTAAGACGATGGCAATCCAGATGAATTAAGTGAGTTTAGGAACTCGGTTAGATAATTAACTTCCTCATCAGTATCTACAAAGGTATCGATACACTTATATTCAGTGACTACGCCTATTAACATGGCAAGTATTTGATTGTTTATTTCGTGGTTATCTCCATTTTAGTAGCAAAAATGGCACCTTCTAGCAATCGGTTCAAAATGCTATAGTTTTAAGAAACAGCCGGATAAATAGAATTTATTATCAGCGGCAGATTTCAAAAATGGCACCTTCTAGCAACCGGTTCAAAATGCTATAGTTTTAAGAAACAGCCGGATAAATAGAATTTATTATCAGCGGCAGATTTCAAAAAACGATGTCAATTTAACATATCCATAAAACACGGCTACTAATCTACCTTTTCCAATTTGAAGTAGGGGCGACAATGTCCTCACCCCCAAATTCCAAATTCCTCGCCAAATGGTCGCCAAGTACCACTCTATACACCACTATTAATCTCAGCTACCCCGAAAACTATGGGATCGATCCCACCCCCCTAGAGCTGTGTTACCATCACCATTCAAATCAGCGAAAACGAAAACCATAGAATCGACACTAATATCGGTCACCCCCCGCCCCTAAGCTATAACCCCGTCCACCTAGAGCTGTCTTACCATCACAATTCAACTCAGCGACCACGAAAACCATAAAATCGACACTAATATCGGTAACCTCCCCCCATCAGTAATCGACTTACCATCGCCATTCAACTCAGCAACCCCAAAAACGATAGAATCGACACTAATATCGGTACCCCGCCTCAATTATCGACCCCATTCTCCTAGAGCTGTCTTACCATCCTCATTAAACTCAGCGACCCCGAAAACCATAAAATCAGCACTAATATCGGTACCCCCCCCCCTCAGTTATCGACCCCATCCCCCTAGGGCTGTCTTACCATCACCATTCAACTCAGCGACCACAAAAACCATAAAATCGACACTAATATAGTTTACCCCCACTCCTCAGTTAACGACCCCATCCACCTAGAGCTGTATTACCATCACCATTCAACTCAGCGACCCCGAAAACCATAGAATCGGCACTAATAACGTTTACCAACTGAAAACCATAGAACACCACATCTAAGGAAGAAAACATCAAGCTTCCAAGACTGCAAATTCCCTCATTCGATGGAAATAACTACGATGAATTTCATGCAATCAAACACCTATATGATACTGCGGTGCACAACAACCCATCAATAACCGATGTTCATAAATTTCAAGATCTGAAGGGACTCTTGACAGGAAAGGCGAGCAAAATCATTATGCATATTCCGCTATCTCCGGAAAACTATGACGAAGTTTACAAGAAGCTATGCAAGCGATTTGAAAAACCTGATCAAGTTTACAAATAACTCATCGAGAAGTTTATGAAAATTCCGTCCGCTAAAAAATAAATAAATAAAACCACACGGAATTTAACGTGGATGAAAATTTGGGAAGTTCCATCGGCCATGAAATATGCACTAGAACAACGATATTGCGCGGACCTATTCGCTACATCACATACGAGATCCCCAGATGGAAGATTCGTCGTTAAATTGCCTTTTGCTATCAATTCACCTTCTCTTGGAAATTCTCTAGACCAAGCCGTTTCATATTTCATTCTCTCGAACGCCGTTTACAGCGCGACGAAGCTTTAAAAAACGAATATAAACGAGTCATTCATGAATACTTACGGCTAAATCATATGGAGGAAGTTGACTCTAAAAACTTAAATCTAAACTCCGAACATTTCTTTCTACCTCATCATCCGGTGATCAAGCTCGACAGCACAACAACGAAGGTTCGCATTGTTTTCGACGTTTTCAGCGAAAAGTTCAACATCTATATCTCTCATTGATAAACTTCTAGTTGGGCCGACCTTTCAATCCGATCTCATCAATTGCGCTCGGTCACACAAGGTAGCATTCACCGCGGATGTCACACGAATGTATCGGGAAGTTCGAATGGCTCATGAAGACTGCAAGTATCAGCGAATATTGTGGCGCGACCATCATCAAGAGCCATTGTAACATTTTAAACTGTTAACGCTCACATTTGGGACAGCCTCAGTCCCATTTCATGCCACGCGGGCGGTGCATCAACTTGCATTGGAAAACAAGTCGAATTTTGCCGAAGTGTCCGAAGCAACAATAACCGATCTCTACGACTGGCAGTACCAACATAATAGATGCACAACGTCTAGCCATTCAAATCATCAATATTTTCAAATCTGGAGGATTCTCGCTTCATAAATGGGCATCCAATTCACCACAGTTGCTAGTTTCTAAGCTTTAGTTGATTTGTCCAAGGATTCAGAGCACAAGGTATTGGGTCTACATTGGGACAGGAACAACGACTGCTTCAGATTTAAGGAAAATCTGCCCAAACCATTCAACAATATCAGGAATCGTTGATTGCTGTCAGATGCCTCTCGATTGTTTGACCCGTTGGGGTGGCTATCGCCAGTGACGCTAACTGCTAAGGCTCTGCTTCAACAACTTTGGTTATTGCATTTGGGGTGGGATGACGAACTTCCACCAGATGTAACGGAAAAATGGAAGGAAATACATGGATCACTGATGGCCATCGAAGAAATTCGGTTACCACGGTTCTTGAATGCAGGATCAAAACTGGAAATACACTGATTCTCAGACGCGAGTAAAGTGGTGTACTCGGTAGTATACATTCGCGACACTGACTGTAAGGGCACCGTACATGTTAATTTAATTGCTGCAAAAACACGATTCGCTCCCCATTTCCAATCCAAGGTTAACAGTCCCTAAGTTAGAACTGTGTGGAGCTCATCTGTTGGCTAAACTCATCAAAATGGTTATTCATTCGCTTCATTTTGAAAAATGCCGTGTATTGGCGTGGACGGACTCAGAAATTGTTCTGCATTGACCAAGCTTCCTTGCCATCTACCAGTTTTTGTCGGCAACAGAACCGCTCAAATTCTCGAAAAGATTCCTACCGCTACTTGGGGACATTTCCGATCTACAGATAATCCCGCTGATTGTGCCTCCAAAGGAATTCTTGCAACTGAACTCGTCAGTCATAAACTCTGGTGGCATCGACCAACATGGCTACCACGACCAAGAGAAACTTGGCCACAAACTACAATCAAATCATTTTCAGAAGTCATGGAGCAGCCTGAAAAGGTCAAATGTCACGCCACGTAAACTCATCCCTGCTTTTTCGACAATTTACAACACGACACTCTGCCTACAATCAAGTACAACGAATACTGGGCTTCTGCTACAAATTTATTATCAACTGTCGCTCTAAAACCGGCAAATAAACGAAAGGCGGCCATACAGAGTCAAACATAGCAAATATCAGACTGACTTTGAATGAATTAAATATGGCTAAGTAATATCTCTGGAAGTGGGCACAAAGGAACGAATTCTGGAAAGAAATCCAAACTCTGTCCGCAAAGAAGCAAGTGGTCAAAGAAAAGCTAACGTCACTCGCTCCATTTCTAGATGACATAGGTGTTCTTCGAGTTGGTGGGCGAATCACTAATGAAGAATGCTCATATGCACAAAGGCATCCAGTGATTCTGTCATCGCGTCATGTCCTGAGTGTCATGATCTTAACTTACCTCCATAAACGTTACCTCCATCCAGGGCCCTCCCTATTGTCCAATCTCTCAAAACTCTCCTACTGGATTGTAAAATCCAGACCATTAGTGCGAAAAATTACTAATAACTGTTATATCTGTCACAGATTAAAGAGCCATCCATCTGTGCCAATGACGGGTGATCTTCTGGCTGAACGAGTATCGCCATCTCGGGCACTTAATCATGCTGGAGTCGGCTTTGCTGGCCCAATCCAAATCGCAACCAAGAAGGGCCGAGGAGCAAGATACGTCAAGGGGTACATATCAATTTTCGTCTGTATGACGGTTAAGGCAGTTCACTGGGTGCTGGTTAGTGATCTATCCAATGAAGCATTTATCTCAGCATTCACACGTTTCACCAGCAGAAGTGGTGTGCCAGCGATCATGTACTCCGACAACGGTACTAATTTCGTAGGGGCAAGACGACGACTATCCGAAATGCAACAGCAATTGTATCGCACTACAACATGTGACAACGTATTTGCTCACGTCACAAATCTCAAGATTGAATGGAAATTCAACCCGCCTTCAAGTCCATGGTTTGGCGGACTCTGGGAAAGCGCCGTCAAATCAGCATCATCTGATTCGATCGTCAGGCTACTCAAGGCTGACCAATGAGGAGTTGTCCACTATCATCACCCAAATTGAGGGCATACTTAATTCTCGGCCGCTCATTCCCACATACGACGATGAAAGCGCTCTATTTGTACTGACACCGGCGCATTTTCTGCTTGTGCATCCGCTTCTGGCCATTCCACAACCGAGCCTTTTAGATGTGCCAGACAATAGATTATCGAGATGGCAAGATGTAAAAAGCGTGTAGACAAATTTTGGGGGCGCTTTACGAAGGAATATTTACCTACACAATTTGCAGCAACGGCGAATATGGAAATCTCAAACCCACAAAAATTTGCAAATCAATGACGTCATCACACGCCATCGTAAACATCAACGTAAAAAAACAATAAGAACATAAAAAACAATAAGAACAATAAAACAACAATCAACTCATGGACTTCTGGATAAAAAGGCTGAACTACGTTCTTGCTTGTTCACTAAAAAACTTTTCTTTTTACTGATCGATCAACTAGAATTATATTTGAATTAATCTATTAATCTATCTTCTATATATATAAAAATGAATGTTGCTTAGCGCAAAATTCGAAACGGCTCGACCAATTCGGCTAATTTTTTTTCGTTCCTTAACGTACACGAAAAGTTTTAATAAAGAAAAAAAAACCCTTTTTTTTTGTGTGTCAAACAGTTGTCAACGTCAATCTAAACAAAACGAATGCGCGTTTGAGTTATTTACGGTATACATTCAATATACATCCACGCTGTGCCAAGCATATAGCCGAGCATTATAAGGGTGCGAACCCCTTGAAGCGTGCGCGAATTATAAAAAAAAAAAAAAAAAAAAAAAAAGTGGATTAGACTGTATGAATATCAATTTATGCATGTGAAAAAAATAATCAAAGACAATATTATAGTAATAACAAGCTGACCCGACAGACGTTGTCCTGTCCCACTTTCAATAAATTTGTTTGTAATCGTTTTGTGAACTTGTGAAAAGCGATATCGAGTCACAGTATTAGTCACATCATTGTGTTACATTTATTAATTTTCGGAGGTCTTTTTGTGATTCTTTTCAGGGTATTTTGTGGTCTTTTGGAGATCTTTTTGCCCACAAAATCAAAGAAGAAGCTGTCAAATGACATTTGCGCACGTAACCCAAACAATTGGAATCTATTCGAACAGAAATTAAATAACGACTTTGGAATGCGTTTTTCCAAAGTTTTCATTTCACCGAAAACATTCAATAGAGTTAATTTCTCAAAATATATCCAATTTATCGTTTTCCAAATTTTCCCGCAGGGAAGATAAAGAACAAAACAATTTTTGCTGTTTATCCGAATTTTTCGACTTTCCTTTGTAATTGTCTTCTTCTTTCCTAGGACATATCGATATCGAGTCACAGTATTAGTCACATCATTGTGTTACATTTTTTAATTTTCGGAGGTCTTTTTGTGATTCTTTTCAGGGTATTTTGTGGTCTTTTGGAGATCTTTTTGCCCACAAAATCAAAGAAGAAGCTGTCAAATGACATTTGCGCACGTAACCCAAACAATTGGAATCTATTCGAACAGAAATTAAATAACGACTTTGGAATGCGTTTTTCCAAAGTTTTAATTTCACCGAAAACATTCAATAGAGTTAATTTCTCAAAATATATCCAATTTATCGTTTTCCAAATTTTCCCGCAGGGAACATAAAGAACAAAACAATTTTTGCTGTTTATCCGAATTTTTCGACTTTCCTTTGTAATTGTCTTCTTCTTTCCTAGGACTATAACGAACAAAACAAAAAAAGAATTACGCTAATCCATCGTTCGAATCGTGAGTTATGGTCGCGAGTTCATACATAAATCCTATGGAAAACAGCACTTTCAGTTTCCGAATTTTACAATTTTTTCCGGGCATCTTTTCTATTTTTTTTTTCGCATAAACCTTATTCGGACTATGGCGAATTTATAAAATAAAAGTTCGCCAAATCAGCCCAGTTCTCAATTTTTTTTTATTATTTTTTTTTCACTTTAAAACCTATTCTCATATCTACCAAATATACATATAAAATTTTATAACAATCGGTCGAGCCGTTTCGGAGCAGTTGCGACCCAAACACCGTGACACGAGATTTTTATATATAAGATTAATTCTTCCGTGCGTAGCGGTTCTTGTTTTTTTTATATTTTCACTTCTCTTGAAAACCAATTGGGTGTTCCGTGTGATTACGTTTAGACCCATGGCGCCTAAACGTGGGGGCAGTAATTTGTGTCGAAGAACTCGAAATGCTAAAAACCAAGCAAATTTTTAATCTAATCGGACTACAGAAAAACGTAAAGAGTAAAGAGTGCGTGCAACGCGTTGTCTTCGAACTGCTTCCAATGTTTCACGAGCGGCTTTCAGTTACGATGTTTCAATTGACTACAGTTCCTACGGATGCGTTGCTATTGGACCTATGAACTTAGTTTGCCCATATTGTAAGGCATTGAAATACAATTTTTTTTTTACTTTTATGTTGATTCGCGATCTCTTCAATACAAGTCGTTATTTCCTTTCCCTTCCATTAGATTCCAATTGTTTGAGTTACGTGCGCAAGTGTTATTTGACAGCTGATTTATTTGCACGGTCTTTCTTTTGCGATCTGTCAACGCATCCCGATGATTCTGACCGACATCCCATTAGACTTTAAGCGCTTACAGTTTCGGGTGCGGTTTGCATTACAATAAACAAATCACAAGGGCAATCTATGAGTGTTTGAGGCATTTATTGAAAATCCAAACATCTCGCGTTGTCAATGGTATGTCGCCTGTTCCAGTGTCGGAAAACTATCAGCGTTGTTTGTTAACGTGCCAGACGTTGAAGTAAAATTTCTTTGATGTTTTGGGAAAAAAGACCTCCAAAAGACCATCAAAAGACCGCCACAACACCAAAAAGTAAATTTCCGAAAGACTCTTAATAACAAAAGAAACTAAAAAAAAATCCATTAAAGACCCCCCTAAATATCCTCAAAAGACCCCTAAAAGACTTCTCAAGAGAGCCCCGTATAAACCTCAAAATACCCCCAAAAGACCCTCAAAAGCCCAAAGAGACCCCCAAAGGACCTCCAAAAGACTCTCAAAGAACCTCAAAAAGACCCTCAAAAACCCCTCAAAGAACCCCCAAAAGACTCTCAAAATACCTCTAAAAGATCCTCAACTGAAGATCCCCAAGAGGCCCCCAAAAGACACTCAAAAACCAAAAATAATCCCCAAAAGACCTCCAAAATACATCCCAAAAGACCATCAAAAGACCCTCACAAGACCACAAAAAGACCATCAAAACACCTTCAAAAGATCGCCAAAAAGACCCTCCAGAGGACCATCAAAAGACTATACCGAATTTCATACAAATCGGTTGAGATTGCAATCGAAATCGAAATGTAAACAAAACACCTTGAGATTCATTCATTTCATGTCAAATTTAATAAAAGATAATAAATCATTTGGTTGACGTTTTTTTCTTCTCATTTTTACTTTGATTTAATATTTCAAATTGCTTTTCACAAGTCCACAAAACGATCACAAAGAAATTTATTAAACGTGGGACAGGACCACGTCTGTCTGTCAGCTAGTTATTAATGAAATTAATGATAAAAACTGTGAGGAAAAAATTGTCCCACACAATTTCTCCCACACTATTCTTATATACATTTTTATTTGAATAAAAGGGAAACTTGTATACCCGTTACAAATAGACACCATAGTATTTTGTTTCTCATTTAACATGTTGCCCACTCTCCTTAAGTGGATTGCAACATGCTGTTCACTCTCCTTGAGTGAATTGTAAAACACTCACCAAAAGAATACTCTCGTCTTATGGTTCAGGAAACTCCAGTTTTCTATTGTTTCCCCTTTTTCTCTCTTCTCTCGTAAACTCACCACACATAGCTAGTACGCACCATCATCAAGCGGCTGAGCAAAACAACAACAACATGCATACAATACGAGACCACACAGACTGGGAATACCCAAATCGATGCCTAAGGAGTAAACGCACCCGCAATATACTCGGAAGCAACAAATACATACAGTCAGTACGAGTTACCACAACCATAGAAGATCCGATCGATGTCGATTCAAGAAACAACAACAATAAGCATGCACTACAAAACGGGGCAGACTTAGGAAGGAAACAACAACAAATAATATGCACACATGGCCGCGTACATTCCACAGTTCGCAGCATTACTAGACAAGCAGAGAGGTTCAATAACAACAAGCAAACAACACAGACTCCGAAGATCCGATCGATGTCGATTCAAGAAAACAACAACAATAAGCATGCACTACAAAAAGGGGCAGACTTAGGAAGGAAACAACAACAAATAATATACATACATGACCGCGTACATTCCACAGTTCGCAGCATTACTAGACAAGCAGAGAGGTTCAATAACAACAAACAGGCAATGCAGACTCGGAAGATCCGATCGATGACAACAACAACGAGCATGTAATATAAGACGGCATCGAATCGCAAGTAGAACAATAACAACAAACAGCAAGCAATGCATGGTGACCAGGAAAACTAACAAACAACATAGGGTCGATGGAGGCAACAACAACGCTACACCACTGGTCGATAGTATGATTTAACGGATTTCCCTATCGTAGCATCAACGGGACCTGGGAACAACAAGCCATCAAGCGCAGCAATGCTAACCGGCCAACAACAAGCCATCAAGCGCAGCAATGCTAACCGGCCAACAACAAACAACAACAACAATGCCAAAACAAAGGAAGCAACAACAATACACCACTGGTCGATCGTATGATTTAACGGACTCCTATCGTGATACCAAGGAAACAACAACAACGATGCACCATCGACCGATCATACGATTTAACGGACTCTGCTATCGTAGCATTAACGGGACTCCTTCACTCGACGGAAGAGTATAAAAGGCCAGCAGTCCCAACAATCGGTCTTCTTTCCTAGAGATCCCTCCTCCCGGCAAAGAGTGCAAGAGTGAAATCCTTGCCTTAACATCCACGCTTTACGCTAGTACCATTATCCTCACGATCGAAAGTGCAAGAGTGAAAGCCTTACCTTCACGTCCACGCTTTACGCTAGTACAAGTATCCTCACTTTTGAAAGTGCAAGAGTGAAATCCTTGCCTTCACATCCACGCTTTACGCTAGTACAATTATCCTCACGCTTGAAAGTGCAAGAGTGAAATCCTTGCCTTCACGCTAGTATCATTATCATCACGCTTGAATGTGCAAGAGTGAAATCCTTGCCTTCACATCCACGCTTTACGCTAGTACCATTATCCTCACGATCGAAAGCGCAAGAGTGAAATCGTTGCCTTCACGGCCACGCTTTACGCTAGTACTATTATCCTCACGATCGAAAGAAAGAGTGAAATCCTTGCCTTCACAGCTACGCTTAACGCTAGTATCCTCACGCTTGAAAGTGCAAGAGTGAAATCCTTGCCTTCACGCTAGTATCATTATCCTCACGCTTGAATGTGCAAGAGTGAAATCCTTGCCTTCACATCCACGCTTTACGCTAGTACCATTATCCTCACGATCGAAAGCGCAAGAGTGAAATCGTTGCCTTCACGGCCACGCTTTACGCTAGTACTATTATCCTCACGATCGAAAGAAAGAGTGAAATCCTTGCCTTCACAGCTACGCTTAACGCTAGTATCCTCACGCTTGAAAGTGCAAGAGTGAAATCCTTGCCTTCACGCTAGTATCATTATCCTCCTTGAAAGTGCAAGAGTGAAATCCTTGCCTTCACGTCCACGCTTTACGCTAGTACAACTATCCTCACGCTTGGAAGTGCAAGAGTGAAATCCTTGCCTTCACATCCACGCTTTAAGCTAGTACAATTATCCTCACGCTTGAAAGTACAGAGTGAAATCCTTGCCTTCACGCTAGTATCATTATCCTCACGCTTGAAAGTGCAAGAGTGAAATCCTTGCCTTCACGCTAGTATCATTATCCTCACGATCGAGAGTGCAAGAGTGAAATCCTTGCCTAACAAACACAATTTAATCTTATACATAGTTTTAAGCCAATAATAGTTTTAAGTTTACGGATTAAGCGAAGAAAAGGAAGTAAAAAAATAAAAACAATTGAATTCCATTCCCTAAACAAACAAATTATTTTTATTGTAACGACCCTAGTAGTAGAAGGAACCCTGGTCACACTGAGTTTTACCCCGGCTGGGAAAAACCTCGTTACAATTGGCGCCCGAGCAGGGACCCTGGAATTTGATAGAGAAAAGAAATTATACCAATAAAGGAAGAACACAATTAGATAACCACGATGGTTAAGACCAGTTGGATTTATACACTTTAGTTCCGAATCGACAGCAACGGCGCAGTGGAAGAGTTAAGGAAAAGGTTTTCCAGCTATGTTTCGGGACGAGAGGTTACGTCGGAGGACGAGATACGCCTAAGTGAGCTCGAGGAGAAGCATAGACGTGGCACGTCACCAGTGCCCCTGATAACTCTAAACCCGTCTGAAGCTACGGCACGCGACGAACTAAAGACAACCATCAGGGCAACATCTCCGACACCACCGGAACTGGTTCCTACGCGAAGCAGGACGGACACGACAGTTACATCGTACGCTCAAATAATGGACCAAGCGAGGAAGTGGTCAGTGAGATACGATGGGGGTAAGGAGCCTCTTCTGTTCATCGAAAGGCTAGAAGAAACAGGGACCTCCTGCAAAGAACCATGCCGGAACTACTCCGTGATCGTGCGTTATTATGGTTCCGCAACAACAACCGAAAATGGGAAACCTGGAACGCCTTCACGACAGAATTCCTACAATTCTTCCTGCCTTCAAGGTACTGGGAACATCTGGAAGACAAAATTCGTAAACGCCAGCAAAAGCCAAAGGAGCGCTTCAAGGATTTCGTCATCGTCATGCAAAATCTCATGAGGCACGCGAACTATACCACTACACAACAGGTCGAAAGGATCTTCCGGAACTGTCGCCAAGAGTACCAATACTATATCCGGAGGAAGGACTTTAGAGACCTCCACGAACTCATCGGCCTGGCAGAAGACTTTGAAGGCATCGCTGGAGCAGCGGAGCCTATCAAACCCTCGCCTCGACCATGGCAACCCGAAAGGAGTTTCATGGTAGCACACAATTTGGAAGCACGAATAAATGCAAGGACAGCTTGCCTGCGATGTGGCCAGGACGGACACATGAGGCGGGACTGTCGTAACCCCCAAACCATCTTCTGTTGGGACTGCGGCCTGCGAAACGTCCGGACCGTGGAATGCTGCCGGAAACGCGTCGAACGATCGGGAAACGAACAAGGGGACAGCCGAAACCGTGGTACGGCGGAAACCCCGAGACCGACACCCCGGACTCAGTAAACATCCTCGCGTACGATTCCAACCGGATATTCGCCGCCATCACCCTAGGAGGAACAACGGTAAAAGCTACGATCGACACAGGGGCTACTAGGAGTTTTGTGAGCGAACGTTTTGCAGAAGACAAAGGGGGAACAAGTAAGGGACTACCCATGGACGTGACCGAATGGCCGAAGGAACACCCAAGCTGATCCGAGAGGCCCAAGTCAAGATAGGTAATAGGGAGATACAGTTTCCATTCTTGATTCTCCCCGATGCAATGGACGAAGTTATATTAGGTTTGGACTTTTTGTCACGGGTGGAGGCCCCTCTAAGCTGCGGCGGCCAGACCATAAAATTACAACACAGAACAACGCCCGCGATGCACATCCGACAATGCACCATCACGCCGGAAACCCTAGGGGCAGACCAGGAAAAACTTTCAATTTTTCTGCAACAAGAATTCCAGAAATTCGACCGACTACCCGCCGTCTCCAACATCACGGAACACAAAATCGTCATGCACGATGAACGCCCAATAAAACAGCGCTACTTCCCCCGTAATCCAGCCATGCAGGAGATAATAAATACAGAAATCGTTGAGTTGTTGAAAAAGGGATGCATCGAACCTTCGCATAGCCCCCACAGCGGACCCATAGTTCTCGTGCGAAAGAAGACGGGCACATGGAGACTCTGTATCGAGAACTGAACGCACGATCGGTGCCAGACGCATACCCCTTACCACGAATCCAACACATCCTAGAAAAGCTTCGCGGCGCAAAATTCATCAGTAGCCTGAACCTGAGAAATGGATATTGGCAAATCCCCACGGAGGAGAGGAGTAAGCAGTACACCGCCTTCACGGTACCCGTCCGTGGACTGTTCCAATGGCGCGTTATGCCGTTTGGACTGCACTCGGCCCCCACAACCTTCCAGCGAGCGCTCGAACGAGTCATCAGACCAGAGATGGAGCCATGCGTTTGGATACCTGGATGACATAGTTGTCATCGGGAGGACGTTTGACGAACACATGGAAAATCTGCGCAAGGTGTTCAAGCGATTGCAAATGGCTAACTTAAAAATTAACCCGGAAAAGTGTGAATTCTGCAAAACAGAAATACGATACCTGGGACACGTGGTCAGTAACAAAGGCATACACACTGACCCCGACAAAGTGGCGGCGATCAAAGAACTCCAACCACCGAGGAATGTACGAGAAGTGCGCCGGTATCTGGGCATCGCTTCATGGTACCGACGGTTTGTCCCAGATTTTGCCGAGACCGTACGACCGATGACCAACTAACTCAAGAAAGAGAAGCACTGGAAGTGGGGAGAGGAGCAACAGGAAGCATTTGAAACACTGAAGGTTAAACTTACCGAGGCCCCAATCCTGGCATGCCCCGATTTCTCTAAGAAATTCACACTTCAGACAGATGCCAGCGATTATGGCTTGGGGGTAGTCCTCACCCAGGAGATCGACGACAGTGAACGGGTCATAGCTTACGCAAGCCGGAATCTAAACCCTGCAGAGAGGAATTACTCGCTGACCGAGAAGGAATGTCTGGCTATCATATGGGGAATACGGAAGATGCGGGCGTATATCGAAGGGTATAGGTTCACGGTAGTAACAGACCACCTCTCCCTCAAATGGCTCAACTCCATATCCAGCCCCTCCGGTCGGATCGCGCGGTGGGCACTGGAGCTACAACAATACACATATGACATACAATATAGGCGGGGTAAACTCAACGTCGTCGCAGACGCGCTATCAAGACAACCTTAAGAAACGCTGATGACGACCTCCGAAGAACACACCGGGCAACAGAAGAGCCACTGGCTGCAGAAGAAAATCCACCAGGTCGCAGAGGATCCCGCCAAATTCCCCGACTACGTGATCGAAGGTCAACAACTGTATCGACACATGGACACGTGGAAGCTGTGTGTGTCGAGTACCCTGCGAAGTCGAGTATTACAAGAGAACCACGACAGCGCGTCAGCAGGACACCTAGGAATCCGGAAGACCACGGCGAGAATATGTGGTCGTTACTATTGGCATCTGACAGCACGTGAAGAGATGCGAAAGGTGCCAGTGCTACAAACCCAGTCAACAGCAAACAGGGAAGATGCTAACCCAGGTGGCCGACGAACCGTGGGCCACGTTGTGCAGCGACTTCATTGGGCCACTCCCCAGATCGAAACACGGAAATACCATGCTACTAGTCTTCTTTGATCGGTTTTCGAAGTGGGTGGAACTGATCCCAATGAGGAGGGCAACGACGGAAGGAGTTCAACGGGCGTTTCGCGAACGTATACTGGCCCGATACGGCGTGCCCAAAATCCTGATAACGGACAACGGGGCACAATTCAGCAGCAGAGCGTTTCATCGATTTTTGGAGACCATGGCCATACGCCAACAGTTTACAGCACCGTACACCCCCCAGGAAAACCCCACGGAAAGAGCCAATCGCACCATCAAAACGATAATTGCACAATTATCAGGATCACAACAACGCACTTGGGACGAAAGGCTGCCCGAAGTCATGCTGGCGATAAACTCGAGCGTTCAGGACTCAACAGGGTACAGTCCAGCCTTTCTGACACAAGGCCGAGAACCACGCCTCCCACACACACTATATGACGAGACCACTCCGGGAACAGGTACGCTAGGTAAAGACCCCGAGGACCGAGAGACCCGAATGAGAGAAATCTTCGAGATCGTGCGACAGAACCTGGAACGAGCCGCAAAGGACCAAGCCCGCCACTACAATCTCAGGTGACGCCCTTGGAAGCCAGAAATCGGGAAGTTAGTACTGGTCAAACAGCACCACTTATCGAAAGCAGTAGAAGGGTTCGCCAATGTCACCTCACGTGCAACACCCTCAGGAATCAACAGAAATACATTACAGTAGCAAACGGCAGAATAAAGGGTATAGCCACCCACACAACTTGCAAGCCAAGAGCCATGGGCAAAACGCCTGTCCATTAAAACCACGAGGCCAAAACACTCAGCAACAAACCTCAAGCAACCACACCACAGAGCATAAGCCGAAAAGAGAAGCCAGATGCATGATGAAAATGCAACAGCGATCGACAACCTCGTCCACGAAATCCAGCACAACACAATCAACAACACACTTACACTTAAAATAAAAACGGCATTTGACGACCTCATCTGGGACTACTGTAAAAGCTGTGACAACAACTCGAAAACATCGAAATCAACACCACGACACCCAAATGCTGTAACCGACCAAAACACACTGGAATAACAACGAAGTAAACTGCGCCAGAGGAGAAAACAACGGAACACAGGTCCCGCAACTTGTTTTCGTTTCAAGTGCACTCAGAAAGTTAAAATTAGTCTACAGTGATTACAGAGGGACCGGCGTAAGGACCTCATCAAAAAGGACCTGGTCATAGTGCCCATATGTGATGGCAACCATTGGTACCTCGTGGTGGTTACCAACCTGGGCAGACCACTCCGCGTCACCATCGACGTGTATGACTCGTGGGCCAAAACACCGAGGACGGAAACCATCCAAATCATCCGCGGGTATGTCATACAGCAGCACTTAGCGAAGGGGCATCCGTGGACCTGGGCCAAGTTCGAAAGTTGCTATCCAGGGCGTCATATGGAGATGCCACAGCAACAAAACGGGGTGGATTGCGGCGCATTCCTACTGGAGGCCGCCGAAAAGGTCCTCGCGTGGGGATTATCAGGACCCGAATCGCCAGGACAGAAGATGTCGGTGGACAGCGTCCACAAGAAACGAAGGATGCTCGCAGCTTTTATCCAGAGGAATTCCGAACGAACGATAAAACTCCCAGACCTCAAACCAGACGACGACGACCTAGGACGCAACACCCGAGAGAGGAACAATCGCAGTAGGCAGAAAACTCCGCGCCGCACTCGCCATCGCTACCGGAGCCGTAGCAGACAAGATAAAAGTAGCAGCAGCAGTAGCAGCAGTAACAACAGTAGCAGCAGTAGTAGTAGCAACAGTAGGAGCAGCAGCAGCGAAACCGACAACAAGAGGAAAAGAAGAAGTTCCACCCGTACAGCCCACCACCAGGAAGACCCCACCAAGCTCGTATCGGATGAACGTGACCCCCCGAACCCAGAGGCGTCCAGGCAGCATAACAACGTCCTGCCACTCACAGGAAGCGACACGGTGCATGACGGCGGGACCACGGCTGAAATCTTGCCCCAAGAACTCCAGGCCAAAATAAAGGAAGCCAAGGAAAGGGTGGCAACTGGAACGATGCGGCGAGTACATTTCCTCCACACGCAAGGGAAAACTCGGTTTGGAGTACTAGTTACTTGGAAAGGGAAAGTCAGCATCCGCCGAAGTGAGGGCAAGGTGTGAGGAAAAAATTGTCCCACACAATTTCTCCCACACTATTCTTATATACATTTTTATTTGAATAAAAGAGAAACTTGTATACCCATTACAAATAGACACCATAGTATTTTGTTTCTTATTTAACATGTTGCCCACTCTCCTTAAGTGGATTGCAACATGCTGTTCACTCTCCTTGAGTGAATTGTAAAACACTCACCAAAAGAATACTCTCGTCTTATGGTTCAGGAAACTCCAGTTTTCTATTGTTTCCCCTTTTTCTCTCTTCTCTCGTAAACTCACCACACATAGCTAGTATGCACCATCATCAAGCGGCTGAGCAAAACAACAACAACAAGCATACAATACGAGACCACACAGACTGGGAATACCCAATTCGATGCCTAAGGAGTAAACGCACCCGCAATACACTCGGAAGCAACAACAACATACAGTCAGTACGAGTTACCACAGACATAGGAGATCCGATCGATGTCGATTCAAGAAACAATAACAAACAATATGCAATACATGGCCGCGTACAGTTCACAGTTCGCAGCATTATCAGACAAGTAGAGAGATACAACAACAACAAGCAAACAACACAGACTCGGAAGATCCGATCGATGTCGATTCAAGAAAACAACAACAATAAGCATGCACTACAAAACGGGGCAGACTTAGGAACAACAACAAATAATATGCATACATGGCCGCGTACATTCCACAGTTCGCAGCATTACTAGACAAGCAGAGAGGTTCAATAACAACAAACAGGCAATGCAGACTCGGAAGATCCGATCGATGACAACAACAACGAGCATGTAATATAAGACTGCACCGAATCGCAAGTAGAACAACAACAACAAACAGCACGCAATGCATGGTGACCAGGAAAACCAACAAATAACATAGGGTCGACGGAGGCAACAACAACGCTACACCACTGGTCGATCGTACGATTTAACGGATTTTCCTATCGTTGCATCAACGGGACCTGGGAACAACAAGCCATCAAGCGCAGCAATGCTAACCGGCCAACAACAAACAACAACAACAATGCCAAAACAAAGGAAGCAACAACAATACACCACTGGTCGACCGTATGATTTAACGGACTCCTATCGTGAAACCAAGGAAACAACAACAACGATACACCATCGACCGATCATACGATTTAACGGACTCTGCTATTGTAGCATTAACGGGACTCCTTCACTCGACGGAAGAGTATAAAAGGCCAGCAGTCCCAACAATCGGTCTTCTTTCCTAGAGATCCCTCCTCCCGGCAACAAGTGTACGATCGAGAGTGCAAGAGTGAAATCCTTGCCTTAACACCCACGCTTTACGCTAGTACCATTATCCTCACGATCGAAAGCGCAAGAGTGAAATCATTGCATTCACGTCCACGCTTTACGCTAGTACAATTATCCTCACGCTTGAAAGTGCAAGAGTGAAATCCTTGCCTTCACATCCACGCTTTACGCTAGTACAATTATCCTCACGCTTGAAAGTGCAAGAGTGAAATCCTTGCCTTCACGCTAGTATCATTATCCTCACGCTTGAACGTGCAAGAGTGAAATCCTTGCCTTCACATCCACGCTTTACGCTAGTACCATTATCCTCACGATCGAAAGCGCAAGAGTGAAATCCTTGCCTTCACGGCCACGCTTTACGCTAGTACCATTATCCTCACGATCGAAAGCGCAAGAGTGAAATCCTTGCCTGCACAGCCACGCTTAACGCTAGTATCCTCACGCTTGAAAGTGCAAGAGTGAAATCCTTGCCTTCACGCTAGTATCATTATCCTCACGCCTGAAAGTGCAAGAGTGAAATCCTTGCCTTCACGCTAGTATCATTATCCTCACGCTTGAAAGTGCAAGAGTGAAATCCTTGCCTTCACATCCACGCTTTACGCTAGTACAATTATCCTCACGCTTGAAAGTGCAAGAGTGAAATCCTTGCCTTCACGGTAGTATCATTATCCTCACGCTTGAAAGCGCAAGAGTGAAATCCTTGCCTTCACGCTAGTACAACTATCCTCACGCTTGAAAGTGCAAGAGTGAAATCCTTGCCTTCACGCTAGTATCATTATCCTCACGCTTGAAAGTGCAAGAGTGAAATCCTTGCCTTCACATCCACGCTTTACGCTAGTACAATTATCCTCACGCTTGAAAGTGCAAGAGTGAAATCCTTGCCTTCACATCCACGCTTTACGCTAGTACCATTATCCTCACGATCGAAAGCGCAAGAGTGAAATCCTTGCCTTCACGGCCACGCTTTACGCTAGTACCATTATCCTCACGATCGAAAGCGCAAGAGTGAAATCCTTGCCTGCACAGCCACGCTTAACGCTAGTATCCTCACGCTTGAAAGTGCAAGAGTGAAATCCTTGCCTTCACGCTAGTATCATTATCCTCACGCCTGAAAGTGCAAGAGTGAAATCCTTGCCTTCACGCTAGTATCATTATCCTCACGCTTGAAAGTGCAAGAGTGAAATCCTTGCCTTCACATCCACGCTTTACGCTAGTACAATTATCCTCACGCTTGAAAGTGCAAGAGTGAAATCCTTGCCTTCACGGTAGTATCATTATCCTCACGCTTGAAAGCGCAAGAGTGAAATCCTTGCCTTCACGCTAGTACAACTATCCTCACGCTTGAAAGTGCAAGAGTGAAATCCTTGCCTTCACGCTAGTATCATTATCCTCACGCTTGAAAGTGCAAGAGTGAAATCCTTGCCTTCACATCCACGCTTTACGCTAGTACAATTATCCTCACGCTTGAAAGTGCAAGAGTGAAATCCTTGCCTTCACATCCACGCTTTACGCTAGTACAACTATCCTCACGATCTAGAGTGCAAGAGTGAAATCCTTGCCTAACAAACACAATTTAATCTTATATATAGTTTTAAGCCAATAATAGTTTTAAGTTTACGGATTAAGCGAAGAAAAGGAAGTAAAAAAATAAAAACAATTGAATTCCATTCCCTAAACAAACAAATTCTTTTTATTGTAACGACCCTAGTAGTAGAAGGAACCCTGGTCACACTGAGTTTTACCCCGGCTGGGAAAAACCTCGTTTCAAAACTATAGCGAGTGTGTGACAATCGATTGTGTGTTGGCGATTCTCAACTAAATTTTCAGCAATATTTATTAGAACCGAAAAAGAAACACAAAAAAATAAATAAATATATATATAAATGGAACGAAATGAATACCGAAAAAAATACATATATGAAAATATATAAGGAAAAAAAATATATAAAAAAAAAATTAAATTAAAAAAATGGAATATTTTTTTTCTTCAACTACTTTGCTATTTATAATTATACACAGTTCTTTAGTTTGGGAAATCGGGCCGGCGATTGGCACGAAAATGAAGGTCATCCCATAAAAAAAAACGCACCGACCGAGCTGTATATATACTTAACAATTTACTATTTATATTAAGATTACTATCCGAGGGTCATAATCATAATTATATTATAATTTTCTTAGATTTTTTTACCCACCCTGAAGTAGGAAGTTGATTAAATGCAACCATTAAATCACCTACGTTACAAACCGTATTTCTAAAATATATCCAACATAATATAATGCATAGCAAATACCACTATCACATTATAAGTTTAAACACTAAAACTTCCGATCGGTAATCGATGATATGGGGTTCAAAACCCGACTAAACCGAGAAAATTATTATTTTGGTGCAAAAGCAATTCTGTCGCGCCCCATGACAAATAATAATAATAACAATAATAAAGAGTTAATAATAAGAAACCAGTAATAATAATAATATTCGGCGCTACAGACCGTTGCGGTCCAAGGCCTAGCTTCTCGCAGCCATTTGTGTTAAGCATGTATATTTTTGGACACAAATTGAAGGGACCTACAATTTAAGGCCGGATCCAAACGGCGCATTGAGAAGCTTTCCGTGACAAGTTATTGCTCTCGGAACGTTTGTCGCCCATTCGCGAGAGGTTGGACACCGTGAAAAATACTTTTGGTGTTACTGGGATTCGAACACGGAACCCCCTGCTCAGTAGCCATGCTCATTTCCACTCAGCCACGGCGCCCATAAAGAAACCACTACGTATACGAATAAAACACGTATACGAACAATTTCTTATTCAATAGTTGTGGAGATAAAATTTCCAGCAATTTGAAAGAGAAAAGCAATGACATGGGGCGCGCAAATCACAATTAGGTAGGAGAAAAGAAGATCCGTCTACTAAGACAGCAGCGTTTATTCTAGGTGTTTCACACTAAACACTCCTGTTCGTTCCAAACAAAACATTTGGCTGTAATACTCAAAAAGAACTGAGCTGTTCTTTAAAGAACGCTTCCCGTGTGTTCATTACATTAACTTTAATTTCAAGTTAGCGACCCATCGTTGTTGATGCCTTTGCAACTTTCGGCAGCTACTTTGAGTCGAGCTGTTCAAACACGAACGCCCTTGGAGTGTTCTCTCTAGCTTCAGTTTTAAGTAAGCTGCCGACCGTTGTTGATGCTTTTGCAAATTTCGGCAGCTACTTAAAGCCGAGCCGTTCGAACACGAACGCTCTCTGTATGCTCCTCTGATGCAGTACCAACTAGTATAGTGTAGTATTGTACGCCAACAATAAGGGATCAAGGAGTGGAAGCAATCAGCAGCGCTCTACCGACAACCAACCAACCAAGAACATTGGAAAGCTGTGAAAAATGTTTTCACATCTGGAGCGGAAGGTATTGTTGGTAAAAGCCAGGCAAGGCACAGCACGTGGCTAACCGAAGATACCTGGAGGCGGATTGAAGATCGTAAGCTACTTAAAGCTCGTAGAAACCCCAGCAGCAGCGAAGATCGAGCTAGAGTCCCTGTATCGAAGGAAAATGAGAGAAGTGCAGCGTAGTGTAAGACGTGACAAACGTAATTATATTAACACCCTGGTATAAGAAGCAGAGAAAGCATTGAGCAGGTGGGAAAGCAGAACCGTTTACAGAAGCACCAAAAATCTAACAGGTGGTCAACGCTCTAGCCAACAATCGGTGAAAGGCCTTGATGGTGCCATACTCGTTTCAGATCAGGATCAGCTCATGTGATGAAAGGAGCATTTTCCTGTATTTCCGTGTATTCGCCAACGATATGCACCCAAATCGAACAGAGCTGCTGGAAGTAACAACTTCCCGAATTCGACCAACTAGTATAGTGTAGTATTATGTAGTTAAATAGTTCTTATATTCCTATAATATATTATATATATAATATATATATACTATAATAAGTATTTTAGATCAACATTGTTAATATATTAAGTAGAAAAAGTCTATGATAAAGAAAAAAACCAATAAAAACGCAAAGAAACCAAAAAACAAAATTTAATTTGTAACAAAAGGAGAAAACGAACCTTGGGTTACCGGCGAGCGTCACCCGAGCGAAACAATGTTACAGTGTACCAAAATAAAAGCGTATTGTTTTTCTGGACTTTTTCAAACTATTTTTGCTGTGTGAAATCTCACTAACGATCGTTTATACTAGCCTCATGGTTCAATCAAAATCTATGCACAAATTTATTTTCAATAATTTGATAAAAGGCGGAAATTCAAGAAATCCAACATTACATCATTTCAACGACATTATTCAAATTATGTCTATGAACATTTTACAATCAACGGAGCGTTCTAACTGCCAGGATGAAAATGATGAAATTTTAGTGGATCCTAAAAACTATTTTAGGATCGGGCTTCTGATGGATTTCAATTACAAACTAACGATGCTGAAATAATCTATTTTAATGATTTGGAAGATAAAACCATTGAAACGCTTCCTATATTAGATGAATGTTCGGAAAAATATTATGCTGGATATGTGGTGTCCCGTTTGAAAACAAAAATTACTGTACGCATTGTGAAGCAGATTAATAAAATCTGAAAGCACTGCAAATGGATTGTAAAAACGAATCCAACGACCAGGGAACGAAATACGAACGTTGCAAAATCGAGCAGCTTTAGAATTAAAAGGAACCACCCTCGTTTAAAAATCCTACAATAATTCTAGGAATAGGAAATCAAAATCTTATTAATACTTGGGAAATAATTGGGATTGGGATTATTGGGATTCACTCCTTATTATTTTTTTACTATATTTATTTTAATTTAATTTCGGTGATGTCTTTCTACATTTGACTAACAAAAATCAAACCTATAAAAACATATTATTATTCTTTGAAGCATGTATTAATTATTAAATTGTTGAAAAGCCCTGAAAATTTAATACTGTACATCGCTCACAAAATTTGAAGAAAATTGAAGAACATCGATAAATTTTTTAAAACATTTGTATGGGAGTCCAATCACTTCCAAATTTCAATAGAAAGTATTGTCACTGAAAATACACATGTGTACAATTTCTGGAAAATCGGGCTTGAGGAAGTGCGTTAAAAATTGATCGCAAGATTCCACAGCCACCCAGCCAGCCAAAGTCAACCATGCACTCGAAGTTAATATAGAGAATTAAAAAATTGAAATGTTTCTTGTAAATTCGCTAATCGGACATTCGATTTGGTGGTGAAAACATAGCAGCCACAGCACACGGTCGGTGTGACGTGTATACAACGACGTACGAAGTACTACTAATATTCTTTTTTTTTAAGCTGTAAACAGTGTGAGTGCGTAACCAGGTCTTCATATAATATGATACAAAACACAAGTTAAGAATGCACTCACACAACTGAGTGTACAACCCATTTTAATTGCGGAGCCCATTAATTTTTGTATAAAAACTTCGTTCCTCTTGATATCTCTATACTCTTTGCTAAAAGTCATACAGGTAAGGCGGATATAGAGAGGTTCCATAATACTATAGGAGAAAAACTTGGAGTTATAGAAACTGAAAAATCTGAATTGCCAATACAAAAAAGTATCTTTAAATGCGTAGAATGATATAATAAATCCACTCATTCAGTTATAAAAGCAAAACCTATTGATGTAGTAGAGGGAATCGTTGATAGATAAAAAACAAATAGAAAAACTTTTGAAAGAAAATAAAATGAAACTTTTTAACAAACGAAATGAGAAATGCGAATCGTATCAAAAAAATCAAGACTAAGGTTATGTTAAGAACTATGAAGCATTAAGACACAAAGATGAACCTAGATATAAAACACTCTAATTAGAAAACGTACACATATCAAACATTAAAAGACCCACAAAATTTAGAGGTCAACTGGACAATAATACTTATAATAACGATTATATTTACTATACAGAGCGAACGGGATGTTAATAATCGAGAAGAAAGACAGCAATGATGGAAACACTGAAATAAGTTTGAGTGAAACAGCGATCTTTCATAAATATAACATGAATACATGTAATAAAACCTCAACAAATAACAAATATTTTAAACATCTTTGTAAATCATATAAATCAATTAGAAATAATAGAAAAATAGAAAAAATAAATTACTGCACAAACTTAATTGACTAAGGACAAAACTAACTATACAATAACAATTTTGAATTTGAAGAACTCGTATTTAAAAATCAAGAAATTGTAACTATAAATAATATTTCATATGACTTTTGGAGATGTAAACGAAAGAGAATTAAAAGAATCTCACCTTTGCATTTATCAAAACAATTGCATTAAAATATGAAATAAAAAACCTGAAAGTATGGAAATTCATTACAATTCATTGTTACATAAAAATGAAAATAAAACGATATTAACAATTTAATGTAATGAAAGATAACGCTGAATGTAAATTTCTTAATTAATTTCCATAACTTTAATATTAAAATAAGAAATAAAACCTACTATGGCAAAGAAGAACAATTTACACAAAATTTCATAATCGAAACAAATAGAGATCAATTTAATGATACTATCAATACACTCACATTTGATGACCTAGAAATAAAACAAGTAGAAAATATGGAAGCAGTAGAGGAACTTAATTTTTATAAGAAAACATTTATTTTGTATAGTTTGTACAAGCAAGTTCGTGATGCAGTGCTTGCTTTACCCCTGGTGGTGGTCCCCAGGCAACTATGTGTATAAATCCTTATAGTTATATGTAGGCTAAAATTGCAAGTGCGAACGGTCTAGCGTTTCTAGTCTAGGTAACGTGGGTTAGCAAACTGCGGTACCGAAAAATACCCGCTACTGAAACCGACACAACGCTTAGGATAAGTAATGATCGAATAAGGACGATTATTAATAATAATGACTATTGACTGTTTCGCTATAGTACCCGGACAAGGATTGGTTTCTGTAATGTGAGGACAATCCTCGACTCAGGTGGTGAAGCATCTCGTAATGCCAGATTTATTCAACTGGAACGTGAGTTTCTTCGAGATAATTTGGACATACTGGGAGTGAATAAAGTAAAATGGGTTGACGCGGGAGAGTACCAATCCCCAACGTGTAACACTGTGCTACCCTACTCCGGCAAACCCTCCGGTAGTCCCCGTGAATCTGCCAACAATCCAACAGCACGCAGAGGCCTAATTTTCTGGCACCCACATGTGGATGGGATCTTATCGGCCAGATTTCAAACAAGAGTACGGCCCGTCCCGATCATACAGTGCTACGCCCAAACAAATCCCTCGACTGAGGATGATAAGGAAAACTTATACAATGTGCTGTATTCAACGCAACGCCGAACGGAGATATCGTCATCGTGATGGGGTATTTGAATGCCAAGATAGGCAACGACAATGAAGGACTAAGACATGTGATTGGGAAGCCAACGTTTTAGAAGCTGTCTTTAAGACGCCCGAAACAGACGAGAAGCCAACATAGGTATGGTACGGGATCATCACCTTATGGTAGCTAATATCACGTACTGCATCAGTTCAAAGAATCCGCAATATCATCTGAATGCCTAGGTATAACATCGACCGGCTAAAGATATCCTCAGTACGCCAACAATTAAGGGATCATTTATCGCAAGCAGTGGAAGCCATCAGCAGCTCACTGCCGGCAACAATCCAGGAACATTGGAAGACTGTGAAAAATGTTTTCACATCTGGAGCGGAAAGTATTGTTGGTAGAAGCCAGGCAAGGCACAGCACGTGGCTAACCGAAGATACCTGGCGGCGGATTGAAGAACGTAAGCTACTTAAAGCTCGTAGAAACCCCAGCAGCAGCGAAGATCGAGCTACAGTCCCTGTATCGAAGGAAAATGAGAGAAGTGCAGCGTAGTGTAAGACGTGACAAACGTAATTATATTAACACCCTGGTATAAGAAGCAGAGAAAGCATTGAGCAGGTGGGAAAGCAGAACCGTTTACAGAAGCACAAAAAATCTAACAGGTGGTCACCGCTCTAGCCAACATCCGGTGAAAGGCCTAGATGGTGCCATACTCGTTTCAGATCAGGATCAGCTCATGTGATGAAAGGAGCATTTTCCTGTATTTCCGTGTATTCGCCAACGATATGCACCCAAATCGAACAGAGCTGCTGGAAGTAACAACTTCCCGAATTCGACCAACTAGTATAGTGTAGTATTATGTAGTTTATTTAGTTCTTATATTCCTATAATATATTATATATATAATATATATATACTATAATAAGTATTATAGATCAACATTGTTAATATATTAAGTAGAAAAAGTCTATGATAAAGAAAAAAACCAATAAAAACGCAAAGAAACCAAAAAAACAAAATTTAATTTGTAACAAAAGGAGAAAACGAACCTTGGGTTACCGGCGAGCGTCACCCGAGCGAAACAATGTTACAGTGTACCAAAATAAAAGCGTATTGTTTTTCTGGACTTTTTCAAACTATTTTTGCTGTGTGAAATCTCACTAACGATCGTTTATACTAGCCTCATGGTTCAATCAAAATCTATGCACAAATTTATTTTCAATAATTTGATAAAAGGCGGAACTTCAAGAAATCCAACATTACATCATTTCAACGTCATTATTCAAATTATGTCTATGAACATTTTACAATCAACGGAGCGTTCTAACTGCCAGGATGAAAATGATGAAATTGAAGGAAAATTGTTGAAAAGCCCTGAAAATTTAATACTGTACATCGCTCACAAAATTTGAGGAAAATTGAAGAACATCGATACATTTTTTAAAACATTTGTATGGGAGTCCAATCACTTCCAAATTTCAATAGAAAGTATTGTCACTGAAAATACACATGTGTACAATTTCTGGAAAATCGGGCTTGAGGAAGTGCGATAAAAATTGATCGCAAGATTCCACAGCCACCCAGCCAGCCAAAGTCAACCATGCACTCGAAGTTAATATAGAGAATTAAAAAATTGAAATGTTTCTTGTAAATTCGCTAATCGGACATTCGATTTGGTGGTGAAAACATAGCCGCCACAGCACACGGTCGGTGTGACGTGTATACAACGACGTACGAAGTACTACTAATATTCTTTTTTTTTAAGCTGTAAACAGTGTGAGTGCGTAACCAGGTCTTCATATAATATGATACAAAACACAAGTTAAGAATGCACTCACAAAACTGAGTGTACAACCCATTTTAATTGCGGAGCCCATTAATTTTTGTATAAAAACTTCGTTCCTCTTGATATCTCTATACTCTTTGCTAAAAGTCATACAGGTAAGGCGGATATAGAGAGGTTCCATAATACTATAGGAGAAAAACTTGGAGTTATAGAAACTGAAAAATCTGAATTGCCAATACAAAAAAGTATCTTTAAATGCGTAGAATGATATAATAAATCCACTCATTCAGTTATAAAAGCAAAACCTATTGATGTAGTAGAGGGAATCGTTGATAGATAAAAAACAAATAGAAAAACTTTTGAAAGAAAATAAAATGAAACTTTTTAACAAACGAAATGAGAAATGCGAATCGTATCAAAAAAATCAAGACTAAGGTTATGTTAAGAACTATGAAGCATTAAGACACAAAGATGAACCTAGATATAAAACACTCTAATTAGAAAACGTACACATATCAAACATTAAAAGACCCACAAAATTTAGAGGTCAACTGGACAATAATACTTATAATAACGATTATATTTACTATACAGAGCGAACGGGATGTTAATAATCGAGAAGAAAGACAGCAATGATGGAAACACTGAAATAAGTTTGAGTGAAACAGCGATCTTTCATAAATATAACATGAATACATGTAATTAAACCTCAACAAATAACAAATATTTTAAACATCTTTGTAAATCATATAAATCAATTAGAAATAATAGAAAAATAGAAAAAATAAATTACTGCACAAACTTAATTGACTAAGGACAAAACTAACTATACAATAACAATTTTGAATTTGAAGAACTCGTATTTAAAAATCAAGAAATTGTAACTATAAATAATATTTCATATGACTTTTGGAGATGTAAACGAAAGAGAATTAAAAGAATCTCACCTTTGCATTTATCAAAACAATTGCATTAAAATATGAAATAAAAAACCTGAAAGTATGGAAATTCATTACAATTCATTGTTACATAAAAATGAAAATAAAACGATATTAACAATTTAATGTAATGAAAGATAACGCTGAATGTAAATTTCTTAATTAATTTCCATAACTTTAATATTAAAATAAGAAATAAAACCTACTATGGCAAAGAAGAACAATTTACACAAAATTTCATAATCGAAACAAATAGAGATCAATTTAATGATACTATCAATACACTCACATTTGATGACCTAGAAATAAAACAAGTAGAAAATATGGAAGCAGTAGAGGAACTTAATTTTCATAAGAAAACATTTATTTTGTATAGTTTGTACAAGCAAGTTCGTGATGCAGTGCTTGCTTTACCCCTGGTGGTGGTCCCCAGGCAACTATGTGTATAAATCCTTATATATGTAGGCTAAAATTGCAAGTGCGAACGGTCTAGCGTTTCTAGTCTAGGTAACGTGGGTTAGCAAACTGCGGTACCGAAAAATACCCGCTACTGAAACCGACACAACGCTTAGGATAAGTAATGATCGAATAAGGACGATTATTAATAATAATGACTATTGACTGTTTCGCTATAGTACCCGGACAAGGATTGGTTTCTGTAATGTGAGGACAATCCTCGACTCAGGTGGTGAAGCATCTCGTAATGCCAGATTTATTCAACTGGAACGTGAGTTTCTTCGATATAATTTGGACATACTGGGAGTGAATAAAGTAAAATGGGTTGACGCGGGAGAGTACCAATCCCCAACGTGTAACACTGTGCTACCCTACTCCGGCAAACCCTCCGGTAGTCCCCGTGAATCTGCCAACAATCCAACAGCACGCAGAGGCCTAATTTTCTGGCACCCACATGTGGATGGGATCTTATCGGCCAGATTTCAAACAAGAGTACGGCCCGTCCCGATCATACAGTGCTACGCCCAAACAAATCCCTCGACTGAGGATGATAAGGAAAACTTATACAATGTGCTGTATTCAACGCAACGCCGAACGGAGATATCGTCATCGTGATGGGGTATTTGAATGCCAAGATAGGCAACGACAATGAAGGACTAAGACATGTGATTGGGAAGCCAACGTTTTAGAAGCTGTCTTTAAGACGCCCGAAACAGACGAGAAGCCAACATAGGTATGGTACGGGATCATCACCTTATGGTAGCTAATGTCACGTACTGCATCAGTTCAAAGAATCCGCAATATCATCTGAATGCCTAGGTATAACATCGACCGGCTAAAGATATCTTCAGTACGCCAACAATTAAGAGATCATTTATCGCAAGGAGTGGAAGCCATCAGAAGCACAAAAAATCTAACAGGTGGTCACCGCTCTAGCCAACATCCGGTGAAAGGCCTAGATGGTGCCATACTCGTTTCAGATCAGGATCAGCTCATGTGATGATGATATTTTCGTGTATTCGCCAACGGTATACACCCAAATCAAACGGAGCTGCTGCAAGTAACAACTTCCCGAATTCGCACCTCAACTCCCAGTAAAGATGATATCACTACTACGATCAACGCACTAAAAAACAGCAAGTTGGTAGGACTAGATGGTATACACGCAGAGTTTTTCAGTGCTGCTCCAACGACATCAGCAGAGCTTTTATATCCTCTTGTAGAGAGAGCTTGGGAGGCAGAAAGTTTTCCCGACGAGTGGAAGAAGGGAATGATTGTCAAGCTTCCTAAAAAATGTAGTCTTATGGAGTGCGAAAACTGCAGAGGCATTTGCGTTCTTCCTGCACCTGCAAAGGTAATAGCCAAAGTAGTACTTGAGCGAATTAAGGAACATCTGGAAGATACACTCGATGCCGAACAAGCAGGTTTCCGCACTGGATCCTTCTTTGTAGACCACATAAACACCATGTGGATCATTATTGAACAGTGCGTTGAATTCCCGTCACCACTGCACCTGCTGTTCATCGAATTTGAAAAGGCGTTTGACAGTGTCAACAGACAGTTTATCTGGCTCGCCTTGCGCAGGAGAGGTATACCCGATAAACTAATAGCTATTATTAAAGCAACCTATGATGGCTATAAATATCGTGTGCTGCATAGAGGAAAGCTGTCAGAGGAATTTAAGATCCTAAGTGGGGTACGACAAGGTTGCATTCTATAGCAGATACTTTTTTTGTTGGTGATTAGCGATGTACTTCGCGCATCTTTATCTACTGGAAACGGTGGAATTCGTTTGACTCTTACATCTTAACTCAACAATCTAGTGTACGCTAACGACATCTGTTTACTCTCACACAGGATTATGGAGCTGCACCAAATGACAACAAATGTGGAAAGGGAGGCAAATTTTGCGGGTTTGAAGATTAATACTGCCAAAGCCAAAATCACCAACCTCGGCACTGGCTCAGTAACTCAAGTTAACATTGCTGGACGACCGGTAGAGAGAGTAGAGAGTTTCCAAATCTTAGGAGTATTGTCTCGACCGAAGGTGGAACCGAACAGGACATTGTTAACCGAATCGGCAAAGCAAAATCAGTGTTTGGAATGTTGTCCATGATATGGCGAGGCAATACGAACTGCTTAAACACCAAGCTGCGACTGTTCCGTTCTAATGTTGAATCTTGGTGAAAGGTGGCCGCTACTATCACAAAAACATTACAAACGTTCGTAAAAAGCCTACGGAACATCTTAAGGGTTTTTTTTGGCCTAACCGTATCTCTAACGAACATCTTTACCAGAGAACGGGTAAGGAACCAATAGGCACAACCATCCAACGACGGAAGTAGCAGTGGATTAGTCATACACTTCAAAAAGGCGACAGTTCCATAGCCAACTACAAAAAAACTGCAATGGAATCCGTTATCTTAGGATGGTAGATGATGATGATGATGATGGTAGAATGGATGGTAGAAGAACGGGTCGTCCGAGAAATACATGGCGCAGAACAGTTGAGGGGAAGTCACGGCAATTGGGGAAGAGTTGGAGAGAGTGAAGCTCATTGACAGGAACCGCACCGAAATAAGTTAGTAACACCATAGAGATCTTGAAATCTAGATCTGCCAATGGCGTTGATGGTATATCATCTAAAGTATTAAAATATTTTGCCGACAAATTAAAAATAGTGCTTACCAAACTTATGAACAATTTGAATCGGAAAATTTCCGGCTTCTCTAAAAATAGCCAAAGCTATACCAATTTTAAAATTCTCTATATTAACTTCGAGTGCCCTTTGCTGGCTGGTCAGGTCTTGTGAACAATTTTGAACCCACTTCCTAAAGCCCGATTTTATTCAAACTACACACACATGTGTATTTCCCATGACAACACTTTCTATTATTCTATTGGTGATCCCAGGGTCTCGGGGTCGGGGGGCTCCCATACAATCCCATTATTTTACAAAATTTACCCGATTTTCTTCATATTTTATACGCATGTGTTTTCCGATGGACAACACTTTTTGTAAAAATTTGGAAGTGATCGGGCCCCGGGGTCAGGAGCACCCTCACAAATTTTATCAAAAAAAAGTACCCGATTTTCTTCAAACTTTATACGCATGTGTATCTCCGATTAGTGAATTTGCAAGAAAAATTTTAACTTTTGTGGGTTGTTTTTTTAAGATTGGAAACGAACTTCGACCACAACATTAAAGACCAATTTAAATTTTACCTGCCATTCATAAGATATACGAACAAATGTCTGGCTAGAAAATTTTCTTACTAAATAGTAAACAGATCCTTAATCCTTACCAATTTGAACTTAACTGATCTAATTACTAAAAGTTTTTTAAATTCTCTATATTAACTTCGCTTCCCGGGGCTGGCTGGCCTGATCTTGTGATAAATTTTTAACCCACTTCCTAAGGCCCGATTTTATTTAAAATTTCCACACATGTGTATCTCCCATGACAACACATTCTATTAAAATTTGGGGCTCCCATACAAATATTTAGAAAAAATTTGCACGACCTTGTTCAAATTTTATACGCATGTGTATCTCCGATGGAAAACACTTTTTGTAAAAATTTGGAAGCTCCGTGGTCGGGGGGGCATGGGCAAGAAAACTGGAACCGGAATTGAAGTTAGATATCTGAAGACTCAAACCAGATAACAACTTTATTTAAACTCAGTTGCAAAGGCTAGTATTTCTTCTAAAAGAAAAGTCCTAAACGAAGTTTCTACCATTAGTATTAACAGAGCAATTTCCGCTTACATGGGTCAGGTTACATCAAAGTAACCCTTTTTTTAAATCCCCGATAAATCATGTCAACATTGGAGATAGACCCTGATTATTATTTATTTATTATTATTGTTGGTAAGCCTTGTGCACTGCGACCTTAAGGTCTATTGTGCGTCCCAGATGTCTACCACATTTTGTGGTGGTTTAGTCCTCTTATGAATGCCAATATATCTGCCAGGTCGATAGGTCTGGCATCCTGCCCTAGAACTGTGTAAGTCTTGAGGTATTGAATCTTTTTCGGGTGAGTGGCCATTGAATGGGCCATGTCCCGTCTTGTTCCAGACAAGATTGCTTTGTTTTTATTTTTAATGTTGTATGTTGTATTTGAGAAGCTTTTTGGTTTGTTTCATCCTAGTTGATGATTCCCATTTAGCGTCGATGGCGGTATTTGCCCACTCTTTGATCTTATTTTTGAGGTGGCTCTTGCTGAAGGCAATGCTTGGCTCGGGGCCAGCGAAGGTCCCTTCCGCGCCTGCCCTTGCGCAGAGGTCCACTGTCTCGTTCCCATAAATGCCTGAATGGCCTGGAGACCACATCAGCATGACCTTATTGGTTTTTGCCAGTTCATTTAGGTGGCAGTAGCAGCTCCACGTTGTTTTTGAATTGAAAACTGGGCCTTTTAGCATAGCGGCCTGGCTATCGGAGATCATATAGATATCGGTTCTTCTATATTTTCTCTTTATGCATTCTAGTGTGCAAGCTTCTAATACTATTATTTCTGCCTGGAAAACAGTTGGGTACTTTCCTAGGGGTATTCGTAATGTGAGTCTAGGTCTGAATACTCATGCCTCTGTTCCTGAGTTTGTTTTAGATCCGTCTGTGTACCAGATAGATGCATGATTGGGGAGGTTATTTATGATATTTTCAACTTGTTACTCTTACTGACAAATTCCTTTGGAAATTAGTTGTTTTCATCATTGAATCTGATTGGAGGACAATTTCGCTTTCCAAATTGATTTTGGTGATGATGCTTATATGTCCTGGTCTATTGGCTTTAGTTGGTTAGTTATCTTGAGTGAAATGGCTCTTGCACCCGCTTCGCTTTTAATGTGTAAGTGAAGTGTAGTGAGTCCTAGTAGTTTTTCTAGTGCTGCTGTTGGGCAAGTCTTGATAGCTTCTGTTGCATTAAGACATATTAATCTTTGAGATTTACTGAGTTTTGAGCGTGTTTTGTACTGCTCTGTTTTTGGCCACCATATCGGGGCTGCGAATGTAAGCCTGGGTCTGAAAATGCTTTGGTATAGCCATAGAGTAAGTTGTGAGTTTAATCCCCACGTTTTACTGGACATGCGTTGGCAAGTAAAGTAAGCTTTGTTAGCTTTGTTGGTGATGTATGATATATGGGAGTTCCATGTTAGCTTTTGATCGAACATTACCCCCAGGTATTTGGCTTCAGGCATTATTTGGAGTATTTTACCTTGGAGTCTTAGGGCGAGAAGAGTTGTTCTCCTTCTTTTTGTGAAAACGGTGCATACTATTTTGTCTGGGTTGACACTTAGGGGTACCTCCCTGAACCATTCGTTTACTATTTTGAGAGCTAATTGCATTATTATCGTGCTTTCGAATTTACCACCAACCATTAGGACTAGGTCATCCGCGTAGCCAATGTTTGTGATAAGATTATTCCTTAGCTTGTCGAGCAACTGCTCCATCACCAGTAGCCACAAAAGGCCCGAATTTTCCTACCCCTTAGCATGCACATGATCCATCCTATGATTGAGGAGTCTATTCTCCTGGTTATAGCTTGTGTTTGAATTACTTCGAAGTTAGTGTTGTCGACGGCGCCTTGGATGTCGATGAAGGCGCATAGTAACATCTCTTTGCTTCGGAGTGTGTCTTCGATTTCAGTTGTCAGCTCGTGAAGTGCTGTTTCTGTTGATTTTTCAGCCTGATATGCGTGTTAACTAGGGTTAAGTAGATTTGATTGGAGTATATTAGATCTTATGTAGTGACCTAAAATTTTTTCCGTGTCTTTGAGAATAAATGATGTAAGGCTGATAGGCCTGTAAGACCTTGTATCCCTCGGGGGGGATTTTTTCCCTACCTTTGGTAAGAAAATCACTCGTACATCTCTCCAGCACCTTGGTACGTATTCTAGGCTATAGCTGCATTTGTAGAGTCTTACGAGTAGAGATTCTAATAGGTATAAGCCACGTTGTAGGAGTATTGGTTATATTCCGTCTACTCCTGGGGATTTGTAAGGGCCGAAGGAATTTACTGCCCAACGAATTCCTCCTGTGGTGAAGATGTTGTTTGAGCGTCTGTAGGCTTCCGCGGGGGTAACGTAGAGGTTTGTGTTAAGGTCTTCGATCTCTTCTTGTCTTCCTAGTATTAGGCAGTTGGGGAAATGACTTTTTATTAAGCAGTCAAGAATTTCTAGTGTGTTGGATGTCAATCTACCGGTAGGTTTTTTGACTAATCCGAGTGGGTTTTTGTGGTCGGTGGAGAGACGCTGTTGGTAGTTTGTCAATACTTTCACAAAATTCTCTCCAACCTTTTGCTGTTTCTTAGTGCAGCGTTATATCTGGTAAGAGAGGTTCGATAGGCCGTCCAGTTGTTTGTCCGTTTAGCCTTGTTAAGAAGTTTTCTGACCTCTCTTCTTTTGGCCTCGAGATCGTGGTTCTACCATGGAACATCTCTCGTGCCTCTGACTCGGACTTTGGGGCAGCTTGTATGGTAGGCATTGATAAATGATTGCCTCGGTAAGGTTGTTTGCAGTGCTGTATAGTTCTGCAATCGATCTAATAGGGGTACTGATACCTGTTACGTTAACTTGGAGTGTGTCTAGGAATATGTTTATGCCCGTTAATATGTTTAGGGGTTATTTGAGATTGAACTCTGTGAGGGGTTTCGATATTGAAATTGATGTACACGTGATCGGAGAATGATGCCTCTTTCATTACATGCCAGTTCTGGATCACACTGGCCGTTCCTGCGTCTGACAGGGTAAGGTCCAGTATCTCTCTACTAATGGCGTTTATGAAGGTTGCATCATTCCCCACATTATTTATAATAATATTTTTTAATAAGCAGTAGTTCAAAAGTTACTCACCTCTTGTGTTTGTGTCGGTGCTTCCCCAGATTGTGTGATTACGTGATTACGAAACTCTGTCTGTGAGCTATGCAGTATTCTGCGAAGCTCTTTGTTATTTCTGGAGGGAATTCTTCTTCTTCTCCCGGGAAGTAGGCAGCTTACCTATATTGTTTGGTATTTCCAGAATTTTATCGTTTTTAGTCCATGGCTCTTGAGTGTCTTTCTGACAGACTTGATTGCCCTGGTTTTGGTGACACCTTGCCGGGTACCGCTTTTGCGTCTTCTTTTTTCTTTTAGTCGTGGTCTTTTTTGAGCCTGAAATAAATAGACCCAAGGAGCTAGTTTACTTTATAATTTGAGCCTTTAAGGTTCTCAACAATTTTTGGCGAGGCTGAGATGGTCAATTGGAGATACTCATTTTCTCTTTCTTTCCTTGAAAGTATCTTCCAATCCGCATTCCTTAGCTCTTTGTTTTGGACACTAGGAGGCTGCGTATTTTCTCATTTTGTTCATTCCTGCTGTGAGGAAGATACACGTAAAAGATTTGGTTACGTGGGATTTCTTCCTCTCCAACAATCTTCAAACTGGCATTTGGCCATGGTTTTAGACTTAATAAGCCATATTGCCTTGTCTTCGTCTGCGCAGATCACTTATAGCCAACCATTCTTTGGTCTGCAGCCCAGGAATTTAGGGCTTATGCCATCGAGTGGGAGCTCAGCTACTGCGTCCATAATAGTGTCTTGGATTAGTGACATCTGTGCCGTCTCCAGTTTGACATCAGGAAAGCATTGGTCGGTAATCGCCAATCTGATGGCTTTCGTGACGTCACTGTGTCGTGACATTGTCCCTGATCCGCTTGCCACCACTTCTTCTTCACCTAGACCCGAACCTGTTTTTGCAGTGGTGCTTGGTGTTTCGGTTACTTTTGTGAGGATGTGCGTTGGTTTGTCTCGCTTTTGTGGGTTTTTGGGGCTGGAGTCGTTAGATCGAACTCGTTTTATTTTTTTGTCAGTCTTTCTGTCCTTTATTTTGGTTTGGCACATAGTTAGTGCCTCGTCGTAAGGTCCAACACCGCAGAGCCTCTTGCTGTGGTAAGGTCACTTTAAGCCCGAGGGTACCAGGTATCCGGAGTCCCGTGCTAGCGACCAAAATCCTTATGGCCATTCATCTCTCAGCGCACGTGTCTCACCTTGAATTAAGGATTATTTATCGAGGTTGTCTCATCTAGATCCGTTGAATTCTGCTAGACAGGGTCACCTCTTGTCGGATGGGCACTATTGTCCCGTTCAACGGTCTTGCAGTGGCTATGTAATGCGCTTCATAGTTGCCTGCTTCCGGGGAGGAACTGCGCAGACGAAGACACGGCAATATGGCTTACTAAAACCATGGCCAAATGCCAGTTTAAAGATTGCTTGAGAGGAAGAAATCCCACGTAACCAAATCTTTTACGTGTATCTTCCTCACAGCAGGAATGAACCAAATGAGAAAATACGCAGCCTAGTGGTCCAAAACAAAGAGCTAAGGAATGCGGATTGGAAGTTACTTTCAAGGAAAGACAGAGAAAATGAGTATCTCCAATTGACCATCTCAGCCTCGCCAAAAATTGCTGAGAACCTTAACCCCAGATAGACCCTTATTGTAGACTGATTTTTTCCTAGACCCTTACTGTAGACCGATTTTTTCCTTAGAATATTTCCAAGAATAATTTCCCACATTTCAGCCAGTAATGTACGCTATTTTTCACACGACCAAAACTATTTTTCTGCTCAACTCATGCGCAATGCAAAACTGTTGTGGGAATGTGTGTTCGCGGAGACTGCAGTAAATAACAAAAGTATTTTCTATGTTAACACACTAGTGTGGATAATGCCTACTGTTAAAGGGTAGGTTATAGCGTAGGACACAGTTACTTTAGTCTTTGGTCGTGTGAAAAATAAATTTAAAGTATAAAGGAATTCTAAAGAAGTGGCAAACATGGCCGATGCACAATCACGGACCTCATTATCGACCGGTTAACATAGAAATCATATGTCAGAAGATCAATTGTCCAGGTGTATCAACACTAAACATGAAGAAAGTATCGTAAAATATTTAAGGGTCACCTGGTCTTCAGTTCAGGAGTAAGGACGCCAACATTTCAAACATTCGCCCACAACGAACTTTTGCATTAGTGAATTTAATGCACCCAAAAACATGTACATCAACAAATAAGATGCGCAGTAGAATTTTATTAAAGCAAAGTATTCATTTTCTATTAAAATCCCAATTTGCAACTTGTTACTTTTTTTACATAGTAAAAGATGTATAGTAATCATGAACATTTTCGAATTCGGGATTTTTGCAGATTTACCCATTACCATATCTCCTGAGTCAGAAAAAGCGAAAATAAAAAAATATCTGTCTGTCTATATGTCTGTCTCTCTGTGTCCACTCTACAACCCAGACGGCTGAACTTATAGGGATGAAAATTCATATTTAAGCTTTTTACATAAATTGCGAGGGGCCAGATAATTTTGACGGAAATCTGACAGCCGGAAGTGACAGTTTACTAAGACAGTTTTTCGAGTTTTGCAAATAACTCAAAAAGTAAAGCACTTAGGAGAAATCTGTTAAGTGCAAAAGAAATTAAAATAAAAAACAAACAAAAAATAAAAAAAACATTTAATATACATTTACTGAAGATTTCGGTGCCGTCCGTTCAAGAAAGTAGTGTTGTACCCACAGCTCCATTCTTTTTTATAATTTTAAGGGTGAATTGTGCGTTTTTTTGCTTTGTTTTTTTTTTTTAAATAATCGAATATTCGATAAATATTGAATTAAAACTAATTTTTAGCGTCATAACTGCTGCCTAGCGGTCGATGGTTCGCTAATTTAAGATTGTTGCATCTCGCTTTAAATGTGTTTAATGCTTCCGCTGGTCGTTGTTGTTAGTCTAAGATTTGCAATTTTCAGATCATTCGATTGTGATTAATCGCCGCGGGCAGACATTATTACCTTCGCGTCCGGATGTTTCTTTGTTTGTGTTGAAAATTAAAAAGTTGATTGACAGCTCGAACTGCGAAGCGACATATACCATTTAGAATTTGATGTGACATGTATTAAAAAAATTTGGCGCTCAACTTGCGATGGCGCAATTTTGAAATTTTTCCATTCCTATCCCTATGAAAAGTATAAAAAAAAGTTTTTTTCATGAATTTAAAATGCTTTTAAGCTATTTCAGTCCTTAAACTGTCCATATGACGAGTTAAGAAGCATCGCTTTAATATCTTAGAAATGTTTTGATATCTAGTACGCTGTATGTTTCGATTTTCATTCTATCTGTCATCGTAGTAAAATTGGTTTTACATAGGCTATGGGCCAAGTGACTTTTTAGCGGATGTGATTGGTTATACCAAAACCGCGTGAGTTTTGCGTGCCTTGCCAAAGCTGATGTGCACTGTAAAAACTATAAATGATTTCAGCGATTTCTTGGTTTTGATACTTAAGTAAAACTTTATTTAACGACGAATAAAGCAACCCATAAAAATTAAAATTTTTCATGTAAATTCTCTAATAGGAGATACATATGTGTGCAAAGTTTGAACCGGGTTAATTTGGAAAAAATTAACATTAAAACCCCCTTCACTTCATAATTTATTCAAAAACTATTCTCACTGGAGCACATGTGTAAAAAAAATTTCAAAAAAAAAAATTCAAATCAAAAACTCGAAAATTTTTACAAAAAGTTCGGTCTATCGGAGATACACATATGTTTAAAATTTATTTGTATGGGAGCCCCCCGACCCGGGGTCCGAGGGGCCCCAAATTTTAATTGAAAGTATTGGAAATATACATGTGTGCAAAATTTCAATAAAATCGGGCTATGGGAAGTGGGTTAAAAAAATCTGACCAGCCAGCCAGCCAGCCACGTGCACGCGAGGTTAATATAGAAAATTTAAAAACGGAAACTGATGGCTTCAACAATTTCTGATTGTAAGAAAATAAGTGACAACTTATTAATTTTGCACTAGTTAACTTCATTAGTTTCGATACCAACAAAGTGCGCGAGACGCCGATCAATCTGTGACAGAAAGAGAGTTGCGCCGCCATTGTCCCTAAACACCATAGCTTTGTTGCTTTGGTAAAGCTAACCTGGTTTTACTTTAATATCTCAAACCAACAGCTTTTGGTTTTACTGCCTTACTATAAAATCCTGAAAATTTTTTTGATTTACTTCGGCTTTATGCTTATGCGATTGTTGTTGTAAGCCAAGCTAGTTTTCCCAAAGCAACACAGCTAATAGTCCGAGTCAGCGCGAGGAAAATTATAATGCTCCGTGTTCGGAAACGGTACTAACTTTAATTCTGCGTTCAAAAATGGTACTTTCTGTATTCAACTATAGTGCTTTCGGCGACTTTGTCTTTCAGCGGATGGTTGTGCTACTGCATGCGTCATTGTGACCCAATGGATTCTTTGAACCACCACACTACCCCACCCGTAGTGATCGCAAAGAACCATCAGTTAAAGAGGGAGGGCGGCCTAATGTTTCGGCCTGATCGCGTTTTGGCAACCGGTCAACCGGTCGATTATGTGGTCGCTAGCTGGACTTAAATTTTAAATGAAAGATTTTTAATTATTTTAATAAAAAATTAATTTGATTATAATTCTAACAACATATCTAATACTTTAGGGGCCAAAAATTTTTTTTTTGAAAATGCCTTATATCAAAATATAGCAAAATATATCTCTTCTCGCATTATAAAATATAATATAACAATTCCCACAAAATGTGCTATCAAATTACCACAAGCAGTTAACAGGCAGCCCCTGTTAAGAAAATTTTAGTTTCTTTTGATTTTGAAAAAGTTTCTTTTAATTTTGGAAAAGTTTCGTTTGGTTTGGAAAAAGTTTTATTTGTTTTTGAAAAGGTTTCGTTTGCTTTTGAAAAAGTTTGCATTGAACTTTAAATTTAATTTGAAACTGAAATCCTATATCATCAATGTACGGAAAGGTGTATTTTGTGTTACGGAAAATTAAGTGGATCAGCCGTTGAAATGTCTGAGCCGCGTTTCAAAAGTCATGCGCGGAATCTCAAACAATCCGAATGGAGTACATATTGCTGTCCGTCTTACAGATCGTAATCTAGTGATAATGACATGGTCGATTTTTAAATTATTTTACAGTCTTCGAGTTGATGGCTGAAGTTCGTGATTGTTTTTTGATTAAATCCGCGGTAATCTCCGCATAGTCTCCACCCACCGTCGTTATTCTTAGTGATGTGGAGAGGACTAGCCCAATTCCTATCTGATGGACGACATACACCCTGACTCAACCAAAGATCGATATCTTTCTTTGCGATTTTCATCTTCTCGGTATTGAGACGTCTGACTTTCGCAACGCATGTTTAAAACATCGTCTCTTTTTTGAGCTCGAAGTTGTGTTTCAACGTGTTGAGTGTAGGTAACTCGTGCGTAATCGAACCGAAACTTTGTAGTAATCCACGGAATTGTGGGTTGTAATTGTCCAAATTAATTACTGTTAGATGATACGACGGCAATACGATCAGTGATCGATCCCGATGTCGACCAACAGTCCCTAGTGTAGCAAGAAATCGCCTCCAATAATGCAGCAATCGACTTTTGCAATCGTGAAATTCCAAACGAATAGACAACGCAGTTCAAGATTTAATGTCAGTTCCTTTGTACCGAATGTTTCGATTGGAGTCGAATTTTGCGCAAATAATTTAAGGTCCGATTTAGAGGATTTTTCTCGAAGTGTTGGTGTTACGGCCGAAATCGCGAGCACACCTAATCGTTTCCGCATCGAGTGCAGCTAGGTTAGGTTAGGTTAGGTTCGGTGGCTGCTATTGCACACTTAGACCGACGTACGGTCCATTGTGATACCACAGGATCAGAGCCTTTCCCCTTTTATCTTAGAGCCCATTGCGTGCTCCTTGTAAATTTTAGAATATCTCCCACTTTGCAGATTTCGACATCCGATAAGCTGTTTAGTGTACCATATCCCAGATATTTTAGTCTTCTGCTTGCAAGAGCCGGGCATGTACACAGGAAATGGGATACTGTTCTCCTCAGCGTCATAACAGCTTCTGCAGAAGTCATTGAACTCAAGGCCCATCTTTTTCGCATGCACTCCAAGAAGACAGTGCCCCGTTAAAATACGTATAGTCATTCTTATATCCCCTCTTCGTAGGGGTATCAATGCTTTAGAGCGATTTAGGTCCAGCTTAGGCCAGACTTGCTTTGCAATAGTACATGTGTTGGTATGCAACCATCTCGCGTTTGTTAATTTTTCTGCCTCTTTCCGAAGCATTAGCTTGACCGTTGATAATGGTCTTCCTATGCCTGCCCTTTCCGGTAGCAGTTGGAGTTTTGTGCCATTTCTGGCTAGTTCGTCCGGGGACCCATACTAAGCTTATATTAAAAAACTCACTCATCTCCTTGAGAGATGTGTGGCAGCTTATCGCTACCCCCGATGTCATCAAGACCGATTCCAGCGATTTGATTGCCGCCTGACTGTCTATGTAAATTATAATATCGGTTACCGATAATATATTATGTTTCAGCCAGGTCACCGCTTCCTCAATCGCTATTACCTCAGCCTGATACACGCTGCAATGGTCCGGGAGTCGAACGGAAATGCTCACGCTAGGTTTGTCACAGTAGACTCCAGCACCGACCCTACCGTCGAGTTTGGAGCCGTCCGTGAAGAATTTGATAGCAGCGGTTTCTTGTGGCGATCCATCTATCCATTGATCCCTGGAGGGGTAGATGGCTCGGAAACTCTTCCTAAAGCATAACACTGTTGTATGTAATCTAAGTTCGCCAGTTCCACCTTTAGCGAGTTGTTTATCGTCGAGTGTCCCGTTTGAATAGGTTTCCACTGACGTGTTGCTGACAGTCGCGCGGCCGTAAAGGCTGCTCTCTGCCTGCCGTATATATCTAAAGGAGTCAGGTACAACATTAATTCTAGGGCGCGTGTTGGTGTTGTTTTAGGTGCTCCACTAATGTGAAGACAGGCTGCCCTTTGCACCTTCTCCAGAATTTTAACATAGGTGGATTTTCCAAGAGCCGGCCACCAAACGCTAACACCGTACATGAGTATTGGTCTTACTACTGCAGTGTATAGCCAGTGTACCAGCTCTGGCTTTAATCCCCAGCTTTTTCCGATGGTGCTTCTACACGCATAAAATGTTTGGTTTCCAGCTTAGTTTATTATCCAGGATTGTGCCCAGAAATTTCGCCCCATTGGTGAAAAGTAGACTGGTCCCGTTTAGAGTTGGTGGAGTGACTATTGGCACTTTATATCTATTTGTAAAAAGGACCAGCTCTGTCTTGGACGGATTTACTCCTAGTCCGCAGCCTTTGGCCCATTTTGTGACTATGGAGAGGGCATTTTGCATAACCTCTGTGATGGTTACTAGAAACCTACCTGTGACAACTATGGCTACATCATCAGCATAGGCAACTACGCTCATGCCCTCTCTTTCCATCTCTTTTAGTAGTCCATCGATTACTATATTCCAGAGCAAAGGGGATAGAACGCCTCCTTGCAGCGTTCCTCTAGCTACATGCCTTCTAATGGTGGAGCTACCCAGCTCAGCTTTAACAATCCTGCTTAAGAATACCTAGAAGAGACATGCCATTCATTATAGCCTCCGTCTTTACGTTATTAATGTTATGTTATGTTATTATGTCGAGGAATGCTATGAGTGTGTATTCCGTCGATTGTAGTGATTTCTCAATCGTACGTACCAGTGTGTGCAGCGCAGTCTCTACCGACTTACCTTTGCATTAAGCGTGTTGAGACTGAGTCCATCTGTCGTAACCCACCTGGTCTCTTATGTAAACATCCAATAACCTCTCCAAAGTTTTCAGCAGAAATGAGGATAGGGTTATAGGCCTCAGGTCCTTTGGGAACCAATGTGAGCTTTTTCCTGCTTTTGGAATGTGCATTAAGCGCAGACACCCTTTGAAAATCACCTCTAACCATGGCAGGATGATATCTGAGTAATTCTGTAATTCCGCTGGTATGATTTGCTCTGGACCAGCTGCTTTGTAAGGCTAATGCTAATGATATCATGCATATGCATAGCGTGTGAGTTCCTTTCTGAGTGATGAGTTCTGACTCGTTCCTCAAGTCGGTCGAGCCTGGAAAGTGGGCTTGCAAGAGAAGCTCCAGAGTTTCCTTGCTCGAAGTCGTCCATGAACCATCCGGTTTTATTAAGTAACTAGGATTGGTTGGGTTGTTGGAGAGAATCTTTCTAAGGCGAGTGGTCTCTGAGACTCCTTCCATTTTTTCACAGAGAGTCTCCAGGACTTCCTCTTTGCCTTCCTTATTACCCTTTTGTAGAGTTTAAGGCATTCTTTTCGCCCAGATGTCTGCTTCAAAAGCCATAGTAAAGCGAGTAAGTTTTGCTAGTATAGCTGCTATGGGGACTTCCAGCAAGCCAGCAACGATCACCAAGCCTCTAACAAGCAGCCATGCAGCATCAAACAGCAAACCAATAAAAAAGCCAGCCGTTAAACCGGAAAAGCCAACATCTTTGACGATACGGAAAGGCTATTTGGAGCCGACCTCTTTACAATTTTACAGAAGGCAAGAGAAGTCGTGCCTGCTAATTATAGCAGTCTTGATGACAGGTCCAAAACAACCGTTTTGGGTCGACTTATTTGTGAATTATGTTCACAATAAGCAGGATAAGTATATTCTCATATAATGTTAATTCCATTTATTCGTTAGCTAGGCGTATCACACTAACATTATTTATTAAAACTAATAAACCTGACATTCTTCTTTTACAGGAAACAAATCTCACTGGGAGAAATCCGTTCAGTCCAGACGGATACACTATCCACAGGGTCGACAAAGGCAGTGGACGCTCTGGGACGGCGGTCCTTATCAGGAACACTATGGCAGGCGAAAAGGTGCAAATCAGTGGTCTACGTAGCATGGAAGCAACAGCTGTCAGCATTCAAGTCAACGAAGTGGAGACCTTGCTGGTGATATCGGTGTACAATCACTGTAACGCAACAAGGGAAGACATCCAACGGGATTTGCAAACTGTCTGCAACACCTCCTCTAGACACACATACTGTGTTGTTGGAGGTGATTTTAATGCTAGACATACTCGATGGCAGGACGAAGTGTGCAATCACAAAGGAAGGGCCATTACTGACTGGATGGACTCAAATCCGCACACGATGGCTATAGTTTCACAGCCCCGGAAGACGTACCCTCGGACACCGTCAACTTTGGATTTCTTTCTGGCAACCACAAATTTCTTAAATATTCTCCCAGAATTAAGAAATTATTCCTGCTTGGCGCATGATAGCGACTCGGATCATATGGCCATAGAGCTTCGAGTGAGGCTGAACCAGCGAATTGTGCAAGTCACCCCAACACCTGAACTTCACATCAACTTTAAGAAAATAAACTGGAACCGGTTTAGATCAGAAGTTGAAGCTGAACTTCCTATTCCAGCGGCTTGCAGAAATCTGGAGAATACAGAAATTGATGATGCTATCAGAAATTTTGAGATTACAGTGAATTCAGCCATTAATCGGCAGAAAACAATTCGCACTAGCAGGGATCGCTTCCAACACTTGCCTGAGCATATACGGTCCATATATGCTCACAAGCAACGGCTTAGGAAACGCCTTCAGAGAATCTTCAATAGGACACTTAACACAGTCAACGACGAATACCTGTCTGTACTTTCGCAACTGCGTTGTACAGTTAACATGTATCGTCAAGCTGTGCGGAGGTTTCAGGAAGATGAACTGACCAAACGGCTCCAGGACATCAAACCAGGACCTGATGCTTTTAGGAAGCTGAACTCTCTGGTTGGAAAGCGTATTTCCATTCCAGAGATTATCACCATTGAAGATCGAACAGTATCCAGCGCTGCTGAGAAAGCGGAAGCCTTTGCCTGCCATTTTGAAAGGAGCTTTACGGACCGACCACCAACGCATCTTCCAGATTTCTTGGAAGAGGTTGAAAGTCTCGTGGAAGACACCACACCACAACGCACCTATAGACGTCGATATGTTTACCGGAACAGCTGTTGTCAATGATTTGATTATGAGTGGAAACTCAAAAAAATCATCAGGCACAGATGGGATTTCTAACTTTTTGCTTAAAAAGTTACTGGGTATGGCAATTTTGATGTTAACCATCATTTTCAACAATTGCCTAAACAATGGCTACTTTCCGGACAACTGGAAGGTGGCCAAGGTAGTACCAGTACCCAAGAAAACTAACCGCTGCAGCGTAACTGGTTACCGTCCAATAGCTCTACTGTGTTGTATCAGTAAAGTATTGGAATCATTGATCCGTAAAAAGATCAATACGTTTTGTACGGAAAGAAATCTTATTCCTTCCTTTCAGTACGGTTTCCGAGAGACGCTGCACCCTCTGCTGAAGCTTCACAGTGACGTCACTAAAGGACTGAACGTCAAAAGTTGTACAGTGGCCTGTTTGCTAGACATCGAAAAAGCTTTCGATAGTGTCTGGATAAACGGGCTACTGTACAAGCTTATTAGTTTTGGTTTCCCCAATTATATTGTAAAAATAATTAAAAATTTTCTTTTTAACAGGGTCTTCTTTGTACAGGTGTACGAACGCCCATCGACAAGGAAAAGGATCAAAGCCGGAGTTCCTCAAGGTTCCAGACTTGGACCAGTCCTGTATAGCATCTTCACGGCGGATCAACCCACAAATACAGCCGGAACAAGGACTATGCTCTTCGCGGATGACTCCATAACGTATGCAGTTTCCCGCTCTCCCGAGATAGCTGCCCGAAGAGTGGAGGAACACCTCAGAAATCTTTGGGACTACTACCTGAAGTGGGGACTAAAGATCAACGCCAATAAAACGGAACTCATCTGCTTCCGAGTACCAGCAACCGAAACAAGGATAAGAAAAATCGCAAGCCGGTGCAGAGCCTTAAAAATCACCCTTCCGGATAACACAACAATAAACACCAAGTCAGAGACTAAGTACCTGGGAATCAAATTTACTGAGAGGCTCAAGTTTAACTCTCACATCGACAAAACAATGAAAAAAGCGAACTACGCTTTTCATTTGGTGCACCCGCTACTTAAAAGACGAAACGGTCTGTCCAACAACACCAGGCTGCTTATCTACAAGCAACTCACCAGGCCAGTGATAACCTATGGCTACCCCATATGGTTCACCGTCTCACCAACAACGATGAAGAAGATCTCACTATTTGAAAGGAAGGTACTAAGGATCTGTACAGGACTCTGGAGGGTGACAAACAGCTATAAGTTTGTTTCGACTACAAAACTATACGAAGCAGCAGGTCTGCTGCCAATAACTGACCACTTGTTCCGAATGGCGAGGAAATTCGTCGACGCATTGGAAACACATCCAAGTCCTGAGATGCAAGGACTGCGAATCGAGGAAATCGAGCCAAGTCACCGGTACATACACATAAGAGGATTCACTGATGCTAGATTCGATGACATCTTTAACAATCAAGACGTCTCCTTCTACGAGAAGGCGGGCAACCAATATTACAGAGGCTGAAGTTCGCCCTGTTTATACGACAAAATTGTATATTACTTTAATGTTTAATAAAAATATCTTAATCTTATCTTTTTTTAAGGCATTCCTTATAGAAGTCCCAATCTTCGGTACTATTAGTACTCTTTGCCTTGTTAAAGGCACTTCTACTAGTTTTCTGGTGCTCCCTTATTTCGGAGGACCACCACACGCTGTTCCCATAGAACTATTACATGCGTTAGTGACAGTGTTCACCATGCAGTCAAGTTCTTCAACTGTCACTGGGGGCTTAGGGTTATTTTGTAATAAAAACTTCTCTAGCACCATCCCGTACAAGTTCCAGTTTGTCTTCCTTTTATTTCTGAAGGCGTTCTGTCTGACAGGATGAATGCCGAGATTAAAAGTGATCGTGTTGTTGCCCAACTCTAAGCTGGCCGCTGTTATGTCCCCGTCACTAAATTGTGGGAGTAGAAAAATATTCAAATTAGTCTTTCCCATTAAACATGATCTGACCCTTCCAGTCTTACATGAATGTAGGATTGTGTACCCCTTTAAGTTGAGTCCACATATCCTATTATTATTGCTTATCCATGGTTCCTGGATAAGAATTAGGTCTTCTGTCGATTCGGACAGTCTAAGGAAAAGCGCCTCCGAAGCGGCCTTAGTATGATGTAAGTTAATTTGCAGGATTTTAATCATAAGAAAATTACCTTACCTTCTCCTTCTATAACCGCTATAGCGGTTTAATTTTCTGTCCCCGAGGACACGCCGGATGCATCCGTCTCGTTCCTCAAGGCCTATATGACTGTAGTGTATGCCAGTTCCCCCAACGAATCTGACAAACATTCCTCCTCGGACTCAATGCAGAGCAGGGCGTCCATTCTACTGACTAGGTCTTCGCTGGAACGACTGTTACTATCGAGTGCAGTAGCAACCTCCCTTGAAGGGACTGGTTGTTAACTGTGGCTTTATCCACAGTGGCCATATTATTGACTTCATCCTTTTTGAATACTTTGAGGGTTAATGACCAGAAACCGAAATCTATAACCCGCTTGGTATCTGAAAGTGGTGCTAGGGACTCTCTGTTGATTAACATGGTTGTTAATCTGGAGTCTCCCTTAGCTTCTTCCTGCTTTAGAATCTTCCAGTTTTTGGTTGGAAGGTTCGGGTTACTGGCATGAATTATCTGCATAATTTCTTGCTCTGTCAGTTCAGTTGGAAGCCAAACGCGTGCTCTAGGCCTGTTCGGGATCTACTCGCTACTGACTGCTTCAAGCTTAGCGCCCGGCCACACCTCCACAACCTCAGAGATAGCCCTCTTATAGAGAAGTGCAGATCTCTGGTCTGAGCATGCAGTTAGTTTCACAACCCTATTACTTTGGAGGGAGACCCACCTTTAAGGTTCGAGTAGCTCACCCCTGATGCTTTGCTGGTCCCTGGAGTTGAATCCTTAGGATCGGACAACACTATAACTCTGGAGGGAGACCCACCTTTAAGGTTCGAGTAGCTCACCCCTGAAGTCTTCGGTATTTGGTGAGCACCGGTCTCGTTTTTTGGCCTTTGGAGAGCGCCGATCTCGGGTTTTTTAAGAATTTTAATTTTATTATTTTGGTCCATTTTTGTTCCCACGAGTGTCGGAGAAAGGGTGGTCCACCTGGGCAGAGATCCGAATTACCCAGGTAAGGCATCTGCTAAGGGTACCTCTGGAGGTCGCCAGGTATCCAGAGGGCTCCGATCATGACTGGGCTATTTAAATGGACCCCCAGCCTATTCGATCATCGGCTCGGTTCGCATTACACCTTGATCCAGCCCATTGCTGTCAATTAGCATGACCCGCCCCGCACCTAGGTCACTTGATATTCACCCGTTACGATTCCACAACCGCCCCGTGGACCTGGAGGCGACAGCATTGCAGAGCATCGAGTGCAGCTACCAAATGAGCATATTTCGTTTTGTCTGCAGTAACGCCACTTAATTCGAACTGAGCTTCGAGTTGCTTGAACCAAATCTCAGGATCGTCTCAATTGAATGCTGAGTATTCTACGGAGGTCTTATATATATTGGTCGTATGGTGGTTGTCGAGCGAGGCTATCTCATCTTCGTTGTCATTCATGATCTAGATTTCTTTTTGTCCTACCAATAATATCTGTAAAGGTACAAACGAACTATATTTGAATTAGTTCACAGACAAAGACAAGACAAAAGACGCGAGTCCATTAGTCACTAGTCCGCAGAAGAAACGATACACAGAAGAACAAAAAATAACGAAAATTAATAAAGAAATAGTGACGCACCAATCGTCGTATCATAAAATTGATTTTGAATTACGCGTTGCATTAGCAAAAAATTATACGAATAACCACAAAGACAAAATAAAAAAATAAAAACGCTTTCCTTTTACACGTTTTGGTTTTATATATATATATATACATATATATAATAGTTATTGGTAAATATTCCTTTGACTGCTGTGCTAATGTTCCTCCTTCCTCCTCCTTTACTTGTCTGCTTCGATGATTAATTGCATTGATGTGGATGTAGTACTACTGCGCTGAATTTACAGTTGTTTGAGATGTTCTTGCTGTTGTTGGTGCATGTGTTGCTGCTGTTCTTTACGTATATATGCTGCGGGTACTAATGTTGCTTGAGTATCCCTGTTTAGTGTACACGAAGAGTAGTTTCGGAAAGTGGGGACCTTCAACGACGTGTACAGGCTGCACTGAAGGACTGAAGCTACAAGCGCCGAATTTAAATGCTTGTTAACTTGCTTGTTGGCTTATAAACCTGTAACAAAGTTTTCTACAGCCGGGGTAGGCTCAATAGTTTGTCCAGGGTTCGTTACAGCAAAATTATGAATTATGATACGTCGTCTGAGTTTACTTTCGTTTATTAATAATTTTAGCTTATATTTATAATATTTTGTTTTTAATTATACTTAAAAAAATGTACTACGAAATATAAGGATCACCAGCTCTATACTTGGGGCCGTCGTGACCATGCAGTTTTGCTTCCCGTAAATGGGCTGTTAGTGGGATAGGATGGAGGAAAGGTCCTGCCCATGTTGCTATGTTAGTTTGTGCTATTTGCCCTTTTTGCCAGAGAACCCCTTACCGTGGGTCGGGGGAAATTCTCTGCTGTTTAAAGCTAACGTATGTAATTCAAGCTAAACCAATTTGCTGTTGGAGAGGTAGCACCACTGCACCTGAAGAGAAATAAAACTAAGCCAGAGAATCCCTTACCGTGGGTCGGAAAAAATTCTCTGCTGTATAAAGCTAATTGCGCTGTACGCCAGAGAAAAAAACAACCTATAGTCAAAGAACCCCTTACCGCGGGTGGGGGGAAGTTCTTGACTACAACGAAAAACTGTGGGTCGGTGGAAATTCTCAGCTGTATAAAGCTAATGTACGTAAATCAAGTTTAACCAATGTACTGTTGGAGAGGTGGCACCTCTGCCCTTGAAGAGAAATAAAACTTAGCCAGAGAATCCCTTACCGTGGGTTGGAAAAAATTCTCTGCTGTATAAAGCTAATTGCGCTGTACGCCAGAGAAAAATAACAACCTATAGTCAAAGAACCCCTTACCGCGGGTGGGGGGAAGTTCTTGACTATAACGAAAAAAAAAAAAAAAAAAAAAAAGGAAACTAGGAGGAGACTTACCGGTCCGCACGCTACGCTGGCTTCAGAACGACGGACTGTTGGTTGTCCAACAGCCTCGTTCTATATACAACTAGCGGGATAATTGTTTTGCATTATCGTGCATGTCCAGTACATACTTCTAATTTGCACGTGCACGCTGTATTTGAGTTTCGTTGTGTGTGGTTTTTTTTTTGTTGTTTTCTCGATATGTTTCTTTTTATTGTTGTGTGCTCTGTTTAGTGATCACAAGGCAGGCATAAGGCTTTTTGCCTTATGATTATTGTTTTGTTGTTGTTTTGGTACGGTGCAATGGAGCAGAGACCAGTTATAAGAACAAATGAGAAATAGAGTGGTGATGATCCCATGTAATAATTATGCAATTGGGAGTGTTTTCAAATTCATTTATGTTTATATTGCTACGAAAAGTAGTTAGTAGCGCAGTAGGTTCGAATCCTTGATAAAACGCAATGTTCCAAAAATAAGTACTAAAACTAGAACTAAAAAAGATCATACGACTTATAACCGTATTTGAAATTTAAAATGTAACCGCCTGTCGGTTTGAATCATTATGTACTGGTGAAAAATGCAGTCGAACCGGTTTGTGCGGTTTGCCCAGTTTTTGTAAAAGAACATGATTGAACATGTAGTCTATTTTTAGAAGATGACTCATTACATATAAGTTAGTTGAAAATAAGGCAATAAGGCTACAATTTTCTGGTCTTTTCTCGATATTTCTGTCTATCAATGTTTACGCGATAGCATTTTCCGTTTATGTCCTCCAAGAAATGTGTCTGCTGGCTCTTCTTGCGCGTGTGTCGGGCCTACCTTATCTGTTGTTGTAGTTTTGGGAGCAAATCTTCTGGTCCTATTAAGTTTTTGGTGATCTTGTTGGGGCTCTGCGGTCCGTTGATGCTGTTCTGACCCCTGCTGTTCCAGTTTTTGTTGCTACTGTGGTTTTCACTGTCGCCGTGCTTGTTGTTGTTATTGCGGTTTTTATTGTTGTTGCTGTTTTTGTTGCCGTTGGTGTTACCATGGTTGTTGTTGCTACGGCGACTGCTACTGCTACCACTGCTGCTGCTACTGTGGTTTTTGTTGTCGCTGTGCTTGTGGGTGTTAATGTGGTTGTTGTTGTCGTCGCTGTTTTTGGTGCCTATTTTTTTTTTGGATACGTGGCCATTGGGGCATGCGGTCATGAGACTCCATGGGTACAGCCCTGCCTTGTTTCCTTGGGTTCTTCGGTACGGTACCCTAGTGGTGGGTGGTATGGATATTTTGAATTTTTGTTTGTCCTTGCTGTATGTGGCGATTTTCTTGGCTGTAGTGGTTCCAGGTTTATTCTGAGGGTTCTTTGTTTATTGGCTGCCTCTTTATGAGCTGCTGAGTGGCCTGAATTCGGACTCTGTGTCTCAAGCAGCAAGGGAGCAAGCTTTGCGGCGAAGTAGTCAGCGACTTTTGACAAGTTGTGTTGTTTCACCAGTACAGCTTGCCCAATTGTTGGCTTCCAAGGTCTTCTACGGAGGTTATAGAACCTGGATTGATCCTAGGCTGCTTTTCCAATTCGACGTATTAGCTGGACGATTTCTTGTAGTCGTACTGCTTTGTCGGTGATTGTTCGTGGCTTCCGGTTCCTGTTACCTTCTCGTCGAAAAATGTTTGTGGTAGTCGGGGTTCGCGGCCTTGGACAAGAAACGCTGGTGATAAACCTGTCGACTCTGCCACGCTGGTGTTCAGTGCTAGCGAAATCTCAGGGAGGAACTCATCCCACCATTTATGTTGCTCTCCCACGAATTGAGCTACCATGGTCCTGATGGAGCGGTTCGCTCGTTCTGTGGGATTCTCCAGTGGCGTGTATGGGGCGGTAAATTGGTGTCTTACCTCCAGCTGCTGCAGGTATTTGCGGAATAAGTGGCTAGTAAACTATACCCCGTTTTCGGTAACTATGATTTTGGGTACACCATATATGGCAAGGATCATTTCGCGAAATGCTCGTTGGAGTGCTTCTGCTGTTGCAATGGTACGATCTCTACCCATTTCGAAAATTTATCTTATAAAACCAACATTAATGTGTTCCCGTGTTTTGACCGGGGGAGTGGTCCGATGAAGTCCGCGCACACGATGCTCCATGGCTCCTTTGCTATCTGAGTTAACATGGCTCCGGCTGGTTTCTGTTTGCTGGATTTAAATTTCTGGTAGGACTCGCAGCAGGGTACGTATCGGCTTATATCCCGGTACATGCCTGGCCAGTAGTAGTGATTCGTTATGAGTGCTAGTGTTTTCCGGATTCCTAGGTGACCGGCGGTGGGTTCGTCGTAGTTTTCCTTAAGGACTCATTCTCGTTGAGATTTTGGGACGCATAGCTTCCAAGGGGCAAAGTCTTCGTCCGCCATTTGTCTTGGTATGTTGCGATAGAGCTCGCCATTTTCAATTATAAAATCCGGGAATTTTTCAGGATTGTTTGTAACCTCTGTTGTCTTCTTTTCCCACCAAGTACATAACTCTGCCTTCGCTTTGTCAACCAGCGACGTCCGTAGAGTCTCTCTGGGTTGACGGGAGAGGGCATCGGCAACCACGATCAATTTACCTTGACGGTACTGGATATCATAGGTGCATTCTTGTAATTCTAGGGAAGATTTTATTCTGTTGTTGTCGTCGACTGACGCTTCACTTTGTACTGCGCGTACCCGGGGTTTTTCTGGGATTGTTGTTGCCTTTTGTTGGCCGAGAGATAGTTTATGGCCTTCCATATTGATTTGTGCTTGTATTTGGCTGAGGAAGTCCAAGCCTGTCAATAGCTTCGGGGAGTATGAGCAGTTGTGTCGCACAACTACTGTTTCCGAAGTGGAGTGTTGTTTTGAATGCCTGTGTCACCTGTCTCTTGGTCCCATTTGCCATTCGTACCGAGCCGTACCTTGTGTGCGTAAGCTTCGCTAATAAAGCTCCTCGTTGCGCCAGAGTCAATTGTTGCTGTTACCGACTCTCCTTCAATATTTATTGTGGCTGCTATGCGATTCGTTTCTTGCTTTATGGTTTCTATGCTAAGTGGGGTGTGTTCTGTTGGGGTCCCACCATATTTTGGTCTTGGTGGAACCCGTTGGCGTTTCCCGAGGTTCGAGGTAGCATTCGATGGTTCTGGTGTCCATCGTCCCACACTCCCAGCAGAACAACGTCTAGTAGATGGGTAGATGGGTTGATATATCCTGTTGTTACCTGTGTGACCTGCCTGTGTTGTTCATCTCTTCTGCGTTGGGGTGGGAGTTCGTTGCTTCTGCGATGGAGTTGAGGTTCATTGATTCTGCGACCGCACTTTAAGCACTCTTTCGCCAAGGTACAACGTGATGTACAACTGGTACTCCTGACGGCTGTTTCGGAAAATTCGCTCGATTTACTGCTCCTCCGAGTATTGGGCACGGCGCATCAGGTTTTGTAGATTTATCACGAAGTCCTTGAAACCTCACTCTGACGTTGTGTTCGTTGGCGAATGTCGTCTTCGAGACGTTCGACAAATTTTGGTGGGAGGAAAAATGTCAGAAAATCGGTTTTGAATGATTCCCACTACTGCAATGAACTATTGTTGTAGCGATACCAGATGAGAGCTTTATATTTGAGTAACTCGGGCATAGTCCTTGGTAAGAAATCTTTGCAGAGACAACAAAGGCCAGCAGGTCGTGAATACAACCGAACTTTACCGACCATTTTCGGACTTGATCGATGACGGCAGGGTATGAGGGTCTAATTAATGCGGTGATGCGGCAGTAGACGCACCGATAGCGATGTGGTTGTTCGAGTTTGTCATGGGGGTCCTCCAAGCTGTCTTGATGGTTATTGTTGGGGGTGCTTGTGACTCGGGGTTTGAGTTATCCTTCGTAGACCAGGGTTGCGAATCGTTTGCGAAGTTTCTCTACTGTTCCCGTCTCATCGAACCCGAATTCTTAGGCGTACGAGATTAGTTCCTCCTTGCGTAGCAAATAAATCCATGTGGTCTTCATTTTGGCAGTGACCAAACTGTGGTAACGATTACCGATGCTCTTTGAAATTTCTTTCTTTTGTGGTGACGATGGATCTTCTGTGGTAGCGATAACGGTAGTGTTTCTTGCGATAATGTTGGTTTATTTTCTCCTTCTGATGATAAGTTGTTTTTTTTTTCTGGTTCTTGTCTAGTCTTGTCCCATCTCGGGCGCCACTGTAACGACGTATAGGCTCAGTAGTTTGTCCAGGGTTCGTTACAGCAAAATTATGAATTATGATACGTCGTCTGAGTTTACTTTCGTGTATTAATAATTTTAGCTTATATTTATAATATGTTATTTTTAATTATACTTAATACAATTTACTACGAACTATAAGGATCACTACCTCTATACTTGGGGCCGTCGTGTGCATGCAGCGTGGTTCCCGTAAATGGGCTGTAAATGGGATAGGATGGAGGAAAGGTTCTGCCCTTTTTGCCAGAGAATCCCTTACCGTGGGTCGGGGGAAATTCTGTGCTGTATAAAGCTAGTTGCGCTGTACGTCAGAGAAAATAAACAACCTATAGTTAAAGAACCCCTTACCGCGGGAAGGTCTTGACTGTGACGCAAAACAAACAAAGAAGAAAAAGGAAACTAGGAGGAGACTTACCGTTCCGCACGATACGCTGGCTTCAGAACGACTGACTGATGGTTGTCCAACAGCCTCCTTTTGTATCCAACTAACGGGATATTCATTTTTCATTAGCGTGCATGTGCAGTACATACTTTTAATTTGCACATGCACGCTGTGTTTGAGTTTAAAAGTTTTTTTTTTGTGGGTTTTTTTGTTGTTTTCTCGTTGTTTCCCTTTATTGATCCCATATAATAAATACACTGATAAAAATGATAAACACAATTCGAAATGTTTTTATATATATATATATTTATATACTATTTATAATAAACAAATTTCCAATTTGGTGGTATATAAAAATATTTTTCTTATCTTTTGTGGGTGAAATTTCTATCCCCGGAAATTTGCCGTCACAAGCTATAGCCATATTATCGTTTGCGATATTGCGGTTATTTTTGTAGACTATAATTTTTGTCAGTTTTCGATGTCACCAGTTTAAGCAGTCGTGGTTTGGTTATACCAAAACCGCGTGAGTTTTGCGTGCCTTGCTAAAGTTGTTGTGCGCTATGGCACTATAAAAACTATTTAATGCATTCAGCGATTCCTTGCTTTTTTGATAATTAAGTTAAACTTTTATTTAACGATAAAAAATTAAAACTGAAGGGATTAAAAATTTCTGATTTTATGAAAACAAGCGGTTTAACTACTACATGCGTCATTGTGACCCAATGGATTATTTAAACCGCCACAACTTCGTTAAACCAAATAACTAACAAAGAAAAAAAATCTGATTGTGGCCGTATAATCTAAAATAACAAAAGGAAGATTCGATTGTCGCCGAACCATTACGAAGGAAAAAAACATCCAACAAAAATTAAAATTGTTCTTGTAAATTCTCTAATTGGTATTTGAATGGGAACCCCCGACCCAAGGGCCCGATCACTTCAAATTTTTACAAAAAGTGTTGTCAATTGAACATACGCATGTGTATAATATTTGAGGAAAATCTGGTGATTTTTTTTATAAAATTTGTAAGGGTGCCCCCGAGACCCCGGCCCCGGGGAAGTGAGGCCCCATACAAATTTTTAAAAAAAATTAACCCGATTTTCTTCAAATTTTATACAGAGGTGTATCTCCGATGGACAAAAATTTTTGGAATGAACGAGTCCTAAAGCGCTAAGTGTACCCATAACAAAAAAAATTAATTTTCTTTATATTTTAAACACATGTGTATCTCCTTAAACATATGTGAACAAAACTTTTTGTACCATTTTCGGAGTAACCGGGCCCTGAGGCCCATATAAATTTTTTAAAAATTAAAATGACATTTATTTATATGGCGTTGTGTGCTGGTAATTTTCATGTTAACACATGGCGAACAAAATCCATCAGGCTGATCACATTGTGTGGCGTTGCGGTATATTAATAGCGGTGCTTACATTGATTCCTCTTCGAAGAATGGTATCCATCGAAATGTTCTGTCCTGCCGAAACTGTAAATACTACAAATTTTTTACATAATGCCTCCAGTAGTAAGCCCCCGTCGTTCCAAACAATTTATCGAGAATTTGTGAGAGAAATTGGAGCGTTATGAAGGCTTCGTCGAACATCAGCTAAAAACAGCAAAGGCCAAACACATCCAACATCAACTGGCCGATTTAACTGAAAGCTTTTCCATTTATAAAAGGATGCTACCGCCTTACGAAATAATGGATACAGAGCTTCTAACTGAGAACAGACGAACTTCCATCGAAGAGTCATATATACCTTTAACCTCGGAATTTGAAGAAAAATTGGAGCAATTAAAGGAGGAACGACGCAAGGCGCAGACCACCGATACAAACCTGTAAAACAGCTACCAGTAACCGTAGGTGCCAAACTTTCTACCGTCGACCTCCCGAATTTTAGTGGTGGAAATCTTGAGTGGAATGCATTTATTGGCACTTTCGATGCCATTATTCACGATAATCCGTCTCTAAGTGACCGCACAATACCTCAAATACAATACCTCACTTGATGGTATCGGCGCAAAATTATGAAGTTGCCCACAAATTCTTAAGGATAGATTCGACAAACCAAATTTCATGTGCAAACAACACGTAATAACCATCCGACCAAAAGATCGCTCAAAGTTACCACAACTTCGAAGTTTCATTGTGTATATTGCCAAGCTAATGGACATATTATAGCTCGATGTCATAAATTTCTACATCTGCCAATTGATCAACGCCATAACTTCGTAAGTAACTCTAAATTGTGCTACAAATGTTCGCGTCCTGATCACTCTGTGGTTAAATGTCCAGTGACACTCATTCACTCATTCACAAAGATGTAGATAAACTCCACGGGAAATTTTCGAAGTTTGAGCCGTCATCTGCCAATACAAACGCCTAGAGTAATATTGTGATTAATGGTTGTGAGAAACAAACCAATAATTCAGCCGTTTCATCATCATTTTCACTTACTAATATCAATTCCGAGCCATGTCAACTTCATTTATCTATTTGGCTACTGCGATAGTCAAGGTGCTCGACCAAAATTGACACCCTGTTAAGGGAAGAGAACTACTAGTCCCAGGCTCACAAATAAACTTCATGACCAAATCATTTGCATGACTATTAAAAGTAGCACGACGTAAAGGAAAAAGTAAAGTTCATGAAATTGGAGTCCACGCCGTCGTATCGCTGTGCTATATAGCGATTACCGTGAAATCAAACACTAACAACTTTTACAACACTTTGGACGTTAAAGTGTTACCGAAAATCACAAGCTATCAGCCAATGGGTCCTATCAATAATATCAATTAGTGGGGAGTTCCATTAAATATTCAACTGGCTGATCCTGAATTCTTCAAAGCAAAGGATATTGATTTGCTGTTTGGCGCAGAGACCTATCATCAGCTACTTTCCGTTGGTCAAATTCAGATGGATGATCACTAACCTTTGCTGCAGAACACCGTTCTATGATGGATAGTCTCCGGCAAGGCTTCAACTAGCTCGAACTCCAATCAGTTTTGCCACTTATCTGTCGACAATCCAGCGAGTTTGAGTAAAAAAATTTAAAGTTTTTGAACGATCGAGAACGCGGCACATTCTGTCAAACCGTTCCCCACCGAAGAATCAGAGTGTGAAGAGCATTTCACATTTTACAATGCGTGATAGCGATGGACGGTTCATTGTCAGAATTCCATTCTCATTAAGTCCATCGTAACTGGATGATTCGAGAAACAGTGCTTCTCACCGATTCTACAAGTTGGAGAAACGTCTTCATAATTCACCGAAGTTATCCGCCAAAACTTAAACCGGAGCATCACTGAATTCAATAATGATGGTCGGTCTAGTTGTACAGAATGATCTTTATTTAATCTTAGTTCGCTTTCGGTCACATGCCTATGCGTTTAGCGCAGACATTGTCAAAAGGTACCCTAAAGTCCGAATTCACGAGGACGACCAGAGATTTCAACTCATCTTATGGAGAAACTCACCAGAAGAACCGATCTTTTAAGTTGACAATTGTGACGTATGGAACGTCTTCAGCAGCATTTCTAAAGACCCCTACCTGCCGCCACCGAAGAACTAGAGAAAGATGTCTACGTAGATGACTCACGGGTGCAAATTCCAACAGAACAATTAGAACATACTTCAGTCTGCTGGTATGGAGCTAAGTGGTGCACATACTGCTTCAAGATTACCGAATATGTTCCAGCTCAATTCACCCAGACGTAGTTAACAATTAACGAAAATGATTTGGTCAAAACAATAGGACAATTTTGGAATCCATCAACAGATAAGTTCATTGTTTTGGTTAACTTTAAGGTTTTGTTAACATAGGGAAGGCCCCACGTTCGATATGTGAGTTGTTGTACTATAGCCGTGAAGTTCCTTTGCTCTTTTAAATTCTCTAAAGTAAGTTTGCGTGCCTGTGTGTTGGTGGACCAATTCTTGTGATCAATTTTTAACCCACCCAATTTTTTGCAGTGATCGGTGACCGGGATCAAGCGGCCACATACAAAATTTTTCAATAATTTACCCGATTTGCTTCAAATCCGATGGACAACACTTCTTGTAAAAATTTAGAAGTGATCGGGGCCCACGGTCTAAGTGCTCCCATGAAATTTTTTTTTAAAGAAATCCGATTTTATTCAAAGTTTGCATATTGTGTCTACAGGGGTGCCGTTAACTTGTATAGAAAAAGTAATAAAAAATCAAAAATGGCTTTATTGCTTTTCAAAATATTCGCCTTTAAGATCTATACATTTTTGCATACGCTCAAACCATTTATCGAAAAACCTTTCCCAGTATAAAACATGGTTTTTGAACGCTCCAACCGCTTCTTCAGGCGATAAAAATAGTTGTCCATCTTTGATTGTTGGGAACAGGAAGAAGTCATTCGATCGTTTGAGCGCTCAAATACTCGCTTGTTTGATGTGATGTGTGTGAGCTCACATTATATTGATGCAAAATGATTCGCCGTTTTGGGTTGTTTGCTGTCAATTCGTTGAAAACCTCAGGCAAACAAATTGTCGTATATCAAGCTGAATTGACTGTCTTTTCATTTTCAAGAGCAGTAGCCACATGACCCGTTTTCGTGAAGAAACACGCCCATTTGCTTCCCAACGCTCCGAGCTCGCACAACTTTTGTTGGATTTTCTTAGAATTGGAAGAACCAAACAGTCGATTGCCCTTTTCTTTTCGGCTCCTACGCAAATATCCACGACTCGTCACCTGTCACGATCTTGGAAGTACCTTCAACGATTTTTCAAGCATTTTCAAACCTTTCTTTGTGCGTCTGTCAAAAAATGTGGAATCCAACGTGCACATAGCTTCCGCACCTTTAAATGTTCATGTAAGATCATAAATATGCTGGTGTTACTAATGCCTAGACATGCCTCGATTTCCCGATGTCACGTTACGATCCTCTTCAATCAGTTTTCTCACAGCATCGATGTTTTCTGGCACAACAGCTGTTTTTGGACGACCTTCACGAGGCTGGTCTTTAAGTGAACGTATGAAGTGATTCAAAACACTGTTGTTGAGCTAGCACTTTTCGAAAATCGTAAAAAATCATCATACGAAAATTTTCATCCGATAATTCCATTTTTTCGCTGAATTCAATTTTTCAAGTAAATATAAAACAATTGCTGTATTGCTTTGGCAAAGCCGGCTTAGCTTTACAAAGCAACAGCTTTCGGCATCAAATTTTCAATGCATTTTAATTGTTATGTGTGTTAAACAAAACACCGCCTTACGGTGAGCGCTATAACTAAAAAATGGCTTTAGTTATAAATCCTTAAAACTTTTTGGATTTATTTTCGGCTTTATGCTTATGCGATTGTTGTTGTAAGCCAAGCTGGATTAGCCAAAGCAATACAGCAAATGTTGCGATGCGAACTGACAGAGTACTTTTGAGAAACATAACCTCCAAAAATATTAAACTTTTTGACTGACATAGAGATTTCCATCGGGAAACACTAGTATTACCATTTTCTAATAACATTTACGGCACCCCTTGTAATCCTCAATTGAACAACTTACGTTTTTAATTTTTACGGGGTTGTTTTTTTTTTCTTTCTTCTTTGATTTCTTTTTAAAAACTTTTGCTTCTGGCCTATCCCCTGTTAATCAAATGTACAAGCATTATATAGAATCTTGTCGGAAATTTAGTAAGCTTTAATACTGCACCATATAGAAAATATTAGTGTAGAGCAATTATCGTATACTACAACTGAACTCAAAATGTTCAACCAAAAATAAAAAATTAAATTTGGATTTTGACATTCTACAAATACGCATTGGCATTGGATTTAAAGGTGCAAGTGATATACCATCGAAATCACCCCTTCCCATACGATTTTTTGCTTTTAGTTAACCTACGAATAACCCCTCTAAGTAATTGTCACGTTTTCACAAACACCTTGTATGAAAACAAAATATCAAAACGAATTAATACTGCAAGTGTTTTTCTTTTTAATACCTTGTATCCCTCCCTCTTGCTATTGTAGAAGCATCCATTTGACCAAATCAACTTTTCAATGGAATGTTGCGGTATATTTTTTCATTCCTCATTTGGGATGGGTTTACAGTAGGCATGGGTTAATACTAATATTTGTAGATATCACCTGATATGAATATATTCGTTATTTAATATTATAATATCTTAACCGATACGAAAATATCACTAATACTGGTATCTCTCATAGTAAGAAAGCTATGGTATTACATTTGAGAGTACAGTATTTAGACATCTATTTTTTTTAAAATACATACATATCTGTTTATGTTACATACGTATATTAAATTATGTTGTCAATACTATTATGTACATAGAAGTACATAGAATAAAAGAATAAGTTCTTTAGATTCCCATAGGATATTTAAGTTTGATACATGACTGAACATGTAACATAGAAAAATTATATTTATGATCAGCATCAATTGCCGAGTCAAATGACCGATGTCCGTCCGTATTTTGAGCTATGAAACTGAATAGTACTATAAGACCATGAGATGCTTTCTGTCTCACTCCAAATCACTTCATCTTTGCGCTTTCGTATCACACATATGCATACTGAATACCTACACATGCATATGAATATTAGTTCTCGATTGGATTCTTACTGGAAAAGTGTAATCTAATACGTTTGGTGAATATAAAAGTATCATAATATCTTTGTTATTCGTATTAGTGATACGTAATATGTACAAATATTAGTTATATTTTAACGAATACTAATATATTCGTCTCACCTCTAGTTTACAGCATGAGTATGCGTATAGTTGGGCTTTCTATAGAGAAGGTTTTGAAATATCCCAAACGTTTTTGTATTAGTAATCAACTAAAAATTCAAAAAGAGCAAAATTCATATAAAATTTTTCTGTTTCCCACTACCACATTGTACGTTTCTCGGTCTTTGCGACTACTCATTTTTTGTATACTGTATTCACATTCCACAAACACAGACGCGTTTGGGATTCGTTTACCTTTACAGCATTAGTATGCGTACAGTTGGGCTTTCTATAGAGAAGGTTTAGCTTGTGGCCACAATACGACTTTATTTTACGGATGGGGCCGGAATCTTCAGTAAATGTATATTAATTCTTTTTTCTTTCTTTGCAATTCTTTGGCATTAAACAGATTTCTCATAAGTAATATATTTTTTGAGATATTAGGCCAATTGGCTTAAATATGAATTTTCATACCCATGGATTCAGCCATCCTGGCTGTAGAGTGGACAGACATTTTTTTTTGCTTTTTCTGACTCAGAAGATACGAAAATGGGTAAATCTGCAAAAACCACGAGTTTAAAAATTCATGATTACTATACGTACATAAACTCAATGAACAATGTAGAAAAAAATTAATTGTAAAAAACCCTCGCAAATCGCGATTTACTATATTGTATGATTTATATTGCAAACAACATGCAAGCGTACATGAGTTTAGGTAGTAAATAGATCATTCCTGGGTTTAAATAAAAAAGCCAAATATTCATTGAATGATATAATATATTAACCTTGTTTGGCTACAAGTAAAAAAATTTTCATATGTAAGCCCCTTACATATTCAAAAGTTTCCGTAAATTAGTTTAAACAATTTTCGAAGGCAGTTTCAAGTCAAAAACAATTTGTACCACCCCTAGTAAATTTTGTTCGAAATGTCTTGTTTTCTGTTTTCTCAAATTATAATGTATTGTTGAAACAAAGTTTTAAATCTTTAAATAAACATTAACAATTACTCTTTAGATAATTTGCAATTGCCTTAATATAATAGATTCGTCAACTTAAGTGTAGCTATCTAAGAAAGTAGTTTTTACTTAGGTTAACTATTTTATTGTTATTATGTACTTAAAAACTGAAATTGTAATGTGTTATTTTGAAAATAATAAATATACTACATCCTTTTGGCATTTAAACTTTATTCAAAGTATATGGATATCTGTGCCTTTTTGTGCGCCGGTGAGTAGTTTAGATCATAGTAAATGCACCAGAACATTTTATAGAAATATAGAAGTATTTTTACAATATTTTTTCTACATGTCGTAAACTAAAACGTCAATACACCTGAATATTATAAATGAATACATTTAATTTACATAACTAAAAATATACTCAAACATATTTAGTCGTCAAGAAGGGTACTTTCTACTTCTAGACCTAAACATACGTCCTCTTTGGCTTTTTTGCTATTAATTAAAGGCATAAAACTCCACAAACTGGCACCAGCTACTAGTATAATGCCCAATGTGTGAAACAAGGGTCTATACGTGTGTGTTGATTCAAACCAAAGCCCACATAATGGTGGTCCAACCAATTGCAAGATACCATTTACAAACAAGCTAATACCATATGATGATGTGAGGCGTTCTGTGCCTAATAAATCCGCCATAATTACTGCAGTTATACCAACATAAACGCCAGATGCCAGTCCAAACGCTGCACACCAAAAACTTACCATCCTGTAGGAAGAGTAAAGAGGCAAAACAGCCAACGAAATTCCTGAAATGGCTAAACCTCCAATAAAATACCAGCTTTTTGGTATGTACCCAAGGTCGGATAAAGCAGAACCCCCAATACGTCCAATTAAATCTGTAGTAGATACAATCGATATTAGATATGCTGCTAGTGACTTATCAAATCCCAACGTTACACCATAAGCAGGCAACAATATTATAAAATTGGTATATCCAATAGCGTTGGTTGAGTTTGAAATCAGAATAACTAAATAAATAGGATCTTTTAAGAGAGTCAAGTCAAAAAATTTTGATCTTTTTTCCGGTATGGATTTCATTTCTTCACTTTTTTCATCATTGTATCCCGCGCTTACAATTGATTTAAGTGAGAGATGTGACGTAAGCTCCTTTGGTTGAAATGAAAGCGTGCTACCGTGATAAGGTGTGCTGATATACTGAAAGCTACTTGTAGATGGAGATCTGCGAGAAAGACGATTTTTGGAATTATTTTTTACTGCTAATTTGTTGTTGGATATTCTAACTTCTGGCACTGTGTATAACGACGATTGAGAATTTAATTGTCCGGGCGTAAATGTTTGATTCCGAGGTGGAATTCGAACAGGTGTACTTATTTTTCTTGTTCTATTATAAATAGATTCGTCATTATTCTTATTTAGGTTTTGCACTACAACTGCGGAAGCACTACGCATGAATTGTTTATCAAAAGTGTAATTAGACGTGTACTGCAAATCAGGTGATTGCAATGAAACGTTCTTAGAGCTGTTAATTTCCTCCATTGAGCACATAGGTTTGTCATTAACTTCAGATTGACCAACACCCTCAAATTTTAAAACAATGCCAACATCTTCCTCCTCAATATTTTCGAGTGTCTTGTTTATTTTTGGAATTCGAACCATGTGTTGCTCAACTGGTTCATAGAAAAGGGCTGCCACAAATACATTAAATGTAATTCCACCCATTAAAAGTACAGATCCCCTGGAATGATATAAACTTTTGTTAAAATAAAATTGTATTTACTGTTAATAGATAGATTACCTGTAGCCATAAGTTTCTAAGAGCCACCTTAAAACTGGTGGTAATATAATGGAGCCAAGCGCGCTTCCTGATATGCAAAGTCCATTCGCTAAACCTCTAAGTTTAACAAAGTATGATGTAACGATGTAAACCGTTGGAGGAAATGACAATCCAGCTCCTATTCCAACTAATACGCCATAACTAAAAATATGTACGTTGAGAACTTATTAAAAATATAGAAATGTATAAGCGAAAAGAGTATATTAGGTATAAAAAACTATTGACTGATAGCCGCCAACATCTACCTGGCGCCCAACCCATTTTCCATGGCTCGACAGCTCTATAAACTACTCGTTCTTTCGGCTTCGGTAGTACCCCCACCAAGAGGTTCCAAAGTTTTGATTTTCATGAAGGGGGAAGTAAGTGCGCGAACTTTCATGCAGCGAACGTTGCATGCACGGTTTGAGCGTTTAGTTCGTGCAGCAAACGATGTGTTTCGGAGAAAATTATTTCAAAACTGCGTTGTTATATGATGTTCGATATATCGTAATAGAAAACAAACAAACGAAAGCAAACATCTTGCGGCTACGTTAGAGCGCTGCATGCATCGTTTGAGTGTCTAATTCGTGTCGTATACGATGTGAGAAAATGATTGCAAAATTGTGTAGTTATAGGATGTTGGCTAAACTACGGTACACGTATTTCTCGATTTGGCCCTTTTTATACCTCTCCTGAAAGCCCTATGTATCAAATGAAAGGTGATAATTAGGTCTACACAGCCATGCTATTCTTAAGATGATATTGAGTGGCGGCGATAATTCCACAGGAGTTGTCGCATATAGTACCAAACCTTAAACTCCGTCGACTTGGTAAACCAGCCGCGGGAAAAAACCTGACAAGTGTTACTAAATACTCCGTCGACGTCTAAGGCAAGAGTAATACTGAGGACGAAGCCACCGGATCAATCTACCATCAGATTCAAACCCAACATAACACAAGCACAGCAGGATTATCTGAAATCTTTACGTTCCGAGCTCGATAATCTCATCAAAAATGGAGACAAAAGTAAGACAATCAAGTATATAAGTGGAGTTCCGAAGATAGTAGAAGTACAGAGCTTTCGTACGGCAAAAGAAAAGTACAAAAAACGTAAATTAATCGTATATTATCAAAAAAGAAGAGGTCAGCGTGCTATAATGGTGATATTATATTTGTAAGTGAATCATGGCTAAATTCATCGATTTCAGATGGAGAAGTAATTGATGATAATTATGTGCTATTTAGAAAAGACAGATATGACATAAAAAGTGATCATAAACGAGGAGGAGGAGTACTAGTTGCCGTTAAATGAAACATTTATGCTGAATTACTGGAAATTACTAATGACGACATCGAACAAATTTTTGTCAAAGTTAAATGTCAAGAGAGTGACATAATAATAGGATGTGTTTATCTACCACCACACATTCTTTTTATATATATGCACATATATTTTATTGTTCAATAAAAAAAAACCAACATGCAAAAATTATTATTAGATCATTTTTCTATAAAAAAAAAACTGAAAACACCACCGATTGCGGCAAATCGTACCCAGTAGGAGTGCGGAGTAGGCCACACCTCCATTTTTGGGACACTGATCGCAATCAACAGAAAACACATTATGAGTACTGAGTAGCCGCGCCTCCACTGCAACCACCATAAGGGAGCAATGGGAGGAAGAAAGAGATAGCGCATACTACATACAAAATTCTGTGTGCAGTCAGGAGCACAGAAGCGTAGGCAGAAACCCAACATACAATAAACACATGCACAACACCAACGCAGTACAAACGCAAGCAGGAAAACGAGTGACCAAAAATCAACAGATGAGGTCAACGACCAAGAAGCGTTGACCAACAAGGCAATTCATACACAACAATACCACAATGCTATGCACGAACAGAATAGCCACCGTAGACCAACGGAATCCCCTACAACAATAACTTACAAAAGGGAATTTCGTCAACATGTTTGCGAACAACGATACCGTTGACAGTGGACAAATTGAAAGGAGAAAATGCAACAACGTAACATACAGGGAATTCCCTCAACATTCTTCAGCACATACACAAGCGGCAACAATAAGAACAACAACAACAAATAACGTATACGCACCGCAAACTAACCCTAGAAAGGAAAAGAAAACGACATAGCAACAACGGTAATTTACCGAGTCCAGGCCTAGCAACAGCGGTAATTAACCGAATGGGGAAAAAAACATGGAAACGGAACGGCCCGGTTCGAAGTTTTAAACCGCTTCACGTGCTATAAAAGGGAACACAAGCCCAGCATACAGTCTTCTCTTCGTCATCCGAACGACTCCTGATAGTGAACTGAGCGTAGCATCCTCTTTCACTGATCAAAATACTTGGACAAAGCCACTCTTCTCTTCTTCTTCGGACAGACTCCTGATAGTGAACTGAGCGTAGCATCCTCTTTTCACTGATTAAAATACTTGGACAAAGCAGCTCTTCGTCATCCGACCGACTCCTGATAGTGAACTGAGCGTAGCATCCTCTTTCACTGATCAAAATACTTGGACAAAGCAACTCTTCTCTTCATCATCCGACCGACTCCTGATAGTGAACTGAGCGTAGCACCCTCTTTCACTGATCAAAATACTTAGACAGAGACTCCTGATAGTGAACTGAACGTAGCATCCTCTTTCACTGATCAAAATACCAGGACAAAGCAACTCTTCTTCTTCGGACAGACTCCTTATAGTGAACTGAGCGTAGCATCCTCTTTTCACTGATCCAACTACAAAGACACAGAGACTCCTGATAGTGAATCGAGCGTAGCATCCTCTTTCGCGGGTCAGCATACCAAAACGTAACAACTCGTGGCAGCGAACTGAGCGCAGCATCTCCTCTTTTCGCTGGTCAACACACGGAAACTTAGGAACTATTGGCAGCGAACTGAGCGTAGCATCCTGTTAGAAATTAAACCTCGGAGCACATTTATGGACAACTGTTTTATTAGAAGAGTGAGTAATAACTTACTAAAATATATATGAGAAGATATTTCTAAGGCACGTTGATTTTATAATGATATACGAGTATGTGTGACTATATATATTCTAACACTCCTCCTATCAACGTGGTTTTAAAATAAAAATTACAATTACAATTTCAAAAGTGCTATGCAGTTATTATGTTTAGTTAGACAAAGTTTTTGTTAATATGTCTGCAGTCATTTCATTTGTAGAAATGTGTTTAACTTCAATTCATTCTTGCTTCTGCATTTCTCTAGTGTAATGGTATCTAATGTCCACTTGTTTTGATCGTTCCTGGTGGACGGAATCCTTTGACAGTTTGATTGCCTTTTTTGTCACAATGTATTGATGTCGCGCCGTTTACAAGATGTTCGTCTCCTATTTCATTCAGCATAGGCCTTCGGTAAATAATCTCTTTTGCCACCTCTGAAAGCGCCATGTATTCGGCCTCAATGGTGGAAATTGCAACAGATTTTTGCGTTCTGGATTTCCAGCTGATAGCACCATTAGCCAAAATGGTCACATATCCGGTACAAGACTTCCGATCATTGCGGTCACTTCCCCAGTCTGAATCCACATAAGCATAGAGAGGCGCATTGGTTTTTTCGTAAGTTGTTTTGTAGTGTAAAGTTCCGTTAAGGTATCTTACGACTCGCTTTGCGGCCGTCCAATGATTCTTTCCCGGATTAGAACAAAATTTACTTAACGTACTTGCAGCAAAGGCTATATCGGGCCTCGTTGCGTTTGCTAAATATATAAGACTCCCTACCAATTCTCGATAAGGATACTTCATCATTTCAGCAACTTCTTCTGCAGATTTCGAACAAGACTCTTTTGTCAGCAAGTTGCTTGTATCGATCGGTGTAGCAGATGGATTTGCTTCCTCCATCCCAAATTTTTGGATCAGCTTTTCGATGTGATACCCCTGGTACATATATATTTTACCTGTCGAATGTTCTCTTACAACTTGAATTCCGAGAATGTTGTTAACTTGTCCTAAGTCCTTCATCTCTAATTCTATTGCTAGTGAGATTTTAGTCTCTTTTAAGAATGATATATCATTAGAAGCTATCACCAAGTTATCGACGTACACCACCAAAATGACTTTGCTTTGGTTTTCGACTTTGACATACAGACAAGCATCCGTAGACGACTGTTTCATACCAAGTCGTTTCAAAAATGTATCTAGCTTGAGATGCCACTGACGTCCTGATTGCTTTAAGCAATATAATGGTTTATTTAGTTTGCATACCGTATCATTCTTGACCATTTTCCCAGGAAACCTCGACTGTTCCATGTATATTTCTTCATGTAACGCACCTTGCACATATGCAGTTGTGACGTCTATCTGATGCAAGTGCATGTTGCTTTCAGCGCATATTGCAAATAACGTGCGTATTGTCTCATATCAAGCTACGGGTGCAAAGATTTCATTATAGTCCACACCTGCTCTCTGCTCGCATCCTCTAGCGACTATTCTCGCCTTGTATCGCTCAATGATGCCTTTACCGGTTTTCTTAATAGCAAAAACCCATTTGTTCGATAAAACCTTCTTTCGTTTGGGACGAGTTTTGTTCCTATGAAGTGCTGCTAGCTCAATTTTCATCGCATCTATCCATTTGGATCGGTCTTGTCTTAACATCGAATCTTCGAAAGATAAAGGATCATTAGTAATGTTGCTGATTGACATATTTACCTCTTCGCTTGACAATTTTCCCCGCTTGCATGCCCTTGGAAGTCTTGGTCTGGCTGAAGCTTGCCCTACTTCTTCACTGCAATCACTTTCTGGGTCAGTTGTAACTATTTCTAAATTTTGTTATTCTGCGCCTGTTGTAACTGCTCAGCATCCTCCTCAGTGTTATCTTCAATGATGTCTAGTGCGTCTCCAAAAATGTCAATTTCTTGCTCCTCGATTGGCTCATCCTTTGGCTTGTATTCGTTCACATCAATAATACTTTCTTCTTTGGGATTTATTTTTAGGTCGTTTTCCTTAAGTATATTTGGTAATTGCATTATGTTGATTGTACTTGTTGTATAATTATCAGTATTTATATTTTCGAAGAATTTCACGTCACGTCGCTTTTCAATGTTCCTCTTCTGCGCATCCCAAAGCCGGTAGGCTTTCGATTCTTGAGAATACCCAACAAGAATATATTCTTTGCCTTGTGGGTCGAGTTTTGTTTTTCCTGGACCTTTCTCCAGTGCAACTGCCTTGCTTCCAAATGCTCTCAAAAAACTAACATTTGGTTTCCGACCACACCACACCTCAAAGGGAGTTTGATTCTGCAAAATGCTGGTGGGACATCGATTTCGGATGAAAACGCATATATGTACTTCTTCATTCGGTGTACAGATTTTTAATACATATAGCTTACTTCTCTTTTCTGCTTTGAAAACAATGTGTTGCATATTATTCTTCACAACTGCTGTATTTTTCACAAAATGAACTGTGCAGCCACTGTCAGTGACTTTTGGAACAGAGATTAGTTGTGCCTAATCTTCAAGCTTCATTTTTGTTAATCTGTTTTTATTATTTACATGCATAATTACTGTTCCTGATCCATGCGCAGAAATGGTGTCATTTCCAGCGAATTTGATTATTTGTTTGTCCCTGTTAGACCAATGTACAAAATTACTTGACTCTCTGCACATGTGAGCGCTTGCACCGCTGTCTAAACACCACTCATACTTGCTCAAATCTTGAACTTTAACATCTTCTTACGCAGACATTGCAGCTTCTAACGTTGTCTCACTCTTTTTCTTTTTCTCATTTTACATTCGTTAGCCCTGTGTCCATGTTTACCACACTTGTAACAATTTCCATCAAATCTTTGCGTTGGTTTTTAATTTTGTTTAACATTTTTACCGCTTCCTCCGTTGTTCTGCTTCTTTCTTCCTCTGAACCTCTCATTCATCCCAACTGGTTTTCTTTTACTCCAAGGAAAATCATCGCCAATGCCTTGGAATTTTTACTATTCCATAAAGCTAGTTTGGTAGCATCATACACTGGCCTAGCCGCCGTGCCGTCTACGTATTCCCATAAATCACTGCACATGAGATACTTCGCATGTGTAGTTTCCAAAATTCATAATTTTTCTCATCGAGTTTTTCGATCAAATTATTGCCGGGAATATTCATATTTTCGGATTAGAAAAAAAACACGAACGCGTTTTTCAAATTGTAAAACACGAACAAAAAATACTTTTAATTATGTGCCAAGCGGTTTAACTGCACTGGGCCCATTAACCTGTTAAAAATTAAACCTCGGAGCACTTTTATGGACAACTGTTTTATTAGAAGAGTGAGTAATAACTAACTAAAATATATATGAGAAGATATTTCTAAGGCACGTTGATTTTATAATGATATACGAGTATGTGTGACTATATATATTCTAACACATCCTCTTTTCGCTTGTCAGCACTTGGACGTAACGCAGACGATTTACTTCGATCCCGCGGGACCAAGGCATCAAAACCAACGGACACACTACGTAATATCTAAGTCAAATTATTTCATGATCGATTTTCATTTGTTTTTAAAAAGAAGGAAATAAAAACATTGAATTCAGAGTTCCTTACCAAAAATAAATCTTTTATTGTAACGATCCTTTATAACAACGAACCCTGGTCACACTGATGATACCCCGGCTGGGAAAAACCACGTTACAATTGGCGCCCGAGGAGGGACGCTGGAAAATAAGTATTAAGCGAAGAAAACCAAATAGACAAGATGGTGAAAACAAGTTGGGTTTAAAACCTCACGAAAGACAACCTACAACGGGGGATGAGTTGAGAAAGCGTTTCACGACGTTCATAACAGGACGAGATGTAACCTCAGACGACGAACTACGCCTGGCAGAGCTGGAAGCAAGACACCAACGCAACCCGTCACCAACGCCCCCACCACTATTAAATTTATGACGCGGCAGAAGGCGAGAAAGCCAAAACACCGGGGTTAACAATCCCACCATCAAACCAAACTTCAGCGTTCGTAGACCGAGCACCGAACCGGGGAACAACGGCAACACCTGGTACATCATACGCGATGGTGATCGACCAAGTGAGGAAATGGTCAGGTCGTTACGACGGAGGCAAGGATCCATTGTCATTTGTCGAAAGACTTGAGGAGCTGGCCGACGCATATTCTTTAGACAAGGATCTGCTCCCGAGAACTATGCATGAATTGCTTCGCGACCGTGGATTGGTGTGGTTCCGGAGTAACAACCAGAGATGGCAAAGCTGTAGAGCGTTTAAGGGAGACTTCCTCAAATTCTTTTTGCCCACAAGGTATTGGGAACATCTGGACGACGAAATCCGCCAATGACGCCAAACATGAAACGAAAGTTTTAAAGATTTCGTGATAACGATGTAAAACTTGATGAGGCACGCCGACTACACAGCGGTACAGCAGGTAGAAAGGATATTCAGAAATTGTCGCCAGGAGTACCAATACTATATCAAGCGAAAAGATTTCAATTCACTGAACGACCTTATCGAACTAGCGGAGGATTTCGAGAGTATAGCTGGAATGGCAGGACCAAATAGACCCACCCACCGACCAAAACCGATGGAGAGAAACTGCATGGTAGCACGCGACGACGAGAGACGCATAAACGTGAGGACAGCCTGCATGCGATGCGGCCAGGACGGGCACAGAAGACGAGATTGCCAAAATCAACAAACTCTCTTCTGCTGGGAATGCGGCCGCCGAAGCATAAGAACGACAGAGTGTTGTCGGAGACAAGCGGGAAACGACCTCGGGGACCGTCGGAACAGAGGTGCGGCGGGACCCCAGATGATGACACCTCAAACCCAATAAATTGCCTACACTTCGACGCCACTCGAGTCTACGCCACCATCACCCTAGGGAACGAAATTGTCAAAGCTACGATTGACACTGGTGCAACAAAGAGCTTTATCAGCGAGCAATATGCGGAAGACAAGAGGAGCGCGTCGAATAGCGTACCCTTTAACATGACGGTCAGGATGGCTGAGGGTACACCCCGAGTTATCCGAGAAGCCCTAACCTTTGACGTACAAATTGGAAGAGACGCATACTTGCACGATATGTGGTACCCAAAGTCCTCATTACCGACAACGGCGCCCAGTTTACAAGTAGGGCCTTTCGACGGTTTCTCCAGAGCATGGGAGTACGGCATCAGTATACCGCCCCATACACCCCGCAAGAAACCCGACCGAAAGGGCAAACCGGACCATCAAAACGATCATCGCGTAACTGTCCGGCGCACAACAACGTACAGGACGAGAAGCTACCTGAGATCATGCTAGCAATCAATTCAAGCCAACAGGACTCGACGGGGTACAGCCCAATCTTCTTAACGCAGGGTAGAGAGCCACGCCTCACACACACTCTTTTCGACGAAGTCACCACTGGAACACTACCCAAAACACCAGATGACAGAGCAAAACAGTTATCAGAAGTCTTCGTGATAGTTCGATGCAATATGGAACGGGTAGCAGGATAGCAGGCGCGACACTATAATCTACGACGACGCCCTGGAAACCGCAGGTTGGGCAACTTGTCCTGGTCAAACAACAACACCTATCCAAAGCACTCGAAGGATTTGCCAGCAAGCTCGCATCAAAGTACGACGGACCATATCAAGTGGTAGATTTCGTCTCGCCGGTCATCACGAAACGGAGGTTATGCGGCCAGACCAAGGAACGTACCGCTCACGTAGGAGAACTCAAGCAGTTCTACCAAAACCCCCAAATCGACACAGGCGAATGTACATACCGCAGGGAACAGCACTCACACCGAGATACACCAACAACAATTTCGAAACATGTTCGTATACACAGAGATGACAACAAAGTCCTGAAACAAGTTTCAAGCAGGCAAGGAGACACAATGTATCATCAACAACCAAACCTATGTAGGCAACAACAACATCCTAGAACAGACACCGACAAACACAACATGTAATAACACTTTGAAAACTAGCAATAGATGAACGAAGAGAATAGTACCGCTATCGAATAACCGTACTGATCGACGAACCGAGGTTTCTTTCAAAGCAACACCACCCACATGAAGTATTCGAAAGTGAACACTCAACTTACAGAGTTGAAATTACGAAAATCTCCAAGCGATGTATCAAGGCAATAACAAACAACAGGAAGACTCCCAAGAGATCGTGGATGCCGGATATCACCAGCGGATCATCATCTCACGCTCGGCGGACTCATGGAAAGTAACTCTAAAGCCCGAGAAAGAGGAAAACACGCGGGTACTATCTAGGTATCCTCCAGGACCCAGAAGCCACGACCTGCGAGCCTCCGACTATCGTCGTTTCGAACAGGGCAGGTTCCTCAACGACGTGTTGGTCGAGGTAGGAATGAAGTGGCTGCTGAGGAAACTGACGGCAGAACGGGGGAGCCAGATCAAGGTGTGCAGCCTATTCCTGTTCTCCCAGATGTCGAAGGTCAGTTCCACACTAGCGGAAAGCGACGAAGACGTGGCCATCGCCCGCCACGTCAAGTCCGACGGTGGGACAGAAAAGCAGAGTTCCTGCGGAGCGAAGTGGCGCTGATCCCAGTATGTGAACGGGAACATTGATACTTAGTCGTAGTCAGTCATCCTGGAAGGTCCGACCGAGTCTGGACTTACGGAACGGGTACTGGAAAATACCCAAGGAGGAGAACAGCAAGAGATACACTTCTTTCACAGTACCAGGGCGCGGCCTATTTCAGTGGCGAGTGATGCCATTTGGGCTGCACTCTGCACCGGCTACATTTCAGGAGGCACTCGACCGGGTTATCGGGCCAGAGATGGAGCCACACGCATTCGCATACCTCGATGACATCATCATCATCGGGAGGACTTTCGAGGAACATTTAGCAAATCTACGCAAGTTGTTCAGACGACTTCAACAGTACACCTTCGACGTTCAATACAGACGTGGGAAATTGAACGTCGTAGCAGATGCATTGTCACGGCAACCACACGACTTACTGATGGCAGCTTCCGACGACAACACACCAAGTCCCGAGTGTAGATGGCTGGAGAGGAAAATGAACCAGATCAGAGGAGACCCCAAGAAGTACCCCGACTACGTGATAGAAGCAGGGTAATTATATCGCCACATAGAACAGAGGGCTGGAGACGAGGACACTGCGCTTTGGAAACTGTGTGTCCCGATCGCACTTCGTGACCAAAATCTCAGGGAGTATTGTGCCATGCTATGTGCCGACTTTGTAGGGCCACTACCACGATCGAAACATGGGAATACCATGTTATTAGTATTCTTCGACCGTTTCTCGAAATGGGTCGAACTAGTGCCAATGAGACGAGCAACCACCGACGGACTATAAGAAGCGTTTCGCGAACGCATACTTGCACGATATGTGGTACCCAAAATCCTCATTACCGACAACGGCGCCCAGTTTACAAGTAGGGCCTTTCGACGGTTTCTCCAGAGCATGGGAGTACGGCATCAGTATACCGCCCCATACACCCCGCAAGAAACCCGACCGAAAGGGTAAACCGGACCATCAAAACGATCATCGCGTAACTGTCCGGCGCACAACAACGTACAGGACGAGAAGCTACCTGAGATCATACTAGCAATCAATTCAAGCCAACAGGACTCGACGGGGTACAGCCCAATCTGCTTAACGCAGGGTAGAGAGCCACGCCTCACACACACTCTTTTCGACGAAGTCACCACTGGAACACTACCCAAAACACCAGATGACAGAGCAAAACAGTTATCAGAAGTCTTCGTGATAGTTCGATGCAATATGGAACGGGTAGCAGGAGAGCAGGCGCGACACTATAATCTACGACGACGCCCTGGAAACCGGTGGTTGGGCAACTTGTCCTGGTCAAACAACACCACCTATCCAAAGCACTCGAAGGATTTGCCAGCAAGCTCGCATCAAAGTACGACGGACCATATCAAGTGGTAGATTTCGTCTCGCCGGTCATCACGAAACGGAGGTTATGCGGCCAGACCAAGGAACGTACCGCTCACGTAGGAGAACTCAAGCAGTTCTACCAAAACCCCCAAATCGACACAGGCGAAGGTACATACCGCAGGGAACAGCAGTCACACCGAGATACACCAACAACAAGTCCGAAACATGTTCGTATACACAGAGATGACAACAAAGTCCTGAAACAAGTTTCAAGCAGGCAAGGAGACACAATGTATCATCAACAACCAAAACTATGTAGGCAACAACAACATCCTAGAACAGACACCGACAAACACAACATGTAATAACACTTTGAAAACTAGCAATAGATGAACGAAGAGAATAGTACCGCTATCGAATAACCGTACTGATCGACGAACCGAGGTTTCTTTCAAAGCAACACCACCCACATGAAGTATTCGAAAGTGAACACTCAACTTACAGAGTTGAAATTACGAAAATCTCCAAGCGATGTATCAAGGCAATAAGAAACAACAGGAAGACTCCCAAGAGATCGTGTAGTGATCGCACTACATATCGCCTCTCAAACTCAACTCAACTCAAAATCAACTCTCCTAAAGACGATTCTTTCCCACGGCATCATAATACCGAAAGTACGCCAAGCACGCTACAGCGTTTCAGTTTCAGTTCTCATGTCAAACGTAAACTACAATGTTTATGAGCTCGTCACCCGATATCCGCTACACCCAAAAGCATTTAAATACACATAATACAGGCGATCGCTATGCCTTCAATGCTATGTGCATACAGCACATACAGGCGATCGCTGTGCCTTCAATGCTGAGTGCATACAGCACTGCAGCTATAATGCATACAGCAATGCTATGTGCATACAGCACTACAGCTATAACAAATAGCAATAGCAATACAATTCATGCGATCGTTCAGTGCTGTGTGTATCTATACACTGCACTGCAGCTATAGCAGTCCCATTGTTCCATACCGAACGCAATGCTGTACGACGGCGGATACACAAAATCCAAAGTCAAGTACGTTTATGCATTGTAGGTATAGAGAACCAGGGTGAATGAACATCGTCAACAGCAACATCTGGATGTATGAACTATATCCAGAGCCGTTGACGAATGTAATGCTGACACATTTATATTGTGTAATAATTTTCCGGCTTAATCGTTTAGCCTAATATTGTTGGGTATAATTTAATTGCTTACTCAGTTAATAGTGCAACGCACTAGAACTGGAGCATAAATTAATTGATTTATAGATATTGGGAAATATCGCTGATGAGTGCATTTCCATAAGCTGCGTTGATTTGGGTACAAAGATCGTTGGGATTTGAGGATATAAAAAGGAAGGGAAAACCAGTTGAAAAGTCAGAGTTAATCTCAGAGTCAAACCAGTACATTCTAGTAGAGGTCGCAGCCGAGCTGAAGACAGCGGGCCTCCCTAGGATTAGAAATTAAATAAAATAAAACTAAAAATTATATAAAGATTTGCTAGTAGAGGTCGCAGCCGAGCTAAAGACAGCGGGCCTCTCTGGTAATTAAAAAGTCAATAAAATAAAATTAAATTGAAAACTAAACCAACGTTTGCATTCTTTAACTCTCCGCCCAAGTAGCTCTTCCCTTGTTCACTCAAGGAAGCACGGCTAGTAAATCGGCGTTAAACATTTGGTGGCAGCGGTGGGATCTACAAAGATCTCCTACCAAAACAAATATAAGCCAAAAACCACGAACAGAAGGCCGATCTTCTGATGCGTGCTGGGGCTATACACCAGCAAAACCACGTAAAATAGTAGAAGTGAAAAAAAGTGAACAGTAAAAGTAAAAGTGAAAAGTGAAAAATTTAGAAAGCCCCGAAAACCGTAAGACCTTGCCAGCTTTAGAGCGTAGGCATTTGGCTTACATTCGGGCAGTGAAAGACCAGGCTGTAACTGCATCTTTAGGGCGCGAAGCCTGCCTGGCAAAAGCAACAGCATCAGCAGACAGCAGCAGTAGCAAGCAGCGACGTCCACAACAACCAGCAACAGAAAGACAACAACAGCAGCAGAAAAACAACAACAGCAGCAGAAAAACAACAACAGCAGCAGAAAATTAATAACAGCAGCAGAAAAACAACAACAGCAGCAGAAAACCAGCATCAGCAGTAGCAAAAATAACCACAAGGTAGAATAATTTTTCTATTTTTTTTAAAAAAAAAAAAAAGGGGAACACACATTAAAATTTTTAGTATTAATATTTTTTACATATATTTTATTGAATTTTATATATATATTCTTGGAAAATTTTAAAATATTTTTTTGAATCCTTGGGTTAATATTTTATTGAATTTTTTTTTTGGTGAATCCTAGGGTTTATACTTTGTTGCAAACTTTTTTCCCCTCTCTCTGGTCCGATATATTTTTTCCGCGAGGTTTTTTTTGTATTACTCGATATTTTACGCGACTTGTACTGTACTGTGAAAATTGTGTTTTTTTTTATTTTTGTTTTGGTCAATTATTTTTCAAAATAAGTAGACCAGTCACGAGGCAAATTAGTAGACAGGCAAAAGCGATTGCTGATACTGATTTGTCTTCAAGCTTGAGTTTTTCGTCGGACTTAGAGGTCATTCCTGAAGAAGAGTCGTCCAACATGGATATAAAAATTAGTATTTCTGATGTGTATAACATCATACCCCTTTTCGACGGGAAGCCAGCCGAATTGGCAAAATTTACGTCCTGCGGTGATATTCTTTTCACCTCTGTAAAAGAGAGTGATGAACCCACGTTTTTAGCCATTGTTAAAACAAGGCTACAGGGTCCCGCATTCGAGTTGACACAATTCAACTCACTCACGACTTGGGCAGCTCTCAAAGAGAAGCTCGAGTCAGAGTATAAGGAGGTAAAAACGCGTTCCTCTGCGCACAACGAACTGCTGACCACAAAGCAGCGATTCAAAGAGTCGGTCAAGGAGTTTGGTGAACGGGTTTGTACTGCCCTAAACAATCTAAATTCGGCCACATTCAACACAACTCGCGACGAGACAGTACGGGAATTCTTGGTGCAAGAAAACCGTCGTCTAGCGATCCAGGTGTTCGAAGACGGTTTGAGACATGACCAAATAAAGTTAATAGCCAAGGCTTTCGGGGGAGCTGACCTAAAAAAGGTTATAGCTCATGCTGAAGGACATGCTGCACGCATTGATCACACCCCACAAAATTTCCATAACAAATTTGCCGCTCAGAGAACTTCGCAGACCATATATTGTCAGACTTGCGGTAAGCCCGGTCACACGAGGGAAACGTGTTACCGGAATAATCAATTTCCCACTTTTCAGAATAGGCCCCCTATTAAAAAGGAAGTACAGTTCATTTCTTGCAATTACTGCAAAAAGAGGAACCATACCGATACAAATTGCAGGTTACGGTTATCCAACCACAGGCCTCCACAAAATCCATTTAGAAATGGAAACTCCTCTCCTGGTTTCAGCGGAAACCATAGTAGACCTGAATACCCCTCTAAGCAAAATAATAGCCAAGGAATAAGGTATTCAAATGTTCATGAATCGGGAAACGAAGCCATTCGGGAGGAAACGATCGGCAATTCCTCTCGAATGACTGCGACCGCCGAAGTGTACCGTCCCAAGAACTGAATTTTAGATTTTTCGTCTCGTTTCTTCCCGAGTTTAAGGAACCAACGATACGACTAAAGTTCAGTCCTTCAGATAATAAATTCTCTACGTTCTTGATTGATACGGGTGCTGACGTCAGTTTGGTAAAAGAAACTGTGTATGGTAGAAATACGATACATGGTGACGACCTCTACACCATTACTACCATAGCCGGGGAGTCGCTAAAACCCCTTGGTTTGGTGAATGGTACTTTAGAGTTCAAGTCACCCGAACATACCCTCTTGTTAGATCACCCGTTTCACATACTAGATAACCAAATTAATTTCCCTTACGATGGAATTATTGGAAATGATTTTTTATCTCGATTCGAATGCGTAGTGGATTTCGAAAACGATACGCTAGAAATTCCATTCAAGAGAAGCCAAACGGAGGAAAACAAACTTTTCCTTTCGACCTATGAAAAAGAACCTAAAAACTTTGAGTCGCCATGCGAATTCCGATCCACCAATACTGATGATTCCAATTTCTGTAACCAATTCAATAACTTAGTAGAGCGTAAAACTAAGAAAAAAGACTTAGAGACAAAAGATCCTAAGCAAAATAAAAAAGACTTAGAGACAAAAGATCCTAAGCAAAGTAAAAAAGACTTAGAGACAATAGATCCTAAGCAAAATCAAAAAGACTTAGAAAAAACTAAGCAATTTATAACAATAACAAACTTGGTAGACAATAAAGCTAAGAAAAATGAAAATAAAAATTTGAGTCAAAAGGAACAAATGGAATCACAGTGTAAAGAAAAATTAACAAAAGGAAAGACTAAGGCAAAGAAAGTCAAGGTACAAGCGCAAAATTGTTTAATCCAACAAAGTGAGGTAATCGATGTTTCGAAAAGTAAGTCTCCTATATATAGCGGATCTGGGGAAGTAGCTCTTCCAAAACCAGAACGAATTTTTGATGGAGCAAAACAAAACATAAATACCGAACAAAAATTTGTTGAACTGATTAACATACCTGCACGAAGTACTCTCTTTTCTAAAGTCGCTTCTAATTGTGCAAATGACGTCGTCATTCGGAAGAAACAGGTTTCACCTGGGGTCTTTTTGGCCTCTTCCATCGCCCAATCAAGTGACAACTTTGCAAAAGTCCTACTCCTTAATGTTAATGAATACCCAGTGCAGCTAAATGCACACGATCTAAGTTTAGAATGGGATAACTTAGACGAATTCAATTTCTTTACTACAGACTCGGAAAACGATCCGGTCTACAAGCGTCTAGAAAATTTTGAAAAATTTGTGGACATAAGCCACTGCAATAAAGAAGAAAGATCTTCCATAGTTCAGATATGTCGGGAATTCAATGATTTATTTTTTTTGCCTGGAGATAAGCTCACTTGTACTGATGCAGCGACACATCAAATAATCACTAAAGTAGGTAAACCTCCTATATATGTTAGACCATATAGACTGCCAGAAACAAGCAGAGCGGAGATTAATAGACAGGTAGACGACATGCTCGAAAATGACATTATCCGACCAAGCTACAGTCCTTGGAACTCACCTCTATTACTTGTTCCTAAAAAACCTGATGCTCAAGGTAATAAAAAATGGCGAGTAGTTGTAGACTACAGGCGTCTTAACGATGCAACTGTTGGGGATGCATTTCCGCTTCCCAATATAACAGATATTTTGGACCAACTAGGTAAATCAAAATATTTCAGCACGTTAGATCTTGCAAACGGCTTTCATCAAATTTTGGTTCAAGAAGAAGATCGGGAAAAGACAGCGTTCAGCACTCCCACTGGTCATTGGGAATATAACCGAATGCCTATGGGTATGAAAAACGCTCCCGCCACTTTCCAAAGAACGATGAATAATGTTTTAATGGGTCTGATTGGGATTGAATGTTTTATCTTTGTTGATGACATAGTAGTCTATGGACCTACTTTGGACGAACATAATCGGAAGTTGCGAAATGTTCTGACAAGGCTACGGTTTAATAAATTGAAACTACAGCCTGACAAATGCCATTTTATTAAGCGAGAGCTTATGTACCTGGGACATATTATCAGTGATGAAGGAATCAAGCCAAATCCAGATAAGATAGAGGCAGTAAAAACATATCCAAGGCCAAAGAAGGCAAAAGATATAAAAGCGTTTTTGGGATTTGTAGGATACTATCGAAGATTTATTCCCCAGTTTGCCCTGATAGCTAAACCATTGAATAATTTGCTGAAAAAGAATATAGATTTCAAATGGGATGCTTTATGTGAAGAAGCTTTTGTAATTTTAAAAGAAAAATTAATCTCCTCGCCAATACTAATTTACCCAGATTTTAAAGAAAAATTTCTAATCACTACCGATGCAAGTGATTTCGCTATAGGAGCCGTATTGTCTCAAGGAAAAATAGGCCAAGACAAGCCTATATATTACGTCAGCCGAACCTTAAATGTTGCTGAAACAAAGTATACTACTACCGAGAAAGAGTTATTGGCAATAATATTTGCAGTCAAGCAGTTCCGTCCCTACGTTTACGGCAGAAAATTCACAATACTCACGGATCACAGGCCGCTTCAATGGCTTTTAAATCTTAAAGATCCTACATCAAGATTGGCTCGCTGGCGCATATCGCTAGAGGAATATGAATATGAAATAATATACAAGCCAGGCAAATGTAATGCCAATGCCGATGCACTCAGTCGCATCCCTGGAAACACACAAAGTGACCCAATAAATGGAAAAGTTTTAGTCACTACCAGGAGCAAGGCCAAACAACAAAACCTCGATGAAATAGTCGTAGTAGGAAGTGAAGAAATTGTGCCTCCACCGACTGAATGCACCATAATTAAGACTTGTAAGTCCATAACGCTAGCCGAACACACTTCTCCGATCCAGATCTTTATTCTATCTCATGAACAACGACAAGAGGAAACGTTATTTAAAAATATTTCGGGGTATACTCGCCCCAATCCTTACGAATTAAAGATATTTCCTCATGCTACTAAATCGTCAACATACATGATCACCTCATTGCCGGCACATCTTACGGAAAAGGGAACTATAGAGAACCACATTTCACAGATCCGAGACTTTTGTCAAAAAGAAAAAATTAGAAGTATCGACATATCTATTCCTCCCCAAGAACCATTTTTTGAATACTTAAAATCCTCCATAACACACGCGTTTTCGCAAATAAAGCTCGATATTTATTTGTATTCGGACAACCGAACCATTATCACCGATCCACAAGAGATCGAAAAAATTCTGCATGACTTTCATAATTCACCTTTCGGAGGTCACCAAGGAACCTCTAGAACACTTAAACGCCTCAGAAAAAGGTATTATTGGCCTACCTTGGTCAAGGACACTAAGGAATTCATTCGGAAATGCGAATCCTGCCAAAGAAATAAGTTAAGGCAAAATCCACGAATTCCGATGAAAGTCACGACGACTAGCACGAGTCCATTTGAGCGTGTAGCTTTGGACATCGTCGGGCCACTTCCAACTAGCTATGAGGACAACAAATATATACTCACCTTTCAGGACGATTTGACAAAGTTCACTGAAGCTATGCTACTTCCAAACGCTGAAGCTTCAACTGTGGCGCGTTGTTTCATCGAAAAAATAATATGTCGCTTTGGACCACCCGATGCGGTGTTAACTGATCAAGGAACTAATTTCTTGAGTAACCTTTTTAAGGAGGTTTGTAAGCTTTTTAAAATCAAAAAGATACAAACAACTCCTTACCATCCGCAAACGAACGGAGCTTTAGAGCGTAGTCACCGAACGCTAGCTGAATATCTCAGGCACTATGTCGATAAAGACCAGCTTTCATGGGACACCTGGTTACCATATTCAATGTTCGTATATAACACGACACCTCATAGCAGTACAAAGTTTAGTCCTTTCGAACTCATTTATGGATTTCCTGCACGGATCCCCAATTCCATAAACCGAAGTCCACAAGTTTCTTACAATTATGACAACTACGCTTCAGAATTAAAAGCCCGTTTACAACACGGTTATCAAATAGCCAAACAGATTTTATTAGACACAAAAGAAAAGTCCAAAACATATTACGACAGGGGATCGAAAGGAAAAAAATTTAAAGTAGGAGATAAAGTCTTTATAAAAAACCACACCAGAAAGAATAAGCTCTCTGCATTATGGGAAGGTCCTCATGAGGTAACCAAAATAATGTCAGATGAAAATACAGAAGTTAAAGTAGGAAACAAATTTAAAATACTCCATAATAACAACATAAAGATTTTGACAGAATAATTTAAATTACTCCATTCTCAAAAGTTTCTAGAATAAAAACAACAAAGTTTTTTTTTCTCTACTTTCATGTCAGAATGGAGTCAATAGATTATCTGCCCGATACGTACTGGATTTTGTACAGCATAGTCTCAGACTACGAAATTCCTTTACGGAAGGGATTCTCAAAAATCGGGAACGGCTATCCAAATCGTATATCCATTCCCACCGAACTCGTTTCCATTATACACGCGATAATCGAAATAGATGACGGTGAGGAAAATGTTACGGTCAAGGATTGCGAGGGCTCCAGTGGTACCTACGTCAACGGGGTGCAGCTTAGGCCTGGGGAAACCGCCGCGTTGAGAACCGGGGACGTTCTGAGTCTGGGGATTCAACAGGAAGACTTCAGCCTAAGTTTATGCCCCGCATACGTCGTAAGACGGCGACGGCCTCATTCTGAGGCAGGGCTCCTACGTGGATGGGTTCGCGATCTACAGCTTCAGATGCTTGGACAGGAGTAATAGTATAAATAATAGAAATAATTATATATATATATATAAATTTATCCAAGCAAGAATAAAATTTTAAATCCTTAAACCACTGTTTCAATTCATCACTTCTCTTCTGTCTTCTTACTCTTTGAAAAAAAAAAAAAGAAGGTTTTTTGTAAAGAACTTATTTTCTATCTCCCCTACGTAGAAAAAATGAAAAGCGTAACAATTTGGTGTTTTATGTTCACCATGGCGCTTGGACACCTTAATTTCACGCCAATAAAACAAGGTTCTGGAATCTATTTCGAGGAACTAGACCGGGTCAACCTATTCTCAAATGAATGGAAAATAATAATATATTACGACTTGGAGGGCCTTTTGACCACAACGAAAATTATGAGCCAGTATACATCTGAAATTTCCAAATTATGCAACGGTCTAAATAACGATACGCAAATATCTCATTTGTGCATGGGTACGGTAGTAGAGCTAAATCATGTAATCGAGGACATTCTACAAAAATGCAGCCTCCTAAACTTGGAAGTAAACACGAAGCCAAGGACGAAAAGAGCATTACTAAATGCAGTAGGAATGATAAGCAAATCTCTCTTCGGTACTTTGTCAGAAGACGATGCCAACTACTACGACAGACAAATCAATAAATTACAGCACAACGAGGAGCATCTGAAGAATCTCATAAAAAATCAAACATATATCATGGGCACAACTATTAACATCTTCAATAGAACGCAGCAAGTTAGAGACAATCAAATCAAAACCCTGAACACGAAATTCTCCACAATAATAAAACTTCTAGACGATTGCACTAATAGTGTTCAAAACGAGAGGCTAGTGAACGAACTAGAATCACTCATATCCTATTCTAACGTGGCCATTTTGCACCACCAAAGCTTGCTTAATGAAGTGATCGACTCAGTAACTGAGGTACGTCACGGTAAACCTCATCCGGCCATCATAACTCCAGAACAATTAGAGACCGTTCTTTCAGCTATGCTTAGAGAAATCCCTAGCAACACCAAACTTCCTATCCTAATACGGCACAACGATATACTACCCCTTTATAAAATTAGTACGGTAACATCTTCTATCCAATCCAAAAGGATAATATATGAGATAAAATTACCGATTCCCTTCAAAGAAATCTACCAACTTTACAAAATTTTGCCATTTCCCACTAATATTCAAAACGATTTCCTCTATATCCAGCCAAAAATGAACTACGTAATAGTAGATTTTGATAAAAAACATTTCTACGATCTTACACTCGAAGAAATAAACAAATGCACTGCACAAACCGACTCTCTGCTATGTCCGATTACTCATCCTCTGTATGACTTTAATTCTGACCAGGATAATTGTGAAATACAATTATTACGAAGAGACTCGCATCCTTCGGCTTGCCAAGTGAAGCACTCACCCTTATCCGTAGTTTGGATACAGCTTTCTCAACCTGGCAAATGGTTATTGTCCGCTAAAAGCGAGTATATCATGGACGAAATTTGTGACCAAAAATTAACAACGCATAAATTTCTGGGAGCCGGAATTGTAGAATTCACAGGCAAATGCTATCTACGTAGTAAAGGTCTGACAAATTATGGTCAAAATTTAGACAACTCTCTTTTAGGAAGTTCTTTCATTCCGATGATAAACTTAACTCTCCTAAAGTCTAAAATTAGCACAGCTTCTACAAGGGTAAATCCCATTAAATTGCTCAAATACGATGAGAATAATAATCTCGCGGAAATATCTTATCAGGTAGATCTACTAAAGAGAGAGGAAGGGAAGGGTTTGCAAACGTTAGATAAGCACGACGTTCACCATTATTCTATAATATATATCTTGACTGTAGTAACATGCATTATGCTATTGTTGATTTATAAATACAATTCTAAACTGAAAGAAATTATAACTGAAGTAAGAAAACATCCAACAGAAAACAAACCAAAACCCAATGAGGAAATTATCGATGAAGCTTTTGTTGATCAGTCTATTGCACTAGAATTAGATGCTAACCCAAACCCAAGCCCAAGATTCATATTGTCATCATAAGATTTACATACATATATATATTTTAAAGAAGAAAAATAAAATGTTATCAATTAATTATTAACTATTATAAATCATAATTTATTAAGGCTATATATATATAAAAAAAAAAAAAAAAAAAAAAAAATTTAGAAAAAAAAAAGAAAAAAACGAAATAGTAAAAGCAAAGCAAAAATTTAAAATAATTTTTGAATTATGACATGTATAACAATTAAAACAAGAAAAATTAGACTACTTTACCTATTAAAATTAATTATTTTTATAATTTTATCTAATATTATTTGATAGTCTAATATAATAATCTAATTTTGTTATAAAAACAAAAAAAAAAAAAAAAAAAAAAAATATATATATATATTCTATTTTTACAAACAAATTATGTAATGGCGTTTCAACGAATTTGGTTCGAAAATTCCAACCGTGGAATTTCCTTCTTCTAAGGGGGGTGGGATGTAGTGATCGCACTACATATCGCCTCTCAAACTCAACTCAACTCAAAATCAACTCTCCTAAAGACGATTCTTTCCCACGGCATCATAATACCGAAAGTACGCCAAGCACGCTACAGCGTTTCAGTTTCAGTTCTCATGTCAAACGTAAACTACAATGTTTATGAGCTCGTCACCCGATATCCGCTACACCCAAAAGCATTTAAATACACATAATACAGGCGATCGCTATGCCTTCAATGCTATGTGCATACAGCACATACAGGCGATCGCTGTGCCTTCAATGCTGAGTGCATACAGCACTGCAGCTATAATGCATACAGCAATGCTATGTGCATACAGCACTACAGCTATAACAAATAGCAATAGCAATACAATTCATGCGATCGTTCAGTGCTGTGTGTATCTATACACTGCACTGCAGCTATAGCAGTCCCATTGTTCCATACCGAACGCAATGCTGTACGACGGCGGATACACAAAATCCAAAGTCAAGTACGTTTATGCATTGTAGGTATAGAGAACCAGGGTGAATGAACATCGTCAACAGCAACATCTGGATGTATGAACTATATCCAGAGCCGTTGACGAATGTAATGCTGACACATTTATATTGTGTAATAATTTTCCGGCTTAATCGTTTAGCCTAATATTGTTGGGTAATAATTTAATTGCTTACTCAGTTAATAGTGCAACGCACTAGAACTGGAGCATAAATTAATTGATTTATAGATATTGGGAAATATCGCTGATGAGTGCATTTCCATAAGCTGCGTTGATTTGGGTACAAAGATCGTTGGGATTTGAGGATATAAAAAGGAAGGGAAAACCAGTTGAAAAGTCAGAGTTAATCTCAGAGTCAAACCAGTACATTCTAGTAGAGGTCGCAGCCGAGCTGAAGACAGCGGGCCTCCCTAGGATTAGAAATTAAATAAAATAAAACTAAAAATTATATAAAGATTTGCTAGTAGAGGTAGCAGCCGAGCTAAAGACAGCGGGCCTCTCTGGTAATTAAAAAGTCAATAAAATAAAATTAAATTGAAAACTAAACCAACGTTTGCATTCTTTAACTCTCCGCCCAAGTAGCTCTTCCCTTGTTCACTCAAGGAAGCACGGCTAGTAAATCGGCGTTAAACAATCGTATATGCCGGATATCACCAGCGGATCATCCTCTCACGCTCGGCGGACTCATGGAAAGTAACTCCAAAGCCCGAGAAAGAGGAAAACACGCGGGTACTATTTAGGTATCCTCCAGGACCCGGAAGCCACGACCTGCGAGCCTCCGACTATCGTCGTTTCGAACAGGGCAGGTTCCTCAACGACGTGTTGGTCGAGGTAGGAATGAAGTGGCTGCTGAGGAGACTGACGGCAGAACGGCGGAGCCAGATCAAGGTGTGCAGCCCATTTCTGTTCTCCCAGATGTCGAAGGTTAGTTCCACACTAGCGGAAAGCGACGAAGACGTGGCCATCGCCCGCCACGCCCAAGTCCGACGGTGGGACAGAAAAGCAGAGTTCCTGCGGAGCGAAGTGGCGCTGATCCCAGTATGTGAACGGGAATATTGGTACTTAGTCGTAGTCAGTCATCCTGGAAGGTCCGACCGGGCAAGCATAGCCGTCTACAACTCATTAGCCACGGAAGCACGGAATCACGCCATTGCTATAGTGAAAGGGTACTGCATCCAAGAGCTGCGCACAAAGGGGCACCCGGGAACCTGTCAGGAGCTCAAAAATTTCTATCCTGGCCACCACGCCAAAGATATATATTATTGTTCAATAAAAAAAAACCTACATGCAAAAATTATTACTAGATCATTTTTCTATCAAACAAAGAAAAAACTGAAAATACCGACGGCATCTCTGCTTAGGTCGACTACACTTCTCCAGTGCATGATTGCGATTAGTAGGCCACACCTCCATTTTTGGGACACTGATCGCAATCAACAGAAAACACATTAAGAGTACTGAGTAGCCGCGCCTCCACTGCAACCACCATAAGGGAGCAATGGGAGGAAGAAAGAGATAGCGCATACTACATACAAAATTCTGTGTGCAGTCAGGAGCACAGAAGCGTAGGCAGAAACCCAACATACAATAAACACATGCACAACACCAACGCAGTACAAACGCAAGCAGGAAAACGAGTGACCAATAATCAACAGATGAGGTCAACGACCAAGAAGCGTTGACCAACAAGGCAATTCATACACAACAATACCACAATGCTATGCACGAACAGAATAGCCACCGTAGACCAACGGAATCCCCTACAACAATAACTTACAAAAGGGAATTTCGTCAACATTTTTGCGAACAACGATACCGTTGACAGTGGACAAATTGAAAGGAGAAAATGCAACAACAAAACATACAGGGAATTTCGTCAACATTTTTTTTGCGAACAACGATGCTGTTGACAGTGGACAAATTGAAAGGAGAAAATGCAACAATAAAACATACAGGGAATTCCGTCAACATTCTTCAGCACATACACAAGCGGCAACAATAAGAACAACAACAACAAATAACGTATACGCACCGCAAACTAACCCTAGAAAGGAAAAGAAAACTACATAGCAACCACGATAATTTACCGAGTCCAGGCCTAGCAACAACGGTAATTTACCGAATGGGGAAAAAAACATGGAAACGGAACGGCCCGGTTCGAAGTTTTAAACCGCTTCGCGTGCTATAAAAGGGAACACAAGCCCAGCATACAGTCTTCTCTTCGTCATCCGAACGACTCCTGATAGTGAACTGAGCGTAGCATCCTCTTTCACTGATCAAAATACTTGGACAAAGCCACTCTTCTCTTCTTCTTCGGACAGACTCCTGATAGTGAACTGAGCGTAGCATCCTCTTTCACTGATCAAAATACTTGGACAAAGCCACTCTTCTCTTCTTCTTCTGACAGACTCCTGATAGTGAACTGAGCGTAGCATCCTCTTTCACTGATCTCTTCGTCATCCGACCGACTCCTGATAGTGAACTGAGCGTAGCATCCTCTTTCACTGATCAAAATACTTGGACAAAGCCACTCTTCTCTTCTTCTTCTGACAGACTCCTGATAGTGAACTGAGCGTAGCATCCTCTTTCACTGATAAAAATACTTAGACAGAGACTCCTAATAGTGAATCGAGCGTAGCATCCTCTTTTCACTGATCAAACTACAGAGACACCGAGACTCCTGATAAGTAGCATCCTCTTTTCACTGATCCAACTACAAAGACACAGAGACTCCTGATAGTGAATCGAGCCACAGACACCTACATGTATCCAGACAAAGTATTATGAATGAAATTATGAATGAAAAACAACCCATAAAAATTAAAATTTTTCATCTAAATTCTCTAATCGCAGTAATTGATATGGGAGCCCCTCGATCCTGGGCCATTTTTTTTATTGTAGGAGAAAATCATCGAAACAGCCTTTTGACATCAGATGTTAAAATTGCAACGCTCATACTCTGAGCAAATAAGAAACACGAACATTTATCTTGAGAACTCTTTGACTGCTCTGAACTAATTTATGAAAACGCCAAATGACAGAATATTGTGAAAACAATAAAAATACAATTCAGTAAATAAAAATGTAAGTTGAAGTAAGCATAAAACATGTATGTCTCGTTTCATTTGCTGGGTTCATTTGTGCGTAAGCTAAGATTTCTCTCTCTCTCTCCACCACCAAAACCATGCAGCGCAGCCGACTGCGCAGCACACACCGCACACAGTCCATAAAGGGCGACGAATATCTGATGCCAGTATAGATATTTAAAAAATGTATAAGGGCCTTGCGGCCGAACCCGGGACCCGATCACTACCAAATTTTCGAAAAAGTATTGTTTATTGGGTATACACATGTGTGTAAAATTTGTTGTTTGGGAGCCCCCCGACCCCGCAGCCCGAGGGGCTTGTTTTTTGTTGTCGATATCAACTAACAGATAGAACAACAACAAGAAAAACAAGTAGATTTCGTCTCGCCGGTCATCACGAAACGGAGGTTATGCGGCCAGACCAAGGAACGTACCGCTCACGTAGGAGAACTCAAGCAGTTCTACCAAAACCCCCAAATCGACACAGGCGAAGGTACATACCGCAGCGAACAGCAGTCACACCGAGATACACCAACAACAAGTCCGAAACATGTTCGTATACACAGAGATGACAACAAAGTCCTGAAACAAGTTTCAAGCAGGCAAGGAGACACAATGTATCATCAACAACCAAAACTATGTAGGCAACAACAACATCCTAGAACAGACACCGACAAACACAACATGTAATAACACTTTGAAAACTAGCAATAGATGAACGAAGAGAATAGTACCGCTATCGAATAACCGTACTGATCGACGAACCGAGGTTTCTTTCAAAGCAACACCACCCACATGAAGTATTCGAAAGTGAACACTCAACTTACAGAGTTGAAATTACGAAAATCTCCAAGCGATGTATCAAGGCAATAAGAAACAACAGGAAGACTCCCAAGAGATCGTATATGCCGGATATCACCAGCGGATCATCCTCTCACGCTCGGCGGACTCATGGAAAGTAACTCCAAAGCCCGAGAAAGAGGAAAACACGCGGGTACTATTTAGGTATCCTCCAGGATCCGGCAGAACGGCGGAGCCAGATCAAGGTGTGCAGCCCATTCCTGTTCTCCCAGATGTCGAAGTTTAGTTGCACACTAGCGGAAAGCGACGAAGACGTGGCCATCGCCCGCCACGCCCAAGTCCGACGGTGGGACAGAAAAGCAGAGTTCCTGCGGAGCGAAGTGGCGCTGATCCCAGTATGTGAACGGGAATATTGGTACTTAGTCGTAGTCAGTCATCCTGGAAGGTCCGACCGGGCAAGCATAGCCGTCTACAACTCATTAGCCACGGAAGCACGGAATCACGCCATTGCTATAGTGGAAGGGTACTGCATCCAAGAGCTGCGCACAAAGGGGCACCCGGGAACCTGGCAGGAGCTCCAAAATTTCTATCCTGGCCACCACGCCAAAGAGGGGCTTGTTCAGCATCCAAACTCGACTCCGTAGGCGGCGAAATGTCCCACCGAAGTGTCATGGGTATGAGGAGGCGGTTGGCCGAGGAAGAACGGGCGCACGCCGCACCTGAGACTAGTTTCCCCGAATTAGTTTTCGAGGAAGACAATCCGCAGGTAGCAGAAGCACAAGGCATCCATCGACGCACCCATCGGCGCAATAGTAGCAGTAGTATCAGTAGCAGCAGTAGTAGTAGTAGCAGTGGCAGCAGCGATCGGAGTAGTAGCAGTAGCAATAGCGACAGCAGCAGCAGCAGCAACAGTAACAGCAGCCCTCATGATAGCAGCAACAGCCACAGAAAAGACAACAACAGTGTTAACAGCCGACAGCATAACAACACTAGCAGCGGCAGCGCCAGAAACAACACAACCGACGACAACAGACGCAGCAACGCCAGCAGCAAAGACAACGAACTCTTCCGTACGAGCCTCGGTAAACGTCCCGGCGACCGCCAACATCAGCCGGCACCAAAACGGCAGAAGAAGAATCCTATAAGGGAGGACACGGCGAGAGGCACCCCAACAGAAGGCGTCCAAACCAACGGAGAAGTCACCACAGCAGACTGGCCCCAAGGACTACGAGAGAAGGTCGAACAGGCAAAAGGGAACATCGTGACGAGAGGGTGGCGGAGGATAAAGTTCTCGCATCACCAGGGCAACACCTTGTTCACAGTCATCGTAACAAACACGGGAAGAATCAGCGTCGTCCGACGTGACCGGGAAGTGTAAGGAGTCAATTCGGCGACGACTCATTCTTTTTATATATATGTACATATATTTTATTGTTCAATAAAAAAAAACCTACATGCAAAAATTATTACTAGATCATTTTTCTATCAAACAAAGAAAAAACTGAAAACACCGACGGCATCTCTGCTTAGGTCGACTACACTTCTCCAGTGCATGATTGCGATTAGTAGGCCACACCTCCATTTTTGGGACACTGATCGCAATCAACAGAAAACACATTAAGAGTACTGAGTAGCCGCGCCTCCACTGCAACCACCATAAGGGAGCAATGGGAGGAAGAAAGAGATAGCGCATACTACATACAAAATTCTGTGTGCAGTCAGAAGCACAGTAGCGTAGGCAGAAACCCAACATACAATAAACACATGCACAACACCAACGCAGTGCAAACGCAAGCAGGAAAACGAGTGACCAAAAATCAACAGATGAGGTCAACGACCAAGAAGCGTTGACCAACAAGGCAATTCATACACAACAATACCACAATGCTATGCACGAACAGAATAGCCACCGTAGACCAACGGAATCCCCTACAACAATAACTTACAAAAGGGAATTTCGTCAACATTTTTGCGAACAACGATACCGTTGACAGTGGACAAATTGAAAGGAGAAAATGCAACAACAAAACATACAGGGAATTTCGTCAACATTTTTTTTGCGAACAACGATGCTGTTGACAGTGGACAAATTGAAAGGAGAAAATGCAACAATAAAACATACAGGGAATTCCGTCAACATTCTTCAGCACATACACAAGCGGCAACAATAAGAACAACAACAACAAATAACGTATACGCACCGCAAACTAACCCTAGAAAGGAAAAGAAAACGACATAGCAACCACGATAATTTACCGAGTCCAGGCCTAGCAACAACGGTAATTTACCGAATGGGGAAAAAAACATGGAAACGGAACGGCCCGGTTCGAAGTTTTAAACCGCTTCGCGTGCTATAAAAGGGAACACAAGCCCAGCATACAGTCTTCTCTTCTTCATCCGAACGACTCCTGATAGTGAACTGAGCGTAGCAACCTCTTTCACTGATCAAAATACTTGGACAAAGCCACTCTTCTCTTCTTCTTCGGACAGACTCCTGATAGTGAACTGAGCTTAGCATCCTCTTTCACTGATCAAAATACTTGGACAAAGCCACTCTTCTCTTCTTCTTCTGGCAGACTCCTGATAGTGAACTGAGCGTAGCATCCTCTTTCACTGATCTCTTCGTCATCCGACCGACTCCTGATAGTGAACTGAGCGTAGCATCCTCTTTCACTGATCAAAATACTTGGACAAAGCCACTCTTCTCTTCTTCTTCTGACAGACTCCTGATAGTGAACTGAGCGTAGCATCCTCTTTCACTGATAAAAATACTTAGACAGAGACTCCTAATAGTGAATCGAGCGTAGCATCCTCTTTTCACTGATCAAACTACAGAGACACCGAGACTCCTGATAAGTAGCATCCTCTTTTCACTGATCCAACTACAAAGACACAGAGACTCCTGATAGTGAATCGAGCCACAGACACCTACATGTATCCAGACAAAGTATTATGAATGAAATTATGAATGAAAAACAACCCATAAAAAATAAAATTTTTCATCTAAATTCTCTAATCGCAGAAATTGATATGGGAGCCCCTCGATCCTGGGCCATTTTTTTTATTGTAGGAGAAAATCATCGAAACAGCCTTTTGACATCAGATGTTAAAATTTCAAAAGCTCAGATCATTTTATTCTGAGCACTTAGAGCACGCTCATACTCTGAGCAAATAAGAAACACGAACATTTATCTTGAGAACTCTTTGACTGCTCTGAACTAATTTATGAAAACGCCAAATGACAGAATATTGTGAAAACAATAAAAATACAATTCAGTAAATAAAAATGTAAGTTGAAGTAAGCATAAAACATGTATGTCTCGTTTCATTTGCTGGGTTCATTTGTGCGTAAGCTAAGATTTCTCTCTCTCTCTCCACCACCAAAACCATGCAGCGCAGCCGACTGCGCAGCACACACCGCACACAGTCCATAAAGGGCGACGAATATCTGATGCCAGTATAGATATTTAAAAAATGTATAAGGGCCTTGCGGCCGAACCCGGGACCCGATCACTACCAAATTTTCGAAAAAGTATTGTTTATTGGGTATACACATGTGTGTAAAATTTGTTGTTTGGGAGCCCCCCGACCCCGCAGCCCGAGGGGCTTGTTTTTTGTTGTCGATATCAACTAACAGATAGAACAACAAGTTTTCGCAATATTCTGTCATTTCGCGTTTTCATAAATTAGTTCAGCACAGTCAAAGAGTTCTTAAGATAAATGTTCGTGTTTCTTATTTGCTTAGAGTATGAGCGTGCTCTTAGTGCTCAGAATAAAATGATCTGAGCATTTTCAATTTTAACATCTGATGTCAAAAGTCTGTTTCGATGATTTTCTCCTACAATAAAAAAAAATGGCCCAGGATCGAGGGGCTCCCATATCATCTTCTGCAATTAGAGAATGAAATTAGAGATGAAAAATTTTAATTTTTATGGGTTGTTTTTTTTAAATTTTCTATATTAACTTCACTTGCCCGTGGCACGGATGTCGGTCGTCGGTCGTCGTGGAACTTTGCGATCAATTTTTAACCCACTTCCCAAGGTCCGATTTTATTGACACATGCGTATTTCCGGAGACAACACATTCTATTAAAATTTGAGGCCCCTCGGGGCCCGGGGTTGGGGGGCTCCCATACAAATATTTTACAAAATTTTACTCGATTTTTTTCAAATTTTTTACACATGTGTATCTCTGATAGACAACAATTTTTGTAAAAAGACCCCGTGCTCCGGGTTCGTGGGACCCCATACAATTTTTTTAAAAAAAATAACCCGAATTTCTTCAAATTTTATATACGCATGTATCTTCGATAGACAACACTTTTTGTAAAAATTTTGGAGACCCCGGGCCCCGGGTTCGTGGGGCCCCATTAAATTTTTTTAAAAAAAATTAACCCGATTTTCTTCAAATTTTATATACGCGTGTATCTCCGATAGGCAACACTTTTTGTAAAAATTTTGGTGACCCCGGGCCCCGGGTTCATGGGGCCCCAAAATTTAAAAAAAAAATTAACCCGATTTTCTTCAAATTTTATATACGTATGTATCTCCGATGAAAAACACTTTTTGTAAAATTTTTGGAGACCCCGGGCCCCAGGGTCATTGGGCCCCAAATTTTAAAAAAAAAAATTAACGCGATTTTTGTTAAATTTTATATACGTGTGTATCTCCGATGGACAAAATTTTTTGTAAGGTTTTTGGAGTGAGCGAACCCTGAGGCCCAAGGGGTGCTCATATAAATTTTTTAAAAATTAGCTTGATTTTCTTCAAATTTTTAACAAATGTGTATCACTGATGGACATAACTTTTTGTAAATTTGTTGGAGTGATAGGGCCATGAGACCCGTGTGGTGTCCATGTAAATTTTTTAAAAATCAATCAATTTGAAATTCCGGATTTGATTTTCTTCAAATTTTAACACATCGGTACCCATCTCCTATTAGAGAATTTACATGAAAAATTTAAATTTTTATGGGTTGTTTTTTCTTTAATGAACACCAACTGGCAATCGGAACAAGAAATTTTCTTACAAATTGAATGTGCAGCATATCATCCAGTTCCTCATTGGCTAAATAATCCGATTTTAAAACATTTGTATATTTAGACATTGAAAATAGATTTGTGTTATCTATGAAATCAAGGTTTTCGGTATTTTTTAAAAAGATTTAATGGAATTGATTTTCGAAAAATTTTCCTAATTCGCATTTGATTTTCGGATTCAGAAATATTTCGAAATGAAACGGATAAAAACCTGTATTTACTAAACCTTTTTTCTAAGTCATCTGATTGAAATTTACCTAGAAGAATATAATCGATACCAAACTTTTCAAATGAATATTCTGAGATCTTTATTAATGCTTTCGTAGTTTTAACCATGGCTGTGTGTGTTTCACGAGATAACCTTCCATTATTATTTTCTGTGCTATACCAGGCTTCAAGCCAATCTATTATTTTTGCTAAAAATGTACTGTCTTCTGGGCCTGTAATTGGTTCGGGATATTCATTTCGCTTCGCTGTTCCTTTAAATTTCGATTTTACATTTAAAATATCCCACCATTTTCTAACTAGTTGCAGGAAATCAGCTGTTCCATTTTTGTTATTCTGCAAAAGGGCAGCAATTGTGCTGCAGTAAAATATATTGTCGACAAGTGTAACTTTTTGGCGTTCTAAATTGTTTGAATACATAGATTTAAAATTCAATTTAAAAGCAGTTTTCGCAGGTAAGCTTATTTCTTTCATATATTGCTCTCTTAAATCGGAAAATCGAGCATATTTAATTTCTCGGGTTTCTGGGTCTGGGTACACAAATGAATAATTAAAATTTTTAACGTTTAACCAAGTATTGCGTATATTTTTAAAAAAATGAACAGAATCATAACAACAAAATACGAGGTGTTCAGAATTGCAGGGATGGAGGAATGAAAATTTTTCTTTATTGCCAGTAAACATTTCAAACATTGTTCTATTTATACTATTATTGTCGGTCATAATTACAAAAACTTCTTAACCAATATTGTATAAATATTTCAAGATGTTTTTTGTTAGTTGATGCAGTTGTTTCCCTGTGCAGGTTTTAACGGGTATCAGTTTCACAACTTCTTTGAAATTTCCAAATGCAGATTTAACCATAAAAGTTTGGACAGTCTTAGCTAACGTTATTGAATTATTGTCGGCGAAACCTTTAACATTACCACTTTTGTAATCAATCCCGGATTTAATGTAAATTTTGTCAATCATTGAAATTACTTTTTTTTCTCTGTCGGTTAAAGTTTCAACTATGTGTTTTATGTAATTATTATTGGAAATATCTGTGTTAGGGGAAACATTTAGAGATGTGGAAATATGACGAATGTGTTCAGGGTGTGGCAGAGTTAAATAATGCTGTATAATATTGTAGGCAGCACTAGACTGCGAATGTAAAAGGTGGGAAACTATTATAGTATTTTGGGAGTATCTTGGTAATTTATTTTTTATTAATAATAATTTTATTTGATCAGTCAAAAAAATCAGCTCATTACAAAATTGAAACTCGTCAGGGGTGTTTTCTAAAGCTAGATTCATCATATTAAACGCATTTTCGAAAAGGGTGTTAAACTCCTTAGCCGTATTAACATTTTCAAAATTTTTATATCTTACCAATAGATTTTCCAATTGAGACCAGAGTGTTACTTTTAATGTTTTTGGAAGAATCCATTTTAAATCTTGCTTATTTACTAAATCACAATATGTTAAAATGTTGACCTTTAAATCACTATAAATCACAATTCGTATTTTTAAATCACATCCTTTTTGTATATCTCCATCAACTATGTAAAAAGTCAAACACGCTTTTTGTTCAAAAGTCTTATACATTTTTAAAATATTTTTGGTCAGCTTTTCCATATCTTGATATCCCTTAATCATGTCAGCTTGCAGAATAGCTTCATTATTTTTCTCAATCCTACAATTAATTTCCTGTAATCGCTTTTCTGGTGCCTTACGTTTGTTTGGCGGTTCGTATTGATGGGGCTTTCCGGGAAAAACTGTTGGTATAGTTCTATTTAACAATTTTGATCGTGAAATTGGGTAATTTGTATCTTCGTTTCTCAACATTAAATTTTTTTGGATTTGAATTTTTGTGGTATGCCATCGCATCAGGGCTTGAATTGATGTTAGAAACTCCTTGCCCTTTTCTCGGTTGTTCTGCGTACGACTTCGAATGCGATCGAATAGTTGGGTGTAGTTGGAGTAGTCGGGTAGTGTACGGACAATGCGGTCGAGAGGTATTTGGTAACATTCGGCCAACTCTTCGACGCGTTCCAAAAATTCCAGAGGATTATTTGTACCGCCGTCGTACCTTACATTCCATTTCCGTTCCATTGTCCATTACATCCGCGTCCGACAATCGGTATGCGAATGGTTGCGAATTACTTGTATCTACTATTTGTGAGGTGCTTGCAGCTACTCCTGGGTAGATCCTTGGCGATGCTTCATAAATTTTGTTAGTCAGATTTGGTACACGCAAGTCCTCATTTGTTTTTTCCGTTTCTTTTGTGAAGTACCCGCATCTACTTCTGGGTAGATAATTGCTGGTATTTCGTTTCCTTTTCTGGTCGGGGTCAGTTTTTCGCCTGGTTTCATCGTTTTGATTTCGGTGCTCAACCTTTTTCGTAGCTCATCGACAGTGCCTGTTGAGTCGATGTCACGACGCTCCAACTCATTGACCAATTCCTCCTTACGGAGAAAGTACACCGTAGAGGCGTTAAGTTCGGGCTTTAGTGTAGCCATTTATAAAGTAGATTTGTTCAACTTCTGAATTTGGATACTCCCCGGTTGGTGTCCAGACTATGGTCAGTGGTGACGCATTCACCAATAAATTGCTACACAAATCTACTTTCTGCTGCCTGGTGGATGCCTCGGTTAAAGGGTTGTCGGTTCTGGTATATATATATATATATATATATATATATATATATATATATGCTTAAATAGCTTCTGATCGGACGGTGATACGACTATTCTAGTCGTCTGGTATATGTGCTTAAATAGCTTCTGATCGGACGGTGATACGACTATTCTAGTCGTCTGGTATATATGCTTAAATAGCTTCTGATCGGACGGTGATACGACTATTCTAGTCCTGCTCGGGTGCCAAATTTGTAACAGTGTTTACTCGGGTGACACTCGCCGGTCAACCCAGGGTTCATTCTCCTATTGCTTTCGTTACAAATTAAAAGATTTTGTTGGTTTTCGGTGTTTTTAAATTACAATAGGTTCTTAGGTTCGTTGCTACTGGAGCACATGAGCAGCGTTCAGGCGAACGGCGCAGCAAAGTATGGTTGTTGAGTGTATCAACAACAACAAAGCAATTGCACAGTTGCACAGTACATTTAATTCGAATGTATCGGCAACAAAAAGCAACTTCAGCAATTGCACAATTGCACTTACATCGAGCGTCACACACCCAACAACCGGTGACCCACATTAATTTAATTGCTTTTTCTTCATCAGCAGAAAAGCAATTGCATATTAGCAATAAGTTTAAATTAGTAAGCATTTCCAACAGTAGGTCAACATTACTGTTGGAATGCTTTTTAAGTAGTAAGCTAAAATTAATGTATAAATATAGAATGAATAAATGAGAAAGTCACAGTTTACAAAACCAAATAAACGGTCTTATTACTAAAACTGACAACTATCCCCCCACCAGTGGTAAGGTGGTTGTTCAGTAAAGAAATCCTAAAGGGAAAGGATTTACATGGTCCTTCGAGCCGGATTATCCGGAAAGGTTTAAACAACAGTTTTAATTCAGTAAAGGCAAAGGTCCTTTTAGTAAGTCAAATTACAACCAAACAAAAATGGGTGATTTCGAGGACATCGCGTTGGAACAAACGAGAATCACGGAGGATGTGCATCGGTTATGGACCAACTTCAAGAAGGATGGGGAGTCCCGATAGACCCCAGAGTACCTAAGGAAGAGGCTGGAGGACCTGGAAAAATTCTGGATTGACTTCCAGATCAATAATGGGTACTAAGAAGAGCAAAGGAAGGCAAATCCGCAACATGAGTACTTCATGAAAAAATACTTCAGCCAGTTCGAGGTAAGATACTTAGATATCAAGGACACCTGGACAAAACTGGAAACCACAAGGAAGTTGCAGCCTTTCTCCGCAACAACAGATGTAGGCGGTCAGGCGTCTACCTTAGGAGCATCCAAGCCAATTCTGACTCAGAGTGCAGCAATTTCAGAAGAAAAGAGAGAGAAGGGAAACACTACAAGGGGCTCGGGAAGATTTATCAAGTTAAATCTTATCAAAAATAATCTCCTTCGAATAATTGACAGCTTAGACCTTACAAAGAATTCAGTCTACCTTGGGTTTAAGTTGGATCAATTAAGGGAATGCTGGACAAAGCTGGCTGCGATGAACGAGGAATTCATGTCATCACTAGACGACTCGGAGCATGATCTGGATTACGTGACCAACAACGAATTCATAAAGTTGGAGGAAATGTATCAAGAGGCATACATTCAGATCAGGGAGGCAGATGAAATTCAGCACCAGGCACATCCCGTATCACCATGTGGTACAATGAATCAAATCAAACTTCCAACCATTGTCATACCAACATTCAGCGGAAGGTATAAGGAATGGACACCATTTTGGGAGCTATATGAGCGAGTAGTGCACCAGAACGAGTCATTAGATGATGTCGAACGGATTCAATACCTAAAGGGGAATCTTCGTGGAGAAGCAGCGAGAATTGTGAACCATCTGTCACCGACGTCAACCAACTATGCAACGGCGGTAGAACTGCTTCGGAAGCGGTTCCAAAATTCAGCAGCATTAGTCAACAATTACATTCAGACTTTGCTTACACTAAAAGCAGTTAGAAATGATAGTGCATTCGATTTAAAAAACATAATGGACACATCAAGGGAAGTCCTGTATGGCATTAAGAATTTAGGAGTCGATGTTAGCTCATGGGATCCGCTAGTCATTCAGTTGGTGCTACCAAAACTTGACCCTGAATCCAGGAAATCATACGAACAACCAAGAGGAAATTCAACAGAAATTCCAAAACTAAGTGAATTTTTCGACTCTATCGAAAGTAGATTCAGAGGCCTGGAAGGCAGTCACCAACTCAACCGTGAAAAGTCAACAGTTTTTAAAAGCTATTTGACGACAGTTTTACGACCGAGGTGCATACTTTGCAGCGAATCTCATTATCTATTCAGCTGCAAACAGTTTTTGAACATGAACGTAAAAAGCCGAAAGGACTTGGTTCGAAGATCGAAGCTGTGTTTTTATTGCTTAAGGGATGAACATGATGCAAAGGAGTGTCCGACGAAAAAGGGATGCAAAATATGTACAAGGCAGCATAATTCGTTACTTCACGTCCCACAAGGAGAAATCCCAGCGAGACCCGAGGCCAAGAAATCATCAACAAAGGTAACAACGACGGGATTTGCTACCGCAGCTACTACAAATGAGGAAGGGATAGTATTGCTTGCCACGGCCATGGTGAACATATGTGTTAAGGGACAAGTCAAGCTGGTGCGAGCTCTAATTGACCAAGGGTCTCAATCATGTGTCGTGACGGAAAAACTAGCTCGACAAATACGGGTGCCGATGACTAAATACCATTCAAGGGTCAATGGAATAAATGGGCATGCTACACCTATTATCGCAGTATGTAACTTTAACATCCAATCAATTCACGATGAAAAAGTCAACTTGAAGGTAAAGGCTCTAGTAATGCCTGCTATTACATCAAATATGCCTGGACAACAATTTACACCAAATGATTGGCCACACATCCAAGGTTTGAAACTGGCGGACCCATGGTACTCTCAACCAAAAGAAATTGATTTGCTAATTGGTTCAGACATTTTGCCGCAATTCTTACTACATGGATTAGTCAAGGGTCCTGTGAATACTCCAATGGCGCAGAACACAATGTTCGGATGGATACTATCAGGACCAATCATGACCCCAAACCCACGGAAGCAGGCGCAGATAAACCCGAAAAATGGCACTAAAGCGCTTCTTTACGTTGGAGCAAAAATTCGCAAAAAAAGAAGAACTGCGGCTAGAATATTCTAAGTTCATGCAAGAATATCTCGATCGTAGTCACATGGAGGAAGTACCAGAAGATACAACACAAAAAATATACTATCTTCCTCATCACGCAGTGATAAAAGAGCAGAGCAGTACCACAAAACTGAGAGTAGTATTCGACGCCTCGGCGAAGACAACATCTGGAGAATCGCTGAATACCATCATGATGATCGGACCAACAATTCAAAGGGATCTGTTTCATCTGCTACTTCGATGGAGAACATTTTTCGTCGTGTTCACAGCTGACATCGAGAAGATGTATAGGCAAATTTTAGTGGATACTAATGATCAAAATTTGCAACGCATCTTGTGGAGAGATAATCCCAAAAGTCAAATCAAGGAGTACGCTCTCAAAACCGTTACCTACGGAACAGCATCAGCGCCCTATCTGGCAATCAAGACTCTGTGTCAGCTAGCTGAAGATGAAAAACAACGATATCCACGGGCAAGCCAAACCGTACTTGAAGGATTCTACGTAGATGATTGTCTCGGAGGTGCAAATTCAGTAAGGGATTATCTAAGTATTCAGCAAGAACTGACGCAGCTACTTCACAAGGGTGAATTCAGCCTACGCAAATGGACATCAAACAGTCCAGAGTTCCTAGAGGCACTGCCAAGAGAAGTCATTGAAATGGAACCAGAACATGACTTTAATAATGACACCACATTCAGCATTTTGGGAATAAATCGGTGTCCGAAGACAGACGAATTCCGATTTAAGGTCAATCTTTCGTCTTTCAGCACTAAGGGCACCAAACGAGCAATACTAAGTGATGCTGGAAAAATTTTCGATCCCTTTGGCTGGTTATCACCAATAACAATTAAGGCGAAGATTATCATCCAGCGCCTTTACCTGTTGGGCATCGAATGGGACGAAAAGGTGCCAATGAAAATTCATAACGAGTGGAACGAATTAAAAACGAGGCTGGTGACGCTTGAAAAAGTAAGAATTCATAGATGGACGCGACAAGATACAACAGAGTCGTGGCCTGGTCAGACTTTACCATTGTACTGAGCTAGTTAAAACAACACCCAGTGGAATGGAACACGTTTGTTGCCAATTGGGTATCTTTCGTGCAGCAACATTTTAAAGGGCAATGGAGGTTTGTGCCCGGAAGTGAGAATCCTGCTGACATTCCGTCTAGAGGGTTGTTTGGAGATGTTCTGGCTGAAAACTCAACTTGGTGGCACGGACCAACTTGGTTAAAAGGAGAAGAACAACAGTGGCCAGCTGACAAGATCATGATGGAGTAGCGAGGTATTCCTGAGGTTCGAAAATCCCATGAATGTATGGTGATACAAAACGACAGGGCTCCATGCAAGAACAATATTTTATCTGTTCATCACTGTCAAAACTGCAACGCATAAGCGCGTACTGTCTTCGATTCAAGAATAATTGCCGAAAGAAAAAAAAAGAATGAGCCACTACATCTGGAAAAACTAACCATAAAAGAGCTCCTGGAAGCAGAGAAAGCTCTAGTAAGGGGTGCACAACAAGAATTTGAAGATGAAATGCTGAAACTACGTCAAAATAAGGAACTTAAACCAATCAGCACGATATCATCCCTACACCCATTCATAGATGCCAATGGAATATTGGGAGTGGGAGGCCGTTTAAAACACGCAAATTTGTCAGAAGACCAGAAACATCCAATCATTTTGGCATCATCGCACCCACTGACAAAGTTAATAATTAGCAAATCTCACATTGATACACTTCACGGCGGAGTAAAACTAACTCTGAATCACATCCAGAGGAAATTTTGGATCATCCGAGGAACCAACACCGTCAAGGCCGTCGTAAATCAATGCGTAAAATGTTTTCGATTTAAGGCCAAGGAATCCAGTCAACTTATGGGACAACTTCCGGAAGCAAGGTCTAACAACGGATGGATTTATGGCAGCATTACAACGAATGATCAGCAGGAGAGGTGCCGTACATCATCTATACAGTGATAATGGAACAAATTTTGTTGGAGCAAAAAACCTTATTGATGCACTACAAATGAAGGTTGTCAGTAAGGGAATCCAGTGGCATTTCATCCCACCTGGAGCTCCTCACTTTGGTGAACTCTGGGAAGCCGGAGTGAAATCAGTAAAGTATCACTTAAATCGGATCATAGGAGAGCAGAAGCTAACGTACGAAGAAATGAATACTATTCTGGTGCAAATTGAAGGATGTCTGAACTCAAGACCACTGTGTCCATTAACAAACAACATCGAAGATCTTGGTGCACTTACACCAGGTCACTTCATCATTGGATCTCCACTGATAGAACCACAGCATGATCCCATATTGGATCTTACTGGAACTAGTGTAAAAAGATGGAGACTAATTCAAAAACTTAAAAAACAAGATGTCTGCAAACGTTGGTACGAGGAGTATATAAACAAAACTCAACAACGATACAAGTGGAATCGATCAGAGAAAAACATAGAGATTGGCCAACTGGTATTACTGAAGAATGAACTACTGACACCATCGAAATGCCCCTGGGGAAAATAAGTGAAGTACACAAAGGAGCTGACGATCTCACCAGGGTGGTAACGGTCAAGACAGAATAGGGAGAATTCAAGCGACCCATAGCCAAAGTCTGTTTACTACCAATAGAGGACAACTTCATAAGGCCTCAGGACGACGCAGTTCAACCACGGACACAATCGTCAAAATTGTTAGCATCAAACAACCCAGGAAGAATCTCAAGAGATAAAAAGCGTCATCACCACTGTCTACCGCGCTTGTGGTACTGTCGTTGATTGCAGTCGCCATGCCGATATCAGCAAGGTACACAATCACCAATCCTGACGTTGGAGTGTTTGTGGAGCAAATTGGAACAGCCAAAATTCAACGAGGAATACTACGAACAAGCGTTCGATTCCCAATGACAGATATCATACGTGATCAAATCAATATAAATAAGACTAGAGATCAAATTACTCAACTGTGTAATAAGGCCAAATCGGTGACAATAGAAAGTCAATGCGACTAATTGCGTCATCACATGGATGAAGAGTGGCAAAATGTGTTCTCAATTTTCAACAGACTCCAATTACCACATCTGCGGAGGCAAAAACGAGGACTACTAGGAACGGTTCTTAATTCATTGTCAATGATGAGGTGTTCCATGACATCGAAGATCTGGACAGCAATCAAAAGGAACTAATTAAAAGTGCGAAGACAAACATAAAAATTAGGCTGTCTACAATTTCCAATATCAATGAGACCGAGACTAGAATATCCAAGAAAATCAACAGCTTCACACAAAAACTGAATGCCGGCCTAAGTGAAATCAACAAAATGGAGTCTTGGTACAGAGTCACTGATGAAAATAAGATCAATATCCATGTAACGAACGCCTATCTAATCGCTCTCAGCTACATGCAAGAAATCGAAGCAAAATACTACAAGCTATTGAACGCCTATCTTCAGCGTAGTCATCTGTTTGAATTTTTACCTCACAGAACATTAGAAGAAATAATATACAAGTGTGAGAAGAAGTTGGGCCCAAAAATGAAGGTACTCCCCGATCCAATGGAAAAACTGGACATGGCTATTACATCAACGGAAGTTGTAGTAACAGGATATCTAATGATAAGCGATGATGATGAATATGATCTGATCAAGCCTAATGCGATTCCTGAAAAGATAGGGGAGCTGACATTTAGCGAGGTATATATACAGCAAACAATACTAGGAATCAACTACAACGTAGAAAGATACTTCGAATTACCACTGGATGATATAAAAAGAGCACCAACACTCAACAAAACAATATTCATCCTCAGCCCATTTATATTCCACAGCATTGAAAATAGTGAAAATTACATTGTGCAGCAACTATATAAAAAACTGTCGTTTAAGCGATGTTCAACCAGAACATTAAGGTTAACACACACCATGTGGAAAGAATTATGGACTCACAATTCATGGATGTTTGTTACTCCAGAGCCAACCACTGTCTTCGTAACCTGTGGATCCAAGCGTGAAGAAGTCATCTTAAATAACACAGGCATCATTTATGTGACTCCGGATTGTGTCATTCAATCGAGATTCATTCGATTGGAAGCAAAATTGTTTAAAGAAACGCCAATTATGATGCATCTCAGCAAATCAATCGCTATTATAAATACATCATTGTCAACCCAGATCCCAGTTTATTTCACAAATGAAACTGTCATCCCATTAAATAAGGATCTGATGGAGGTGTTAAAGGTCAATGATCGGGATGCAACCGAGACACTCAACCGACTATATGACTACAATTGGAACATAATAAAAAAGCACCAATATTGGACAATTGGCTTCTGTGCGACCATTGTGGGCGCAACAATCATCATTTGTCTACTGGCAGTTATATTAAAATACGAAAATGGGCGAAATAAAAATAATCGCGTTACCAAAATAGAATTAACTGACCATAGGAGAATCAATCAAGGGTTTGATATCAACTGGGAAACAACACCGGAGGAGCAAAAATGTTGAGTGTATCAACAACAACAAAGCAATTGCACAGTTGCACAGTACATTTAATTCGAATGTATCGGCAACAAAAAGCAACTTCAGCAATTGCACAATGGCACTTACATCGAGCGTCACACACCCAACAACCGGTGACCCACATTAATTTAATTGCTTTTTCTTCATAACCAGCAGAAAAGCAATTGCATATTAGCAATAAGTTTAAATTAGTAAGCATTTCCAACAGTAAGTCAACATTACTGTTGGAATGCTTTTTAAGTAGTAAGCAAAAATTAATGTATAAATATAGAATGAATAAATGAGAAAGTCACAGTTTACAAAACCAAATAAACGGTCTTATTACTAAAACTGACAACTATCCCCCCACCAGTGGTAAGGTGGTTATTCAGTAAAGAAATCCTAAAGGGAAAGGATTTACAATGGTAAATTAATTGGTCACACGACGTTGGTAATTCACCGTACTGGCAATAAAAAGGCGAGGTCCGCGGGGATAGCTACCACGATGGGAGCATGCGGACAGCAAGTGTCTTATAAATCAATTATTAGCACTGCGTCATACGAAGGTAATGCTAAATAATTGATTTGGTACAATATAGCAAAACTGCCGGGTTTTACAACGTTAGGAGTTTGCTATATTGATATTGACAAAGTGAGTGTACTAGTCTTAGCACCACTGCTTGACTGCGTGACTCGTTTTGTCATTCAAAAGGGCTGTTCGTGTAGAACAGAGGTCAGCGAAAAGCTTTCCTTCTGGGAGAAGTTGTTGTATAGTACAACGTATTCGACCCCTCGAGTTGATATAGCTGCCTTGCCGCAGTATGTTCTACTCTGATTTTGTTGGGTGATCTTAGCCTATATAATATAGCCTATAATTGTGTCTCATTAGTTGTATTTCTTAGGAATTTTATTGCCACCCTTTTGGAAAAATATTAGCTTTTCCTATATTGTTATATATGAGGATTCTTATTAATTATCTATATATGTATATAAAAATGAATAGCCACATGTTTGACTGATCATCACTTGAGAACGACTCGACCGATTTGGCTGAAACAGAATATTGCGCAACGGCAACATCTTATACATGAACACAATCAATTGGTCAAATTGTACAAGACTGCACTAGAAAACGATAATAATCGGAAAGTTCAAAGGCGAGGATGTTCTGATTCCAAGAATACCACTGATTTCAACGGGCTTCCCATTTCAATTTGAGCGTGTGCAGTTTCCGGTTCGCCATGCATTCGCAATTACAATTAATAAATCGCAAGGCCAACCGTTGAAAATGTGTGGATTAAACCTTGAGTTGCCGTGTTTTTCCCATGGGCAGTTGTACGTGTCGTGCTCGAGAGTCGGTAAACCATCGTCGCTATTCGTTTTCTCACCGGACGGAAAGACAAAAAATATCGTTCATCACCAACCGTTGAAATAAAGATTCGGCTGATTCCTTTCTCGACGAACTGACTGACTGACAGACAACACACAGCCTAAACCGCTGGAGATAAAAATAAAATAAATATATTTTAACACTAAGCTAACTTCTCATTTTCCTCAAAAGTAAATTGCACCCGTGCGAAGCCGGGGCGGGTCGCTAGTTTTATTATAAATGTTGTTCATTCATTCTGGTTGCCAGCTTCCTCAGTGTCGAATCTAGATTCGCTGAATTATCGCTGCATCCAACGTGCACGTATTTATTATCAATATTAATTTTACAATTGTATATATATTTATCGACTTTAAATTTTAGCTCCCTTATATTTTTTATGTCGTTGATGGACGTGCATTCCCATATTTGAAGTTGTACCGGGTTACAGTCTTCATTTGAGAGTTGCAGTTCTCCGTATTCTTTATTTGTTTGTCTTTCTTAGACATGCCCCTTGTTATTACTAATGTTCTTTTTGCCTTTTCATTTATTTCCGTCGGTATCATTTCTTTTAAAATTTCGTAGTCAATTTATATTCTGGATAAAGCGCCTGCATTCGTGTTTTATTGGCCCTTTTTGTAGACTAGGTCGAAATCATAGTCACAAAGGTCTAAACGAATTCTGGTCATTTTTGATGAAGGATTTGTATGCGTGAATAATGCTACCAGTGGTCTATGGTCTGTGACCACAGTAAATTTTCTTCCATATAAATATGGTCTTAAGAAATTTATGCTCCAGTGAATAGCTAATAGTTCTTTTTCGATGACTGGCTTATTTAGGTCGTGTTTTTGCAGTGATTTGCTCGCGTATGATATTGGTAAATCTTTACCAATTTCACCTTGTGAGAGTACTGCCCCTAAAGCAAAGTTTGATGCGTCAGTCGTCAGTATAAATTGTTTGTTAAAATCTAGATATTGCAATACGGGTGGACTAATGAGTTTTTGTTTTAATAGTTCTAAGGCATTTTGACATTCTGGTGTCCATTAAAATTTCGCGTTCTTTTTTAATAGAGAATTTAAGTCTTTAGTTATATCTGCAAAGTTTGGAATAAATCGTCTGTAGTAGTTGCAGAATGCAACGAATCGTCTTACGTCGTCAGTATTTTTGGGTATTGGATAGTCTTTGATGACATTAAATTTGGCTGGGTCTGTTTTTACACCGTTTCTGGTTATTAAGTGTCCTAAGTATACAACTTCAGGTCGTAAGAAACAGCATTTATCTGATCTGCGTTTAGTTTTAAATTATACCGTTTTAAACGATCTAATACTTTTATTAGGTTGTGGTTGTGGTGATTTAATCTGCATCCATAGATGATTATGTAATCTACGTATAAGAAAGCTTCTGTCTCTAATCCGGCGAGAACTATTGTTGACATCCGTTGAAAACTGTTGGATGAGATTTTTAAGCCAAAAGGAGACGTTTAAATTGAAAGTGTCCATTAGGTGTGGAAAATGCTGTAAGTGGTCTAGATTTCTTGTATAATTCTATTTGGTGGAAAGAACTTGTCATGTCAAGGGTTGAAAACCATTTTACTCTCCCTAGCTTGTCTAAGATATCTTCTAGTCTTGTTAGCGGTAATTTGTCATTGACTATTTTGTCATTTTCTAAAATCGACAACGACTCTCCATTTCTTTTTGTCATTTGTGTTTTTCTTGGGTACAAGAAGAAGTGGTGCGTTATAAGGACTAACTGAAGGTTCTATTATGTCATCTGTTAGCATTTTATTGACTTGTTCTGTAATTATTTCCATATTTGCATGTGGCAGTCTGTAGTTCTTATATGTAAACTGGAGTATCGTCGTTTGTTGAAATTTTCTGTGTGTAGAAGTTATTTGTAGTTAAATGGTATGTCTCTAGATGAAATATGTCCTGGTATTGTTTCAGTATATCTAATAAAGAATTTTTAGAAAAATCGTCATTGCAGTCTATATTGAGAAGGTTTTTTATTTGTTGAAAACAGTCGTCGTTATGTTCGTATTTATTGTATTTAAGTATGTCATAGTCTTTAAGTGGTTCTGTATCTAAGATGATGTTCTCAAGTATTACTTCACTTTCTGTCGCATTTAAAATTTTAATATGCGTCATTCCTATTTTGTGTGCTATCGAGTTGCTTAAGAAAACGCCTTGTGTCAATTCTTTTTTTAGAATAACTTTATCCTTGTCCAGTTTTAATTTTATTGGCTGTATTATTTCTGTTTTTGGGGGTGTAGTTATTTTTAGTGTCTGTAAGGGTTTTGAATGCATGGGTAAAATGAGGTTTGTTTCGTTCATTACTATTGAAATTGTAAAAGTTTCGTAGTCTATCTTACAAAAAAATCTTTTTAAAAAGTCTCTACCTATAATGCCGTCAGTTTCGATGGGAAAATTTTTCTTGACCAGTTAAAATTCATGTGTGCAGAATGCGTAACCTATGAGTAAATCTAAATCAAGGGTTCCTAAAGAGTATGTTTCTTCTTGTGTAATCCCCGTTAAATTACACTTTTCTTCAGGGTAATAGAGTTCATTTTCGACCGCGTTTGAGATTTTGAAATGTCGGCGCCAGTATCTATCAAAAAACTCAAGTCTGCATTTTTGTTCTTCAAAATTATATAATTCGTATTGTTATCCGAAAAGTGCTCATCGTGCTCGTTAGATTACCGAACTCGGCTACCGCCTCGCACGATAAACTCCACTTTCCTTGCTCGTTCTGTAATATACTATTGGTTGTGTTTTTGTGCATTGAAATGCATTATTTTGTTTGAGTTGTCTTTCTCAATTTCTATAGCGAGGTTAGTGGCCTCTGTCAATGTTTTTGGTTGTGCAGCGAAAATTGTCGGTTTAAGTTCATCTTTTAAACCGTTTTTAAAATTGGTCGTTCATTTTAGTGTCAACTGATTTTGCAGTTTCACTTGTGTTTTCACCTAGGTTGTTTATTTGTAATTTGTTTAAATCACAAATAAGATTTAGAATTTTATCTTTGTATGTTGTTACAGATAGATTTCTTTGCGTCATGGATGATAGAGAGGTGTGTATATGTGGTATAGTTGTATGTGACTTGTATCTTTTTGTTTTGTAATTGTTCTGTAAGAGAACTTAAATTAGTTGGTTGTGTATGTATCGTGGCTTTTACATTTGAATTTAATTTAATGTGGTAAACAAATTCTAGTAAGTCTGTTTTCGGGGTGTCTGTTAGTGTTCTGTCTATTATTTCTATAATCTTTAGAAATGAATCCAATATTTTATAATTGCGAGAGAATATGGGGATTGCCTTAATGGCGGTTTCCCAGTTGAATGAAGACATTTATGGATATTTGTTAAGTATTTTTAGTGTTTGTTGGAATTTTTCTTTAAATTCTAATGTTAATTTACTTATTTCTGTTTGTCATTGATTTTTGGATTATTCAATGAATCTGAAAATTTCTTTTTTAGTTTTTTTTGGTTCTTCTAATTTTGTTGCTAATATTTCTTTTTTGTATCCTCTCTTAGAACTTTTTTTTGGCATTACTTAATAACGTATTTATTTCTTGAAGACATTCTTTTGCGTTATCCATTTCATGGTATATATATATATTTTATTTTATTTATTTTAAACGTTTTGTGTTCTGTTTATATGTTTGTGTACATAATTCCTAAGATAATTATTTATTTCTTTAATGATATATAGTGTTATTAAAATTGTGGCTATTATTATTTTCTAGTGTTAATCTATTTGTTTGTGTGTTCGGTGTGTTGTTGGTTACAATTGTTTCCTTTTTATTCAATTCTTCCTTGGATAACCAGTTTCCCATTGTTTTGCTTTTGTTTATCCTTTCTCCTTTGGAATCTTCTTTTTATGATGTCGATTTCTTCCCACAGTTTTGTAGCTTGGTTCCAGGGAATTGGGTTTATGTCGTCCCTCGTTATCTGCAATAGGTGCGCTAGCCTTTTCTTATCCTTCACTAGTTGGCCTCCTCTTTTTGGTTTTGTAATTGCTGCTGTGTCAATCAATGGTATTGTTGTTCGTTTGTTGTCAGCTCGTTCCTGTTGTTTTTTGTGGTATTCGTCCAGAGTTAGCTTCTTTGGTCCTGTTTGTATGTTGCTCGGGATGTATCTCGGTGGTACTTCCTTTGTTGTTTAATATGGAATGTATTCTTCCATTTAAAAAATTTATTTATTTTTTTTTGTTTTAATTTGTATGTTGTTTGAAGGACAACTAGTATGATGCTGTTAGTCTTCACACTTTGGACACTGTCCATGCGAAGAAGTGTAATGTAAAAAAAAGGAAAAAAAGAATGATCATATTCCAGAATTTTCATAGGAACAAGTCTTATATTCCATCTTAGTCCTACATTCCGAATTTCATGCGATTCGCTTGAGAATTGTTTTGTTTCCGAAAATTCCAGACTCTGTTGACCATATCATAGAATTTCAATAGGAAAAGGTCTTATAGTCGCATCTCGCATCTTAGAACTACATTCCGAATTTCATGGGAATCCCTTGAGAAATTGCTTTGTTCCCGAAATTCCAGACCATAATGATCATATTCCAGAATTTCAATAGGAACAAGTCTTATATTTGCATCTTAGTTCTATATACCGAATTTCATGCGAATCGCTTGAGAAATTTCTTTGTTCCCGAAATTCCAGACCATAATGATCAAATTCCAGAATTTTCATAGGAACAAGTCTTATATTTGCATCTTAGTCCTAAATACCGAATTTCATGCGAATCGCTTTGTTCCCGAAACAAGTCTTATATTTGCATCTTAGTCCTACATACCGAATTTCATGCGAATCGCTTGAGAAATTGCTTTGTTCCCGAAATTCCAGACCATAATGATCAGATTCCAGAATTTCCATAGGAACACGATTTATATTTGCATCTACATACATACCTAATTGCATGCGAATCGCTTGAGAAATTGCTTTGTTTCCGAAATTTCAGACCATAACGAGCATATTCCATAGGAACAAATCTTATGTTTCCATCTTAGTCCTACATTCCGAATTTCATGCGAATCGCTTGAGAATTGTTTTGTTTCCGAAAATTACAGACTCTGTTGACCATATAGTCGCATCTTAGAACTACATTCCGAATTTCATGGGAATCGCTTGAGAAATTGCTTTGTTCCCAAAATTCCAGACCATAATGATTAGATTCCAGAATTTCCATAGGAACAAGTCTTATATTTGCATCTTAGTCCTACATACCGAATTTCATGCGAATCGCTTGAGAAATTACTTTGTTCCCGAAATTCCAGACCATAATGATCATATTCCAGAATTTCCATTTTTTTAAGTATTTATAATGTTAATACTTTCTAAAGTATTATTTGTTGTTGAGGTTTTATTATTAAACCTATATACATATATGTATATATATTTATGTAGATATATTAATAGTATGTATTTGTCCTTGTAGTCGACAAGATAATGTGTCGATGTTCAAGACATTTGTAATAGTAAAGAATGGTGGAGCGTCTAAGAATATGTTTGACAAAAACAAATCGCGTAGTGAAAATTAACGAGGATTCAACGGAGAAAACAACCTTTTTCTAGTTAGGTTGAATCTATGCAGTGACTGCAACGTATTCGTACTGCGGCTATCGCTAAGGCAATAAGCAGTACACGAAGTGAAAGAACAAGACCTTTCTACTTCCAGTAGAAAATTTATCTACTGCGGCTATTGCAAGGGCAATAAGCAGTACATGGAGTGAAAGAACAACCCCTTTCTACTTCGAGTTAAGAATTAATCTGGTTTATTTTATAAAAATCTTCTCCTTTTATACTATTTCTTACAACTAAAAATATAGGAATATAATTATGTACATAAGGGTTGCATCGGCATCGATGCACATGAAATATCTTACATTATGTGTTCTTGGAATTCGTTAGAATAGGGCACAATGCAAATGCCCTACATCTCCTATATGAATAACGTTGTCGCCTATGAACTGTCTGTGTCGTTATCTACCGATCACTTGCAGTTTGTTTTCTTATGCGACTTGTGTAATTTATTTTGGATATCTTTGTTTTGGTATTGTTGTGTTGTAATATTTTGTTCTAATTATAGATGCATTGAAATGCATATTTATTGTCTGGCTATACACTTGTGTGTATGCCTCGGTATATTGTATACGGGAGGTTTCTAGGTAACAATTCCTCCCTTCTTTAGATAAGAATATTATGCTTATGTTTGTTCTAAAAATATAAATGATGCGTGTGAACTTCATTTCATTATTTGGTTATTCTGTGTATTTGATAATTTAGGGAGATTTTTATGTAAAAGTCGATATTAGTCCTACATACCGAATTTCATAAAAATCGGATCAAAGAACCTTTACCTCCCATCTCAGATGGCATGAATACAATAAATTTTTCAGAGCCTTAAAAGCGGCTCTTCTCTTTTTCACAGCAGTCACATGTTCATTGTAATACAAAAATGTATCCAAATAACACATAAATACCGAACTACCGTCTTGGTTGGAATTTGAAAGCCATTTGCACCATTTATCTGCAAGTTTTTGAATAGTTAATCTTATGCTTCAACGTTTCGCAGTATACCCGAAATTCATCGCATTTAGTTTGCAAATTTCTTTAAATTTTCTCGCCTCGCGAGCCATGTACGTATATCATAATTTCGTCAGCATACACAAGCAGAGCATTCATATCATTCATATCATCATCATTTTTAATAAATGATGTGGAAACCCATATCTTATCATTTTAAAAATTCATATCCATATCCATACCGTTTCAAAGGCTTTTTCGAAATCCACTAGACAGGATACCAGTTGACATCTGAAATCAATTTGGTCACCGCGCGTACTGTCGGGTGGTTTTGTTGGAATCTAAATTGGTTCCGCGGCATGATCTCTTTTTCGCCGCACACTTTCAAAATTGACTTGCTAATAACCACTTCTAAGACGCGATATTAGGCAGAGATTGATTGGCCTATAGTTCGTAGGATCAGAAGGATCTTTCTTTTTCTTTATTATTGGAAAAACCTTCGATGTTTTCCAACAACTCGGGAAGTAGTGATTATTGATCAAGTTGTTAAAAATTACACAGTATTTCCGTATGATATCGGACGGAAGGTGATATCTAAGCTAGTCGAGGACTTGTTGTTCAGTTTCCTGAACATGTCAATGAGTTCAGTCATCGTCGAGAAGTAGTTGTTTATTTGGTCTTGCGTTAGTTCGTCCGCTTTCATGTCATCCGTGAAACACACTTCCGAGTAATTGTGAAGATTATGAAATCCGTGCAATTCCTCGTTCACTATATCAGCAGAACTACTTGGGAGGTCTCCTATTTGGTGCACCGTTTCAAAATGCGATCCAATAAGATTAAGCTTTCTCGACACCCTCGTCAACAATGAAGAAATTGTAGACGATTGGTATAGTTCTGCTATCAATTCCTGCTCAAGAAATGAGATGCCCTGAAGAAATTGGTATTTTCAATTCCGATACAGTAATATTATTACGGGGTTTATAAAGTCGATTTATTTTTGGAAACATGTTCCTTCAGTCAGACTTTATAATATTTTCTACTCGTTGCTTCCAATAATTGTTAACACTGTTCCGAAATGGTGGTTCCAGTAGTGTTTTCACTTTTCTCAAGAGAGACTTGAGTCTCATTAGATCACTGTTGCCCACAACACCAGGGAGCTGCCGTCCCATTCTGTTGATCTGAGTGACCAGAAAACTATTGTGCCGCTGCAACGTACGAATTTCAAGGTTCAGATAACACTCCGTAAAATGTTTGCTTTAAATTTTCGGGACTGTAGAGTTAGTACTCGACAGAATCACCGAATTCAGTCTTTCGATGCAGAAATCACACTCCTCGTTCGTCAGATTCCTATTATTAGGATCTTCAGACAATGAAATGCAATTTCTGCATTTCCTTGTGGCACGTTTTTCGAACCTGCTCCAGTTGGTCTGCCTAAAATTTAATTTAGGAGTTTCTGGAATCGTCAGCAAACGAACCGACTATTAATATCGCGTTGTGATCGCTATCGTACGGCAATAGCGGGATCTTATTATCGTGGACCGTTTCTATTTGCAGTCGCGCATCTGCAATACACAAAGTTAAATGAGTTTCCGTAAGTGTAACTTGGTGTAACTCGGCTGTATAATTTCAAATTATAACTGACCTGGTTATCATCAACAAAGCGCTTAAGAAAGCTGCCTCTTCCTTCGCTGTTGAATCCAATCAAGCCTGATGTTTCACGTTTAGGACTCCCGCTAGGATGAAATAGTTATCTAAACTATGTAATCCTAGTGTCTCGAATAGTTTCTCAAGCTCGACGTTAAACTGGTTATCTGCTGGCGGCACATATGCAGATATTATATGAAGACAACTATTATTCCGAAGTGGCAGCTAAATAATAGTCGTCTCTAGACAGTTAATATTTGCAACATCGCTCCTTTAATTTGTTTTGAAACTTAGTGGTTTTCGGATTAGCACTGCTGTTCCACCACCCCGAATTGCGTTCTTTCTGTCCGTACGTATAAAGTCGAAGTTTTTAAATTCAAATGAAATGAAACTCCCGATTTTACTAAGTTTTCTATATAATTGGTCTTTTGAGTGGCATTCTTGGCTTGAAGACGTGTCCGAATTTCTGACATCGATGTTATTGCGAACATAACTTCGTCTAATTTTTTCGAAGGTCACTACGTGGCCACCGACATACCTAATATTCTTTAAATTATCTACCCTGCTGTCTGGGGATATCTGCACCACGATTCGTGGCAAAGTAACGTTTTCACGTTTAGAGCGTGGGGTACGCTATCTGAACGCCTTTACAAATTTTATATTTTCTGGATTAGCTTGCAGTTCATCCAGGATTTCTTCCTTTTATTTTACCTTAATATTTATCATCTGTTACGTTTAGCACTGTTTTATTTTAGTTAATATTTTTTAAGATAAATTTTCCTTTACCTATTGCGTCATTAAAAATAATATTTAGGTTTTTGCTGTCTTCTTTATACGTATATGTTAATTTTTTTGGTCTGCGTTTTTTGTTGTTTTTGCTCCACTGCTGTTTTTCGTTGTTGTTATTCCGGTATTTGTTGTAAATACTGCGTCATTATTTTTGTTGGTGTTTTTCTTTTTGATTTCTGCAATAATGTTTTTGCTGCTATTGATAACTGTGGGAATTCGTTGTTGCACGTTTCTTCATCTTCGCTAAATACAGCGAAGCGATTTACACAATTTGCACTTGTTGGGTTTTCTTCTAAATTTATATTTTTTGTTTGTGTGTCACTTTTTCTCTTTCGCTACGGTGATTTCCCTAACTCTTGTTGTTTTTTTTCTTCAAGTTGTTCAACTTTTTTTTAAAATTATTTATTAATTCCATGGCATCATCGTATTGACGCTTTGGTATATACCAAGGCGTCGGTAGTGACTCTCCTCCCTCCGAAGGAGAGGTCAGCGACATTTTGTTGTTTTTATTATTTTTTTTTTGTGTTTATTGTTCTTTAAAAAAAACGTTTGCACTTTATTTTATTATTGTTTCTAGTTTATTTAGAATTGTCGTCAATTCAATTATATTTGTTTATATGTTATTTTTAATAATTTCTATTAATTTCGAGAAATTTTGTTTTTGCTTGCGATATTTCTCACGGCTAGCTCGACTAAGATAATCGATGTTAATGACACCGCGTGCATCCCAAAAAACTGTGACAATGACCTTGTTGGCCGACAGACCCACCTTGGCCCTCTTTGTTCACGTTCACCCGGAGAAACCCACTATCTTGATTGTTCCTTGGTCTCTGGTGTGTTGTTATAGATCCATGTTGTTGCGCGGGAAATTTAAAAAGTCACTGACTTATTAATTAAACTGTCCTCGTATAAATGCAATTCTGCACTGTAGTTTTCAAAGTTATACGCTAATCGCTAGCCAAAAAAATATTTACGCTGATTCACACGACTTTTCACAATTCTTCCCTCTACGGTTTTGGTCAGATCCCATAGAAACATAGATCCCATAGATTTCCATAGAAACAAATCTTATAGTCCCATATTAGTCCTACATTCCGAGTTTCATACGAATCGCTTGAGAAATGGCTTGATTCCCAAAATTCCAGACCCTATTGGTCAGATCCCAGAATTTCCATAGGAACAAATCTTATAGTCGCATATTAGTCCTACATTCCGAGTTTCATACGAATCGCTTGAGAAATGGCTTGGTTCCCAAAATTCCAGACCCTATTGGCCAAATCCCAGAATTTCCATAGGAGCTGTGGTCGTAGTAACATATGTATTTATATATATATATATGTATTTATATATGTAAAGTAAAGTGCTAAAACCCATCATCGAGTAGTATTTCGTCAGCCGTCGTGGAGTAAAGTTGTCGTATTTCAGTCGTCGTTCAGCAGTCGTTACTTTCAGTCGTGTCAGTCGTCGTTCAGCAGTCGTTACTTAAGTCGTCATTCAGACGAATAATTTAATTATCTCGCTTTATATCAATACATTTATTTTTACATTTATATTTAATAAACTAAAACTCTTAAACTTTGAACATTTATTCTTACATGGGGGCTCAACCGGGATAGGGATCTGATACAGAGTGCTTAGTACATCATAAAAAACAGTTGAAACAAAAAGTAGTGAAGTGAAAAGAAATGTATCATTCAAATAAGAAGAACAAAAAACCCGTACAGAAAAAAATCGAACTTGTAGACGCGAAAACGGTCGTTACCGCGGGGAACGAGGAGCTAAGCAGCGACGACAAAAAAGAAGCAATAATGAAAAACACATACAGCGAAGAAGTAAACGGCGCGAGTGGCAGTGTATTAGAGGCGTCCATGTTTGGTTCTCGCGAGAAGGGTGAAGCAAGCGCAGGAGGCAAAAATGAAAACAAAAACACCGAATGCTACCGAGAGGAGACACAGACATTTGTGCGCAGCAGCGAATTAGGAGAACTGATCAAAGCATTAACGGGAAAGTTCGAATAATGCAATATAAACAACAGGGAGAAGAATTTTGTTTCTATTGAGAGCTTTGCAAAGGTTGTGCCTGACTACGATGGTGTTTCAATTCCAGTTCGTCAGTGGATAGAGAATTTTGAAGAAAACGCAACAGCATATGAATTGAACGACAAGCAAAAGTATGAAAATGCCCGAAATAAGATGACAGGAACGGCAAAACTATTCTTGGAAGCAACTACTGTCGCCAACTATCAGTCTCTGTGCGCTGCACTCAAAGAAGAATTCGATCAGCAACTGAGCAGTGCAGAAGTACACAAACGTTTACGATGCCGCAAAAAACGAGGGGATGAGAATTTTCACGAGTATGTTTTGCAAATGCGCAAAATAGCAGCACAAGGAGAGATAGAGGAAGAGTCTATCATAACTTATATCGTCGACGGTTTGGAAGTGAGCGATGATTTGAAATTCCCTCTGTACAGCGCAGCAACTTTCAAAGAGCTTAGAAAACGTTATGAATTGGTGGAAACACTAGGTTTTGTGGATCGACACAACATAAGAGGGCGGAGTGTAAATCAGAAACTAAATGTTTTAAGTGCAACGGCGTAGGGCACATGGCAAATCAGTGCAAAAATGCAAAGCAGAACGTCAATGTTATTAAAAATGAATGCCGTATTAAAGAAATTACCATTGATGACACAAAAATAAAATGCTTGGTGGATACGGGAGCTGATGTTTCGTTGATGTGCAAAAGTATGTACGATGAAAAATTTAAAGGTCGTATACTGCAGAAATGTTTTGGTGAATTTGCCGCACCTGTAAAAGTCGATGGTCTGACAACAGATCACACATTTTTAGTTGTTCCAGATGCAAAACTTAATGTGGACGTGGTTGTCGGATATGATTTCTTGCAAAAGTTTACAATCACCTTGAACTCAAGCGGTTATAAGTTCACACCTAATGAAGATGAAAATGTTATTGCAGATGTTGAGGAAGCCAACTACAATGTTTTTAATGTTTTAAACTCTAATGCCGAAGTGGAAGTCGATTCAAAATATGCTGACACAGTGAGACAGTTAGTTAACAATTATAAGCCTATACGAGATCCTACGTGCTGCCCAATAAAACTATGTATTGTACCTAACTGCACCAATATTGCATTTCGTGAAAGTGCCAGCCGTTTGTCGACTCCAGAACGAGAATTTGTGAGAAATCAAGTAGAGGAGTGGCTTCAGCAGGGTGTTGTTCGTGAATCATGTTCTGATGTTGCGAGCAAGGTTGTGTTAGCTAAGAAGAAAGATGGCAGCTACAGATGTGCATAGATTATCGAAAACTGAACTCTCTTGTTTTGAAGGACAGATTTCCAGTACCAGTTGTGGAGGAAGTTCTCGAGAAAATGCAGAGCGCCAGATATTTTACGGTCATGGACTTAAAAAACGGATTTTTTCATGTGGAAATAGATGAGCAAAGCCGCAAGTACACAGCATTTGTGACCAAAGAAGGATTATACGAATTTAATAAGGCGCCATGTGGCTTTTGCAATTCTCCAGCAGTTTTTGTTCGCTTTATAAACCATATCTTTCAGCAGTTGATTAACGAAGGTATAATGGAAATCTACATAGATGACATCGTAGTTTTTGGAGCTACAGTCGAACAATGTATGGGGAATATACAGACGGTGCTAAAGCTCGCACAGCAGTATGGGTTGGAAATCAAGTGGTCCAAATGTCAATTTTTAAAAGAAAGAATCTCTTTTCTCGGGCATGAAATCGAAAATGGACACGTCTGGCCTGGTCAAGAAAAAGTAAAAGCTGTCAAAAACTTTCCATTGCCAAAAAATATAAAAGGAGTGCAAGCTTTTCTTGGATTGACGGGATATTTCAGAAAGTTTATCCAAGATTATGCCCTGTTAGCCAGACCGTTGACGCAGTTGCTCGAAAAATATGCGGAGTTCAAAATACAAGGTATCCAGATACATGCAATTGAAAAGTTAAAGTCAGCTCTTATTGAGGAACCAGTTCTGCGTATTTATGAGCAAAACGCAAAGACACAGTTACATGTTGATGCGTCGAAGGACGGGTTCGGTGCCACACTTTTACAGCAGCATGACAACAAGTGGCACCCTGTATTTTATTGGAGCAAGAAAACATCGCCTCAAGAGGAAAAGTTACACAGCTACTTTTTAGAAGTTAAAGCAGCATACTTGGCCACAAAAAAGTTGCGTCATTATCTGATGGGTATAGAGTTTGATCTTGTGACCGACTGTGCAGCGTTTAAGATGACAACAAAGAAAAAAGATGTACCCCGAGAAGTTGTGCAGTGGCTGATGTATTTACAAGATTTTTCATACAATATAGAGCATCGAGCAGGCGTTAGAATGAAGCATGTTGACAGTTTAAGTCGTTTCCCAGTCATGATAATAACATCAGAAATCCAGGCTCAAATACTGAAAGCGCAGCAAAAGGATGAACACTAAGGAATTTTGCGCTTGTGAAAATATTGAACACGTCGAGACAACAACCGGAACTCCAAGGGGAAATGGCCAAATAGAAAGAGTGAGCAGAGTCATACTTTCTGTTTTGGCGAAGATGTCTGCAGCAGAGCCGTCAAATTGGTACAAGTACACATCGCACATCAACTCGCATGTGCATTCATCCACGAAGTTTACTCCATTTGAAATCATGTTTGGGGTAAAAATGAGAAATAATAAGGATGTCGAGCTGGTAAATATGCTACAAGAGGAAATGTTAATGGATCTGCAAGAGGAGCGCAATCAAATCAGAGCAGACGCTAGAAGTCAAATTCAAAAGGCACAAGAAACTTATAAACGAAACCATGATAAAAAGCGTAAGGGGCACCATGGATACATATTGGCTGACTTAGTAGCCATCAAGGTCACTCAGTTTGTAACGGGAAAGAAACTAGCCAACAAATACATTGGTCCATACGAAGTCATAAAAGTAAAGCGACATGGCAGGTACGAAGTACGGAGAGCTGCAGAATTCCAGGGTCCAAACCGAACATCAACCAGTGCAGACCGTATGAAGTTATGGCGGTACATAGAAAGCAGCGAAGATGACAATGGTGAAGACTCATCTGAGGCAGATGAGGAGCAGGATGACCGAGTGTAAAGTAAAGTGCTACAACCCATCATCGAGTAGTATTTCGTCAGCCGTCGTGGAGTAAAGTTGTCGTATTTCAGTCGTCGTTCAGCAGTCGTGTCAGTCGTCGTTCAGCAGTCGTTACTTTCAGTCGTGTCAGTCGTCGTTCAGCATTCGTTACTTAAGTCGTCATTCAGACGAATAATTTAATTATCTCGCTTTATATCAATACATTTATTTTTACATTTATATTTAATAAACTAAAACTCTTAAACTTTGAACATTTATTCTTACATATATATATAGTTATATTTGTAGTTATATACATATATAGTTACATACATATAAAATATAACTATAGAAAACGAGGCATAAAATTAACAAAAGTGAACAACAGAGCAATGTGTACAACAGAGTAATAACAGCGTAACAAACAGAGCAATGTGTACAACAGAGTAATAACGCTGTGAAAATTGTTGCCCCCTCCGTAAAAAAGTTTCACTTCAAAAACTATTCAAATGTCACAAGTAACTGTAAATGTAACACAAAATTAGCGACACAATTATTTACACACCATTTAACACTCTCAAAATTATTTACACAAGTGCAAGTTTTGTTGTTTTAACTCCTGGACCAAAATTCTCTGTCTGTGATAATGATAAATAATAAAATTATGATGATAAAGAAATTTGAAATTTAGTAAAAAAAAACTACTCCAGGCTCTGCGGCCGAAATGTTTTTGTGCCCATGGCTTCAACGCTCCCTACAACACATGATCCCGATAAATTTGAGCATTTTTCTTGATGCCACGGTCCAAAAAACCGAGCGGTGAACGGCTTTCGGCCGTTACGGCGGCCCAAACCATCACCATCGGCGGCGCTTGGTTTCGAGTGGCAATCCATTGTTCCAAATTTTCAGGAGAACGGCCAGGCAAGTAAATCCGGTCGTTTTGCTTGTTCACATATTGCTCAATAACGAACGGTGACTCATCGGAGAAAACCCAATTCGGCAAATCGCCACTTTCGTGCAAGCGTAACAACTCCTTTGCTCTCTCCACTCTAACTTTTTTTTGAGCATCGGTGAGACCATGCGTTTTTTCAAGGCCTTTAGTCAAGATGATATTTCAATATGTGCTGCATCCGTTCGAGCGAAATGTTCGCCTCACGAGCCATTTTTCTGCCGCTACGGCGCGGATTGTGAGCCAATTTGGCCTTCACCTTCTGAATGATATCCGACGATGTTGCAGTGCGTTTCGGTCCACCACCATGGCGTTTTGCAATGCTGCCAGTATCGTTATAACGATTTATGGTGCGATACAGAAACATTTTATTCACGTGCAGAGGTTTTAACTGGTTAACAATCTGCGGATGTGGTTTTCCACCCAAATTCAGAGCAATCACACTATTACGCTTGAATTCCATTGCGGATTGATTTTTTTTTTAATATTTCCCACTAAAATGCTTTTGTACGCTTGTAAATAATGGAATGAACTGTCATTAGTGTAAATTTGAGTGCTCTGTCATCACTGGTTTGACAGCAAAAGTGTCAGTCACCCGGTAAAATTTTTCGTCATACACATTTTGTCGATGAGAAATTTATTTTTTCATTATCATTATCACAGACACAGAATTCTGGCCCTGAAATCAAAGAAATAGGAGTATTTTTACGTAATAGATAAAAAGGTTATTTAAAGTAACATTACTTAATAAGTTGTGTTTTATCCTTTTGCAGCAATAACCCCTGCAAGGTGTCTGGGCATAGAGTCTATTAAACCCTGGACTTTGTAGCGAAGCTACTCATAATGCACATAAGTAGTGACGTCACACTCCATACTATTAAAACAGAACTAAACAAGTAACCGAATGGTGGAACCGGTAAGCATGCCTGTACGGCATACGGCCAAAAGTCAATATCACCGGTTTGAATCCCCACTTGGGCGCTCATAAAAGAACGTTTTTTTGATAATAAAAATTAATTATTATAAATAATTATAATAAATATTATAATAATTAAAATAAATAAACCAGAAGGTGTGTGGGAATAAGCCAGGCAAACCGAGCAAAAACAACAACTTTACAAGTCGCCCACATTTTATTTTATTTTTTTCACCGAATTTCATAATGATAAGAGGCGAGCTTCATGAACACCAATAAAATAGTGCAAGTACGCCCACTTCACTACATTAAAATTTCTTTGTGTCAAAAACGCAAACCATACATTTCCATGGTCAAGTACTCCACTTGTCGACCGACCGAACCTCCCGTTCACTAGGTTGCACTAGATCAATCAATTGAATAGCGCGAATTGTACCGCTTTCAATTGATTGTCACTGTGGTCAAGCGAGTAAAGCACTTAGCCTATAGACCGATCGAACCGCCCGTTCGCCGTGTGTATAAATTGCGAGCAGCCAACTGAATAGCACGAATTGTACCGCTTTCAATTGGCTAGCACTACGGTCAAGTCCCTAACGAGCAGCGCGAATTGCACCGCTCCCGTGTGACCCTTACTCCCATATAACCCTACGTATCTGAAATCTAATTAAGTAGTTTTAATAAGCATATAAAAATTGTGTTAAGTAGGTTTAAGAATTTAAATAATAATAAAGAAAAGAAAAACATTTAAAACAATCTACTTTAATTTGTAACTCCACCCCCAACATCACAAGCTCTGGGTTCCGGCGAGCGTAACCCGAGCAGCAAACGTTACACCTTGCTCTACTGGAACGGTATTCCAAGCTGTTATGAATTCCTTTCAAGTTTGATCTGCAGTTCTGTCAATTCGGGAATTTTCGTTTTCACAATATGCCAAAGATTTTCAATAACCTTAATATCAGTATTTGCTGGGGCCATTTTAAAACTTGTTAATCCACTTATGCCAAATACCTTTGATGCTCCGGGCTGTATGTATCGGTGCATTGTCTTGGCGTAGGATAAACTCACTCCCCATAAATCTTGTACATGCATACATGTACATGTACGAGCACTTAAAAACGGCATTGGTATAGTGTGGGAACCAAAATCACTTACAAGGCATTTCTAGCATGTAGCTGTACAGTGTGTACTCTTCATATATCCCATCAAAACATAACCGATATTTCGGGGTTAACTCTGATATACGAAAACCCTCATAAATTAAACCAAGCGACCGATCGACAGTGTATCAATAAATTAAGATCTTCCTGTCAATTTTACTTTACGAAGGCACAACACTATGCAAAACATTGTACTTATGCACATGCACATGGACTGATGTTGCGTAAGAGGATAGATGAATTTGAGAGCGGACAATGTATTTCCCGTCCAGTTCTCTTCTCCGCCTGGAAAGCAGAAAGGACGGAGCTGCGACGTACAAAAACGGGTTGCTTAGCCTTTATTTTAGCTAAGTTTGAAATTTGATTATAGTTTTCCGACTGCAACCGCATTTTTAGCAAGTTCCACTGCTAAAACACCCCCTGGAAATCACAACAATAGCCGATCTTTGTCAAGATAAAGCTCAATCGTTTTAGCCATCGCGTAGAATTTTTCTGAAGCTACTTAGCCATACTTATCGTAGTAGTTGGCTGCATCGTCAAGTGTCATTTAATACAAGAATTTTAGAACCGTTACCTTCCCAAAGCAGTTATTTTTACTTGCGTAAATAATTTTGTCAGTGTTAAATGGTATCTAAATAATTGTGCAACTATATTTGTATTAATTTTACAGTTACTTGTTAAAATTTGTATAGTTTTTTTTTGATATACTGGTTTAAGAAAATTACGAATTTTTATTTGTTGGATATAGTGCGAGCATTGCTATGTGTAAATTAAAACTTTGGGTTATGGTGGGGACGGTTGGAGTGTGTGTTTCTTAGAGCATTGGGGGTCTTAGGGATCATTTGGGTTTTTTGGGGTAGTCTTGGTAGTTTTTGATAGTCTAAGTAGTTTTCGATAGTCTTGGTGGTATATGAAGAGCGGCCTGGAGGAAAACTATACTAACTTGGAAATTGGTACATTTGATTTTATTACAACGAGCTTCAATAATACTTAAAGTCCAGCCGCAGCATACAACTATAAATAAACCATACTAAAAATTATTAGGGCAAAAATATTTAGTTAAAAACTTATATGTATTTTAAAGGAAGCCGGTGATTTTCCCTGTGGTGTGCTTCCTATATTCGTACAGGAAGAACTTTTAGATGAAAAATTTCAGAAATCAGTCATTATTCTGCAGTTCAAAATTTTTTTCCGATTGGGTCAGTCGGGTGAGGCAGCCAAATAACGTCGGGAATTCCGCTAGTTTTATATAAAACATAACGTTTGCTATGGTTAACTTTTGTTTAATATCAACTTCAAAAATTACGATTTTAAAGATTAATTCTACCAAAAGAAATATTCAACAAGTAAATGTAAAAAACACTTCGTTTTTCGGGTACAAACTTTTATATATACATCGAAACACGAGAAACAGTCGTTCATTATTTGGTAATAATCGCCCAAATATTTTTTTGAGGTCGGTGCTATCACACGTGCCACACGCGGAACGTAACACGCGTTATACGTGGAATATAAAAAAAGAGTGCGTGTAAATTTACGCGCGGTTGAAGTGAAACTTTTTTGACGTTGTGGTCGATTTTTTTTTATATTTAAATTTACTGCCAAGGCAAAACCTTTATATGTTATGCGACTATAAGATTTGTTCCTATGGAAAATCTGATATCTGGCCAATAGGGTCTGGAATTTTGGGAACCAAGTTATTTCTCAAGCGATTCGTATGAAACTCGGAATGTAGGACTAATAAGCGACTATAAGATTTGTTCCTATGGAAATTCTGGGATCTGGCCAATAGAGTCTGGAATTTTGGGAACCAAGCCATTTCTCAAGCGATTCGTATGAAACTCGGAATGTAGGACTAATATGCGACTATAAGATTTGTTCCTATGGAAATTCTGGGATCAGGTCAATATGGTCTGGAATTTTGGGAACCAAGCCATTTCTAAAGAGATTCGTATGAAACCCGGAATGTAGGACTAAGATGTGACTATAAGATTTCTTCCTATGGCACTTCTGGAATATGATCATTATTGTCTGGAATTTCTGGAACAAAGCAATTTTTCAAGCGATTCGCATGAAATTTGGAATGTAGGACCAATATGTGACTATTAGATTTCTTCCTATAGAAATTCTGGAATATGATCAATATGGTCTGGAATTTCTGGAGCAAATCAATTTCTCAAGATTCACATGAAATTCGGAATGTAGGACTATGATGTGACTATAAGATTTCTTCCTATGGAACTTCTGGAATATGATCATTATGGTCTGGAAGTTCTGGAGCAAATCAATTTCTCAATGTTCACATGAAATTCGGATTGTAGGACTAAGATGTGACTATAAGATTTCTTCCTATGGAACTTCTGGAATATGATCATTATTGTCTGGAATTTCTGGAACAAAGCAATTTTTCAAGCGATTCGCATGAAATTTGGAATGTAGGACCAATATGTGACTATTAGATTTCTTCCTATGGAACTTCTGGAATATGATCATTATTGTCTGGATTTCTGGAACAAAGCAATTTTTCAAGCGATTCGCATGAAATTTGGAATGTAGGACTAAGATGTGATTATACGATTTCTTCCTATGGAACTTCTGGAATATGATCATTATTGTCTGGAATTTCTGGAACAAAGCAATTTTTCAAGCGATTCGCACGAAATTCGGAATGTGTGACTAAGATGTGACTATAAGATTTCTTCCTATAGAAATTCTGGAATATGATCAATATGGTCTGGAATTTCTGGAGCAAATCAATTTCTCAAGATTCACATGAAATTCGGAATGTAGGACTATGATGTGACTATAAGATTTCTTCCTATGGAACTTCTGGAATATGATCATTATGGTCTGGAAGTTCTGGAGCAAATCAATTTCTCAATGTTCACATGAAATTCGGATTGTAGGACTAAGATGTGACTATAAGATTTCTTCCTATGGAACTTCTGGAATATGATCATTATTGTCTGGAATTTCTGGAACAAAGCAATTTTTCAAGCGATTCGTATGAAACTCGGAATGTAGGACTAAGATGTGACTATAAGATTTCTTCCTATGGAACTTCTGGAATATGATCATTATTGTCTGGAATTTCTGGAACAAAGCAATTTTTCAAGCGATTCGCATGAAACTCGGAATGTAGGACTAAGATGTGACTATAAGATTTCTTCCTATGGAACTTCTGGAATATGATCATTATGGTCTGGAAGTTCTGAAGCAAATCAATTTCTCAATGTTCACATGAAATTCGGATTGTAGGACTAAGATGTGACTATAAGATTTCTTCCTATGGAACTTCTGGAATATGATCATTATTGTCTGGAATTTCTGGAACAAAGCAATTTTTCAAGCGATTCGCATGAAACTCGGAATGTAGGACTAAGATGTGACTATAAGATTTCTTCCTATGGAACTTCTGGAATATGATCATTATTGTCTGGAATTTCTGGAACAAAGCAATTTTTCAAGCGATTCGCATGAAACTCGGAATGTAGGACTAAGATGTGACTATAAGATTTCTTCCTATGGAACTTCTGGAATATGATCATTATGGTCTGGAAGTTCTGGAGCAAATCAATTTCTCAATGTTCACATGAAATTCGGATTGTAGGACTAAGATGTGACTATAAGATTTCTTCCTATGGAACTTCTGGAATATGATCATTATTGTCTGGAATTTCTGGAACAAAGCAATTTTTCAAGCGATTCGCATGAAATTTGGAATGTAGGACTAATATGTGACTCTTAGATTTCTTCCTATGGAACTTCTGGAATATGATCATTATTGTCTGGAATTTCTGGAACAAAGCAATTTTTCAAGCGATTCGCATGAAACTCGGAATGTAGGACTAAGATGTGACTATAAGATTTCTTCCTATGGAACTTCTGGAATATGATCATTATTGTCTGGAATTTCTGGAACAAAGCAATTTTTCAAGCGATTCGCATGAAATTTGAAATGTAGGACTAAGATGTGACTATACGATTTCTTCCTATGGAAATTCTGGAATATGATCATTATTGTCTGGAATTTCTGGAACAAAGCAATTTTTCAAGCGATTCGCATGAAATTTTAAAATGTAGGACTAAGATGTGACTATACGATTTCTTCCTATGGAACTTCTAGAATATGATCATTATTGTCTGGAATTTCTGGAACAAGGCAATTTTTTAAGCGATTCGCACGAAATTCGGAATGTGTGACTAAGATGTGACTATAAGATTTCTTCCTATAGAAATTCTGGAATATGATCAATATGGTCTGGAATTTCTGGAGCAAATCAATTTCTCAATATTCACATGAAATTCGGAATGTAGGACTAAGATGTGACTATAAGATTTCTTCCTATGGAACTTCTGGAATATGATCATTATGGTCTGGAAGTTCTGGAGCAAATCAATTTCTCAATGTTTACATGAAATTCGGATTGTAGGACTAAGATGTGACTATAAGATTTCTTCCTATGGAACTTCTGGAATATGATCATTATTATCTGGAATTTCTGGAACAAAGCAATTTTTCAAGCGATTCGCATGAAATTTGGAATGTAGGACTAATATGTGACTCTTAGATTTCTTCCTATGGAACTTCTGGAATATGATCATTATTGTCTGGAATTTCTGGAACAAAGCAAGCGATTCGCATGAAATTCGGAATGTAGGACTAAGATGTGACTATAAAATTTCTTCCTATGGAACTTCTGGAATATGATCATTATGGTCTGGAAGTTCTGGAGCAAATCAATTTCTCAATGTTCACATGAAATTCGGATTGTAGGACTAAGATGTGACTATAAGATTTCTTCCTATGGAACTTCTGGAATATGATCATTGTTATCTGGAATTTCTGGAACAAAGCTATTTTTCAAGCGATTCGCATGAAATTTGGAATGTAGGACTAATATGTGACTCTTAGATTTCTTCCTATGGAACTTCTGGAATATGATCATTATTGTCTGGAATTTCTGGAACAAAGCAATTTTTTAAGCGATTCGCATGAAATTTGAAATGTAGGACTAAGATGTGACTATACGATTTCTTCCTATGGAACTTCTGGAATATGATCATTATTGTCTGGAATTTCTGGAACAAAGCAATTTTTCAAGCGATTCGCATGAAATTTGGAATGTTGGACTAAGATGTGACTATAAGATTTCTTCCTATGGAACTTCTGGAAATGATTATTGTCTGGAATTTCTGGAACAAAGCAATTTTTGAAGCGATTCGCATGAAATTTGGAATGTAGGACTAAGATGTGACTATAAGATTTCTTCCTATGGAACTACTGGAATATGATCATTATTGTCTGGAATTTCTGGAACAAAGCAATTTTTCAAAAGATTCCCATGAAATTCGGAATGTAGGACAAAGATATGAATATAAGATTTCTTCCTATGGAGATTCTGGAATATGATCATTATTGTCTGGAATTTCGGGAACAAAGCAGTTTTTAAAGCGATTAGCATGAAATTCGGAATGTAGGACTTAGATGCGAATATAAGACTTGTTCCTATGGAAATTCTGGATTATGATCATTATGGGCTGTAATTTCGGAAACAAAGCATTTTCTCAAGCGATTCGCATGAAATTCGGAATGTAGGACTAGGATGCGACTATAAGACTTCTTCCTATGAAAATTCTGGAATATGATCATTATGGTCTGGAATTTCGGGAACTAAGAAATTTCTCAAGCGACTCGTGCCTTTTAATTTAATCGTAATATTGGCCACAACGTCAAAGAATTTCACTCCAACCGCGCGTAAAGATTACACGCACATATTTTTTTAACAGCTCTTACTTCTCCTACTACTATAGACGCAAGTGCATTACTATGTTTGTGCAGTGATATGCAATATTTAATATGTACCCACCTCACAATAAATTGTTATGAACATTTAAATCAGCTTATAAATTATTTATTCTGTTGTATGTGATGTGATTGATGATCATGTATATGGTTTCAATAACATACAATCAAGCTCATAGCTTGAGCAGAACGAAACAAACATATGCAGTAGTAGGCTGCGGTCAAGAATTCAGCCGCTGCGCAGTTTATGCTGCATGTTGGTCAAAAATTCACTTTTCAGCCAATGCAGTAAAGAAAAATCGACTACGCAGTTTTTTTTTATAGAGACTTATTGCCAAGGGAGGACTCCCTGTATGACTTGCGCCACGGCAATAAGTTGGGCTAAGCCCTTTATTAAATTCGAAATAAAATAAAAATCGAAGGAATGTGATTTACAATATATCACATTCCTCACGTTTGTAGCCGGTTTCAATTTATTTTCTCAGAATTCTCTCTGATTCATTGAAAAAGCAATACGAAAAACGAACACGAATTTAGAACGACGCGAGTCCAAATACTTTTATCAATAAATCATGGTCAGGGAAAACTACAAAAAAACTACGCAGCTACTTAAAATTGGATGCAAATAGCAAAATGTAAATGTCAAATTGTCGCCCTACAAGCAGACTGTAAGTCGGTTCAAATTATAGTCGCAATTTCGTGCATACCGACTGCCTGCTATTTTTTTGTGCAGCACAAGCTGCGAAGCTACTTAATGCTTTACCGCAGCCGTAGTGTTAGTATAGTCTCTGTTCATTTTCTATCAGTGCTCTGCTCTGCTCTTTCTATCAACATTGCATAAAATGTGAGTGAGTGCTCTCGTGTTTGGTCGTGTAACAGAAAAAAATACTACTATAAGTTACAAAAAAAAAGATTCATATAACAATGACAACCTGCAAGCTTAAGTCCTTTAATAATTTTTTTATTTAATCATATTGCTTAATTATAGACTTAATTTAATCGTCTTTAAAAATTATAATATTAATATTTGCCAATAGAATAGAATGAATCAAACATCTACTGCACATGTGGTAGTATAGTCTCTGTTCATGGTGTTCTATCGGTGCTCTGCTCTGCTCTGTTTGTTCTATTAACATTGCATAAAATGAAACAGTGCTTTGTGAGAGAGAAAAAAAATACAAATGTTACAAAAAGAGGTAGGGCCATTCACAAGTTGCAAGCGACTTTGCTGTTGCTGCTATTTCCTTTTCTTTTGTCTTATCTTATCCTTACTCATGTATACAGTAACTAGAGTGAAGTTCGATTGCTGGTTTGATGTTCGATCGTAAGTTGGATGTCTGCCACTGAACAACGAATCTACCATCGACCATTGAGTCAACCATCAAACATCAAACATGACATTAAGCATCGGTTCAAAATAACTATTCCATAATTACAGAAATAAGAGAACAATGTAAAAGAAATTTAATGAGAAATAATTGGCCTGCATGTTTCAAAGCGACATTCTTACCATACCATTTCGAAGCATGCACTACTCACTACTTTTCTCTTCTAATTTAATTTAAAACTACTCAAATTTTTTATGAGTTGAAACCAAAAGGTACATTACTGTGTTTGGGCAGTAATATGCAATATGCAGCCACTTCACAGTTAGTGGTTATGAACATTATAAATAATTTATATATAATGTGATGTGATGATGATGTATGTGATGAGCTACGGTGCAAGTCGTAGGACTTGTATTTAGTATAGAAACAAATGTCTTTAATCATTTCTACATTACTAAGTGTTAATAAAATCATCATTGCGATGATTTTCATCATTCAAATTATTGAGCATTGATAATGAATCAGCAGGAAACGAAAGTTGTAGAAGACACACAAATTTTTTTTGGTCAAAACCCTCTTTAGAAATTCATCAATAACCAGTTCGTGAGCACTAAGCGTGCAGCTCATTAAATTTTCATTTTTTCAATTCTCTACGCCTTTTTACTTCGCGTCCAACCAAATCCTGTGATCAATTAAAAAAAAAATCAGTACTACTATTATGTTACATATAAAAAGGAATATACAATTTAGAAGTTGCATGCTAACTTGTTACTTTTTCCGTTTATGTTTTCTCGTATTTTCTTTAATAATTTCTACAATACTAAATGTCAATAACATTCAAGTTACATACCATGAGCAGAAAGAAACAAACATGTGCAGTAATGATACAGTGAGAGTTGTGAGGAACAAAATTCTTGTGGCCGAATTTTGTTCACACAAAACATACCATATAGTTTTTTCCCAAATTCGGGTGCACCCTGCACCCACGCAGTGCAACCACCAAACGCATATGAAAATAAAACAGCCAAAACAACATCACGCCACCGGACTGACCAATCACAGCGCAGCACGCTATTTAGAATTTTTGCCACACAAAAAGGTATAAAAAGGCGAGCATGCAGTCAGTCGCTCTCTTAGTCTCCTTTTTGTGCTGTTCGGATCACGCGGTGGTAAGTCATTATTAATAAAACTATTTCACTGACATTCGCTGCCGACGTCATTCGTACGGCGTAACATCGCTGTGTGGATTCCCTACGGGTTGTTACGCCGGTACATCCAGCATATCGCTGCCGACGTTTTTCTCTGCTCCGTCATTCGTACGACGTAACATCGCTGTGTGGATTCCCTACGGGTTGTTGCGCTGGTACATCCAGCATATCGCTGCCGACGTCTTCCTCTGCTTCCGTCATTCGTACGACGCAACATCGCTGTGTGGATTCCCTACGGGTTGTTGCGCCGGTACATCCAGCATAACGCTGCCGACGTTTTTCTCTGCTCCGTCATTCGTACGACGTAACATCGCTGTGTGGATTCCCTACGGGTTGTTACGCCGGTACATCCAGCATATCGCTGCCGACGTCTTCCTCTGCTTTCGTCATTCGTACGACGCAACATCGCTGTGTGGATTCCCTACGGGTTGTTGCGCCGGTACATCCAGCATATCGCTGCCGACGTTTTTCTCTGCTCCGTCATTCGTACGACGTAACATCGCTGTGTGGATTCCCTACGGGTTGTTGCGCCGGTACATCCAGCATATCGCTGTCGACGTTTTCCTCTGCTTCCGTCATTCGTACGACGTAACATCGCTGTGTGGATTCCCTACGGGTTGTTGCGCCGGTACATCCAGCATATCGCTGTCGACGTTTTCCTCTGCTTCCGTCATTCGTACGACGTAACATCGCTGTGTGGATTCCCTACGGGTTGTTACGCCGGTACATCCAGCATATCGCTGTCGACATTTTTCTCTGCTTCCGTCATTCGTACGACGCAACATCGCTGTGTGGATTCCCTACGGGTTGTTGCGCCGGTACATCCAGCATATCGCTGTCGACGTTTTCCTCTGCTTCCGTCATTCGTACGACGTAACATCGCTGTGTGGATTCCCTACGGGTTGTTACGCCGGTACATCCAGCATATCGCTGTCGACGTCTTCCTCTGCTTCCGTCATTCGTACGACGCAACATCGCTGTGTGGATTCCCTACGGGTTGTTGCGCCGGTACATACAGCATATCGCTGCCGACGTTTTCCTCTGCTTCCGTCATTCGTACGACGTAACATCGCTGTGTGGATTCCCTACGGGTTGTTACGCCGGTACATCCAGCATATCGCTGTCGACGTCTTCCTCTGCTACCGTCATTCGTACGACGTAACTTCGCTGTGTGGATTCCCTACGGGTTGTTGCGCCGGTACATCCAGCATATCGCTGCTGACGACTCTCCCTGCATTCGCTACTGTCCTCACGTCAAGACTCACGTTACGCACGACAGTTCATCAAAGCCTTTGCATTACGCACGTTACCCACGACAGTTCATCAAAGCTCTCGCATACTCACGTCCTCACGTCGAGGCTCTCGTCGTCACTCAGTCAAGGCCCGTCGTCACTTACGTCGCTCACGTCGAGGCTCTCGTCGTCACTCAGTCAAGGCCCGTCGTCACTTACGTCGCTCACGTCATTTCGTCGCTCGTCGCCACTAACGTCAAGGCTCGTCACCATTCACGTCACTCACGTCACTTCGTCAAGGCATTACCCACGTCACTTCATCGAAGCTCTCTCACGTCTCTCTCAGGTCACTCACGTCACTTCGTCGTTTAGGACCGATTGTCTCACGCTCACGCATCGCTCAGGAGTCTCGACTGTCCTACGCTCACACATAGCTTAGGAGTCTCGACTGTCTCACGCTTACACATCGCTCAGGAGTCTCGACTGTCCTACGCTCACACATAGCTTAGGAGTCTCGACTGTCTCACGCTTACACATCGCTCAGGAGTCCCGACTGTCCTACGCTCACGCATAGCTTAGGAGTCTCGACCGTCTCACGCCCAAGCATCGCTCAGGAGTCACGCTCATCTCAGACTAACGCTCTCGCATCGCTCAGGAGTCGCGATTGTCAGGCTCACGCCCACGCATCGCTCAGAAGTCACGCTCATCTCAGACTAACGCTCACGCATCGCTCAGGGGTCTCGACTGTCCTACGCTCACGCATAGCTTAGGAGTCTCGACCGTCTCACGCCCACGCATCGCTCAGGAGTCACGCTCATCACAGACTAACGCTCACGCATCGCTCAGGAGTCTCGACTGTCCTACGCTCACACATAGCTTAGGAGTCTCGACTGTCTCACGCTTACACATCGCTCAGGAGTCTCGACTGTCCTACGCTCACACATAGCTTAGGAGTCTCGACTGTCTCACGCTCATCACAGACTAACGCTCACGCATCGCTCAGGAGTCTCGACTGTCCTACGCTCACACATAGCTTAGGAGTCTCGACTGTCCTACGCTCACACATAGCTTAGGAGTCTCGACTGTCTCACGCTTACACATCGCTCAGGAGTCTCGACTGTCCTACGCTCACACATAGCTTAGGAGTCTCGACTGTCCCACGCTTACGCATCGCTCAGGAGTCTCGACTGTATCACGCTCATACATCGCTCAGGGGGCTCGACCGTCTCACGCCCACGCATCGCTCAGGAGTCACGCTCATCACAGACTAACGCTCACGCATAGCTTAGGAGTCTCGACCGTCTCACGCCCAAGCATCGCTCAGGAGTCACGCTCATCTCAGACTAACGCTCTCGCATCGCTCAGGAGTCGCGATCGTCAGGCTCACGCCCACGCATCGCTCAGAAGTCACGCTCATCTCAGACTAACGCTCACGCATCGCTCAGGGGTCTCGACTGTCCTACGCTCACGCATAGCTTAGGAGTCTCGACCGTCTCACGCCCACGCATCGCTCAGGAGTCACGCTCATCACAGACTAACGCTCACGCATCGCTCAGGAGTCTCGACTGTCCTACGCTCACACATAGCTTAGGAGTCTCGACTGTCTCACGCTTACACATCGCTCAGGAGTCTCGACTGTCCTACGCTCACACATAGCTTAGGAGTCTCGACTGTCTCACGCTTACGCATCACTCAGGAGTCACGCTCATCACAGACTAACGCTCACGCATCGCTCAGGAGTCTCGACTGTCCTACGCTCACACATAGCTTAGGAGTCTCGACTGTCCTACGCTCACACATAGCTTAGGAGTCTCGACTGTCTCACGCTTACACATCGCTCAGGAGTCACACTCATCTCAGTCTAACGCTCACGCATCGCTCAGGAGTCGCGATCGTCAGGCTCACGCCCACGCATCGCTCAGGAGTCTCGACTGTCCTACGCTCACACATAGCTTAGGAGTCTCGACTGTCTCACGCTTACGCATCGCTCAGGAGTCTCGACTGTATCACGCTCATACATCGCTCAGAGGTCTCGACTGTCCTACGCTCACGCATAGCTTAGGAGTCTCGACCGTCTCACGCCCACGCATCGCTCAGGAGTCACGCTCATCACAGACTAACGCTCACGCATCACTCAGGTGTCACGCTCATCTCAGACTAACGCTCTCGCATCGCTCAGGAGTCGCGATCGTCTTAGGCTAACGCTCAAGCATCGCTCAGGAGTTATGCTCATCAAAGGCTAACGCATCGCTCAGGATTTACGCTCGTCAAAGGCTAACTCGTCGCTCAGGATTGACGCATCGCCCAGGATTAAATTATAGGTTATAAGAAATTTAGAAATAAAGAAAATACTTCGAAAAGTCCCAAAATAGAAATTTATTGTAACGACCCCTTGCCTCAGAACCCTGGTCACGCTGAGTTTACCCCGGCTGGGAAAACTCTGTTACAATTGGCGCCCGAACAGGGACACTTTCTTAGCAAAAGAAATATTACCTCCGAACGAAGAAAAACGTGAAAAGGAAAAGCCACAGAGTAAAAGGTGCAACAACAATGATCGCAGCAGCAAAAAAAAAATGTTCAGCAACAACCACAGACACTGCAAAGGCAATGCCAGTTCATCAGGAGAACAACAGAATGCACTAGAAGATTATACAACCACGTGCACAGCAACAGAACTCAACGCATCTACGGAACAATAATAGGCACAGCAGCAACGAAGTCGAAAGCAGCAGCGAAGTCAACAGCAGCAGCAAAGGCAACAATCGCAGTGGCAACAGAGGTGTGTACCAGTAGCGGACGTAGCAAGGTTGACGGGGACTACGAATGTAGATGCCCCGTTATTAGAACTAGCTAGTGAAGCGCAAGTGCTTTTTTTTTTCGCCGAAGTAACGGGGGAGTGTGAGGAACAAAATTCTTGTGGCCGAATTTTGTTCACACAAAACATACCATATAGTTTTTTCCCAAATTCGGGTGCACCCTGCACCCACGCAGTGCAACCACCAAACGCATATGAAAATAAAACAGCCAAAACAACATCACGCCACCGGACTGACCAATCACAGCGCAGCACGCTATTTAGAATTTTTGCCACACAAAAAGGTATAAAAAGGCGAGCATGCAGTCAGTCGCTCTCTTAGTCTCCTTTTTGTGCTGTTCGGATCACGCGGTGGTAAGTCATTATTAATAAAACTATTTCACTGACATTCGCTGCCGACGTCATTCGTACGGCGTAACATCGCTGTGTGGATTCCCTACGGGTTGTTACGCCGGTACATCCAGCATATCGCTGCCGACGTTTTTCTCTGCTCCGTCATTCGTACGACGTAACATCGCTGTGTGGATTCCCTACGGGTTGTTGCGCTGGTACATCCAGCATAACGCTGCCGACGTTTTTCTCTGCTCCGTCATTCGTACGACGTAACATCGCTGTGTGGATTCCCTACGGGTTGTTACGCCGGTACATCCAGCATATCGCTGCCGACGTCTTCCTCTGCTTCCGTCATTCGTACGACGCAACATCGCTGTGTGGATTCCCTACGGGTTGTTACGCCGGTACATCCAGCATATCGCTGCCGACGTCTTCCTCTGCTTCCGTCATTCGTACGACGCAACATCGCTGTGTGGATTCCCTACGGGTTGTTGCGCCGGTACATCCAGCATATCGCTGCCGACGTTTTTCTCTGCTCCGTCATTCGTACGACGTAACATCGCTGTGTGGATTCCCTACGGGTTGTTGCGCCGGTACATCCAGCATATCGCTGTCGACGTTTTCCTCTGCTTCCGTCATTCGTACGACGTAACATCGCTGTGTGGATTCCCTACGGGTTGTTGCGCCGGTACATCCAGCATATCGCTGTCGACGTTTTCCTCTGCTTCCGTCATTCGTACGACGTAACATCGCTGTGTGGATTCCCTACGGGTTGTTACGCCGGTACATCCAGCATATCGCTGTCGACATTTTTCTCTGCTTCCGTCATTCGTACGACGCAACATCGCTGTGTGGATTCCCTACGGGTTGTTGCGCCGGTACATCCAGCATATCGCTGTCGACGTTTTCCTCTGCTTCCGTCATTCGTACGACGTAACATCGCTGTGTGGATTCCCTACGGGTTGTTACGCCGGTACATCCAGCATATCGCTGTCGACGTCTTCCTCTGCTTCCGTCATTCGTACGACGCAACATCGCTGTGTGGATTCCCTACGGGTTGTTGCGCCGGTACATACAGCATATCGCTGCCGACGTTTTCCTCTGCTTCCGTCATTCGTACGACGTAACATCGCTGTGTGGATTCCCTACGGGTTGTTACGCCGGTACATCCAGCATATCGCTGTCGACGTCTTCCTCTGCTACCGTCATTCGTACGACGTAACTTCGCTGTGTGGATTCCCTACGGGTTGTTGCGCCGGTACATCCAGCATATCGCTGCTGACGACTCTCCCTGCATTCGCTACTGTCCTCACGTCAAGACTCACGTTACGCACGACAGTTCATCAAAGCCTTTGCATTACGCACGTTACCCACGACAGTTCATCAAAGCTCTCGCATACTCACGTCCTCACGTCGAGGCTCTCGTCGTCACTCAGTCAAGGCCCGTCGTCACTTACGTCGCTCACGTCGAGGCTCTCGTCACTCAGTCAAGGCCCGTCGTCACTTACGTCGCTCACGTCATTTCGTCGCTCGTCGCCACTAACGTCAAGGCTCGTCACCATTCACGTCACTCACGTCACTTCGTCAAGGCATTACCCACGTCACTTCATCGAAGCTCTCTCACGTCTCTCTCAGGTCACTCACGTCACTTCGTCGTTTAGGACCGATTGTCTCACGCTCACGCATCGCTCAGGAGTCTCGACTGTCCTACGCTCACACATAGCTTAGGAGTCTCGACTGTCTCACGCTTACACATCGCTCAGGAGTCTCGACTGTCCTACGCTCACACATAGCTTAGGAGTCTCGACTGTCTCACGCTTACACATCGCTCAGGAGTCCCGACTGTCCTACGCTCACGCATAGCTTAGGAGTCTCGACCGTCTCACGCCCAAGCATCGCTCAGGAGTCACGCTCATCTCAGACTAACGCTCTCGCATCGCTCAGGAGTCGCGATCGTCAGGCTCACGCCCACGCATCGCTCAGAAGTCACGCTCATCTCAGACTAACGCTCACGCATCGCTCAGGGGTCTCGACTGTCCTACGCTCACGCATAGCTTAGGAGTCTCGACCGTCTCACGCCCACGCATCGCTCAGGAGTCACGCTCATCACAGACTAACGCTCACGCATCGCTCAGGAGTCTCGACTGTCCTACGCTCACACATAGCTTAGGAGTCTCGACTGTCTCACGCTTACACATCGCTCAGGAGTCTCGACTGTCCTACGCTCACACATAGCTTAGGAGTCTCGACTGTCTCACGCTTACGCATCACTCAGGAGTCACGCTCATCACAGACTAACGCTCACGCATCGCTCAGGAGTCTCGACTGTCCTACGCTCACACAGCTTAGGAGTCTCGACTGTCCTACGCTCACACATAGCTTAGGAGTCTCGACTGTCTCACGCTTACACATCGCTCAGGAGTCTCGACTGTCCTACGCTCACACATAGCTTAGGAGTCTCGACTGTCCCACGCTTACGCATCGCTCAGGAGTCTCGACTGTATCACGCTCATACATCGCTCAGGGGTCTCGACCGTCTCACGCCCACGCATCGCTCAGGAGTCACGCTCATCACAGACTAACGCTCACGCATAGCTTAGGAGTCTTGACCGTCTCACGCCCAAGCATCGCTCAGGAGTCACGCTCATCTCAGACTAACGCTCTCGCATCGCTCAGGAGTCGCGATCGTCAGGCTCACGCCCACGCATCGCTCAGAAGTCACGCTCATCTCAGACTAACGCTCACGCATCGCTCAGGGGTCTCGACTGTCCTACGCTCACGCATAGCTTAGGAGTCTCGACCGTCTCACGCCCACGCATCGCTCAGGAGTCACGCTCATCACAGACTAACGCTCACGCATCGCTCAGGAGTCTCGACTGTCCTACGCTCACACATAGCTTAGGAGTCTCGACTGTCTCACGCTTACACATCGCTCAGGAGTCTCGACTGTCCTACGCTCACACATAGCTTAGGAGTCTCGACTGTCTCACGCTTACGCATCACTCAGGAGTCACGCTCATCACAGACTAACGCTCACGCATCGCTCAGGAGTTTCGACTGTCCTACGCTCACACATAGCTCAGGAGTCTCGACTGTCCTACGCTCACACATAGCTTAGGAGTCTCGACTGTCCCACGCTTACGCATCGCTCAGGAGTCTCGACTGTATCACGCTCATACATCGCTCAGGGGTCTCGACTGTCCTACGCTCACGCATAGCTTAGGAGTCTCGACCGTCTCACGCCCACGCATCGCTCAGGAGTCACGCTCATCACAGACTAACGCTCACGCATCACTCAGGAGTCACGCTCATCTCAGACTAACGCTCTCGCATCGCTCAGGAGTCGCGATCGTCTTAGGCTAACGCTCAAGCATCGCTCAGGAGTTATGCTCATCAAAGCCTAACGCATCGCTCAGGATTTACGCTCGTCAAAGGCTAACTCGTCGCTCAGGATTGACGCATCGCCCAGGATTAAATTATAGGTTATAAGAAATTTAGAAATAAAGAAAATACTTCGAAAAGTCCCAAAATAGAAATTTATTGTAACGACCCCTTGCCTCAGAACCCTGGTCACGCTGAGTTTACCCCGGCTGGGAAAACTCCGTTACAGAGTATAGTCTCTGTTGGTTGGTTCTCTGCTCACCTCACTTTAACTTTAATAATTTCTACATTACTTTACTAATTGAATTGAATTAAAAGGTTTAAACTCCGAAATTATTTTATAACAACATAAACTGGAAAACTAGATATACACTTTAATTTAAGTTAAATGTACATATATAAAAATTAAATAAAATTAAATAAAAAATAAAAAATAAACAGTGCATTGTCAGTAAATGTTTGTAAACGTAGTCACGCTCAAAACCCTCGTTGCCGGGAAGACGACACAGCCCACCCTACTCTTTTTTATATTTGAATTTACTGCCAGGCAAAACAACACAGATGAGATGAGATGACGATGAGAAATGGCTTAGTTCCAAAAAATTCAAGACCCTATTGGCCAGATCCCAGAATTTCCATAGGAACAAATCTTATAGTCGCATATTAGTCCTACATTCCGAGTTTCATATGAATCGCTTGAGAAATATGGCTTGGTTCCGAAAATTCCAGACGCTATTGGCCAGATCCCAGAATTTCCATAGGAGCTGTGGCCGTACAGAGCAATGTGTGCAACAGAGTAATAACAGCGTAACAAACAGAGCAATGTGTACAACAGAGTAATAACAGCGTAACGCTGTGAAAATTGTTGCCCCCTCCGTAAAAAAGTTTCACTTCAAAAATTTTAAAAAACCAACCTATTAAAATTAAAATTTTTCATATAAATTCTGTAATCGGAGATACACATGTGTGCAAAATTAGAATAAGATCGGATTAATTTTGGTAAAATTTGTATGGAAGAACCTCGCTTCTAGGGCCCGATCACTTTAAATTTTTACAGGAAATGTTGCCATCGGAGATACAAATGTGTGCAAAAATTCAACAAAATCGGGATAATTTTGTAAAAAATTTATAGGGGAGAACTTAGACGCTTCAGCCCGACTACTTCCAAATTTTTATAGAAAGTGTTGTCATCGGAGATACACATGATTGCAAAGTTTGGTGTCTCGCGGGAGTAAATGCAAGCGTACACTTTTAGCGGTTTCTTTTTCTTTTCGTGTTGGGAAAATTTTCTCCACCAGATAATGGCAGCGACTATTTCAATGGTTCTCAAACTTCTTTTTATAGTGATTCCCCACTTTTCATTCAGTGATTCTCAAAATTTAAAAAAAAATTGTAAAATATTTTCGTTGTAAGACTTTCATACAACTAATTATACTCAAGGCCGTTTATTCGTATAAAGAACGGTGGCCACACTCGTATTCAATATTGTCACTCGCACAAGTTGAAGTACATAACGACGATATGTGAGCATATACTAGCTTCAGATCACTCCAAACAATTCTATAAGTAGGTTTTTTTTGCAGCAGGTGACTGCAGACTGGTCTACATGAATAAATAGCACGGGCAGCGATGGACGTAATTTTAAGCGGTGTGTAAGACAATTGCCCATGAACCATATCTTTTTTCGACATAATAATACGTTTCAAAGCGGGTCCGCAGAAAAAAAAAAGATGATTTGCAAAAGAGTTTTTTTTTCTGCGAGATATTTTGCGGTCAACGACTAAAACAAGACTATTTAATTTGACAACATTACTGTACAATTGTTCTACTTTTGCAACTAAGAAAGTAGCTTCTACTAATTTATAGTTGCACATTAGGCACTGTATAAAAGGCATTGTAGAAGATTAATTTTTAAAATATACCTAAAATAAACATTACTATAAGGGACATACGCAGACAGCTCGTATGTGAAGCCTGTTGTGTTGTTTCACCTCGTTTGATAAGAATGCTCTGAGCGCGCACAGTGCGGCATTCAAATTTATAAGCACATGTGTTTCGGGCTTCAAACTATGTAACTACTTCTAAAATATTAATTATTTAGCGTTTTTGTTACTTGTAAATAATATCAAAATAAAACAAAACAAATTTTATGTTTATATATTTAATGAGTAATTTAGGAATGTTTTCACAATTACCTTAAATATAGGTAAGTCACCGACGAAGCCCAAAATGAAGAAATCATTCCTATAGCAGCTGAAGCTCCTCCCAAAATAGTCACAGTTCTATAGGAATATTTTACCGAAAGAATGCTCGAGATAGGACCTAATAAAATAAAAAATATACTGAAATTATTATATAAATATTAAAAAAAAGCATTACCATTAATAATAACATAACATGGAAAGTCTCTATTAGATTTCTAAAAAAAGTAAGTACTTGAGAGTTATGATAAAAAGTTATTTTTAATTTGTTAATTTCGGATATTTAGAAAATCATAAGCAAATCAAATTAAATCATCACATCATATTTGGATTTACAACCGGGGTTAGGTCCTGGATTACCACAAAAAAAGTCTTCACCAGCGAGCCGAAGTCATCCAACTAGGCATCCCTTAACACTGGGAGTCCGTGTCAACGGCATATTTTCAGACTAGGATTGGCTGACCTCTATTTCCTTCTTTGCCAAAAAAACCCTAACTTTCCGAGCGGAATACTCTTAGCTCATGCGAACTATTGGCTGTCCACATGAGTCAACCGAGCTCTCCTCACGATGTCAACATCGCGGTAATGCTCGAAGATCTCATTGTGATAGAATCAGCGGAATCGTCCATCCTCACATACCGGGCCAAAAATTATCCGTAAAGCTTTCCTCTGAATGTGACTAAGATAACAGGGTACTTTTTGTTAAGCACTTAAGTCAGTCGTTTTCATTGATATGGTCGCCTTCGTGGATCAGTGCGCTCGGAACTGATTTGGGGTTCCGCGACAATGGTTTTCATACTGGCGAGGTTTGTAGGCTGGCCCGATGATAAATCTTATTTACTTTTTGTGAAAATTACTGGCCACCGCGTGAAGGCGGCACGAATCTGTGATTGCACTTAAATGGGCACTAACTTCGAGAAACGATTTAATTCCTAAAAAAGGCGAACCTCTTTTATCGTACCATCTGCTCTAACATCCATACTTTCTAAAGTCATGGAAACGCTGATCAATCATTACCTTATGCAATACCTTGAATCTCAGGAAATCCTTAGCGACCGGCAGTACGGTTTTCGAAGGCAACCTTTTACAGGTTATCTGATGGCATATCACACTGAAAAGTGGCACTAGTCTATTCACAAATTTGGTGAAAATAAAGTCGTTGCACTAGATATTTCCAAAGCATTTGACAGAGTCTGGCATAAAGCTCTTTTGTCGAAAATAAATGCCTATGGAATTGATAAGACCCTAACTCTTGAACGATTCTAGCTACAAGGTCACTGTTGGTCTATTTTGATAGAAAATTAAATATTTAAGGTCAAAAGAATGTAATTTTTTTTAAATTCCTAAAACGATTACCGATATAAACGTCGTCAAAGTCAAAAAGAGAAATGTCATCACAGAACAAGTCAACAAAATGCTCACAGACAAATAGTCAAGGACAAATTTCCACTAGAGAATATATTAGATAAGCTAGGGAGAGCTAAATGGTTTTCAACTCCTCACATGACAAGTTCCTTCCATCGAGTAGAGTTAGGCAAAAACTCAAGACAACTGACTGCATTTTCTACACCCAATGGATATTGTTACGAAATTTCGGGCTTTCGAGTTCGTAAAGGATTTTGCAAATAAAACACAACACAATTATAAACAAACAGTAAAAGATTAAATGTACACAAAACACTTATAACAACAATACTTGTACTTCACTACTATTTCGGCAATAGCTCTTCAACTGCACTGGTTGAATTCGAAATAAGAACTAAACTACGTCGGCCAAACACCTCTATTTATACTCAACGAAAAGCTTCTAGAAATAGACAACAATATCTAGAAAGTACCAGACCATTGTGGCAACTTCCTTTATTTACAACTAACCATACTCATATGTAATGAGTCATCTTCTAAAAATAAATTATCATGTACAATAATGTTTCTACACACAAACCAGACAAACCGGACAAACCAGTTTGACTACATTTTTGACCAATACAATGATTTAAACTTAAAGTCCGTTATATTTCAAACAATCTAATTCCGCCTAAAAGTATGCAATTCTCCCAACTTTGCTTTGGTTTTTGTAATTTCTCTTGTCTTCTTGTATTGGAATTGTATAGCCAAACGAAATCTCCTTCCCGAAATTTTTCGTAGTTATTCACGACGATGTTCTTTACTGTTCTATAGACATTTATCACATTTATCTTCGATCGGAATCATTTGCATCTTGCCCAACTTTTGGCGCTACAACTCTGTATAGATAATGTAGGCTAAAACTGCTAGTGCGAACGGTCTAGCGTTTCTAGTCTAGGTAACGTGGGCTAGCACCCTGCGGTACCGAAAAATACCCGCTACTGAAACTGAAACAACGCCTCGGATAAGTAATGATCGAATAATGACGACTTTTGGCTATTGTACCCGGACTAAGATTGGTTTCTGGACGCTCCTTGACTCTGGGAGTGAAGGACCTCAAAATTCCAGATTTCTTCAACTAAAACGTGAGTTTCTTCGATACAATATGGACATACTGGGAGTGAGTGAAATAAGATGGTTCGACGCGGGAGAGTACCAATCCCCAACGTTTAACACTGTGCTACTCTACTCTGGCAAACCTTCTGGCAGTCCCCGTGAATCTGGAGTGGGTCTGCTGCTAACGCCAACAGCACGTAGAGGCCTATTTTCCTGGCACCCGCATAGTGATAGGATCTTATCGGCCAGATTTCGGACTAGAGTACGGCGCGTCACGATCATACATTGCTACGCCCCAACGAATCCCTCGACTGAGGATGAAAAGGACAACTTCTACAGTCAACTAAACGCTGTATTCAACGCAACGCCGAACGGAGATATCGTCATCGTGATGCCAAGGTTGGCAACGACAATGAAGGGCTCAAGCATGTGATTGGGAAGCACGGCCTCGGCGAACGAAATGACAATGGTGAAAGATTTGTTGATTTCTGCAACACTAACAACCTTGTCATAGGAGGCACCATGTTTGAGCATAAGACTTACCACAAGGTCAGCTGGGTGTCAACTGAAAGGCAATCATCATCCAACCAAATCGACCATATGGCGATCAGCCGTCGTTTTAGGAGCTGTCTGTTAGACGTCCGAAACAGACGAGGAGCCGACATGGGTATGGTACGTGATCATCACCTTATGGTAGCTACTACCGAATGCCTAGGTATAACATCGACCGGCTAAAGATCCCCTCAGTACGCCAGCAATTAAGGGATCATTTATCGCAAGGAGTGGAAGAATCAGCAGCTCACTGCCGACAACTATCCAGTAGCATTGGAAGGCTGTGAAAAATGTTTTCACATCTGGAGCGGAAAGTATTGTTGGTAGAAGCAAGGCAAGGCACAGCACGTGGCTTACCGAAGATACCTGGAGGCGGATTGAAAAACGTAAGCTACTTAAAGCTCGTATTGTAGATATCTCAGCAGCAGCGAGGAGTGAGCTAGAGTCCATGTATCGAAGAAAAATGAGAGAAGTGCAGCGTAGTGTAAGACGTGACAAGCGTAACTATATTAACGACCTGGCCTCAGAAGCAGAAGCAGAACCGTTTACAGAATCACCAAAGAGCTGACAGGTGGTCACCGCTCTAGCCAACATCCGGTGAAAGGCCTAGATTCCCCGACGAGTGGAGGAAGGGAATGATTGTCAAGCTTCCTAAAAAAGGTAGTCTTATGGAGTGCGAAAACTGGAGAGGCATTTGCGTTCTCCCTGCAGTTGCAAAAGTAATAGTCAAAGTAGTACTTGAGCGTATTAAGGAACATCTGGAAGATACACTCGATGCCGAACAAGCAGGTTTCCGCACTGGATCCTCCTGTGTAGACCACATAAACACCCTGCGGATCATTATTGAACAGTGCGTTGAATTCCGGTCACCACTGCACCTACTGTTCATCGATTTTGAGAAGGCGTTTGACAGTGTCAACAGACAGTTTATCTGGCACGCCTTGCGCAGGAGAGGTATACCCGATAAACTAATAGCTATTATTAAAGCAACCTATGATGGCTCTAAATGTCATGTGCTACATAGAGGAAAGCTGTCGGAGGATTTCGAGATCCTAAGTGGGGTACGACAAAGTTGCATTCTATCGCCGATACTTTTTTTTGTTGGTGATTAGCGATGTACTTCGCGCAGCTTTATCTACTGGAAACGGAGGAATTCGTTGGACTCTTACATCTCAACTCAAACATCTGGATTACGCTGACGACGTTTGTTTACTCTCACACAGAATTATGGGCAAATGACAACAAATGTGGAGAGGGAGGCAAATGTTGCGGGTTTGAAGATGAATACTGCCAAAACCAAAATCATCAACCTCGGCACTAACTCACTTACTCATGTTAACATTGCTGGACAGCCGGTAGAGAGAGTAGAGAGTTTCCAATATCTTGGGAGTATTGTCTCGACCGAAGGTGGGACCGAACAGGACATTGTCAACCGAATCGGCAAAGCAAAATCGGTGTTTGGAATGATGTCCATGATATGGCGAAGCAATGCGATCAGCTTAAACACCTAGCTTCGACTGTTCCGCTCAAATGTTGAATCTGTGCTGTTGTATGGGTGCAGCACTTGGAAGGTAACCGCTACTATCACAAAAAGATTACAAACATTCTTAAATAGGTGCCTACGGAACATCTTAAGGGTTTTCTGGCCTAATCGTATCTATAACGAACATCTTTACCAGAGAACGGGTCAGGAACCAATAGGCACAACCATCCAACGACGGAAGAGGCAGTGGATTGGTCATACACTCCGAAAATGCGACAGTTCCATAGCTAACTACGTAATGCAATGGAACCCGTTATCTCAGGATGGTAGAAGAACGGGTCGTCCGAGAAATACATGGCGCAGAACAGTTGAAGAGGAGGCACGGCAATTGGGGAAGAGTTGGAGAGAGCTGAAGCTTATTGCAAGGAACCGCACGCGATGGCGCGTAGGCGTAGTAGAGGCCCTATGACCCACAAGGGGATACAGGACATAAAGAAGAAGTGTTATTCTGGTGTTCCACTGTGTGCATCGTGAAGATCCTTGTTCATCCAATTCGTTGGTAATACTACCTTTGATTTGGAACACCGACCATCGGCAGATTCCCATTGCCTTACCAGTAGTTCATCTTTGAATCTCAATGTCTGCTCTTGAGCCCAGTAACTTTTCACTGTCGGACTTGCTGTTGCAATTTCGTGCCACTGCGGCCTTTCTCCTTGCTCCATCCGTCGAAGTACTGTAGCAATTGAATCGTCCTGCTCTTGTTCTTCCCTAAGCTGCTTTCTTGTCGAATGATCTTTCATCTGATGGACCGTGATTCGTGAAAAAATTTAACATTTTTGGATTTCCGGTCTTCTACTTTGTTTGTAGTCGGACACAACGGTTCCTGAATGAATCACCATTGTGATTGCCGGTCCAGGAGATGCGGTGGACAGGGAATGGTGTCTTACAAAAATCAGAGTATGACATATATTACAGCTGCCATGCAAGACAACATGTGCTCTGGGTGGGGTTTCTAGTCAGCAAAATAATGGAACCCACCGTTATAGGCTATGCACCCTTCGCGTGCGTGGACAATTTAAAAACATAAGACTCATAAACGTTCACGCACCTACAGAGGATTCCCCAGATGATGAAAAAGAAGAATTCTTTGAATCAGTCGAACGGGAACTCCAACGTCGACTCGGACCACTATCTTGTTGGTGCTCCGAGCGCGGATTGCATCATCAACGAAGACTGCATCCGCAAAGCAGATTCGAGTCAACACGGCTGCCCTTCGCAATGAAGAGACCATAAACAACTACTGTCAAGCGATAGGACTCGCCCTAAATGCGGAGAGTAAGTCCTGGGGCTGAGATGTCGGGCGTAGAAGAGAAATGGAAACGCCTTAAAAATACTGTTATTTGTACTGCTGACTCCATCTTAGGCAGTAGTCGTAGACATCGAAACGACTGGTTCGATGACGAATGTAAGCTAGCGACTGAACGTAAGAATGTTGCGTACTGAGCAATGCAACAATCTCATAGAACGCAGGCACGCGAAGATGAATATAAAGAGCTCAGAACATATGAAAAAACAGTTCACCGGCGAAAGAAAGCAGTCTGGGAGAAGATCTCGTCCGTAAACTGGAACAGTACAGAGAGCAAGGACCGCACCAGGCGCGGAATTTCTACCAAAGGGTCCGCGGTATGACGCAATATATACCGCGTTCCACATACTGCAAGGACAAAGAGGGTAATCTGATCGCCGATCTTAAGGGCATCCTAGAGCGATGGGAAGAGCACTTTCATGAATGGCTAAATGGCCAGCCAGAGGAATTGGTGCCTCCCCCAATGCCCGAAGATCAAACTATGCTGCCGCCACCAAGCATAGACGAAGTAAGCAGAGCGATAAATCGGCCCAAAAATAATAAGGCCCCGGGGTCTGATGGAACCCCAGCGGAACTGATAAAAATAGGAGGCCCCACATTACACCAAGCAATTCATGAAATAATAGTGCAAGTGTGGGAAGAAGAAGTTATGCCAGAAGACTGGCGAAGAGGCATCCTGTGTCCCATACATAAGAAGGGAGATATCACAAAATGCAGCAATTATCGTGGTATAACGTTGTTGAGTACCGTGTATAAGATTTTCTCCTCTATCCTTCAAGACTGGATTACCCCATACGCTAAAGTCATCATTGGTCCATACCAGTGTGGCTTCGTTCCAGGCAAATCAACAACTGATCAGATTTACACCCGAAGGCAGGTGATGGAAAAATGTTAAGAGTTTCAAAACTACATCTTTTTATAGACTTTAAAGAGGCCTATGATAGCAAAGCCAGACTAGAACTTTATAAAGCCATGAGAGAATTCGGCATCCCAAATAAACTGACACGACTATGTAGGTTGACCATGACCAATGTTATAAGCCAAGTAAAAATATCCGGATCGCTATCAAGCCCATTCAACATCTATAACGGGCTCCGACAAGGGGATGGACTGGCCTGTGTCCTCTTCAACCTGGCGTTGGAGAAAGTGATACGAGACTCTGACGTATCGGCAAGAGGAACAATCTATAAGTCCATTCAGATACTGGCTTACGCAGACGATATTGTCATCGTTGGTAGAAACCAAAGAGCTGTACAGGAAGCATTCATCCAGATAGAGCAGGCGGCACGAAATCTGGGGCTGCACATAAATGAGGGCAAAACAAAGTACATGGTGGCCACGTCTGCGAGTAGAAGATCCAACATTGGTCCCTCAATTCAAATAGTGGATCGCGAATTGGAAGTAGTGCAATGCTTTAACTATCTCGGGTCAACTATAGCAGCCGATAACAGCATTGTACCAGAAATACGCGCATGGTTGCTTAAAGCCAACAAAGCCTACTATAGCCTGTCAAGACACTTCAAATCCGGGAATTTAATCATAACATCCAATCTGCTGATATAAGACAATGGTCATACCAGCACTTACATATAGATCCGAGACTTGGGTGCTTACCAAAAAGCATTCTGACCTCTAAGCCGCGTTCGAGAGAAAAGTCTTACGGAGAATGAGAGGAAGGACGCTTCCGGAGACTCTATAATGATGAGATCTACGAGCGTTACCGCGATGTCGACATCGTGAAGAAAATTAAGCTCAGTAGGCTACGGTAGGCAGGACACAGGATTTATGGAACAACCAGTGAGGCCGGCTAAGCCTGGCGTAGACCAGGACGCCCAGAGTTTAGGGATGCCAAACTGGATGACATCGTCTCGAAATCGGGACCGGTTAAGAGACTTTTTGCGGGAGGCCAGGACCGGACACCGAAAACCTTTCTTTTCATTATCGTAACCAACAAATATCATTTTAGTTGACTTCGCGTCCCATTTTTTACGTTTTTCTTTAGGTATGTGCACCATAACCGGAGAACCAAATGTTTTCAAATCGCTTAAATCAACTTTAGAGCCACTCCATACTTCTTCCGGAGTTTTATCAACCATCAACGGTCTAACCACACCATCTCGCATTTTACACAAATCTTTATGATTTATATGCCCAAGCCGCTTAAGCCAAACCATAGGGTTTTCTTGTGGTGACGTCAACATTTTTCGACACCACCACCAATTTTGTAAATACCAGCAATTGGCTTGCAATTTATCAAAGGACACATTTGATCATCATAGACCATGTATTTGTATTTCCTTACTCAACCATTTTCGATATAGACAGTAGATTCGCCGATAGTTCTGGAACATATAAAACTTTATCTACTTCAATATCAAAATTATTTATCTTGAGGTTCACCTTTCCTTTACCATTTACCTTCATCGTTGAATTATTTGCTGCTGTAATTTGATTTACTGCAGACCTGATTTCTGATCAAATTTGCATTTGGTGTCATGTGTATTGACGCGCCACTATCAATAAACCAGTCGCTTGATTTGTTTTTTATTCCATCATTGGATGCGAGAGCATGAAATGCCTTCTTGGAATTTGGTTTCTTGTTGACTGTTAGTTTGTTCGTTTCATTCGATTTTCATTTATTCGGACAATCGGCTGCTGTTGAATATTACGACATGCGAATCAAGTAATTATGCATTACTTTGCATAATACCGCAAATCGCATTATCGGCTGTGGCAACAGCAACAAATGACCCAATTCTGCATTTCTCCATACACTTTATTTATTACACATATTTTATTGTTAACTAATCACTTTAGAATTATTGGTAATATTGACACACAAATGCACTTTATGTCAATTACACACTTAATATAACCTACATACGCCTTTTTGTTAACTTAGCACTTTAAACCTAGTTATTCACAAATTAGACTTTAGCATGTACTTTGTTTAAGTAATTTAAGTATAAAAGAAAGCAATTTTGACAATAAAAACGAGTTACATTCAACCAGCATACCAGCGTTGTTTAATTCCACAAGCGGGCAACAAAACAGTTGTTCGCTATAGAAAACATTTGATGACCCCGACGTGATCGGTGCATAGTACAGAGTTTCCCCCACCAGTGGTAAGAGCTCTAGTACTCGATCTTAAAGGCGTTAGACTGGGCCGACACAGTCTCTCTATTTTTTTTTGTAGTGTTATACGGCGTTGAGCTCGGCCGACAGAGCTCAGGCGTGTGGTTGGGCCAACACAACCATTGTACACATCTAATACATTGGTAAGGCGTAAACTGGGCCCACACAGTTTCTCTCAAAAACAGGCATAGCTGAAAATGGAGCAGCTAACTGCAGAACAAGCCGAGTGTGGAAAGGCTATCGAACGCATGTTCACCAATTTCAAAAAGGACTCGGCTTCACGGAAAACAACAACATATTTAGAAGACAGATTGCTGAAGCTGAACCAGGAGTGGAATGACTTCAGCACAAGAGACGAAAGCATCCAGGCTCTAAGAGAGTCCAACCCCAAACACGACTACTTTGATCAAAGGTTCTTTGAGCAAGTAAAGAAGATGAACGACCAATTCAAGGAACGTTTGGAAACAATGATCGACGAAACACGTCAATCAACATCTACACTTCCCAAAATCAACACATCTTCTGCTTCAGCAACGGCACAGCAAAGGCAGATTCGAGCTGAATCTGCTGCAATAGCAGGTCTCAAACGACTTATTCAAAGGATCAATGTCGAGCTAGAGCAAACACAGTCAGTTGCCTACATCGACCAACGATCGAATGCAGTAAACGCTCATTGGGACAACATTTCCAAAATCCATCAAGAGATAGTGTCAGAAGATGAGTCTGGCTCCTACTCTCAAGATGAGTTTTTTGAAATGGAGGATTCCTACAATGACATCCTCACCCAACTAATGGAAAGAAGGACGTCAGGAAGTGCAAACATAGCACAACCCGGTATCGAGACTACTGCTCGACTACCAACAATTAATCTGCCAGTATTCAATGGAGATTATTTATAATGGGGGCAGTTTGCAGAACTCTTCCAGCAACTCATACACCAACAAAGTATAGGCCTTTCGCAAAAGATGTACTACTTGAAGGCAAACGTGACAGGAGATGCTGCACGTCTGATTCAACAGCTCCCGATAATCGGGGAAAGTTATGAAACCGCCTGGACGATTCTAAAGGACCGTTATGAAAATAAGCGCCTAATCGTCTCAGCGTTCATACAGAAATTCGTGGCTCTACCAGTCCTTAACACAGTGTCCGCAGGTGGACTAAAAAAAATGCATGATGGATTGAAGGAAGCATTGCTTGGTATTGGCAACCTTGGCATAGAAACATCCAGTTGGGACGCATTAGTATTACACCTAATGCTACAGAAGTTGGATCCAGAAAGCCACCGGTTATTTGAGCAGTCCTTGTCCAATCCCCGTTAAGTACCGCAAGTTTCAACATTTCTAGCGTTTTTGGAGAAGCGTTTCCAGATGTTAGAAGCCCTTGGTAATAGAAGAGAAAGACCTTTCCAAAGATTGAACAACAAGTCAAATTGTTTAATCACAACGGAAAATGAAAGGACGTGCCACTTATGCAAAGACGCCTCTCACATGTTAGCGAAATGTCAGAGGTTCCTACAAATGTCTCCACAAGAACGAAATTTTAAGGTACGAGACCTAAAGCTCTGCCTAAATTGCTTAAAGGCCGGTCATGCATACCGCGACTGCAAATCCGGAACATGTTTAAGGTGCCAACAGAAACACAATACTCTGTTGCACTTTGGTGCTCAGAAAGAGAATTATAAGCCCAATCTTTCCAAAGATCTTCAGCGTGCATCAACCAATGCTGCATTTCATGAAAGGAAAGAGACATCCTACGTTTTTCTAGCAACAGCAAGGATCAACATTTTAGATAGTCAGAGAAACACAGTAGAGGCAACAGCAATACTTGACTCTGGCTCTCAGCTTTCATTCATCTCTGAGAACCTATACAGAAAATTGGGTCTTAAAGGGATGACCCAGCAACTCCAAATAGATGGAATAGGATCATCAAAATCCAAATCACATACAAGAACCACACTCGAAATACAGTCCAAAAATACAAGTTTTAGAGCAACAGTTGAGGTCTTCATACTGCCTAAAATAACGTCTGAACAGCCAAGACAAGACGTCAAAATCATTGGGTGGAAGGTTCCAGCAAACTTACAATTAGCTGACCCTCACTTCAACAAATCTAAAAAAATTGACATTTTGCTTGGCGCAGAATTATACTCTGAACTTATGTGCGTTGGACAAGTGAAAATGGGGAAAAATCTACCTACGCTTCAAAATACCACATTGGGATGGGTAGTCTTAGGTAAGCTAACGAAGAATGTCACCGCTAAGAACGCATTCTGTGGCATATCTACAAATGAACTACACGACCAACTAGAGAGATTTTGGAAAATTGAAGAAGATGCGGAGACACCGAAGAAAAAACTCAGCGCGGTAGAACAGAAATGTGAAGAACATTATCATAAAAATACGGTAAGAGGAATAGATGGCCGATTTACTGTCGAACTACCATTTTCGCAATCCCCAAGCGTTTTAGGGGAATCAAAGGAAACAGCGATGCGCCGCTTTTTCGCCATCGAAAGGAAATTAGAAAAAAATCCTCACCTAAAGACCCAATACAGGGCTTTTATGCAAGAATACATCGACCTGGGACACATGAAGGAAATCAAGCCAAGTGATATCCCCTCAAATCACTACTTCCTTCCTCACCATTGTGTACAAAAACCAGGCACTATAGTGTTACTAATGGAAGACAACATACCTCCCTTGAAGTGGCCATTAGGAAGAATAGTTAAGGAACACAAGGGGGCTGATGGACTGACCAGAGTTGTGGAAGTGAGGACCGCAAAGGGCACCTTCAGACGAGCTGTTCACAAGGTGTGTCCCTTACCCATAGACGATAAATCGCCCCAAATCAGCTCCCCTACCCAAAGCGATAGTAAGGTAGTCCTTAGTGAAGATATAAAAAATGCACCACCTTGGCAGCCTCCGCTTGCAAGATCACCGCAGCAGGCAATAGCACTAAGTACATCTCATCTGAAAATTCGACATCCAGCACCTCAACGACCATCAAGGAAGCGAAAAATCTTGCCCATAAACTCCAACTGGCTACAGAATCCTGAGGCGATGAGACGTACCAAGCTCATCAAAGAACAAACCACAGAAAACCGTAATAACATCCATCCCAAGGGTGCTAACTCGAAATTCATGAAGTTCAGTCTCATACTGTCATTATGTGCGGTACTGGTGTGTCAGACCTTTGTTCTATCACCAGTGGAGATCACCCCCTTTAACAAACCACCCGGGATATACTTTGAAAACATTGGTCAAGCTGAACTAGCCACTGACTCTTGGAGCATAGGCATATACTACGACCTAACTAGCTATCGACAGGAAGCTTCCATGCTAATGGAACAACTGAAACGACTCAAAGGTATATGCAATACAATGACCGATTGCAGCGAGTATTGTACAACCATAGCCGATCAATTTCAACAACAAATGAACACAATAAAAGACGTTAATGATCTTTTTATAAAGACTCATGGATACCCTAACAGAACCCGCATGAGACGCTCTCCATTCGACTTCATTGGAACAATAGCCAACAAGGCATTTGGCATACTTGACCAGGAATATGCTGATGTAATGGAAAGAACAATCAAAGAATCCAGAACAAATGAACAATATTTGCTTCAACTAATAAAGAATCAAACATCGATATTGGACTCAACTGAAAACATTATGCGAAAGGATAGCGAATTTACCAACAAGCAGTTCCATATCATCGACAACCTTTTGGATGAGATTAACAACAGAATCCTTGGCACCAACAGAATTGTTGCTGAGCAAAATGTTCTCGAAAAATTTAATGCTCTGTCAATCTATACTTCGTTGATCATGTCCAGATATCAAAGAACTCAATCTATAATTCTCGATGTACTAACAGATTGTCGCAATGGGAAGATTAACCATCTTTTAGTAACACCAGACCAATTAAAGACGGAACTAAATAACATTCGGGACAACCTCCCGATAGCACTACGAATACCTGGAGACTCTGATCACTTAAACCTACTACAACTCTACAGCTTAATGACAGCACAGTCCCGAGTAACAGAGAGCAGCGTAGTTTTTCTGTTAAAACTACCATTACTAAGCAAGGAACCATTTGATATCTTCAAAGTTGTGCCAGTACCAATCAAGCATAACAAAGGATTTGTGAGTATAGCATCCCACACTGAGTTTCTTGCCGTAAATTTGCATAGGGATCAATACTACGATATCTCTGCAAATGAGTTAGCTGCATGCACCCCTACCTTCCAGGGGAAACACATATGTAGACAAAGACACGCCATTTATCACAAAGACGCTGGCCCCAAGCAATGCGAAATTCAACTATTCAACCGAGTTGACTCGATTGAGAAAAGCTGCGTACTTGACTCAAGAAAGGAAAATCGTTTCTGGATACCGCTATATGATTCCAACGCGTGGGTTTACGTATTGGATCAAAGCTACACTCTTAATGTGGTATGTGGCACAACAACCTTTCAAATAACAATAGCCGAAGGAGGAGTTTTAAGATTTCGGCAGAATTGTGTGATCAAGCATGACACACTAACTATAAGTGCTCATAACCAGTACAGTAGCAGAATAAATCAATCTTTCATTCCTTCCCTAAATATGAGTGAAAACGTCATTAACACTCATATTCAGCAACAAGAAGAAACGATTAAACCACACATAGTAATTGCCCATAATAATTCACACGCAATAACAAATCTGCAGTCGGCAATACATCAACTGAAGGAACAACAAGAACTTCCGAGGAAATTTGATGCCAGACATTCATCATTTTGCAGTTAGCTACGTCACGGTAGCCATAGTAGCGGCGATCGTAGTAATTTTCGCCATACAACGACGTAGTAAAAGGTCTACAACTAAACCTGAGCCAGCAAAAAGGGTCCAGTTTCAATTCAGTGGACAACAACCGGACAATTAATGTTGAATGCTTCAACGGGGGGAGTATGTTGAATATTACGACATGCGAATCAAGTAATTATGCATTACTTTGCATAATACCGCAAATCGCATTATCGGCTGTGGCAACAGCAACAAATGACCCAATTCTGCATTTCTCCATACACTTTATTTATTACACAATCAACTAATCTAATCACAACTAATCACTTTAGAATTATTGGTAATATTGACACACAAATGCACTTTATGTCAATTACACACTTAATATAACCTACATACGCCTTTTTGTTAACTTAGCACTTTAAACCTAGTTATTCACAAATTAGACTTTAGCATGTACTTTGTTTAAGTAATTTAAGTATAAAAGAAAGCAATTTTGACAATAAAAACGAGTTACATTCAACCAGCATACCAGCGTTGTTTAATTCCACAAGCGGGCAACAAAACAGTTGTTCGCTATAGAAAACAGGCTGCCTTATGAGCTTTTTCATTGCATTTACTGCATTTGAAAGGAAAAAACCTTGTTGTTTCTTTTTCGTCTGAAAACGATTTTTGTTCTTACTCAGAAAAGCACTTTGGTTCACAGCTCCATTATAATTTAAATCCAGTAATTTTAACCGCAATTGATCCGGTGTCCACTCCATTTTATCACCAGCCAAACTTAGAATGAATGAATTGAATTCTTCAGGTAAACCCAATAACATAATTCAAGTCAACCATTTGTCACCAACTGGGAAATCAAAATCCTCTAACTTGCTTTTTATATGCAATAATTCTTCAATATACGACTGCATCGAATCATGATTTTCTAGTCTAATTGATACGAATTTATGCAATAAACCAACACAATGTTGTGCTCCCTTGTCTTCACATGCTGCACGCAATATATTCCAAGCGAGAATTGGTGTTTCACATTTTTTCACCAATGGATAGAGCGATTTTTCAACATTTAAAACCAAACATGACAAAGCTTGATCAAGTTTCTCTTCTTTGTCTTCAACAGCAACGGGATTTTCTTCGGTTCATGTAGCATTCTTTACAAAACAATTCTTCAACTTGTGCAATGCCAGGAAAATGGCGAACGACGAAGAATCATAATTTTAGCTGCCTTTCAGCTTTTCCAAATTACCATACAGCTTTGACATTATGTATCCTTCGTCTTTTTCATTTTTAACCGGAGAGTCGATAGAAAACTGCTTTAACATGTGTTCGACGTGTTTTTATCAAACGTTTCTTTTCTTTGCTCTTTTTCGACAAAATTCAAGAAAAGTTTCACAATGTACGAGTTAAAAAATTAATTATTGAATCTTTTTGCAAAAATTTAAACAGTAATCGATTATTTATTTAGCCAGATGCCGCGGAATCTAATGGATTCTGGGCCCATAACATGTTGAATTATCAGGGTTGTGTATTTTTAACAGCTTCATACTCCAAACCCGATGCCAACACTTGATTCATTGTTTTTCCTCTCGATGTTGTCCTCAAATGAAACTTCAATTTGACGAATAGCATTATTTGAGGCATCCACTGCTAGTTCGTCCACTATATCTGGTAGAACACCGCAATGCACTCGTCGCGCCAGCTTCATTATTTTCCGTTCTGGATCTTGAAGGCTTTCTCCGTGCTGTTGTCTCTTATTGCGCAGCTGCATTTTGTATAACTCTTGGGTGTGAGAGTGTCCGATTCCGATCCGCAAATCCAATTAAAGCATTGAGTTGTTTATTGAGTTAATTCGAATTCCTGTTCTTGCATCCGCCCTTTGCTTTGACAAAAATACCGCTCGTCCGTTCCATTTGATGATTCAACATGTATTTCATCTCTTGACTATGCTGCTGCAATAGTTCCATTTGCTGGTCAAACCTTCTGTTCATTTGTTCACTTAAAACTTTCAGCATCGCTTCCACTTTTGACAATTATTTGCAGACAATTTTCGCTCGGCTTGCTCCGTCTCCATTGAAAACACACCACCAGTTTCTTCCATTTTTGATTTTACAATTTGTTCAGAAATAATTTTCCTTTTTCTCACCGCTTTCTTTAATTCCTAAGCTCTTTCTTCAACTGTTATCGATTTGGAAAATTTTACTGTCTGACGATTTGCAAAATTGTCTCTCAATTTGCAAAATTTTATTGTCTCAATTTACACGATTTGCAAAATCCCACTTCTCACACCAACTGTTACAAATTTTCGGGCTTTCGAATTCGTAAAGGATTTTGCAAACAAAACAAAACACAAGTTTATTAATTAAAAATAACAACTTTAATAAACAAACAGTAAAATTAACTAAACTTCTCTAATTACACTGGTGATAATTTCAAATTTTTTCCCCCTTGATATTTGTTCAATTTTTATTTACAGTTATTATTTACAAGTGTTTGACATAATTAACAATAAACATAAAAGATTATTGAATAAACATCGCCCCCTTAGGAGGATAGGGCAGAAACAAACTCCCTCCATTTTCGTCGATCCTGTGCCAGTGCCCTGATTTGCCGCCACGTACCTGTCATTCTTGACTCTTTTTCAATGGACCTTTTCCAGGTAGTTCGCGGGCGTCCCGGGCGACGCGTTCCTTGCGGATTCCACTCAAATGCCATTTTTGCGATGTCATCATATGGTTTCCTCAAAGTAGGCCCGACCCACTGCCATTTTCTCCGTAGAATCTCTGTAGCTATTGGCTGACTTTTGGTGAGTTTTAGAAGGTCCACGTTTAAGATCAAGTTTGGCCAGAAAATGCAGCACACCCTTCTGAGACATTTGTTGATGAAGACCTGTAACCTCGTAGATACTGAATCTGTTGCCTTCCAGGTCTCACATCCGTAGAGAAGAACCGATTTCACGCTTGCATTGAAAATGTTAAGCTTAGTGCGTCTCGAGATGTTGCGTGAACGCCATATATTGTTCAGCTTGTGATACACATAGCGTGCTTTGTTGATTCAAGACGAGATGTCCGCCTCCGAACCGCCATCCTTCTTTATCACGCTGCCGAGGTAGCAGAACTCTTCAACTTCATCGATGGTAACAGCGCGTTGGTCAATTGCAATTGTTAGCAGAGCTAGTTTTCTGGTTTCGATGCGCATGTTTGCTCATGTTTACCTTCAACCTGGCATTGGCGATCAGTTTCTCCAATTTCCAGACCAAGTCAGGAAGTGTGTGTGTCATCAAGCAGATGTCGTCAGTGTAATCGAGATCGTGGAGCTTTTGAGATGGGCGCCATTGTATTCCGTTCGGTGCTTCGTTGTTTGTTTGCACCATGACACTATCAAGAACAACAAAAAAGAACAAATGCACATAAATGAGAGCAAAACAAAGTACATGGTGGCCACGTCTGCGAGTAGAAGATCCAACATTGGTCCCTCAATTCAGATAGTGGAGCGCGAATTTGAAGTAGTGCAATCCTTTAACTATCTCGGATCAACTATAGCAGCCGATAACAGCATGGAACCAGAAATACGCGCACAGTTGCTTAAAGCCAACAAAGCCTACTATAGCCTGTCAAGACTCTTCAAATCCAGGAACTTAACCATAACATCCAAGCTGCTGATATATAAGACAATGGTCATACCAGTACTTACATATGGATCCGAGACTTGGGTGCTTAGCAAAAAGCATTCTGACCTCTTAGCCGCGTTCGAGAGAAAAGTCTTACGGAGAATTGTTGGCCCTGTATGTGAGGAAGGACGATTCCGGAGACTCTATATTAATGAGATCTACGAGCGTTACCGCGATGTCGACATCGTGAAGAAAATTAAGCTCGGTAGGCTCCGGTGGGCAGGACACCTAGCTCGCATGAGCGAAGACGATCCTGCTCGGAAAGTCCTTTGCGGTATAATTTATGGAACACGACAGCGAGGGCGGCCAAGCCTACGCTGGAAGGATGGCGTAGACCAAGACGCCCAGAGTTTAGGGATGCCAAACTGGATGACATCGGCTCGAAATCGGGACCGGTGGAGAGACTTTTTGCGGGAGGCCAAGACCGGACCCCGGTTGTAGAGCCAAATATGATGATGATGATGAGATTCGATCGAGTATTAGCAAAGCCAGCACCTTCTCGATAGAGTTGAGAAGGGTTATCCCTCTCCAATTCTTGTAATCGCTAAGGTCGCCTTTCTTTGGGATCGTTATGATGACTCCATCTTTCCAACTATCGGGAATTCTACAAGTACTCTACGCTTCACGAATGATTGGGGTGAGTGCACACGCAAGGGCGAGTTGCACATCAGAAGTTCAGCAGCCAGGTTATCCGGTCCTGGAGCTTGTGCGAACCTTGGTGGTTCGGTAGATATGTTGCGTCTCGGGTTGCCAGTGGGTCATTGTTGCTCTAGCTGTTGTTGTTCGGTGACAAGTGCATTTCCGTCACAATCCTTGATGGTTTGATGCCTTCTCCGCTGAGTTGTGGATCGCCATATATACTTCACGCATGTCACCGCGCTGAGCCGCGTTCTGAGCTTCAATAGCGATGTTGTTTCTAAAGTGCTCACGATCATTGCGCACCATCCTTCTCACCTATCGTTCCGCGTCGTTGTATTCCCTTGTTAGCTGTTGGGTTTCTTGCTGCGTGCGCGACTGGACCATTTGAGCATTGATTGCTCTTCTAACCTCGATGCACCTCCACGTTCCATCCCGTATCCAAGGCTTTCGTTGGTGTTGCACGTAGCCAAGTGTTTCTTTATACACTTATAACCATACTCATATGTAATGAGTCATCGTCTAAAAATAAACTATCATGTACAACCATGTTTCTACACACAAACCGGACAAACTGCACAAACCGGTTTGACTACATTTTTGACCAATACATAATGATTTAAACTTAAAATCCGTTATATTTGAAACAATCTAATTCAGCTTAAAAGTATGCAATTCTTAGTTCTCATTTTAGTGCTTATTTTTGGACGAGCAAATTCATTGCGATTTATTCGTTTTCCATTATCTAATAACTACTTTTCGTAACAATATTTTCAATTTAAACGCTTACCTTTCAATTTAAAAATCTCATCAAATAGTTTCCAACGAATGCTAACAATAGCACTCGCCGTATTAGAAACAGAAGCATTCTTGTCATAATCATTTACGGTTGTAGTTTAAACCACCACAATCAAAACATAATCAATATACAATACAGGGTAATGTGGTTTCTTACGTCCAGAAGTTGTATACCTAGGATACTTCATAACCAGAGACGGCTTAAAAACTGACCCAACCAATTTAATGCCATTAAAGAATATCCAATGCCTAAAAATGCAACTACTACAGACGCTTTATTTCCAACTTTGCAGACATTGCTAAAGATTTAAATTCTCTGGTAAAGAAGGTTTGTATTATCCACCCACCAGTCGAAACAGTCTTTCTCTTTGATTGTTTGTGGCGACGATGGCTTCGCAGTCCGTAACTACGGTGAACTCGTTTCCAAGGAGGAAAACTCGGGAACTCTCCAAGGTGGCCACTATCGCTAGTAGTTCCAGTTCGTACGAATGATATTTAGCTTCGGCCTCAGCCGTCCGTCGGCTAAAATAGGCAACTGGTTGCCTCTTGGCATTGTCGTTTTGTGGGAATAGGACCCCTGCCAGCCCATTTGCGCTAGCGTCAGTGTGTACATCATGCCTTGCGGTGACATCGTACAGTGCTAGGAGCGGACCTTCCGTCAACTTTGTTTTAAGCGTCTCAAAGGCGTTCCGTTGTTGGTCAGTCCATGTGGATGGGACGTCGGCTTTGCTTAGGTCAGTCAGGGGCTCGGCTATGACGGAGTACTTCTCTACGAATTTGCGGAAGTAGCCACTGAGGCCCAGGAACTGTCAAACCTCATGAACGTTTGTTAGGGTTTTAAAGGACCTAACCGCGTTTGTTTTTCGGTGACCTGGTTCTACTCGGCCCCCTGATATTTGATGCCCGAGGAAGTCGATACTCGTTTTCAAGAATTGACATTTTCTTAGGTTTAGGGTCATTCCGATGTCTGTCAGTTTCATGAGGACTCGCTTAAGCTTCTCCAAGCCTTCCTCGCGAGACCTACTAGGGATAATGACGTCGTCTAGATACACGATCGCGTTTCCCCGTTCCAGTTGGCTAACTAGCTGGTTCATAACGTGTTGGAAAGCGGCCGGTGCATTAACCAGTCCAAAAGGTAACCGGTTGCACTCGTACAATCGCTCCGCAGTGCAAAACGCTGTGTATGCCTTTGACCCTTCGGCGATCGGAATTTAGTGATACCCGGAGTTGAAGTCGAGTGCGGTTCAGAAGCGATTGCTCCACAAAGAGCCCAACACCTCCTCCACAACGGGCATTGGGAATTGTTGGCGAACCGTTATTCTGTTCAAAGCGCGGTAGTCTATGCAGAATCTGTCGCCCCCGTCTTTCTTTTTGGTCAGTACTACAGGGGAAGAAAAATTGGAAGTGGACTTGCGTATTATGTCCATCTTCAGCAGTTACTTTACCTGCATGTTGATCACCTCCCATTTTGCAAAAGGAACTTGATAGGCTGCCGGGCAAACCGGCTGCTTGGTGGTAACGTACAATTGGAACTTATAGCTATTGCAACACCCCAGCTCGAATTCGTCGCACGGGAAACACTTGCGAAACTCGTTTAACGTGCTGAGTAAGTTTTGGCGATCGACTTCGCTACCCTGTGTATATCTGATGGAAAAAACTTTTTTTCAAATTTTTGGATTGAGCGGGAACTGAGGCCCGAGGGGTGCGCATATACATTTTTTCTCTTATCACAACAACAAACATGACCCTTATTACTAACAGCATTGACAACTGGCCAGTTTCCAGTGTTAACTCCTATTCTGATCGTAAATATATAATATTACTTCTAACTCCTAAACCATACAGGAACATTAAAAAAACGAACAGGACGATGTTCAGTAACATAATTTAGTCCAAATTGGGCAAGAATTTCTAATATTGAACCAGCTGACTGCGGACGTGGACTCCAAATTAAAGGTGCTTAAGGTATACGATTATGGATACGGCTATGAAAATCGCATGTCCAATCAGTCGTAGCACAAAAAAGGCACCCACCTTTATCTGGACAATCTCAAAAGACTGTCTATATCTATGCTCAATATCTGTTATAATAACAAGTACTGGTAAATCTATAAAGATTGCCTAAAAATTTATAAGGAAGCCATCAGGGGAGAAAACGCTGTTCCTGGATGGAGTTTTGTCAGTCCATCGAGACCGCCGAAGACTCGGCCAGGATTGGAAAGATTCTGTCCAAAGAAAACACCTTTCCGACCTTTATCAAAAGATCGGATGGTAGTTGGACAGAATCAACGTCCGAATCTCTGGATATTCTAATAAATACCCACTTCCCCGCATGTACTGACTTGTGCACAGCTCACCTGCTAAGCACTCCTGGAGGTCAGTAAGATGCGATGTAGCCAATATCAAAACCCATGAGAAGGTTTCCTTGGCCATTCGCAGTTTCTCTGCGTACAAATCGCCCGGCCTTGACGGTATACAACCAATTATGCTCCAGAAGTCCATTGATTTGTCGACTTCTTGGCTTGTGAATATCTTTAGAAGTTGCTTACGACTAACTATGTTCCCTGCAGTTGGAAAAGAGTACGAGTAGTATTTATTCCCAAAGCTGGCAGAAGGGGCCATGAATCTGCCAAAGATTTTAGACCTCTTAGTCTTTTATCGGTTCTTATGAAAACAACGAAACGACTTTTAGACTACCACATCAGATTAGGTTTCGAAGATACGATGGTATCTAAATGTAAACTCCTTGCTTAAGGGCAGAGGTCTACGAAGATGGCTCTCTATGAGGTAGTGCGCACGATTGAGCCCACACTTAATTATAAACAATATAATCTTGCCTTCTTCCTCGATGTAGAAGGAGCTTACCCAATTCCCAAAGCCCAATTTCATTGAAACTTTGCACGCATGTGTATTACCGTTGACAAACTTTCTATTTAAATTTTGGGCCTTCGGGCCTCAAGGCCCATATATATATATATATATGAAATTTCAAGTTCAATATATTTTTACGCAAACCTTCTTAAAACTTTCGTAATAACCCAATATTGTCTAGAAAAAAATATTAGCCCGTTTTATATACTTGTCCATAGAAGTTGCACGGGTAATGCGCTGAGACCTTTAACTACGTGTTTCATTTGTCCTTTCATATGTGATTTTTAAGATTATTAGTGCGCTATTGTTTATTACATAAAAATGTCGGTGGAATTATGGAGTGATAAAAAAAATATTTTCCTTATCGGAATGCCTAGCCATCAAATAAATGGTGCAAAATTACCATCTAATCGACAAGTTCTCGCTGTCTTATTTTAAAATATTCGCGCAGTCAAGCTGACTGTCAGTGAAAGTGCAAATCTTGTGATTAGGGAGTGCATTATATTTTGGTGAAAAGCAAGAATTCCCAAAATGCATTTCCAAACTGCGTGAAGAAACTTGCTGAGTTATATCATGTTTGGAGAGAGTTGCAAAAAACTGTAAGAAAACTAAAGTCGCGTTCAAGAACCATGAAATAATTTTAAAATTGACCTTGATAACTTTTTTTAATATTGCACCTGCTGATGCCTTTGAGAGAATGAAAATAGAGGAAGACAATTTTTTTTTTATAGAAACAGTGAGAGCCAGGTCGAACAGGATGCTCAGTTGGTGTAGACAAAAAATTGCTGGAAAAAGAAGAAAGAGCTAGGCAAAGACAACTGAAAGAAGAGGAAAGGAATGTATGACAAAGAGAGTTGATACTTTAACTTTCAATAAATAACTTGGAATGTTCAGAAGATTCCAACGAAGAACAGATTTAGAATTTTGAACTCAGCTTGCCAGACATTCCCTGCTCTGAAAGAAGTTCAAAAGAGAAAAAATCTCATAACACCTAAACTTTTCACAGCTTTATATCGACGCCAGTTAAGCATAAAAGACTCCGTTTAAATTCTTCATGCGGTCAACGGCAGAAGCATAAAAACATACTTTCAGAACATTATACCTGACGTAGTCACAGTCCATTGGGATGGAAAACTATTATCCGGATTGGATGTACGAAGTTCAAAAAAAGGTTTGCCAAATATTGCTTCATTTGACGATAGAGAACAGCTTCTTGCAGTGCCAAAACTACAGGAGAGTTCTTCTGGAAAACATCAAGATAAGGCGGCCTAAACTGCTCCTTTCATATAACATACCTACATAATAAAGTACAAATAATGTGCTGTGAAACAACAGCTTCGAATACTGGCTGCTTGAATGGAGCTTGTGCTGTTTTGGAGCAGACTTTAGAAAGAGAATTATTGCTTTTCGCTTGTCGTCATCATGTTTATGAATTGGTTCTAAAAGGTGTCTTTGAAACCAAGATAAAGCAAATTACTAGTAGTCCAGATATTCCGATCTTCAAAAAGTTCAGAAACAATTGGCAAAACATCGATTCCAGTGACATTGAACTATCTCTTGATTTCGTAAAAGAACATATTGCCGAGAAAACATTACATCTTTTTTAATGTTTTATAATGGTTTTATAAGAAACGATTACCGCGAATTGGTTGAACTATGAGTAGTATTTTTGGGAGGAGATACAGAGAAGAAATTAAAACTCAGGCCCCCCGGAGCTATGCATCAGGCAGGATGGATGGCGAGAGCGATCTGTCTTGTTAGTTTGCTTCAGTCACTTCAGTCAATGATTGCGAAGGACAAAAAGGCCCTACAAGATGTTTGCTTATTTATTGTCACATTGTATGTTAAACCTTGGCTCGAATGCACAGTGGCGACTAAAGCACCTAACCAAATATTACAAAAAAGTTGACGTAACAGTTTCTAAAGCTTCTATAAGCAATTTCAGCCATCACTTGTGGTATTTATGTGAAGAGACAGTCATTCTATCACTTTTTGATGATAAAGTTGATAACCAAACTTAGATGAAAATGATTGCCAACTTAAACCGGGATAAAAGCTCAGATTTTGTCAAAGGCTTTCAAATTAATGCAAGATTTTAACGGACTTATCACGGCTGAAGAAGAGCAAAAACAATTCTTGTTGCGCTGTGTCCAGGAACAGAGAAATTCGTATCCGGACTGTAAAAAAAACTACACTAAAGAGAAGTTACCCTGGCTGGTTGTTATTATTTTATGTTTTTAAATTGCATTGAACGCACTCACTAAATCTGTCAAAACAGATTTGTCAATACAATACATTGAATAAAATTTTTATTTCCTTCTACTACAAAACATCAAACAAGCAAGACGTGTTTTTTTTAAAGAGATTACATATTACAATCTGTATTAATCCTCTTCAGGTTATGGGCCCTTACGCTTGAATCTCAAAAAAATAAAACTAGTTTGATTAGTAGAATGTATATTTTTCCATTATTTTTTGCTTTTGTTGTACAAAATGAGTGAAAGACTGCCGTTCGATCGCTTAAGTGGAAGAAACAATTTCGCAACGTGGAAAATTGGTGCAAAGGCTCACTTAATTACAAAAGGATTATGGAAATTTTGCCAAACTGCAGTCACTGAAAAAACAACATCGGATGATCTAACGAAAGATGAAAAAGCTTTGGCTGAGCTAACTTTGTTAGTCGATTCGAGTGTTTATACGCATTTAGAAAATTGCGCACATGCTAAAGACGGCTGGGATCAATTAGTTTCGACGTTTGAGGACAAAGGAATCGTTCGAAAAGTCGCATTGCTAAAACAGTGGATTTCATTGAAACTGGAAGACTGTGAGTCGTTGCAGAGCTATGTAACTCTTTGTATGTCGTTGCATTCAAAGATTAAATCGGCTGGATTTAAAATTGATGAGCAGATAGCTGGTGCATTAATGTTGTGTGGCTTGCCGGAAGATTTCAGACCGATGGTTATGAGCATTGAATCAAAAGGTGAAGAAATTACCGTCGATTTCGTCAAAAACATTTTACTTCAAGAGGTTGAGTTCGAATCTAGTGAAAGTCAGATGGCACTCACGGCTAAGAACAAAAAGTCATACAAAAGTGACAGGAGCAACAAAAAAATGGTAAAGTGTTTCGAGTGCGGAGGTCCTCATTTTAAACGACAGTGTCCAAAGTTAAAAGCGGAAAAAGTCGTTTTATTTAGTTCGCTTGTTGCAAAGAAATCATCGTCAGTCGACTGGTATATCGATAGTGGTGCAGCAGCACACATGACAAACAACGAAAAGTCGATGCAAAATTTGTGCAAGCCTAGCATGAATGAGGTGACAGCTGCGAACAGTCAGAAAATGGCAGTGAAATTAACCGGCGATATTGAACAACAGATCATAGTAAATGGCGAAATTAGTGGTATTACTCTAGGTGGAGTTCAATACATTCCTAATATTTGTGCCAATTTGATCTCGGTGAGCAAAATTGTTAAAAAAGGCCACGAAGTATTGTTCAATAACCAGGGTTGTAAAATCACCAATGACAAAAAGAAAATCGTAGCGACAGGCAGTTTGGTTAATGACATGTTTAAGCTTAATGTGCCGAGAGTTGAATCGTTTTTAGTCGAAAATGCACATAAGAAATTGATAAAAACTTATAGCGAAAATGAACTGCGTTTATGGCATCGTCGTCTTGGACACGTTAGTTTTGAAAATATGAAGTTTTTAAGCAATAGTGAGCACAAAGTAAAGCACTTAAAGATGAACAAATGTGAAACATGTATCAAAGGTAAACAATGTCGTCTACCGTTTCCAAAAGAAGGAAATCGAGCCGATTGTGTACTGGCATTAGTGCATTCGGATGTTTGTGAGTTGAATATCAAGTCAATGAGTGGTTGTCGCTACTTTGTGACTTTTATTGACGATTTCACGAGAAAAGTTTTTGTTAATGTCTTGAAAAGCAAAAAGCAAGTGTTTGATTATTTCGTTGAATTTAAACAAATGGCGGAGAAACAAACAGGTTACAAACTAAAAGTGTTTAGAAGTGACAATGGAACCGAATTTGTAAATAATAAAATGAAAACATTGTGTTTGAAGGAAGGTATTGTTCATCAGACTTCAGCGTCGTATACACCACAACAAAACGGTACCGCTGAGCGAATGAATCGCACATTACTTGATCGAGTGCGGTGTATGCTGCTTGATTCGAATTTGCCAAAGAGCTTCTGGGCGGAAGCATTGATGGCGGCAGTGAAAGTCGTCAATTTTGTGCCTTGTAGAGGCGGAAAAATCAGTCCGGAGGAAGCGTGAAGCGGCAAATCACCTGACTTAAGTTTTTTGAGAGTGTTTGGATGCAAGGCTTTCTCACATATGCCAAACGTCAAGCGCAAAAAGTTAGATGACAAAGCCGCCGAGCACATTTTCATCGGATATGCAAGCAATCAAAAGGCATATCGGTTGTACCACAAAGCGACAAGAAAAGTAATTGTAAGCCGAGATGTCACATTCGTTGAAAGCGAAAACGGAGCTCAGGTAACTGATATTGAAAATTTAAATACTAATCGATGTATTGTACAGTTACAAGAAGACGAAAGCAGTGATTTCGAATCAAGGGAGGAAGTTGAATCGGATGATGATTCTTCAACCAATGATGATGACCAGAGCTTTGGTTCGACTGGTACCGTTGTTAAGGTACACAATTCGGTCATCGCAGTCAACGATTCACTCGAGAGTTCGGTCGAAATGTCATCCGAAAGTTCAATTGAAGAAGCGAACGACACTCCTTTCGATCCTGAAGCTATTCAAATGTCACGTGATGAGCGAATAACCTACGAAAGTGAAACAATACCGCGTGCCCCATCGGTGCGAAATTCAACTGGGCAAAGCCCAAATTATGCTCATGTTGTTGTCACTGTAGACGATCCAATCACAGTAAAGCAAGCTTTGTCGAGTGATGCAAGTGACGATTGGAAAAAGGCTATGCGCGAAGAAATGAGCTCTCTGAAAGAAAATCAAACTTGGGTGTTAGCTGATTTGCCAAAAGGGAAAAAGCCTGTGAAATGCAAATGGGTTTTCAAAACCAAACGTAACGCTGACGGAAATGTGGAGAGATACAAAGCACGGCTTGTGGCGAAAGGATTTACACAAGTTGCTGGCGTCGATTACAATGAAATCTTTTCACCAGTAGTCCGATACTCATCAATAAGGTTTTTGCTTGCAATGGCAGTGCAGTTTGATTTAAAGGTCACTCAAATGGACGTAGTGACGGCATTTTTGCATGGTAAGCTAGACACCGAAATTTACATGCAACAACCGGAGCTGTTTGATGATGGTTCAAATCGATATTGCCGATTAATTAAATCGATTTATGGATTGAAACAATCGAGCCGTTTATGGAATGCCGCACTGACTGATGTTTTGTCGAATTTTGGTCTAAAGCGTTCGCAAGTTGATCAGTGCATATTTTATTCGATATCAAGTGGGTCGACGCTCGTAGTCGCGACATACGTCAACGACATACTGGTTTTATCGAACAATGCAAACGATGAGAAGCGGCTGAAGGACGAACTGCACAAGCATTTTAAAATGAAAGATCTCGGAGAGACATCGTCGATACTTGGAATTAGGGTTAATCGCAATAAGACAAATGGTTCCATCACTATTGATCAGTCTACATACATTAGTGAAATCATCGAGCGATTTGGAATGAGCAACTCAAATCCAACACAAACACCATTGGACTTGAATCAAAAAATAAATGAGGCGATGTGTCCAAAGTCCGATGAAGAACGTTACGAGATGCGTAATGTTCCGTACAGAGAGGCTATTGGCAGCTTGCAGTTTGCTGCACAGGTAACTCGTCTCGACTCGTAACTGAATTAATTAATTCTTTTAAAAGTTTGTAATAATCTTTATAAAACATTGTTATAACGTTAATAATAATTCAATTAATTAAACAAAAATTAATTCAGGGAGGATGTTGCATTGAACGCACTCACTAAATCTGTCAAAACAGATTTGTCAATACAATACATTGAATAAAATTTTTATTTCCTTCTACTACAAAACATCAAACAAGCAAGACGTGTTTTTTTTAAAGAGATTACATATTACAATCTGTATTAATCCTCTTCAGAGATTAATGTTTATCTTATTTTATTTAAAATCTTATTCACTTAATTTGTTGCATTTTTATTAGTTTTATAGCAGACCGAAAAAACTTTGTAGCTCGGTCGGTACGGGTTGCGTTCATGCTAGAAAGATAAAATTACATATTTGGGTATGATTTAGCATTTATAAATAAAAACAACCCATAAAAATTATAATTTTTCATGTAAATTCTCTAATAGGAGATAGGTATGTGTTAAAATTTGAAGAAAACCGCACTCCAAAAACTTTACAAAAAAAATTTTCCATCGGAGATACACATGTGTATTAAATTTGTAGAAAATCGGGTTAATTTTTTTAAAAAAAAAGTTATGGGGCCCCACGAACCCCGGCCCGGGTATATCAGAGATACACATGTGTATAAAATTTGAAGAAAATCGAGTAAAACTTTGTAAAATATTTGTATGAACCCCGACCCAGAGGCCCGAGGGGCCCCAAATTTTAATAGATAGTGTTGTCATCGGAGATATGCATGTGTGCAAAATTTCAATAAAATAGGACTTTGGGAAGTGGGTTAAAAATTGATCGCAAGATTCCACGACAAACAAACATACAAACAAACAAACAAACACACGGGCTTGCGAAGTTAATATAGAGAATTTAAAAATGTATATTTTTTTTTGAAAATAAGCCCGATTTATTTTAGATTTTAAACATATGTGTATCTCCGATAGACCAAACTTTTTGTAAAATTTGAGCGACCCGGCCCTGACGCCCGAGATGTGACCATATTAATTTATTAAAAATTAGCCCGATTTTCTTCAAATTTTAAACATATGTGTATTTCCGATTGACAAAACTTTTTGTAAAATTTTTGGAGTGATCATGGCCTAATGCTCGAGGGGACCCATTTACTTTTTTAAAAATTAGGTCAACTTTTCAAATTGTAAACACATGTATCTCTGATGGAAAAAAAATTTTTGTAAGTGATCGGGCTCTAAGGCTCGAAGGGTGCCCACATAAGATTTTAAAAACGTGTTTTAATTGTTAAAACGTTTTATGCAAATCAATCATCAATTACTGTAACGATGAAAAAGATACCTGAAATTTTTGGGAGAAATCACGTACCAACAAAACGTGTAGTAAATGATTTCGAAGAGAGAGGCTCTGTAGCCGATAGGCCAAAGAGTAGACCACAACGTACTACATAAAAGACTGAGAACATTGCTGCTGTTCAGGAAAGTGTTCGAAACAATCCATCAACCTCAATACGACACCATGCTCAGGAACTTGGTTGAGAAGAACAACTTTGGCCAGAGTTCTGCAAAAGGATTCGGATTTGTTTCCATTGTAAACGATGCCGCTCGTACTGGATAACGCTAATATCCAAATTGTTACCGTGTATAACATGGCATGATCGCCATGTAATATCTTGTGTATTGTTCAGACGAGCCCCGATATTCTACCACTGGTTTCCACTAGTACTGGCTACTACGCCTACGACTTGAACCTTTCGCAGTTTCCTGCACTCAAGGTGGGATTCCAATAGAGTGGATCTTACTAATACCTTTTAGAGTTTAAGGCTCGCAAGCCTAATAAAACACCGGTGGTATCAATTTGACGTCCTATTTGGAATTGGCCTTTATTTTAATTTTCTTGCTTATTAATAGGAGTCCGAAGACTCAAAAACATAGTACATAATTGAATAAGAATATATAAAATGTATACACATGCATACTAGTTTAGATCGATTTTCCGAACCAATACTCTAAATTGTGCTGATCAGCATTTTGGCATTATTGCATACCAATATACCGAACATTCTTAATTGCTTTAGGTCGCTTGCCTATATTGCTGATGTGACATATTTACCAGCGCAGGCAAGTAACCTATTTTGTCTATTACATGCTCGGTCAGCGCCATGCACAGCAAGGGTAAGTGACCGAACGTTATTTTATTTTTTTTATGATCAGCGCTCGCTTGCCTACAATGCTTTCTGTGCATTTTGTTGTCATAGGCAAACGACCGCCGATCGTACTCTCATTACATTGTATGCTGTCATGCTCAGGCATGGAGCGTGCCAACAAAGTAATAAGACTCTTTTTTTGTTCGTTCACTCGTTGAGTGTTTATGCTTTAATATTTTAATTGCGGTTCATATGCAGAAGGCAATATAAGAAACGCAATTAATCGGGACTATAGGAATAAAGAATCGATCTAACCTTGAATATTATGTAAGCGCTGGTACGCTCCCTTCACACCACCCTTCCTGGGGGAAAAAGGAGAAATCATGACACATCGTGATTTCTTCTTTTTAGGCGCCACTTGTGTATCATTTTCTGGTTTGATTACCAGGTGGGAAATTTTATTTTGTTTTACAATTTCTTCGATATAAATTGTTTTGTAAAAAGGTTACGTTAATTTGGAGAAGTACATATGTAGGTATATTTATATCTTATTTTTAGATTTTAGTTTAGTACATTCATTCAATCTTAATTGTAATTGTAGTAATAACTGTAAGTCTAAAAATTTATGTGTTAATCTTATGTCTAATTCTAGTTTATATGAGATGAATGAATTTTTTTTCCTAATTTTTAAATCTTGGTTCTATTTTTACTTCCTAATTTATGTGGTTGTATTTTTAAATCTTGAATGAATTCAGTTTTCTTACTTTTTTTAATAACTATGGTCCAATTTTCTTAATGAGACTTAATTCTAGTTTTCTTTTTAATTACCACAAATTATTTAAATTTCAAACTTAATTCTATTTTTATTTCTACTTTGTATTCATTTTTGTTTTTACTTATTATTGCTTCTATATATATATATATTATTTTTTTTGATAATTTATTTACAATTTGGTGATCATTCTCTCACCCTCTATAATTTTTTTTTTAAAGATCAAATTTATACGTTTATCAACGTTAAATATATGTAAAATGGCTTTAGCCTATTTTTATGTACTGTCATTCGTTTGTTTTCGTATTTTTTTTCACAATTCACACCGTTTTGTGACATATGGTCCTATATATATTGGATCTAGTTTTTTTCGAGCCTCATTTCTCAATAAAAACCAAATTTCCTATTTCGAAATTTGCACTCTTTGTGTGCCCATCTATGTCATACCTTTCTTTCCTAGCAGTTTTCTTTTTTATTAGAGTTTCTCGAGCATCACTATGAGCAACTTGTAATTTATTCTTTAAGTCAATTAAGTAGTCCTCATAGTTGTATACTGGTTCTATATGTTTTGTTAAATTTAATGGTAAGTTACACTGTTTTCCGAATATTAGTTCGAAAGGTGTATAACCCGTCTCTGAGTGTACAGAAGTATTATAACAGAAAACATAATAGGGCAACCAGGTGCTCCAATCGGTATGCTTATCCGAAACATAACTTCTAAGATATGCTCCTAAAACCTTATGAGAGTTTTCTTATGCCCCTAAACTTTTATGATGGTAAGCTGTAGATTGTAATTGTTCTATCTTTAACAATTTACCCTTTAAAACCTGATGTAGAAACTCGGTTCCTTGATCTGATGCTATTCTAAGTGGTACTCCATATCTTAAAATAAAACCTTCTACTAAAGTTTTTGCTACTGTGACTGCTTCTTTATTTGGAAGTGGTATAGCTTCCATAAATTTTGTTAGTTCGTCTTGTATTTTCAGAATATACTTTGAGCCATCTTCTGATTCTTCTAAAGGTCCTACTAAGTCTAGATATAATTTTTCAAAACCTGATTCGGCTGTCGATGTAATAGTCATGGGCTGTTTTTTAGGCTGAAGATATATTTGTTTCTTTGGTAATTCTGACAATGCTTAACAAATGTCACATCGTTTTGCATTCCTGTCCAAAAGTATTTTTTCTTTATTTTTTTTTGTTTTTTTTTATATAGAGACTTATTGCCAAGGGATGACTCCCTGAATGACTTACGTCACGGCAATAAGTTGGGCTAAGCCCTTTAGGCCGGTTTCAATTTATTTTCTCAATAGCAATACGAAAAACGAACACGAATTTAGAACGACGCGAGTCCAAATACTTTTATCAATGAATCATGGTCAGGGAAAACTACAAAAAACCTTGACCAAGAAAATATTACAAATATTAAATAATAAAAATATAAAAAATACTGATAAACAATTTTTTTTTTATATATATATTAAGAAACAACTTATGAATACTTTAACCATCATCCTTCAAGAAGTTGTTAACGGCTAATTTGAACGCCTGCAGATTATAAGATTCGGTAAACACGTGTTCGACCAATTGATTCCACATCGAAGAGACTCTCGGAATAAAGGAGGATTTAAAGTGTTGGGTTCTACATGAAAAAAGTTTTAAGGCAAATCTATGTTGATTGCACCTTAAACGAGTGTTTACGTTACTGAGAAAAGGCACAGGAACTAGAGAACGGGTTTCTAAAGAACATTTACCGTTGTAAAATTTATAGAAAACAGATAAAGCTCCTACATTTCGTCTGTGCTCCAAAGTATCAAGAGACGAAGTAATGTTTACATCGTTTATCAAACGGATAACTCTATTCTGAACACCATCAAGATGAACCAAATGCGATCTTGGAGCACCACCCCACACATATTAATTAAATTCTAAAATTGGTCTAACATAAGATTTATATAATCTTAACACTTCAGAGGGAGTGAAGTAGAGTGAAGTAGAAGTTACAACGTCTTATGAAGCCTAAACATTGGCTAGCTCTTTTTGAAATTTCATAAATATGTTCTTTCCAGGAAAGATCACTTGATACTTTTAAACCTAACAACTTAAGTGAATCAGATCTCGCAAAAGAGGTACCATTAATAACAGGAGGAACATAATGTTCAGTTGTCTTCTGAGAAAAAAGGCAAGACTGGAATTTATTTTGGTTAAATTCTACTCTGTTAGAAATGCCCCAATCAAGAATGATTTGAATATTAGACAGAATAGTAAAATTAATTAATTCACGCGAACCATTCAAGCGAGAATTGCATTCTTTTTGATTGACAAACTCAATGGAGGCCGATAGTGTTGTATCATCAGCAAATGAATGGATATCACAGGTTGTAGAAGACAACAGGTCGTTGATATATATCAAGAAGAGCGTGGGAGACAAGGATGATCCTTGAGGCACGCCAGCATTAATCCCATGTGAATCTGAAGATATACCATTTAATACAACTTTTATTTTACGGTTCCATAAATAATTCTCAATCCATGTAATGAGAGAGGAGTGTAAATTCAGCGCACGAATCTTATTAATAAGACAATCATCCATACTCTATCAAAAGCTTTAGCAATACCTAAGGAAACAACGCTTGATTCACCTAGGTTTTCAATGCTTCGCTCCAAACAATGAGTCATGCACGTCATTAGTTCGCCTGAAGATCGATTTTTACGAAATCCATACTGCACATCGGATAAAAGAACTTTCGAATCCAGATAGTTCATTAGTCTGAAATTAACGATAGATTCCATTACCTTCGATAGAACCGACAACAAAGCAATAGGACGGTAGTTCGTAGGTGCCGATTTATCACCTTTTTTCGGAACGGGTTGAATATTTGCTATTTTCCAAAATGATGGAAAAACACCTGTCTTCATTGAGAGATGAAACAATTTGATAAGCGGTTTTGCCAAAGTAAGATGACAACTTTTCAATACTAATGGCGGAATACCGTCGGGGCCAGTCGCTTTATTGGGGTCAAGTTCTTTCAGAATCTTTGAAACAACCCGTTTCCGAAAATAGATTTTAGACATACCTGGGCCTAGATTCGAGAGAATTGGGGGGCTTTGATTAGTTAAAGGAAGAGTAGACGCACCAGCGAAATGAGAAGCTAAGAGATTACCTTTCTCAATATCAGTTCTATAATGAATACCATTATGAAATAAAGAAGGAATAGACGAAGTATTGTCTGCAAAGTTTCTTTTAACCAATGCAGTAAACGACCAAAAGCTTCGACTGTTTGAATCAGAATCCAAAATTTTTCGCATGCTATCTCGAATCTTAAGGTCATATATTATTTGGACCTTTTCAATATAGCGTTTGATCTGTTTCTAGCTATTCGAAACTTTACAAGGTGTTCTTCAGAAGTGCAATTAACGTAGTCCAAATTGGCTGCTTTTTTAAACGCGACTGCTGACCTGCAATGTTCGTTAAACCATTTATTTTTATGAGTATTATTCTTAAATGAAGAAGGAATGCAATTTTTCATTCCTAGCAAAATGGTTGACGTGATAAGTTCTGATGCTTCATCAGCATTTTTGCTGGAAAAACAGGTTGACCAATCAAATGAGCTATAAAATTGGTTCAGGAGCTCCCAGTTAGCATTTTTATAGTGCCAGAGTAGCCTTTTACTTGTAGGGTCTATAAGGGCTGGTGATATTGAAAATTTATTCCGGCATGTCCGCTAGTTGGAAGTATGTGGTAGTCATTTAGTATTAATTTCTTCTTACAAGGATCGGTTATTTCGATATGGTTCTCTAAGATAGTAAAGCGAGCTTCTCAGCTCGCCATATGGATAGTTGTAATTCAGCCTAAAGACTGAATTATCTTGAAAGGATTTTAATTTAAAAAAAAACATTTTTTTTCTCCTAACCCCTATGAATAAAAAAAAACTCAAAATTACACCATCGCAAGCTGAGTGCTTAACAATTGTTTTAAAACAAGTCCCATAAAAATTCTGACCTGTAGATGTGTGCGTGCGTGATACGCGTCACGTCATCGCAAGCCAAGTTTTAAAACAATAACTTATTTAAAAAAAAAAAAATTGACACGCGCCACACGCGACACGTGACACGCGTCGCAAGCCAAGTTTTAAAACAAGTATTTAAAAGCAATCTAGTTCAACGGTCAGTAGATCAAATTTCAACATTGTTTATTATCAATTTTGTCAATTTAACAAAACGTAATTTCAATTTCAGTTTTTGTCAATTTAACAAAATGTAAAGTTCGATTCCAATTTTGTTAATTTAACAAAATGTAACACAACAACAAAATACATTATAATAATTCTTAGCATTAAGTCACGAATAGAAAAATTAAAAATTAAAAGTTCAGTCTAATAAAGTACTCAGAGCAGTAAAGTAAAAAGTTGTTTTTTTTAAAGCCGCGAAGTAAAAGCGAGTTAATTGGCGCAGTCGGTTAAAACCACAAAAAAGTTTCATTATATTGGAAAAAAAATAAAATTACATTTAAAACATGGAAAACCAAGCAGACGCAAACTACGTCTTCTCAGCGGGAGAACTCATTAAGGAAGCCGCATCAATCAAGGAATTCAACGGATCCAAAGACTACGCCTTGTCATCGTTCATCAGGGAAGTCGACCTTATTCTTCCCCTATTCAACACCAACCCACCACTCCAAGAATTTGTATACCAACGACACATCAGGAATAAAATCCAGGGGAGCAGCTTTGGAAGTAACCAGGACACTGGGACCACAAGCAACATGGCAGGAGACAAAGAAGGAACTTATCAGGAACTTTGGCTTTGACTTTGGAAACCATGCCCTTTACCACAAAGCACTCAATATAAAAAATTATAATGTAAGTGAATATTACTATATTCTTAAAGGTTTTTTAGATAAGTTTAATACAAAATAAGAATTCGATGATTTAAAAGCGGTAGAATTTTCACCCCAAACAAATGAGTCCCTTATTTTAAAAACGTTTCTTAATGGTATAGATGCCCATCTCGCGAGTGTAGTCCATTGTAGAAATATCAATAATCTCAGGGAAGCGATTAACACTCTAGAAGAGACAGGATTACTTAGGAACCCCCACTTCAGAACTAACCGTAATCAAGAAAAATATAGACCAAGCCCCCCTGTGCAACGACCTAATCCAATCACACATATCCCACAACACAATTTCAACACAAATTCAGGACAATTTAAACATAGAACACACACATCCGACCAAGTGAGACAAGGACATAATAACTACCATAACTACAATAATTACAGGAATTCAGGGCTGTATAAACAAAATCAAAGTACCCCGATGGAAGTTGACCATATACAAATGAATTATCCACCCCGTTTTTGCAATCAACCACCCGAAAATCGCAAGGAAAATTTTCAGTCACGAGCCCCAACATAACTTACCGATAGTAAAATTATCCATAGGACATGAAAAGGTCAAATGTCTATTAGATACAGGCTCAACGACGTCACTAATAGACAAGTACAAACTGACAAAATACGAACGAAAAAACTTAAAACAACCTCTATTTTTCAAAACATTGAATGGACTTACGAAAATTTCTCAAGAAATTATTACTAATGTCCCCCTTGAATTCAACGAAAATGCGTATATGTGTTGGAAAGTAACATCATTTAAAAATAAATGTTTCGATGGCATTATCGGCCTCAACTTACTTAAACCAATGCACGCAATCATAAACTTAAATGAAGAATATTTAGAAGTGCATAAAGTCAGGACTAAGTTCTTGAATTCTTGCCCCCACGAAATTCAAACTCTAGAACAAACAACGGACGAGAGCATTCTTGAGAAGCTCTGACATAGCGAACTGAATGATGAGGAAACAGAAAAATTAAGAGAAATTATTTCAAAAACCCGGACCTATTTTTTCAAGAAGGCGACAAGAAGTTAACACACACCCATGAAATTCATCATGAAATAATAACAACAGTAAATCAACCAATTTACGCAAAAATATATCGCTATCACCAAATCCATGAAACAGAAATCAAGAAACAAATAGGAGAGATGCTTGACCAAGGCATCCAAGGCATTTTAACAGAAAGCAATTCACCGTATAACTCACCACTCTGGATTGTGCCCAAAAAAAGGAAAAAGAGCTACTAGCAATCGTATGTGCTGTCAACTATTTCAGACCATACATTTATGGGTGAACTTTCGAACTAATGACAGATCACCAACCATTAAAATGGCTCCAAACGAAGCATAACGGAAAAGACATCAGACTCCAACGTTGGTTATTAAAATTAGGAGAATACGATTTTAATATCGATTATATAAAAGAAAAGGACAACAATGTAGCGGACTTTTTAAGTAGAATCAATGCTGACACTGGAGAAATAAGCATTATCGAACAGAATAATCCCACTCATGACAATTTAAGTACAGATGCAACAATTCACTCCCAAATTGAAGAACAGAATGATCACTTCGGTATATTAGGCACAATAGTTATAGATTCCACACCCAAATTATTCTTACAAACGACAAAACAAGGGAAATCGAGGTAGTAAACAGCAAACGAAAAATCTTTATAAATTCAGACGATATAAACAGCAACTTTATGACCGATATATTCCGCAGATTCTTAAAACACGATAAAATAGGTATTTACTCAAATCTTTCAGAACACGAATATAATAGAGTCCAGCAAAAACTAATAGAATTGTTCAGCAATCAATTAAAATTTTTCAAGTGTACACATCACGCTAAAGATATGAGAAATGAGGAGGAAACCTTTAGATATATTTCAAAATTTCACAAAAACGAAACAGGCCATGCAGGTATAACAGAAAATTACGAGAACCTTAAAAGGATAGTTTATTTCAAAAATTTGAAACAAATGATTCAGAAGTATATAAATAATTGTGATATATGCAATAAAGCTAAATATATCAGAGATCCGATAAAACCAACATTATTTTTTAACCGAAACCCCGAAAGACATAAATGAAATAGTCCACGCCGACGTATACACAAACACAAAGAACCATTTTTCACACTGATAGACAGATTTTCTAAACACGCTTTAACACTTCCACTAGAAGATAGAAACAGTATCACAATTATCAATAAGCTAAGACTTTTCTTTTCCATTAGAGGCAAGCCTAAATTATTAATTCTTGATTACGAATTTAACAGCATAAACCTAAAAGACTTAGAGAAGAGGACGTTCAGCTTCATTTTACAAAACCAAACAGTCATACGGGAAACTCTGATATCGAAAGGTTCCATAGCTCATTAGGCGAAAAAAATCAGAATACTCGAAGCAGAAAATTCTCCACTCTCAACACAGGATAGAGCTTCGTAATTGTTGTCGCCTCCGGGTCCTCTGACCGTGACTGGAGTTTGGTGCCCTAGGCTCACCTCTAGCTGCGGACAGAGGTTGTGAGTTCCAAAACCTAGGTGCGGAGCGGGTCACGCTAAATGACAACAAATGGGCTGGATCAAGGTGTGATGCGACCCGAGCCGAGAATCGACCAGGCTGGGGGCCCATAAATAGCCCAGTCTCTATCGGAGCCATCTAGATACCTGGTAACCTCTAGATGTATCCTACCTTACCCGCGTATTTCGGATCTCTGCGCGGGTGGACACCCTTTCTCCGACACTCGTGGGAATAAAAATGAAGCACAATAATAAAAAACTCTTTTCTAAAACCGAGACCGGCACTCACCAAATGCCGAAACAAAACGAGACCAGCACTCACCAAAAGCTGGAAACAAGCGTGGCAAGTGGCTCTAACCGTAAAGGTGGGGTCCCAGCCGCTAAACCCAAGGTGGTACTGGATCCTAAGGCCCATAGGCCAGGGACCAGCATCACCAGCAAAAGTGAAGCCGATAACGGGTCACGCACGATACCGCCGACGAAGAAACGATACCGGGATCGTCGAGCGGCCTTCAAAGTCTTGGAAAAGTTGGCTAGTATCCCTGAGGAGCAGCTAACGAAAAGACAGAAGGAGTCCATAGCATGGGCGAAGCTGACTGCGGAAGGTGGACAAAACCCCGCCAAGGACCTAGGGCCGAAAAGGCAAAGGTCTCAGGAAGAGGTTGAAGCCGGAAGCAGCAAGCGAGCTAAGGTGCAAGTGGAGACTCCACCGGTGGCTCTTAAGACGCACAGAACGAAATCGTTTAGTGACATCGTCAAAGAGCACGGGCTGATGCTGGCCGTCATTGACAATAGTCAAGAGGATGGGAGCATCACGCCGGAAAAATGGAAGTCGGTGTTCAACGCGCTAAACTCCATTTTCCTAAAGGTCCTGAGAGAGAATCCGGTACCTCCCCCTTCCTGCAGGGATGCAGGTTTGCATCAGGGACGCGTCAAGCTGACGGCGTGTTCAGATCAGAGATCGGTTGATCTCTACAAAAAAGCGATTGCCGAAGTGGGTGAGGTGTGGCCAGGAGCAAAGCTTGCGGCCGTAAGCAGGGAAGAAATTCCTAGCAGGCCAAGAGCGCGCGTCTGGCTGCCTTCCGAACCTGCCGACGCTAAAGCTGTTGTAGAGATAATCGCAGCCAGCAACCCAGATCTTCCGACATCAAACTGGAAGATTGTGAAGCAGGAGGAGGCTAAGGGTAACTTCAGATTATCAACTATGGTAATCAACAAGGAATCCCTGGCTCCTCTTGCAAGTACTAAGGGAGTTATCAACTTCGGTTTCGGGTCGATAACTCTCAAGGTCTATAAGGCTGACGACGTCAACAAGGGTAAAGGAGTGGACCATTCCGATCACGGGGGTCCCGACTGCCCTGTTGATATCGGGCTTGCCTTAGAGACTGAGAGTCGCTGCAGCGAGTCCTCATTGGTATCGAGGATGGGCAACCTCTTTGCCATGGAGTCTGACGAGGAAAACTTGTCGGACTCCATTGAAGAGAGCGCTGTCAACAAGACGGTGATTGAGTCGAAGGGGAACGAGACGGAATGTGCCGGCGGATCCTCGGAGACTAAGGTAGCATGAATGCTAACGATGGGGCGAAGGTAAGTATAAATATGTTAAACATAATTCAAATAAACCTTCACCATTCCAAAACTGCTTCGGCAGCTCTTCTACTTAGATTAGCAGAAACGGGGGAAGATCTCGTCCTAATCCAAGAGCCATGGATAAATGGAGCTAAGATCTGTGGGCTCGGACTTAAAGGGTAAAAAGTCCTATACTCAAGTAAGTCAGAGAAGATCAGATCTTGTTTTCTGAGTAAAACTAACCTAAATATATTCCTTTTACCACAATATAGTGACGGTGATATAACTGCGGCCAGCATTGAAGTCGGAAACGAAAAATTCTGGCTGGTTTCTGCATATATGGACCGAGAAAAGCAGACTCCACCAAAAATACTGGAGGAGCTCATCTCTGAGGCAGAGAATAGAAAGAATTGGTGCGATTCTAGGATGTGATGCAAATGCCCATCACACAATATGGGGCAGCACCGACGTAAATGAGAGAGGTGAGTCATTTTTTGAATACTTATTAAATACGAACCTATCTATTTGTAATATTGGGCAAGAGCCCACTTTCATAATAAAAAATAGGCGAGAAGTACTCGATGTAACTCTCGTATCAAACTTTATAGCGTATAAGGTACGAGAATGGAAGGTTGCAAAAGAACATTCATTCTCGGACCATCGCTATTTAATCTTCAAGCTAGACATCAAACCTGCCCTTCGTGAGTCTTTTATAAATAAGAAAAGGACAAACTGGGGTATCTATAGGGAGATGCTGGGGAAACTACTACCGGTGGCTCCAAAGCCACCAGTCACTATAGAGGAGATAGATACAATGGTAGATACTGTAACAGGTGCCATGAATCGCTCCTTCGATGTTGCCTGCCTTGTGATAAAATCAATGGGCAAACAAAAGCCAACTTGGTGGTCCGCGGAGTTAGGGACCTATCAGAAGGCAAGCAGGAAAGCTTTCAATAAAGCCAAAAGAACGAGACTGGCTCTGGACTGGGAATCATACAAAGAACATCTCAGAAACTATAAGAGGAAGTTGAGAAAGGCGCAGAGGACGTCTTGGAGACTCTTCTGTGATAAGATGGAAGGGGCCTCGGAGACCTCTCGTCTACGAAAGATTCTCTCTATGACAAAAACCACTCCAAGTTATTTAATAAAACCGGTTGGTTCATGGACGATCTCGATTGATGAATCGTTGAAACTGCTCATGGAGACTCACTTTCCTGACTCAACTCGGGTATGTGATTCAGAAATGAGCAGGCAACATCTGGAACCTCAATCGGTTCAAACGAAGGAGATCGCGAGCAAAACGCGAATCCAGTGGGCAATAAGCGGTTTCAAACCCTTCAAATCAGCTGGCCCAGATGGGATAATCCCTGCGGAAATTCAGAATAACTCGGAGTGTATACTCCCTTGGTTAGAGGCAATTTTCACAGGGTGTACGTACAACGTTAAAACAGAGGCAATCTGTAAAGGACTGTCAGACCTAGAGGTAGACTACCCTACAAGCAAACTAATTAATCATATGCTTCTAGGGAGGATTATTAGTGCGGAGCTGGGTGGTTCCATCTTAAAAAGGCAGGCAGTTAGAGGAACACCGCAAGGAGGTGTATTATCCCCTCTTCTCTGGAATATAGTAATCAACAAATTGCTGTTGAAACTGGAGGAAGAGGGGATAAAAGTGGTAGCGTATGCTGATGATGTAGTGTTAGCTGTCTCAGGAAAATACCTCAGAACGATTAGGGAGGTTATGCAAAATGCCCTCCTAATCGTTAAAGAATGGGCAAATAAAAGCGGTCTGGGCGTTAACCCGAATAAGACAGAGCTTGTCCTCTTCACCAGGAAATATAAAATTCCAACAGTTGATCCTCCAACACTAAATGGAAATAGTTTTTTCTGATAAAGCAAGATTTCTGGGGACAATCTTGGACAGGAAACTGAGTTGGAAACCTAATATAATAGAAAGAGTTAATAAAGCTAACATTGCTTTCTTGCTCGTGCAAGAATGCGCTGAGATCTACACCAACTCGCGCTCTAGAGGTTATGCTCCACCTGATCCCACTAGACATCTTTGGCAAACAGAAAGCGGCAATTACGGCTACGCGACTGTTAGCTGTCAATCAGTGGAGAAGTCTTCAGAAAGGACACTCCACCATAACTAAATCGCTAAAGCAGGAGCTGACGAAACTAGATTACATAACACCGATGTTATGCTTTCAAAAAGGTTTTCGGACAACAATACCCACCAGAGAAGACTGGAAGAGTGGATCCGTAACCGATAACGAAACAATACAGTTTTTCACGGATGGCTCTAAACTAGACGGTAAAGTAGGAGTCTTCTGTGACAAGCTGAAAGTAAGCATCTCAGTCCGTCTACCTGATCGCTGCAGCGTATACCATTCAATATAAGGATCATATGGGTCCCGGGTCACACGGATGTCGACGGAAACTGCAGGGCGGACGAGTTAGCTAGACGTGGTACAACTCTCCCGCTGCTACCGGAAAGGGCGGAGGTGGGGATTCCTATCGCGACACTGAAACTTGAGCTTCGGAAGAAGGCAGAAACAATAACAAATGTAAGGTGGGAAAACACCGACACTTGTAATATTTCAAGACAAGTCTGGCCGAAGCTGGACTAGAAGCGCTCAACTGCGCTTATCTCCTTACAAAGACGTGAATTAAGAACGGTTGTAGGGATAATGACAGGACACTGCATTCTAGGGAAACATGCGAGAAGGATGGGTGTCGAATATAATGACTTCTGCAGAGGTTGCTTGGACGAGGAGGAGGAAGAGACCATAGAGCATCTTCTCTTCTCATGTCCGGCACTAATGCACAGAAGGCACAAACACTTGGGTAAGCGGTTAATAAATAACCTATCAGATCTCGAAAACGGTAAAGTGCGAGATATACTCCGATTCATTAAGAGCACTGAATGGATCCTCTGAAAAGGGGAAAGGTGTAAGATCCTGTGGTAACACAAAGGACCGCGTATGGTCTATGTGAGCATTAGCTGCCACCGCAACCTAACCTAACCTAACCTAACACAGGATAGAATTATTAAAGCTACAGAATGGTACAATAAATCCATACATTCAGCCATTGGAGTAAAACCGATCGACGTTGACAAACAGAAAATACATAATAAACTTAAAACTGACAAAGAACGTAGGACAGCCAAACTTAACGAAAAACGAGAAAATTACCAGTCAGAACAAACAGAAGGATACGTAAAAAAATATAAAGCATTAAGACACAAAAACGAACCCAAATATAAAAAGCTACAGTTAGATAATATTCACCCAACCAATATTAAACGCACAAAACAATTTTCAGGTATTTTGGACACTAATGACTATCTTACTGATGACAATCCCAATAACTGACGCATCACTCACGATACAAAAACTTGAAGACCACAACGAAGGATTCGCAGAAATAAAACTGGATGACGTCGAAATAATAACAGACTATGACCTTATATTACACATAATTAAACCCATTGAGATCGAAAATATCATAACATCTTTAGAAAACTTGATAATAGACTACAAAATACTTGAAAACAAACAGCTACTCACTTACGAATTAGAAAGCTTAAAGCTCAAATTAAAGACTGTCTCTAATTAATATTATAGGAACAGGAATTAAATGGCAATACGGGACCATGGACGATAACGATAGACAAAACATAGAAGGACATCTCAAAATAATTGACGAAAATAACCATAACGCAATCTCTAACCGTAATCAACAGATCAAAATTAACGAGCATTTCAATAGAACATTCACCCAAATAAAAAGTGCTATTGAGTGAGACAGACGGCAATTCAATAGTAAATTGAACGAAATTCAGTCAACATACGAAACAATATACACACAATTTTCATATCTAGACATTTTACTAAAAATAAAAATTATAGGAGACAATATCGATCACATTCAAGACAACATAGCTTCTTCCAGGTTAGACCTCATGTCCAGCGATATTTTAACAAATGGTGAGATATTAAACTATAATATCGATCTCTATAAATTACAAAACATAAAACTTGGCACCGCCAAATATAAGGACGATAGCATAATCTTTTCAATTAAAATCCCAAAGCAAACTATACAAGCAAGAAGGTCAATATTCATACCATTAGAAAACGAAATATCCGAAGAATTAATCTTTGAAAATCAACAGATAATCACAATTAACAAAACAAAATACAAATTTAATAAAGATTTTTATAAAAATACCCTAAAGATAAGTCTATTATGTATTTTTAATAAAAACTGTAACAAAATAATTAACAGAAATGCAAATGTCATTGAAATGGAAACTGGCCTTATATTATTAAAAAATCAAATTGAAACCCTAATTGAAAGCACTTGCGATGAAAGAAGATTTAGAGCAAATAAAAACTATTTGGTATTATTCAACAATTGCGAAATATATATTAGTAACGTTACATATAGGAACCTAAACAAACAATTTAAGCAAAACTTTGTTTTACAAAATTCAAATTTTAAAATTAATGAAAGTAAGTCACAACAAACGTTTGACGAAATCATAATCGCACAAATTGAGAATATGGAGAAAATAAAAGAACTTAAATTTTATAGGAAAATACACTCTACAGTAAACTGGATAACATTTACCATAGTCTTTATTGTAATTACTTTGTTGAACACATATTTTAACAGAAAACATAAAAATATCTCATTGAAATTAGAAACAAGAACTCAGGAGAGTTCTAAATCAAAGGAGGGAGGGGTTACGTCAGCCAACAATTCGTCTGACGAACACCGAACCCAAAAGCCGTTGAACCCTAGTTGCATCAGCGTTGCACTTAAAGGCAATCTAGTTCAACGGTCAGTAGATCAAATTTCAACATTGTTTATTATCAATTTTGTCAATTTAACAAAACCGTTTGATAAACGATGTAACCATTACTTCGTCTCTTGATACTTTGGAGCACAGACGAAATGTCGGAGCTTTATCTGTTTTCTATAAATTTTACAACGGTAAATGTTCTTTAGAAACCCGTTCTCAGTAACGTAAACACTCGTTTAAGGTGCAATCAACATAGATTTGCCTTAAAACTTTTTTCATGTAGAACCCAACACTTTAAATCCTCCTTTTTTCCTAGCGTCTCTTCGATGTGGAATCAATTGGTCGAGCACGTGTTTTCCGAATGTTATAATCTGCAGGCGTTCAAATTAGCCGTTAACAACTTTTTGAAGGATGATGGATAAAGTATTCATAAGTTGTTTCTTAATATATATAAAAAAAAATTGTTTATCAGTATTTTTTAAATTATTTTTATAATTTGTAATATTTTCTTGGTCAAGGTTTTTTGTAGTTTTCCCTGACCATGTTTCATTGATAAAAGTATTTCGACTCGCGTCGTTCTAAATTCGTGTTCGTTTTTCGTATTGCTTTTTCAATGAATCGGAGAATTCTGAGAAAATAAATTGAAACCGGCTACAAACGTGAGGAATGTGATATATTGTTAATCACATTCCTTCGATTTTTATTTTATTTTGAATTTAATAAAGGGCTTAGCCCAACTTATTGCCGCTACCACCAGACAGATAAATCGATAAGCACCCAAGATAATAAGATATTAAAGATATTAAACGAAATAAATTTTGATACATTAAATAGTGAGGAAAAAACGGAAATCGAAGCAATATGTTCTAAATACCAAGATATCTTTCACGTAGAGGGTGATAAACTAACATATACCCATATTGGAAAGGCAGATATCACGCTTAAAGAAGGAGCATCCCTAAAATATACAAAGCCATATCGCCTACCACACACCCAGAAGCAAGATATAAAGGAAGAAATACGAAAAATGTTAGCAGATGACATCATAGAGCCGTCCATTTCTGCTTGGAATTCACCAGTACTTATCGTACCCAAAAAGAAAGACGCTGTTACCGGTCTACAGAAATTCCGAATGGTGATAGACTATCGTCACGTTAACGAGCGAATTGAGGATGACAAATTCCCCCTACCCAACATAACAGACATCTATGACATAGTAGGAGGAGCATCTTACTTTTCATGATAGATTTAAGCCAGGGATACTACCAGATGCTAATAGCAGACCAATTACGGCGTTTTCAACATAAGTGGGTCACTACCAACTAAAGCGACTACCAACGGGGTTAAAGATTTCACCCAGAAAGTTTTCAAGAATGATGTCCATAGCGAAGTCAGGACTAACATATTCACGTTGCTTCGTTTATCTTGATGACCTCATAGTTTTTGGTAAAAGTTTAGAGCACCACAATAAAAACCTAATCCAAGTTTTTGAACGCCTCAGAGAAGTAAATCTCAAGATACATCCAGGAAAATGTTCTTTCTTGCGGAAAGAAGTGTTATACCTAGGACACGTTATCTCTGACAATGGCATCATACCTGATCCCACTAAATCTATTGCTATGAAAAATTATCCAACACCCACCAACGCTGATGAGACCAGAAGATTTGTGGCCTTTGCAAACTATTATCGTAAATTCATTCCAAATTTCCACTTAACCAATTACTAAAGAAAGATGTCGAGTTCAATTTCAATAAAGATTGCGAAAAATCATTTAATTTGTTAAAACAAATCCTCAAAAGTACTCAAATTCCCACATTTTAAAGAAGAATTTATTCTACATACAGACGCGTCGGGATTCGCTCTTGGAGCAGTGTTATCCAATTCCGATGCTAGGCCAATTGCTTACGCAAGCAAGATTTTTAATAAGACAGAGAAAAACTATAGCACCATTGAGAAAGAATTACTTGCAAATAGTGTGGGCAGTCAAACACTATCGACCCTATCTGTTCGGAAGAAGATTTAAGATTTTGACAGACCACAGACACTTAGTGTACTTGTTTTCACTAAAAGAACCTAGTAGTAGACTAACCAAATGTAGACTATTACTAGAAGAATACAACTTTTACGTAGAATATTCTCCCGGTAAAGATAATTGTACCGCTGACGCAATTAGCCGTATTTAAAACAATTACCTATTCGTGTTATAACGAGAGCTCAATTGAAAATCAATAGTAACCCAAAATTAAATAATCAAAGTCAAACAGGCGATAACATAGAAAGTAAAAAATCGAAAGAAAATCGTATAATAGAACTACTGAAATGACCAGAAAATGGACTGAAAGTTGTTGAACTGAAGATCGTTAACAATTTTACGGAAGATTTAGTTAATTACAAGGATATTGACATAATAATAGCCCCAAACAAAGTTTTGGCGTATATTCCGAAAGGGAATTGCTTACTCCTAAATAAATCCAAGGAAGGCACTACAACCCAAGCGGCAGAATTTGGAAAAATACTGTCAAGGGATGTGCAAAAACTCTGCGGATCAAGATGAATTAAGAAAATATATATTACTAAAAATGAAAAGAAGAAACTTGCAGGTGGCCACCGAGAATGCAAATTAAATGAATTAAAAAAGATATTAGGAGAAATGTTTAAAGAAAGTAATATTAAAGTGCACATTATTGCGAGCCCGAAGGGCGAAGCTAATAATCAGAGGACAAGAAAATTTTTCTAGCGTACGTGTGTCGGTTTGTGGGTTTGTCGGTTAGTCGGCTTGTACATTTGTCCGATTGTATATCGCGACTTCTACCAGTCAGAACTTGATGGGACTTGTTTTAAAACAATTGGTAAGCGCTTGGCTTGCGATGACGTGACGCGCGTCGCGTGTGGCGTGTGTGTGTGTGTTTTTTTTTTTTTAAATTACTTCTTTTAAAACTTGGCTTGTGATGACGACGCGTGTCACGTGTTGCGCGTGTCAATTTTTTTTTTTTAAAACAGGGACTTGTTTTTAAACTTGACTTGCGATGACTTGACGCGAATTAAGTCACTTTTACTTCGCGGTTTAAAAAAAAACAACTTTTTACTTTACTGCTCTGAGTACTTTATTAGACTGAATTTTTAATTTTTCTATTCGTGACTTAATGCTAAGAATTATTATAATGTATTTTGTTGTTGTGTTACATTTTGTTAAATTGACAAAATCGGAATCGAACTTTACATTTTGTCAATTTAACAAAACGTAATTTCAATTTCCGTTTTTGTCAATTTAACAAAATGTAAACTTCGATTCCGATTTTGTCAATTTAACGAATGTAAAGTTCGATTCATTTTTTAGTAATATATATTTTCTTAATTCATCTTGATCCGCAGAGTTTTTGCACATCCCTTGACAGTATTTTTCCAAATTCTGCCGCTTGGGTTGTAGTGCCTTCCTTGGATTTATTTAGGAGTAAGCAATTCCCTTTCGGAATATACGCCAAAACTTTGTTTGGGGCTATTATTATGTCAATATCCTTGTAATTAACTAAATATTCCGTAAAATTGTTAACGATCTTCAGTTCCACAACTTTCAGTCCATTTTCTGGTCATTTCAGTAGTTCTATTATACGATTTTCTTTCGATTTTTTACTTTCTATGTTATCGCCTGTTTGACTTTGATTATTTATTTTTGGGTTACTATTGATTTTCAATTGAGCTCTCGTTATAACACGAATAGGTAATTGTTTTAAATCGTCAGAGTCTAATTTTATACGGCTAATTGCGTCAGCGGTACAATTATCTTTACCGGGAGAATATTCTACGTAAAAGTTGTATTTCTCTAGTAATAGTCTACATTTAGTTAGTCTACTACTAGGTTCTTTTAGTGAAAACAAGTACACTAAGGGTCTGTGGTCTGTCAAAATCTTAAATCTTCTTCCGAACAGATAGGGTCGATAGTGTTTGACTGCCCACACTATTTGCAAGTAATTCTTTCTCAATGGTGCTATCGTTTTTCTCTGTCTTATTAAAAATCTTGCTTGCGTAAGCAATTGGCCTAGCATCGGAATTGGATAACACTGCTCCAAGAGCGAATCCCGACGCGTCTGTACGTAGAATAAATTCTTCTTTAAAATGTGGGAATTTGAGTACTTTTGAGGATTTCTTTTAACAAATTAAATGATTTTTCGCAATCTTTATTGAAATTGAACTCGACATCTTTCTTTAGTAATTGGTTAAGTGGAAATTTGGAATGAATTTACGATAATAGTTTGCAAAGGCCACAAATCTTCTGGTCTCATCAGCGTTGGTGGGTGTTGGATAATTTTTCATAGCAATAGATTTAGTGGGAACAGGTATGATGCCATTGTCAGAGATAACGTGTCCTAGGTATAACACTTCTTTCCGCAAGAAAGAACATTTTCCTGGATGTATCTTGAGATTTACTGCTCTGAGGCGTTCAAAAACTTGGATTAGGTTTTTATTGTGGTGCTCTAAACTTTTACCAAAAACTATGAGGTCATCAAGATAAACGAAGCAACGTGAATATGTTAGTCCTGACTTCGCTATGGACATCATTCTTGAAAACTTGCTGGGTGAAATCTTTAACCCCGTTGGTAGTCGTTTTAGTTGGTAGTGACCCTCTTATGTTGAAAACGCCGTAATTGGTCTGCTATTAGCATCTGGTAGTATCCCTGGCTTAAATCTATCATGAAAAGTAAGATGCTCCTCCTACCATGTCATAGATGTCTGTTATGTTGGGTAGGGGGAATTTGTCATCCTCAATTCGCTCGTTAACGTGACGATAGTCTATCACCATTCGGAATTTCTGTAGACCGGTAACAGCGTCTTTCTTTTTGGGTACGATAAGTACTGGTGAATTCCAAGCAGAAATGGACGGCTCTATGATGTCATCTGCTAACATTTTTCGTATTTCTTCCTTTATATCTTGCTTCTGGGTGTGTGGTAGGCGATATGGCTTTGTATATTTTAGGGATGCTCCTTCTTTAAGCGTGATACATGCCTTTCCAATATGGGTATATGTTAGTTTATCACCCTCTACGTGAAAGATATCTTGGTATTTAGAACATATTGCTTCGATTTCCGTTTTTTCCTCACTATTTAATGTATCAAAATTTATTTCGTTTAATATCTTTAATATCTTATTATCTCGTGTGCTTATCGATTTATCTGTCTGGTGGTAGCGTAAAATATAATGTTCCGAAGCGGGTAAAGATAAAGGCTCTTACGTCACGGCAATAAGTTGGGCTAAGCGCTTTATTAAATTCAAAATAAAATAAAAATCGAAGGAGTGTGATTTACAATATATCACATTCCTCACGTTTGTAGCCGGTTTCAATTTATTTTCTCAGATTTCTCCAATTCATTGAAAAAGCAATACGAAAAACGAACACGAATTTAGAACGAAGCGAGTCCAAATACTTTTATCAATTAAACATGGTCAGGGAAAACTACAAAAAACCTTGACCAAGAAAATATTACAAATTATAAAAATTATTTAAAAAATACTGATAAACAATTTTTTTTTATATATTAAGAAACAACTTATGAATACTTTATCCATCATCCTTCAAAAAGTTGTTAACGGCTAATTTGAACGCCTGCAGATTATAACATTCGGAAAACACGTGCTCGACCAATTGATTCCACATCGAAGAGACTCTAGGAAAAAAGGAGGATTTAAAGTGTTGGGTTCTACATGAAAAAAGTTTTAAGGCAAATCTATGTTGATTGCACCTTAAACGAGTGTTTACGTTACTGAGAACGGGTTTCTAAAGAACATTTACCGTTGTAAAATTTATATAAAACAGATAAAGCTCCGACATTTCGTCTGTGCTCCAAAGTATCAAGAGACGAAGTAATGAATACATCGTTTATCAAACGGATAACTCTATTCTGAACACCATCAAGATGAACCAAATGCGATCTTGGAGCCCCACCCCACACATATGAATTAAATTCTAAAATTGGTCTAACATAAGATTTATATAATCTTAATACTTCAGAGGGAGTGAAGTAGAAGTTACAACGTCTTATGAAGCCTAAACATTGGCTAGCTCTTTTTTAAATTTCATAAATATGTTCTTTCCAGGAAAGATCACTTGATACTTTTAAACCTAACAACTTAAGTGAATCAGATCTCGCAATAGGGGTACCATTAATAACAGGTGGAACATAATGTTGAGTTGTCTTCTGAGAAAAAAGGCAAGACTGGAATTTATTTGGGTTAAATTCTACTCTCTTAGAAATGCCCCAATCAAGAATGATTTGAATATTAGACAGAATAGTAAAACTCATAAATTCACGCGAACCATTCAAGCCATTTGATTCTTTTTGATTGACAAACTCAATGGAAGCCGATAGTGTTGTATCATCAGCAAATGAATGGATATCACAGGTCGTTGATATATATCAAGAAGAGCGTGGGAGACAAGGATGATCCTTGAGGCACGCCAGCATTGATCCCATGTGAATCTGAAGATATACCATTTAATACAACTTTTATTTTACGGTTCCATAAAAAATTCTCAATCCATGTAATGAGATAAGAGTGTAAGTTCAGCGCACGAATCTTATTAATAAGACAATCATGCCTTACTCTATCAAAAGCTTTAGCAATATCTAAGGAAACAACGCTTGATTCACCTAGGTTTTCAATGCTTCGCTCCAAACAATGAGTCATGCACGTCATTAGTTCACCTGAAGAGCGATTTTTACGAAATCCACATTTTATCCGATGTGATAAAAGAACATTCGAGTCCAGATAGAACAGACAACAAAGCAATAGGACGGTAGTTCGTAGGTGCCGATTTATCACCTTTTTTCGTAACGGGTTGAATATTTGCTATTTTCCAAAATGATGGAAAAACACCTGTCTTCATTGAGAGATGAAACAATTTGCTAAGCGGTTTTGCCAAAGTAAGATGACAACTATTCAATACTAATGGCGGAATACCGTCGGGGCCAGTCGCTTTATTGGGGTCAAGTTCTTTCAGAATCTTTGAAACAACCCGTTTCCAAAAATAGATTTTAGACATACCTGGGCCTAGATTCGAGAGAATTGGGGGGCTTTGATTAGTTAAAGGAAGAGTAGACGCACCAGCGAAATGAGAAGCTTTCTCAATATCAGTTCTATAATGAATACCATTATGAAATAAAGAAGGAATATACGAAGTATTGACTGCAAATTTTCTTTTAACCAATGCAGCAAACGACCAAATGCTTCAACTGTTTGAATCAGAATCCAAAATTTTTCGCATGCTATCTCGAATCTTAATTAATTTATTTTGGACCTTTTCAATATAGCGTTTGATCTATTTCTAGCTATTCGAAACGTTACAAGGTTTTCTTCAGAAGTGCAATTAACGTAGTCCAAATGGGCTGCTTTTTAACACGCGGCTGCTGACCTGCAATGTTCATTAAACCATTTATTTTTATGAGTATTTTTCTTTTTAAATGGAATGCAATTTTTCATTCCTAGCAAAATGGTTGATGTGATTAGTTGTGATGCTTCATCAGCATTATTGCTGGAAAAACAGGTTGACCAATCAAATGAGCTATAAAATTGGTTCAGGAGCTCCCAGTTAGCATTTTTATAGTGCCAGAGTAGCCTTTTACTTGTAGGCTCTATAAGGGCTGGTGTTATTGAAAATTTGGCTACTACCAAAGCATGGTCAGAAAGACCTAATGGAGCGGATACATTAATTGAATATTTATCTGGCAGAGTAGTAAGAAATAAATCTAAAAGGTGAGGTGATTGACCAGTAGTATCGGGATACCTAGTTGGCTTATCAACAAGTTGGGTGAAAAGATTAACATTTGAAAATAGTTCAGCGGTTTCACCAGATCCATCTCTACCATTCGACTAGGTCAACCATGAATCATTATGGACATTAAAATCACCCAAGACTACCAATTCTGATGTTGGTGATGATTGGTAAATTTTGTCTATAGTGTCTGATTGCGAGCCCGAAGGGCGAAGCTAATAATCAGAGGACAAGAAAATTTTTCTAGCGTACGTGTGTCGGTTTGTGGGTTTGTCCGGTTGTATATCGCGACTTCTACCAGTCAGAATTTGATGGGACTTGTTTTAAAACAATTGGTAAACACTTGGCGTGCCGCGTGTCGCGCATCGCGTATGGCGCGTTTTTTTTAAATTACTTGTTTTAAAACTTGGCTTGAGATGACTTGACGCGTGTCACGTGTTGCGCGTCGCGTGTGGCGCGTGTAAATTTTTTTTTATTTTTTTTAAACTTGTTTTAAAACTTGGCTTACGATGACGTCGCGTGTCGCGTGTGGCGCGTGTATTTTTTTTAAATTACTTGTTTTAAAACTTGGCTTGCGATGATGTGACGCGTGTCACGTGTCGCGCGTCGCATATGGCGCGTGCAATTTTTTTTTTATAAAATACTTTTATTAAAACTCGGCTTGCGATGACGTGACACATGCCGCGCATCGCGTGTAGCGCGCTTATATTTTTTTAAGGTACTTGTTTTAAAACTTGACTTGCGATGACTTGACGTGTCACGTGTCGCGTGTGGCGCGTATACATTTGTTTTTTAAATAATTGTTTTAAAACTTGGCTTGCTATGACTTGACGTGTGTCACGTGTCGCGTGTGGCGCGTGTAATTTTTTTTAAACTTGTTTTAAAACTTGGCATGCGATGACGTGACGCGTGTCACGTGTCACGTGTGGCACGTTTAAATTTGTTTTTTAAATAATTGTTTTAAAACTTGGCTTGCTATGACGTGACGCGTGTCACGTTTCACGCGTCGCGTGTGGAGCGTGTATTTTTTTTTAAATATTTATTTTAAAACTTGGCTTGCGATGACTTGACGCGCGTCACGTATCTAGTGTGGCGCGTGTCAATTTTTTTTTAAAATTAGGTATTGTTTTAAAACTTGGCTTGCGATGACGTGACGCGTTTCACGCACGCACACATCTACAGGTCAGAATTTTTATGGCACTTGTTTTAAAACAATTGTTAAGCGCTCAGCTTGCGATGGTGTAATTTTGAGTTTTTTTTTATTCAAAATCCTTTCAAGATAATTCAGTCTTTAGGCTGAATTACAACTATCCATATGGCGAGCTGAGAAGCTCGCTTTACTATCTTAAGTAATTAAACTCAATATTAGTGTCATCAGGTGACAAATTAGGACTACGATACAGGGAACAAACAAACATCGAATGGTTTGAAATTACAATTTCAATCCATATCGTATTGAATATGGGATTACTATTTGGAATATTAAAATTAGGTACACTAAAACTGATGTCTTCTCGTATAAATAAAATAACCCCACGATGAGGAACCAAACAGTCGACACGAGAATACCCCGGACATTGAAAATAATTTGGGGTACCCACATAAGAGGCCTGCGTTTCACATAAACTTAGAACCGCAGGTTTATTCGCGTCAAGATGTGCTACGATCGGGTTGAAATTACTTTTAATGCCGCGAATATTTGTGAAATGAATTTCAAAATAAGAGTTCATTTTACAAAGTAAAAATAATGAACCCGTCAAGATGATGAAAATATACGTAAAATAAGATAATAATAAAATAAAAAACCAAAAAATATTAAAAATAACAATAATAAGAAGAATTTCTACGAACCAACCACTCAACAGTGAAAACGTTACTGATTTGTTTGTAGTACCAGGCCTAGAAAAAGGCACGCACAGCTACTGCGACAGAAAGTCAATAAAAATTCTACTTCTAAAAACTACTCAAATAAAATAAAAACTTGAATAACAATAATTTTTAACGTAACTGCTTTTTTGTGCCCGAATCTTTGGTAACGTTACGATATGATGACTTTGTTTTGATGGTATTGCTGTCAGCAGTATCCACGCTTGATGAACAATATCGGAAAACGCCTGTAACCGCTGATTGAGTACAGCAATTTTTGTCATTAGGATTTTATTTGACTTCTTTTGGTGATTCAGTGTGATGTTCTTGTCGTTTAAATTATCCAACAGCACCAGACACAGCGATTATAAATCGGCGATTGTTTCCGCGATGGTTCGTAAATCTACTCCACTTTTGTTGATATTCTTGATTTACAAATTACCAATTTGTTCTTTTTAAGAATGTGGATTGCTTTCTTTAACGATCTTGACCAATATATTTATCACTTTTAGATATCAAAAATTATTCTTGAAAATTTTAACACAACAATAAATACTGAATGGTATTAAACACAATTTGAAATAAAGAAAAAAGTTAATTTTTAATTAAAATGAAAATATGAAAAAATATTTTAAATTATTTGAAATAAAATTTATTATAATTTTTTTTGGAATAATAGGAATATTATGCCTTTCTTGACTATGGTTTGGTTGCGCCCGATTGTTTTGCCTGTCATTAAAATTGTTCTGTCTGTACCTATCGTTGTAGTTATTCCTGTACTGAGCCGAATTATTTGGTGTTGGCGGTATAAATCTAGGCCTATTGTTGTTTCCTAACCTTTGGTTATTTCGGTTTCCTTCGTTTTGGTATGATAATCTTCCCTGATTCTGGTTTTGGCTATTTGTATTCTGAAAGTATCGCTCATTATTATATGAGAATCTTCCCTGATTTAAAAATCTTGGTTGGCCTACGTTATTAGTGTTCTGTCTGTTGTTGTTGTTGTTGTTTTATTAATTAATTAATTCGTGTTAGTCTAAACGTTGGGTTGTTGTGTTTGTTTAGCTGTCGGAACAGTCCAGGACCAGAAATTCGGCTGCTTCGACAGGCTGTGTCCATAGTGATAGCGGTGTGAGTAACGTCGGATGGGACGGGCAGCTGAATAGATGAGCTGTGTTATGTGGTGATGCACCACAGTTTGGGCATTGATCGATGATGCTGTCACGTAAACGGTGTATGTAGCTATTCAGAAAAGAGCTCCATCCTGATCTCAGTTATGCCAGGGTTGATCTGGTTTGTCTGGGGAGGTTTTCATCACTTTGATGTTTAGGGGGTGGGCGACCTCCCAGCACGATGTTAATTTGGCGATCATCTAGTGCGGCTCTGACTGACGCTTGGTGAATTGCATTTAGGGCTGCTTTATAGTCTGCTGGATCTAGAGCTGTATGTGCGATGAATTGGTTTGTCTCTTCGCGGAACATACGAATATCTGATCGGATATGGCTGGGTGGTGTGTTGAGGGGTGAGCAGGTCACGGTTTGGGTGATCGGGTTTGTGAAATGCCAGTAGGAATTGTTTGGCGGGAAGCTCGTTGTGCTCTTTCACTTTAAGCATTTGGATTTCTTGATGGAGATGGTTCTCATGTGACATGCGGTGGCAGCCAGTGATGATGCAAAGAGCAGCATTCTGGCAGGATTGAAGCTTCTGCCATTGTGTGTGTCAGAGGCGAGGTGTCCAAATGGGTGCCGCATAGTTTAGTACCAATCTGCCAATCGCTTGATCGCTTGTTCTGTCCGTGAGCGTATCTGGTGTCGATATATCTAACTGTTAGTTGGGAAAAATTCATTAGGTCGAGAAGCTAGAATGAAAAATTGTCCTATCTTTACATGAACATACTAAAAATTAATTGAAAGGTGTTGTTTATTACGCTTTTTACATACATATTTTATTACAAAAGTTTATATCTATATTCTTATTGTTTCTACATTTATACCTGGGCTGGTCGCCACTCTAAATGCTTTATTGTGTCGGCTATTATTTTTCGCTTATAATGCTGTAGTCCCTGGTATATGAATGCAATTATTAGTGCGGTTATGAACATTAGTAAAAGTACTGCAGCGGTCATATCTGTCGGTTTCACTGCCTGGAAGTTAGTTGCAGCTTTTAGTTGGGGTCCGGTGTTGATTACCTCCTTGCTTTCATTCGTTCCCATCGTACCAGTTTTTTGCTTGAGTGGATATTTCTTTGAATAGTTTATGGAACTGCTTCGCTTCATTTTGTTTTTTTTCGGTCCGCTGCCCGCTGTTCCTTTCTTTTTTTTCCGGAGTTGTAGAATGTGGTTGTCCATCGTGGTGCTGGATTGGCCAGGAATGTTGACCTTGGTTTTTAATTCTGCTAGCTTTTCGAAGCTTGACGCGCAGGCCTCCTCTTGTTGTTTTTTGTTTCGCTAGTGGTGTTATGAGAGGTTACCGTGTATAACATGGCATGATCGCCATGTAATATCATGTGTATTGTTCAGACGAGCCCCGATGTTCTACCACTGGTTTCTACTAGTCTGGCTATTTTGCAGTTTCCTGCACTCAAGGTGGGATTCCAATAGAGTGGATCTTACTAATACCTTTTAGAGTTTAAGGCTCGCACGCCTAATAAAACACCGGTGGTATAAATTTGACGTCCTATTTGGAATTGGCCTTTATTGTAATTTTCTTGCTTATTAATAGGAGTCCGAAGACTCAAAAACATAGTACATAATTGAATAAGAATATATAAAATGTATACACATGCATACTAGTTTAGATCGATTTCCCGAACCAATACTCTAAATTGTGCTGATCAGCATTTTGGCATTATTGCATACCAATATACCGAACATTCTTAATTGCTTTAGGTCGCTTGCCTATATTGCTTATGTGACATATTTACCAGCGCAGGCAAGTAACCTATTTCGTCTATTACATGCTCGGTCAGCGCCATGCACAGCAGGGGTAAGTGACCGAACGTTATTTTCTTTTTTTATGATCAGCGCTCGCTTGCCTCCAATGCTTTCTGTGCATTTTGTTGTCATAGGCAAACGACCGCCGATCGTACCCTCATTACATTGTATGCTGTCATGCTCAGGCATAGAGTGTGCCAACAAAGTAATAAGACTCTTTTTTTGTTCGTTCACTCGTTGAGTGTTTATGCTTTAATATTTTAATTGCGGTTCATATCCTGAAGGCAATATGAGGAATGCAATTAATCGGGACTATAGGAATAAAGAATCGATCTAACCTTGAATATTATGTGAGCGCTGGTACGCTCCCTTCACACCGTTTAAGATTCAAGTAACACAAAATTTCCTTCCACAAGAACATTTACGCTGACGTACATATGTCAATAGGATGTTAAATCAGGCCCAAGACAACCCTGATTTTCACGAAAAATGCATAATGAGTGACGAGGCCCATTTTTATTTGAAAGGATATGAGAATTAACATAATAGTCGGTTCCGGACAATGGAAAACTCTAAAATTATGCATTAAAAGTGACAGTCTGGTGTGCATTTTGATCAGGACGAATCATTGAACCTTTCTCTTTGAAAATTAAAACGGATTAACGGTAACTGTCAATGGCGAACAATACAGTGACATGATTGAAAACTCTTTGACGCCAAAACTGAATACTTTGGCCTTTGACCAGATCGATGCTGGACAATTACAGAGAATGTGCACGAATGTTTCATAATTTTCCGAGCAAAACCTACATTCCGTGTCTGAACCTAGATTAATTTTGCTAAGGTGATATCGCAGGCCACAGTGACCTGTGATAAAGCTTTCTAATACTACCCTTGTCTAGATCAAGGATTTTCTTATAGGAAGAGGGCTTGATTAATAATTTGGATTGTCTAAGCCCTGGGATATTATCCCAATGGGCTAGACGGAGTATACTTTCCCACTTATTAATCATCGCTGTAGTGGCAGCCAAGTTGACACCAAAGTAAGGTTCAGATTCAGCCCTGGCTAGTTTATCTGCATATTCGTAGCATGCAATTCCTTGGTGACCAGGGACCCAACCGAACTTCGAGCTTGCCTTGCAATGAATTGCAGTGCATCGTAGCAGCATTTAACTGATTTAGAGTCAATTATTTTGGACGAAAACGCTTTCAGTGCTGCCTGACTATTTGAAAAGATACAAAATCGTAGTGCCGATAATACCTTTACTAATTTTAATCCTAGCGCAGACCCTAATGGCATGGAGTTCCGCCTGGAAAACCGTGGGTCTCAAACCCATTGGTATCGAGACTTTGGTGTTGTGTCCGAAAACACCAGCTCCTACTCAGATTCCATCTTCGATCCGTCTGTGTACCTGGCCAGAACTTTTGCGTCCAGTGCTGGAACACCATTAGACCCGATTGCACGATCCACAGTTAACAGAAACAGTACTTCCAGGCCATGGTGCCGGGGATAGTGCAAAATATGTCTCTGTCGGGAATTTTCAGGTGTCCCATGTAGTCATATGGTTTGCACCCGTATTCTAGTTGAAGCTTAATAGCACATCTTGCGCATCCTGAGGAAGATTGGCAGGGGTGACAGCCCTACATCAACTTTTCTAATGCAGCCGTAGGGGAATATGCCCCTTTATACAACTTCTTAGAAATTATTCCGATACCAATAGTTTTCTGACCCTTAGACCAATGTTTGACAACAGCAGTTTTGCACAATCACAACACCAGATGTACCCACGAGCAGTACCTTTTAGCCCAAATTCCAGTATGCAAAACACCAAAGTTGTACAGTCGCAGATTGAGAGTATATTCGAAGGACGAAGACAAAAAATGCGTTTTAGCAACGCAAACGATTTTCACCCAATTGCTGCCATAAAACCCATAAAAATTAACATTTTTCATGTAAATTCTCCTATCGCAGATACACATGTGTGCAGTTTGAATAAAATCGAATTAATTTTCGGGGCTCCATCACTTCCAAGTTTTTACAGAAAGTTTTGCCCATTGGAGATAACCATATGTATGTTAGAGTGTGTTCTAGTATAATACCAATATGTTAGAATAATAATGGAACATATAAAAGTATTTATGAGGAGTTTCTCTTTATTTATTTATGGAAGTAAAAGAACAGCTCTTATCTGAAAGAGAACACGGATAATTGAGTGTGAGCATATAGGAACAGGAAAGTAAGCATAAGAGAGGAATCTGCGCTCTTAAGAGTCATTTCTGATAATGATGAGGACTAAGGGCAGTCACGCAGAATCCGCACTCGCTTTCGGTTCGGCTTTCCTTCTTTTCTAGCATCAGAAGTGGGATTGTGCCTTCGTTTTTTTGTTCTCGGTGCATTGATTTTGTTTTTTTTATTGAATTGTGAACGATTGCGAACTAATAAATATAAAATAAAAAAATAAATAAATTATAAATAGATTTTTGTTGTGCGGTGTAACAGTGCAGACGGCATTATCACTTCTCAGTTGTGTTTCGACGAATTATCCATTGATAACGGTGGTTTCCTTGTTCGTTGTTGTCTGGCGGTGCTGTCTCGCTATTTTGCAGTATATGCTTGCGTTGTCAGTCGAATCGTGTGAGAACTTGTTTAGTTGTTAAAACAAAAACAAATATCATTGACTGTGGCTACTCAACGGTGGTTTCCTTGTTCGTTGTTGTGTGGCGGTGCTGTGTCGCTATTCGGCAGTATATGCTTGTGTTGTCAGTCGAATCGTGTGAGAACTTGTTTAGTTGTTAAAGCAAAAACAAATATCATTGACTGTGGCTACTCAACGGAATTGTTGAAGGTCGGTGAGTCGTTCATTTATTATCTTTTATTTACCTGAATGCGTGAGTAGGACCTGTATACCTACATAAAATACTAAAATGGAATCGAATTCATCCCCTAATAAGCCTATTGAAAATGAGGTTGATGCTGATGAAGTACATAAAATCGAAAATCCCATAATCACTATGGATGCGTTAAATTCAATATTAAATATGGTGACGCAGAAAGAGCGCAGCTCTGGGGTTTCCGTCGGGTTTCCTAGTTTCGATCCGGATCATTCGCGTATAAGTATTACGCAATGGACTTCGGATATAAACATTAGAGTAGAAAGGGACGGTTTAAAGGATTTTGATGTCATACCACGCATCCATGTGGCCTTATTGGGAATGGCGAAGTTATGGTACAAAAAGTACGGGTACCAACATTATCGCTGGAAAGATCTATGCCAGTCTTTGGTTCATGCGTTCTCAAGTGGCTCTGACATTATTGGCCAGCTCAGGCAGGTGGCTAATGATGAGAGCAGCAATTTTGATTCTTATACAGATTTTGTCATGCAAAAGGTTTCCCAAATCAATCGCTTACCTTTTGACGTTCCCCCAGAGTATGTTATACGAATTGTAATAGGATGTATCGCTGATGTTGGTCTGCGAAATTCGATAACGTTTGTTATGCCACAGACAGTTCAAAGTCTTATCGTGTCGAGATCATCAGTGGAACATAGATGTTGATCTATCTAAGATATCTGAAAGGCGAAGAGTAGGTACACTACAGTTTCCTTCTAAACGTGGTCGCTCGGATACTGATAGAAAATGCTACAATTGTGGGAAAATAGGGCACATGAAAGCTCACTGTTTATTGAACAAACGACCATCGACAAGTAGTCAAGACTCGAAAACACCAGACGAACCGAATGTCAATAATAAGAAGTGTAGTTTCTGCGGTAAGATAGGTCATGAGGAGAAAACTTGTTGGGCAAAACAGCGTGCCGACAGAAAGACAGTGAATCTGTGCAATAATTTCATGACGACAGATAGTACCACAGCTGTAGTTATTAATGGAAAAGTTTACCATTGCTTATTAGACACCGGTTCGGATTGTTCGTTGGTAAGAAGTGATGTTGCTGATCAATTGTTTGCAGAGAGACGGGTCCATTTTCTGTCCGTGCAAGGAATTGGAAAGAATCCAATATTGTTAACTGAGGAAATTGATCTACTCGTTGAGTTCGAGGAAATTATTGTAGAGGTGACGTTTCATATCATTGATATGATTTATTTGAAGAACGAACTAATTATCGGACGAGATCTGCTCAACGATCCCACTATAGAAATTCGGGTTGACCAATGCGGGTCTACAATTAAAAGAAAAGGTTTTGATCATTGTTCGAGTAGTTTCGTCAAAACGACTAGTCCTGGTCTATTAGAAGAACATGACATACAACTACAAACACTCTTAGAAAAATACAAAGACTTTATTGTACAAGGCTATCCAGCAACTGTAGTAAGTACTGGTTCACTTCAGATTCGATTAGAGCGCGATACAACCGTTTACTACCGGCCCTACAGGTTGGCGTTTTCAGAGCGTCTAATTGTAAAAGAGATTGTGGCAGATTTAAAAGCACATCGAATCATACGAGATAGTCATTCCCCTTTCGGGAGTCCAATCATACTAGTTCGGAAGAAAAATGGTCAGAATCGTCTTTGCGTTGATTATCGAGCCCTGAATCGACTCACCATAAAGGATCGTTTTCCTTTGCCTCGAATAGAGGATCAGCTCGATAGGCTGTCTGGAAACCGGTACTTCACTGCATTAGATATGGCTTCGGGATTCCATCAATTCCCCATTACAAATGATTCCATAGAGAAAACTGCGTTCGTGACACCAGACGGACACTATGAATATTTACGAATGCCTTTCGGGTTGGCTATCGCACCGGCAGTGTTTCAACGAGCAATCAACAATGCTCTCGGGCAGCTTAAAGATACTGTTGCTCTGGTTTACCTTGATGATGTGTTAATTCCGTCGAAGACCGTACAAGAAGGTCTCGAAAAACTCGATTTAGTTCTAAAGAAACTGACTGATAGCGGATTTTCACTAAACATAAACAAATGTCAATTCCTACAGAAAAGCATTGAGTATTTGGGACGGGAAATTACTGCTGATGGAATAAGACCGGGCAAATCAAAGGTTGACGCTCTCGTAAGATCTCCAGTACCAACCAATGTTAAAGAAATTCGACAATTTATGGGTTTGTCAAATTATTTCCGAAAGTTTATCCCAGAATTTGCAGCTATAACTGGGTGTCTAACTTCCTTAACGAAGAAAACGCGAATTTTAACTGGAGTAAAGAATGTGAGGAGGCTAGGCAGTACGTTATTAGTCAGCTGACGAAAAGACCTGTTCTCATAATTTTCGATCCTGAACGTGTAACAGAGCTACATACTGACGCCAGCTCGATTGGATATGGAGCTATTTTATTTCAATTAATAGATGGGCAACGACATGTAGTAGCATACTACAGCCAAGCTACGAGGCCTTATGAAGTGAAATACCATAGTTACGAGCTCGTGACTCTCGCGGTTGTAAATGCCGTAAAACATTTTCGGACTTATCTCCTAGGAATTAAGTTTACTATAGTAAGTGATTGTAATGCACTTAAGGCAACTAAAGAGAAGAAAGATCTTTTGCCGCGAATTGCTAGATGGTGGATATATTTGCAGGAAAGACAATGCAGCATGCTGACTATCTAAGTCGTAATCCGTCAAACAGGATTTGTTACCAGTTAAATAGCTTAACCGACAACTGGATGATTATAGAGCAAGGCAAAGACCTACACACTAAAGACATTATTGACAAAATTAGAGAGGGCGATCCCGACGCTAGTGCCCAATACAAGGTGAAAAGTGGATTGCTTTATCGAAAAATTAAAGAGGGCGACAGATTATTTATTCCACAACAATGTCGACTGTCATTGATAAGGCGTTATCACGACGACAATTGTCATATTGGTTGGGAGAAGACACTTAGCAAAATGCGAGAACATTTCTGGATGCCTTCAATGTCGATGAATGTAAGGAAGTTTGTTGAATCTTGCGTTATTTGCTTGGTAGCTAAACGACCATCTGGTAAGAAACAGTGCGAACTACACCCAATATCGAAAAAACCAATACCTTTTCACACAATACACGTAGACTGTATGGGTCCATTTAACGGGGCTAATGAAGGCGATTATCGTCACCTATTAATTATGGTTGATTCATTTACAAAATTTGTCATACTATTACCAATGAAAACCTTAAAAGCGACAGAAACAGTACATCATTTAAAAGACTTTGTTATGCTCTTTGGTTCACCATGTCGAATTGTTAGCGACAAAGGCACCAACTTCACGTCTGAAGATTTTAAAAAATTCTGTGCATCGCATGGTATTGAACATCACACCATTGCTCCCGGAGCAAGTAGGGCTAATGGCCAAGTCGAGAGGTATGTCGACACAGTTTCAAACCTGCTTAGACGTACATTTGGAATGGACAACTTACGTAGGCCGTGTACAACTGGCACTTAACACCACCATAAACAAGACTACAGGGCTTTCGCCTTTAAAAGTCCTGACTGGAATTGAGGGACGAACTCCTGAAATTTCTGCCATACTGTCGCAGCTAAACACTGAACCCGAATATGATAATGTGGATGATATTCGAACTCTTGCTGATGATCGTATATGCGAGAATATAGTTAGGATGAAGAGCCGGTTTGACAGAGGAAAGTGTAAGCCAACAAAACTGAATACTGGCACCCAGGTTGTGTACAAGAATAACCAGATTAGGAAATCCAAATTGGACGTACACTATCGTGGCCCATATAAAGTTATCGGAATTCTACCAAACGATCGCTATAAGTTGAAGAAGCAGAATACGGAAACAATTGTTGTAGTACCAAGAGAAGCCATTCGTATTATTGGTAGTGATGAAGACGAAACATTGATGAATACAAACGATGGTAGGTTGCTAATTACTTGTATAGAATGTAAAAGTTTGTTGTACGATTTTGATAACTGCTGTTGTGATTACTGTTTTAGTCTTGAGATGTGATTCTCTGAGGACTGTACTTGTAATTACTGTGTAAGTCTTGAGATGTGATTCTCTGAGGACTGTACTTGTAATCACTGTATAAGTCTTGAGATGTGATTCTCTGAGGACTGTTCTTGTTATTACTGTGTAAGTCTTGAGATGTGATTCTCTGAGGACTGTTCTTGTTATTACTGTGTTAGTCTTGAGATGTGATTCTCTGAGGACTGTACTTGTAATCACTGTGTAAGTCTTGAGATGTGATTCTCTGAGGACTGTTCTTGTTATTACTGTGTAAGTCTTGAGATGTGATTCTCTGAGGACTGTACTTGTAATCACTGTATAAGTCTTGAGATGTGATTCTCTGAGGACTGTTCTTGTTATTACTGTGTAAGTCTTGAGATGTGATTCTCTAAGGACTGTTCTTGTTATTACTGTGTAAGTCTTGAGATTTGATTCTCTGAGGACTGTACTTGTAATCACTGTGTAAGTCTTGAGATGTGATTCTCTGAGGACTGTACTTGTAATCACTGTATAAGTCTTGAGATGTGATTCTCTGAGGACTGTTCTTGTTATTACTGTGTAAGTCTTGAGATGTGATTCTCTGAGGACTGTACTTGTAATCACTGTATAAGTCTTGAGATGTGATTCTCTGAGGACTGCTGTTGTGGTTACTGTTTTAGTCTTGAGATGTTTATCTTTCATAACTGTTATTGTAATCACGGTGTAAATCAAGAGATGTTATTTCCTGAAGGGAAAATGTGATTTTCATCATGTGATTGTATGTTAATTATTATGCTCTGATATTAAAGTGATGCTTTTCTGATACACACTGTTATTTTATCGTTCTTTCGCAGAGATTTGAATGACCTTCAAAAGCCTAATGGAAACATCATCGAGAGCGATGAAGTCGTCAGGAAGGCCGTGTTAGAGTGTGTTCTAGTATAATACCAATATGTTAGAATAATAATGGAACATATAAAAGTATTTGTGAGTTTCTCTTTATTTATTTATGAAAGTAAAAGACCAGCTCTTATCTGAAAGAGAACACGGATAATTGAGTGTGAGCATATAGGAACAGGAAAGTAAGCATAAGAGAGGAATCTGCGCTCTTAAAAGTCATTTCTGATAATGATGAGGACTAAGGGCAGTCACGCAGAATCCGCACTCGCTTTCGGTTCGGCTTTCCTTCTTTTCTAGCATGTATGTATAAAATTTGAAGAAAATCTAGCTTTAGTAAGTGGGTTAAATTGATCACAAAATTCCATCAGCTAGCCAGCAAGCCACCGCCAACAACAACCGTGTAAGCGAAATTAATTTAGAGAATTTAAAAAACAATCCATAAAAAATAAAACTTTTTATGTACATTCTCTAATAACTAAATGACAGGTTGTTGTAACAACTTGTTGTTCAATGCGTAGGTTGCCGTCGACACCAAATGACATTTCCACTTTAAACACTGACAAATAAAAACACATGCGGAGTAAAAGAAAGAATTCAAAATATGCGCCTAAAAAATATTAAATTAAATATTAAAGTTTAAAATTTAAATTTATATGGGAGCCCCGAACCCGACTCCCGATCACTAGAATATAGTAAGTGTTGTCAACGGAGATACGCATGTGTGCACCAGCCAGCCAGCACGCTAGGCACCGACAGACAGATAAATGGGAACGCGCAGATAATATAAAGAATTTGAAAAGCTTACTACCGACAATCGAGTAAACAACATCAAACAAACAGAAATACATGCGACATCCTCCTTGTATTTTTCACGTTCAAGTCCTATACAAATATTTTACAAAATTTAACCATACAAATTTTATAAAGAAAAGTGCCCGATTTTCTTCAAATTTTATACACATGCTTGTCTTCGATTAGAGAATTTACAAGAAAAATTTTAATTTTTGTGGGCTTTTTTACAAGTGAAAAGTATGAGGGATATTAAATAGCTGTATTTCAACAATTAAATTTGAAAATATAAGCCAGGTTCCTTTCTTTATTTATTTGTTTGTTTAGTAATTATTTACAAGGATTTAACTTACCTAATGAACTGTAAAGAAAATAACATAACGCTGGAATCCAAGCAGCAGTTGCAGGAGATGCGTGAAATGCTTCCAAGAACTCCAAAAATAATACACCAAAGCTTTTGATGGTACCAGGGATAAGGATATTAACCATCATTGATCCAGCTAAAACTAACCATCCCCATCCTCCATCTGGGGGAACAAGATCATAACCTCGTTCCACTTTTTTTTGATGAGAATTAAATACATTGACTGAAATAAAAAAAATACAAAATTTATGAACGAGTCTGTATATGTAAGTCTTTTCCGCGAAAGTTCGAGAACTATTCATCGTAGCTCCCCGCAATTTCGCACAGTTTTTTTGTATTCAGAAAAAACAGCAACTTTGAAGAAGCAGCTATGTCATGTTTTCATGAACTTTTCTGAAGGAGAGTTTGTTTATTAACAGGTTGAACGAAAAAAAAGGAAAAAAGTGGAACTAATTTAGACCATAGTTCGGTAAAAACAAAAATTTTTTCCTAAAAATTGCATTATTAAGAAAAACCTACGCAATGTTAAATATATATGAACGAGTCTGTATATGTAAGTCTTTTCCGCGAAAGTTCGAGACCTATTCATCGTAGCTCCCCGCAATTTCGCACAGTTTTTTTGTATTCAGAAAAAACAGCAACTATGAAGAAGCAGCTATGTCATGTTTTCATGAACTTTTCTGAAGGAGAGTTTGTTTATTAACAGGTTGAACGAAAAAAAAGGAAAAAAGTGGAACTAATTTAGACCATAGTTCGGTAAAAACAAAAATGTTTTCTTAAAATTGCATTATTAAGAAAAACCTACGCAATGTTAAATATAGTGCATATGTTTTTCCAAAACTAAAAAAAAAACAACCCATTAAAATTAAAATTTTTCATGTAAATTCTCTAATAGGAAATGGGTATGTGTTAAAATTTGAAGAAAATCGGGCTAACACGGGTTCAGGGCCCTATCACTCCAACAATTTTACAAAAAGTATTGTCCATCAGTGATACACATCGGAGATATACAGGCGTATAAAATTTGAAGAAAATCGGGTTAATTTTTTTGAAAAATTTATATGGGGCCCCAAAACCCCGGCCACCAAAATTTTTGCAAAAACTGTCACATATAAAATCACACAACATAAAAAAATCGGGTTATTTTTAAAAAAAAAATTTATGGGGTCCCACGAACCCGGGGCCCGGGGTCTCCAAAATGTTTACAAAAAGTGTTGTCCATCAGAGATATACATGTATATAAAATTTGAAGAAAATCGAGAAAATTTTGTAAAATATTTGTATAGGAGCCCCCCGACCCCGTGGCCCGACGGGCCTCAAATTTTAATAGAAAGTGTTGTCATGGGAAGTACACATTTGTGCAAAGTTTGAATAAAATCGGGCTTAGGAAGTGTGTTAAATTGATTACAAGATTCTACCCACCAGCCAGCCACGGGCACTCGAAGTTAATATAGAGAATTAAAAAATAACCGCGTTTTATTTTGTGGCAAACATGATCGTCTCCAACGGCATGTAACGTGCATTGCTTCATGTGTTAGAGTGTTTCTCCCATCAAAACCAGTAGAACATTCTAGTAATATGATAACCAAGTACACCTGTCGGTATGCTTACGGGTACATAGCTCCTGACGTATGCTCCGAGAACCTTATGGGAATTTTTCGTGATGGTAGGCTGTAGATTGTAATTGTTCTATTTTCAATAATTTGCACATATCCTTAAAAATTGTGTTTATAAATTCTGTTCCTTGATCAGAGGCTACAGTTTTTGGAACTCCATATCACATTCCATGAAACATTCTACTAGACCTTTAGCTACTGTACCAGCTTCCTTATTTCGAATTGGAATAGCTTCCGTGAATTTCGTCAGTTCGTCTTGTAAAGTCAGTGCGTACCTATATTCATTCACCGATTCATCTAAAGGACCTACTAAGTCCAAATATATTTTGTCGAAACTTGATTCTGCAGTTGAAGTTGTTTCATGTTTTATGTTTATTCTTCTGACCTATTGTACAATGCTTTACATATGTAGCTATGTCGTTCTGCATTCCTGTACAGAAATATTTTTGTTTAATCGTTTTTACCATGCGGTTTATTCCTGCATGTCCACTTGTTGGTAATATATGATAATCGTTGAGCAATATTTTCTTTTTTTGAGGATCAGTAATTTCTATACATTTATTTATTAGGTTACATTACTTTTCTTAAACATATCTCCTAAGATTTTTTGCAACTCGCGATTATATTCTCGACGGCCGTCTTCGAGTTTCTTAATTTCTTCTTTTGTAATGTATAATTTATTAATTGATAATGGTCCGCAGATGCGATGCAAGTCCCTCGACAACAAATCGCAAAATGATGTCGATCGGGCTGTAGTGCCATCCTTGTCCCTTCTTAGGAGTATACAATTCTTCACTGGGACGTATGCCAAAACTTTGTTGGGTCCCAGGATTATATCCATATCTTTGATTTGGTATTCCTCGTCCTCGAAACTGTCCACTTGTTGGTAATATATGATAATCGTTGAGCAATATTTTCTTTTTTTGAGGATCAGTAATTTCTATACATTTATTTATTAAGGATTGTTTTAAAAAGTTGAAAAGATTTTTTACAGTATTGGTTAAAATTGAATTCTACGTTTTTTCTAAGTAATTTGTTGAGTGGGATGGCTATTGTGGCAAAGTTTGGAATAAATTTACGGTAGTAATTATTAGCAAATGCTACGAATCTTCTTACATCGTCTGCATTTGTTGGGGTAGGATAATTTTCGTAGGAAGGCACACTTTCCTGGATGAATTTTTAGGTTTACTTCCCTGAGTCGTTTGAACACGTCTATCAGATTTTTGTTATGATCTATGAGGTTCTTACCAAACAATATTAAGTCATCAAGGTAAACGAAACAGCGTGAGTACGTAAGTCCGGCCATCGCTATTGACATCATGCTTGAGAATTTGCTTGGTGAGATTTTGAGTCTCATTGGTAGTCGTTTTAGCTGATAGTGACCGTCCTACGTTGAAAATGCTGTCATAGGTCTACTTTTTGGTTCTAATTCCATTTGGTAGTATCCTTGATTTTTCAATACATGAAAAATATACTGCTCCTTCTACCATGTCGTAAATGTCACTTATATTGGTTAACGGGAATTTATCGTCTTCTATTCTCTCATTTACGTTCCTGTAATCTATAACCATTCGGAATTTTTGCAGATTGGTAACGGGATCTCTCTTTTTTGGTACTACGAGTATCGGAGAGTTACAAGCGGATACTGATGGTTCTATTATGTCATTTTCTAGCATGTTGTCTATTTCGTCGGTAGGGTTTGGTATATTTTGGTGTCGCTCCCTCTTTTAGTGTTATGTCTGCTTGTCCTATGCGAGTGTAAGTAAGCTTGTCTCCTTCCAAGTAAAAAATATCGTGGAATTTTGTGCATATTGACTCGATTTCAGTTCTCTCCTCATTATTCAGTGTATCGAATTTAATTTCGCTAAGTAACTTCTTTATTCTCGTGCTTGGTACAGCGTGCTCCTTTTTGTACTGTAAAACGTAATGCTCGGATACTGGGAATGATATTGGTTCTGCCCATTTAATGTTTACAGCAGTTTCGCGAGTGTTGAGAATTTTGATTGGGATTTTTCCTTGTATGGCCGTAGATATGGATCCAGCCATGTTAACACCTTTGCACAATTCTTGAGGATATAATATTCTGGAATCTATATGCTTTGTATTCACCCAATATGTAGCTTCACATCTTGGAGACACGGTTATGTTATTTAAACTATGTATCGGTACCGAAAGCTGTCTGTTATTAATTTTAAAATTTAAATGTAAGATTTCTAGATCGATTACCGCACCAAACTCCATTAAGAAGTTTTCTCAAATAATACCATCGACGGGTATCGGGAAGGAATCGGGTAATACATGGAATTCGTACGGAATGCTGTTCTTTCCGAAATGTAAGGTGCTAGTACAGGTGCCCTTTGAACGTAGATTCCCTGCTATACCTATAATGTTCGTACTATAGTTTTTTTCTATTTGTATAATTCCCTCAACTACGGAACTTTTTATTACGCAAATGGATGCTCCGATGTCTAGTAAGCATCGTATGACTTTGTTATTGTTGGATTCTATTTGTACGTAAAGGCCGTTTTCTATCCCCGTCGTATATATGGTACTTGGTATGTCAGGATTTATAGACTCCCCTCCGAAGGGTCGGCTGTCCCTCGGTGGGTTGTTCGTTCCCCAATGGTTGTTGTTGTTGTTGTAGTTCGTGTTAATCCAAACGTTGAGTTGAAGTGTTTGTGTAGCCTTCGGAACAGTCCAGGCCCAGAAATGCGGCTGCTTCGACAGGCTGTGTCCAAAGTGATAGCGGTGTGAGTAACGTCGGATGGGACTGGCAGCTGAATAGATGAGCTGTGTTATTTGGTGATGCACCACAGTCCGGGCATTGATCGATGATGCTTTCACGTAAGCGGTGTATGTAGCTATTCAGAAAAGAGCTCCATCCTGATCTCAGTTGTGCCAGGGTTGATCTGGTTTGTCTGGGGAGGTTTTCCTCGCTTAGATGTATAGGGGGAGGGCGACCTCCCAACACGATGTTAATTTGGCGATCATCTAGTGCGGCTCTGACAGACGCTTGGTGTATTGCATTTAGGGCTGCTTTATAGTCTGCTGGATCTAGAGGTGTATGTGCGATGAATTGGTTTGTCTCTTCGCGGAACATACGAATATCTGATCGGATATGCCTGGGTGGTGTGTTGAGGGTGAGCAGGTCACGGTTCGGGTGATCGGGTTTGTGACATGCCAGTAGGAATTGTTTGGCGAGAAGCTCGTTGTGCTCTTTCACTTTAAGAATTTGTGTTTCTTGATGGAGATGGTCCTCATGTGACATGCGGTGGCAGCCAGCGATGATGCGAAGAGCAGCATTCTGACAGGATTGAAGCTTCTGCCATTGTGTGCGGCAGAGGCGAGGTGTCTAAATGGGTGCCGCACAATTTAGTACCGATCTGCCAATCGGTTGATATGTGGTACGAAGGGTTTTTTTGTCCTTACCCCATGTACTGCCCGCTAGGGATTTGAGGACTTTATTTCTGGACATGACTCGTTGGTTAATGTTTCCCGAGTGAGTCGAAAATGTCAACAGATTGTCGAATGTGACCCCCAAAATCTTTGGATGTTTGATTGTAGGGATTGTCCTGCCGTGTATCGAGATATCGAGCTGTAGGTTGACTTCTTTGGTCCAGGTGGTGAAAAGTGTAGCGGACGATTTTTCTGGTGACAGGATTAGATTTCGACTAGTAAAAAAGTCTTCTAGTGTATCGAGGTAGGCGTTGATGTTTCTGCAAATGGTAGGGATGTCTTGCCTGAGGAAAGAATAGTGCAGTCGTCTGCGTACGATATCAATTTGACTCCGGTATGTGGTGCAGGGAGTTTTGCCATGTAGTGGTTGAAGAGTGTTGGAGAGAGGACCCCTCCTTGGGGTTCACCTTGCTTGACTTTCCTGAATGGCGATTTTTTGTTCCTAAATTCGACGTAGGATTTCCTACCATTAAGGTAGTTGGTAAGCCAACGTTTCGTGGTGTTGGAAAGTTGTGACTCTAGGATGTCTTGTAGTAAGATGCCTAGGTCAACCGTGTCGAATGCCTTAGATAGGTCCAGTGCGGTCACAGGGACGCTAAGTCATGCGAGATGAGTGTTGTGATCTCCGAAAGGGCTGTGGTTGTGCTGCGCTGCTTGCGAAAGCCGTGTTGGTGTTCAGCTAACTGGAGTTTGGAATGAAGCTGTGGAAGTAGTATACCTTCTAGTATTTTTGCTGTTGTAGACAGGAGAGAAATTGGACGATATGAGGATCCTTGAGCTGCCTGTTTACCGGGCTTGAGTAGGGGAATAATTCTGCCCGTTTTCCAAAGGTCAGGGATGTCCAATGTTTCAAGTGAGAGGTTAAAGATTTGAGTGAGGTAAGTGATACCTGTTGAGCCAAGATGTTTGAGCATAATCGTTGCGATTCCATCCGGTCCAATGGCTTTGGAAGGTTTTACACTGCGTATGGCTAATTCAACTTCGGAGGGAAGTAGAATATGTGAGGTGTTGTCGTGGTCAAGGCTGTGCATCTTCCTGAGAGTATTGCGCTTGCTCTTGTTACAGTGCGTTGGGTGTTCTATGAACTGGCGGCAGAACATTGAGGAACATTTCCTGGGACAGTCTTGTTGTGTGCTGTTGAATGTAATGGCTGTTAGGTCTCTGCGACTGGTGGTGTTGGAGAGCTCCTTGATAGTGGACCAGAGTTTCTTTGAGCCCCCGTCACAAGATTGAAGGTACTCCAGCCATTTAGTTCGCCTATGTTGGTTGACTAGGCGATCGATCTCGTGATTTAGTAGATCGATTCTGGTACTCGCGGGGTTGATGCTGCGAATATGATCACGTTCGTTAGCGAGCTGGACTGCTTCTGCTGGGAAGTTAGGCCTAATTGTAGGTATTCTGCCGGCTGGAATGAAACGTGCAGCTGCTCTAATGATGATCCGGCGGAGGATCTTTTCACCTGAAATTGCGTTGGTGGGGGGTGGTAACTGTCCCAATTGTCTTTCGATAAACCTAGTGAAACTTGGCCAGTCCGCCTTAGCATAATTGACAAACGTGCGTTTTTCCGTTGACACAAAGTTATCGGCTTTATCCACAGTGATGATGATCGGGATATGGTCGGAGTTTAATGATATGTCTGTTCTCCATGATGTACAAGCTAATAAAGTGTCGCTTACTATGCTGATATCTAGGGAGCTGGAACCGGTGGCACAGATCCTGGTGGGTGAGTTTTCATTGATGGTACCAAAGTTTGAATTATCGATTTGCTCAGCAATATGCGTGCCGCGACGATCATTCTCTAGATTCGAGTGCCAGCAATCATGGTGGGCGTTGAAATCCCCGACAATCAGGCGGTTACCGTCTGTAAGTAGATGTTCTAGAGAAGGAAGGTAGCCGGATGTGCAGCACGTTGTTGGTGGAATATACACATTTGTTATTTCAATTAGGGTGTCGTTGGACTTGACTGCAATGGTTTGTGTTTCGAGGTGTGGATCAGGTGTAATGGGTGCAGGTGTTGGCATGAGTCTGTAGTTGACCGAGTTGTGTACGATAAACGCAAGACCTCCTCCGCCTCCACTGTTTCTGTCCTTGCGTATTATGTTATAGTTGGTGCTTCTGGATAGTAAGCAGGAGGGAATGAGCTTTGTTTCTTGTATGGCAGCAATTAAGATCCCATGGTGCTCCATATAGTTGGTGATTTCTGTTACTTTTCCTCGTAAGCCGTTGCAATTCAGATGCATCACAGCGAAAGGTATGTAGTGTTCCTGGAATAGGTGAGACCGTGGATGTTGGTGTGGTGTTGATGAGCAAGTTGACGCTGTTTGTCGGATTATGACTGGTTATGGGGGATGTTGTTGGTGGAGTGTGAAGTTGTGGGGTTGTCTGTACTGTTTGGTTGTAGCAGCATGGGGCCAAGAAGTTGACGGTCCATTGATGACAGTTATTAAGTCCAGAGCATGTTCTAAGATGACACCAGTTCTCACAGCCATTGCATTTGACGGAAGAGGCATTGCCGTGTATGAGGCTTTGGCATACTGAGCAGTGCCAGGTAGTGGCGTTGTTGGTTGTCTGAACTCGTGCTCTGCAGCATTCCGCAATGAAACTCTGATTCCAGTCTCTGATGTTGGCTAGACCTGAGCATCGTCTGAAATGGCACCAGTGTCCGCAGTTGTTGCACATAACTGAGGAGATGTTTTTGTTTATCCTTGTGTGCATACGGAGCATGTCCAGCTCCGAGGACCTGATTCGGCTCGATGCCGGCTAGAAGAAGTAGTATGCGGAGCAAGGATGCCGGCGTTATTTGCTCCACTATGGAAAAAACGTTTGGAGTGAACGAATTGTATTGTAGTTGATTGTTGACATTCTTTGGCCAGGAGATTCCTGTGTCGATTCCGGGACGAAGACCCAAATGTCGTGAGAATCGTTTCCCAATGGTCTTTCTCTTTGGTTGTTAGTTGGGTTACCATTGGTTGTCCTGCTATTATCTTTATTATTTATATTTCTATTCGGGACGTAGTTTCTATTATCGTAACCCTTTCGGTAGTTGTTATTCTGGTAGCTTGCTCTATTGCGGTTATCAGAATTGCTCTGTGGCATTACTCTGTTATTATTATCATGGTTAGAGTTGTAATTGTTGGTCATGTTATTGTCGTTCCGTCCCCTAGAGTTTTGTCCTCTGAAATTTTGCTCTCTAAAGTTTTGTCCTCTAAAGTTGTGTCCTCTAAAGTTCTGGTCTCTAAAGTTCTGTTCTCTAAAGTTCTGGTTATAGTTGAGATAGTTAACCGAGGAATTTGTTGACCCTTGGTCTATTTCCAGCAAGTGCTGTGCCGCTTCTTGAAAAGTCGTGTGTCTGGCGCTGTCGAGTATAATACGTAGTCTTTCATTCACCCCCTTTTTTAGGAAGGCTAATCCCCTACTATCATTGGCTGTGGTTAATGTTGCTGGGGTGCTTTTACCATGGCAAGCTACTTCCAGTTCTGTCATTTTGGTTACTAATGTTTCGATGTCCGTGACGAATTCTCGTATAGGTCGGTTTCCCTGAAGTTTTGTTTGTATTAGTTCTATGATTTCTTTTGGTCCACATTTTTCCGTTAGGTATTTTTTTAGTTGTGCAAAATCTTCTGGTTTTTGACTTCCCAACTCGGTGAGTGCCCTACCTTAAATTTTGCATTTAAGTAAGAACTTTATTAAGGTTCGTTTTGCGGTCGTGGTGAGTGTAACGTAATAGAACTCGATACTGTTTAAAAGGTTCCTGATGTTTGCCAGTCTTTTACTTTCTTGTTCACACGTAAGGGTTGGTAGCTTCTGAGCGAAGCTGAAACTAAATTCGTCCGTCATTTTGCATACTCTCTGTCATCTTTCGTTTGGTGTAAGTTTTGTGTCTTCCGTTATTTCTTCCTGCTTCTGTTTTGTATCTGTGCAATCTTTCACATATTATTTGAAGGTCCTTGTTATCGAATTGTGGTAGTTTCGCTTGTGGTAGTTTTGTCAAATTTGTCATCGAAAAATTTGTCGAACTCATGTTTCTCTGATTGGTTGTTCTTCTTCTTTTCCTTCTTACTGGTGCGGATGGCCTTTTTTAAATCCTTTATTTGCCGTAGGAATTCTTTTCCTGTTTCCTTTGACTGGTTTGGAATGTTTGTCAGTCTTTTCAACTCAACTAGTTGTTGCTTATGTCGTGCTTGTCTGCCTCCTCGTTTCTTTGATGGTGATAGTATAGTATGGGCTTCGACTGCTGGCTTCTTCAATTTCTGTCGTCGTCTGTACTCCTCTATTGACAGTGGCTTTGGTCCCACCTGGTCCTGTTCCACTGGAACCTCGGGCTGGAGCAGGGCTTGTGCTTCCCTGATGTAATCGGCCGCAAGTGCAAGTTTCTCTTGCTGTCGTTCGTTGGACATGTACGATGATTTAAAAGACTTTGATAAATAACGACGACTTAGAAAAATTATTTTTCTTGATGAATAACGACTTTTTCTTGCTCGACGATAAAAAAAGAAAAGATATGAAAATTATTTCAGCACTCAGTATTAAGCCAGAATCTGGCATGTAAAGTTGTCCTAATTTGTTGGAACAACTTTGCTGTTAATTTTTTTGGTGGATTTAGATACCAAGCTCGATATCTGACTCGTAAGGCGTGTTCCCGTGTCAACGTAAACCCAAAAGCCGGAGCTCTCTAAGGAGCTTGAATAAATGAAAACTCGATGATTATTGTTCAACGTTACGTGTGAAGATGATTTTGTTCAGTGAATTTTCCATTCTTTTATACAAGAATAATTGATCGGTTTTCGACCATGCATCGACTCTGGAATGCCTACTCATCGATATTCATATTTTACATAATATCGCTTTATCAGCATAGTGTATGTACGCATGTAATATATGACCGACCGCGTCAAGTGTTTTTGGGTTCGTTCGCCTATGCTGCTGCGTTGACACTTTTGTTTCCACAAGCTAACGACCTTATTATATCATTACCATTTCCATGCGCCGCTTACTCGATGCAATGCATGGAAAGGTTAATTAACATTCTAAGCGGCCGGCGCTCGTTTGCCCATGATGCTTAGATTGCATATTTATTTTCATAGGCGAACGACCGCCGGTCATGTTTTATATTTTTTGTTCCCATGCACCGAGCGCAATTAAATGCGCTACAATTGTAACCTCTTCATATATTTAAATTGGTATACTGAAGACTTCTGAGCAGGAGATTCGAGTGTTCGTATCACCAAAAGTATTTCACAGTCCCACTTCTCGCGAATGTCTGACAAACGTCCGAAAGTAATAACTTGTCACGGAGAGCTTCTCAATTGGCCGTACGGATACGGCATTGAATTGTAAGCAAAAATATACTTGCACAACACAAATAGTCGCGAGAAGCTAGGTATTGGACCGCAACGGTCTGTCGCGCCAAATATTATTATTATTTTTTCTAATGAAGATTTCCACAACAGGAGTTAGACAATCCAAGATACTTATTTAGCCATATCCCTTAAACGAAATCATTATTTCTCTTACTTAGGCATGTATAAGTAAGAAATTGAACTCTACTCACAATCACAACCATATCAACCATTTGTTGTCCATGTGTGTCCCTAAAGGCATTCCAAAGGATGCACTTACTGCCGGCAATTACACATGTTATGTTGTGTGTATTATAACATAAAATAATTTTGGCATTTACAAAGTTGTCCGCATTTCCCAACTTATGTAAAAAGCTTAAATATGAATTTTTATTCCCATTAGTTTAGCTGTCTATGCTTTAGAGTAGAAACAGACAAACAGACAGAGTTTTTTTTCGCTTTTTCTGACTCAGGAGATACGGAAATAGGTAAATCTGCAAAAATCCCAAGTTCGAAATTGTTTATAATTTATATAAATATTTCCTTTTATTACTATGTAAAAGAAATTAAAAAGATTTTTTTTTTAAATAAGTAAGAATGAACTTGACGCTTGTAGTCGTTAAAAACGAACGAACGAACGAACGAATGAATCTGGGGATATGAATGCCAAAATAGGTAGGGAGCCAGTATTTAGGCACTAAATTGGCCCATAGCGTACACGAGAACACTTATGACAGTGGACAACGAGTAATAGAGAGAGCGACTGCAAGGTTTGCGCGTAAGAATATCTAAAAAGCCACCTGGGTATCTCCTGATGGAGCCACTCGCAACCAGCTAGACCATGTGTTGATAGACCGCATCCACAACCCGAACCTGATGATGATGAGATTTTTTGCGGGAGTCCAGGACCGGACACCGGTTGTAGAGCCAAATATGATGATGACATCGAACAAATAATCGAATGCGTCATGTTGATCCACTCAGTAGAACTCCACACATTTTGATGTTAGATTGTAGCCTCTCTCGTAATTTCTGATATACTAAATATACGAAACTATACGCAACTAAAACTACTGCGATAAATGAAAAAAATCGACATATGAGATACTATTTCATTCAAGTTAGTGTTCCTTTAGGATTATTTTTGGATCGAGAAAGTGGCTTTACTTCAAAAAGTTTTAAAAATTTTGTAATGAAATTGGAAGTTTCCGTGTAATAACGGCCACTAGTTCACCTAAGTCAGGTTGCGATACTGAGTTTGTAATTATTAATTCTTTGAATCGCACGATAGCGACTACACAAACCGTTGCGCTTTATGGCTTAAATTAAACACCAACAACAACATATATCGATTGCCGAGACAGATATGGACGATTTGTAGTATTCCATATTTACAACACCAACACCAACATTTAATGTCTTAATCAATACTCGAACACACAGCAATTGTGCAAATGAATAAAAGACAATATGTATAGCAGACGGAACCAAATTTTATTGTGGTCGAAACAAATTTAAAGAATTTAAATTGTTAAACATAAAAAACAAACATCGAATTTTATGCATGTTAAGTTTAACTTACCTGTTTTTCCATGGTTTTTACTTGATATTACATCATTGGGTTTGGACTCAAATATGGGCTTCACAACAACTTTATTTTTTCCAGCCATTTTTTCCTGTAAAAAAATAAATGTAAGTAAAGTCATTGTATTAATAAATTAATTTATATCCAAAAAAAATAATCAGTTCCTAAATTTACAATAAGGAAAGTAAAGTAAATGTTGATTTAACCATCAACGCACAATTTAGGGAGGACGCATATACACTGCGCGCCTCACTAGGTTAAGTAGCCAATTTTGAGAAGTAAAAATGATATTTCTCCCGTGGAATTTTAAAAACACAGTGGTTCATTTAGTTAAAAGTTTAAGACACAAAAATGAACTTCGTCTGCGACGCGTTAAAATCAGAAAAATGAAATTGAGTTATTAAAGACAGTATCTGTCAGATGCAAGAACGCCTCCAAGTTGTACTTGTTTGGTACACCGACACACATTGGAGTTGAAGCTGGTTTACTATCTGCCATCCATAATCGCTGCACACATCACCTATTTAACATCGTTGATGTATAGAGTATACATCAGCTCTTTTGACGAACTCTATACCTAGGCAACATTGAACCTCACCACGATCTTTAAGAGCAAATGTTTTCAATAAACTCTGGTTAAGTTGTTTAACATCACTGGCGTTCCAAGAGATGACTAGGATATCATCCACGTAGACAAGCACGATAAGCATGCCTCCCCCTGAACCACGGACGTATACACAAGTGTCAGATTTCGTTGGATGTAATCCAAAACGCTGCAGTTCTTAACTCTATCGTACCAGCATCGTCCCGCCTGACGCAGATCGTAAAGCGCCTTCTTAAGTAAACATACCTTGTTTTAGAAAGCATCCTTTTTGATTTGTTTTTAATCGAACCATCCTTTCGTTTCATAGGATAAATAGAAGAGATTCCATCTTCTCTGAAAGTTGTCCATTTAAGTAGGCTGCCGTGATATCGAGCTGGTAGAAAGTCATTCCATATTGAGATGCAATAGCCATAGCTAAACATATGGAACTCAGCCGAGTCACTGGGGCGAATGTTTCCTCCAGGTCCACACAAGGTCGTTGAGCGAAACCTCTTGCAGCGGTTCTTACCTTTATTCGTTCTAGAGTTCCATCTGGTCAGAGCTTGTTCCTAAGCACCATCCTGCTACCAATGACTTTGTCTGCTAAGGATCTGTCAAAAATCTCCCATGGGTCACTTGCTATGATGTATTTTAATTCAGCTACCATAGCATCGTACGATTCACCGGCATCAGAACCTTGGCGTCAAGTTTATCTTTATTTGGTACTCTTCCAGAACAAACACCTTACAGCCAAACTCACGAAGATTACTAATATCTGGAAGTTTACCAAATCGAACTTCGTATGGTGTTTTCCCATTAAACGACGTCGAGGGACTCCGATTTCTGATGTAATTCGCGGTTGCGAGAGCCTCTGCCCAAAAAGTTTTTGGCAACCCTGACTGTATGAGAAGGCACCTCGCCATTTCTACGAGGGTCCGATTTTTTCGTTCGGCGACGCCGTTCTGTTCAGGATTATAAGCCACTGTCAACCATCTTCGAATACCTTCAGAACTCAGGAAACGGTCAAACGAGTTCTTTCTATATTCTGTGCCATTATCCGACTCTTGATAGAAAATCCGCCTTCCTTTTTAAGCAATGCCTTTACACTTTGGAACTCAGAGAGAACCTGAAGTTTCTTTGCAAGAAAACGTACTTCACACCACCTCGAATGATCGTCGATAAAGGTGACCAAATATCTAAACTTTCCAATGGACTCCGTCTTGATCGGTCCACATACATCCGAGTGAATGAGTTCGGGAAGTTCCGATGTGCGAGTCAAGCGTTTTGGAAAGGAGCAAGCACCATCTTCCCCTGGATACAGGTTTCACATGTAAAGCTAATGGTAGCTCCAACGACGTTTATTCCCTCAATTGTTTTCTTACGGATAGCCTCAGATAGATCTTTGAAGTTAAGGTGTCCCAGACGACGGTGCCACAGCTTCAAATCGTCATCGCATGAAAACAATCCTGACTTAGATTTTTATGACAAGCATGTCAACAAGAAGTAAAGTCCATCTTCTTTTTTTGCGGTTAAAATAACACGCTTATCTCTGCTAACTACCTTTGCAGATTCCTTGTCAAACAGCACACGGTGTCTTCCCTACTGACAACAAAATGGTGCGTAGGTCCGGTACGAATAGAGCATCCGATAATTCCATCTGCTTAGTTACTTCATCGTCTTGACGTTGAGTCGATACTCGTCCACGGCTTTAATTTCGGCTGATGCACTACTTGCCAACTATAGATTCTCATTCACTACCCTCTCGATGTTTAAAAATTCTTGGCAATATGTGTTTTAAGGATTTAAGGATTTTCCCCCCCCACCCCCTCCGCCAATCAACTCCGTTTTTTCGAAATTGATATATTAACGACAGTATCTGTCAGATGCAAGAATGAGTTTATGCTTGTTCAGTTTGCTGTCATGATTGTGGTAGAGTGACACGGAGCGATAAAGTAGAACTTCAATAAAAATAGATGTTTTCCATTTGGAAGGCTTGTCTAATCGTGCAATTTAAGCGCCGATAAGGGCCGTGGAAACGTTTTTATTTTTTTCGTGCATTTTTGGATTCTTTAAATATTGCTAACAGCAGGATCACTCGGATGGATCTCGTCAGCGATAGCACGCTTAAACAAGCCATCCGATTGGTAAATATCTATTATTGCCTTCTCTGACAATTTTTTACCCATTCTTTTAAAAAAAGGCAAAACCTCTATATTTTACAAAATTAAATTTTTATATAAAAAAAACAGCCTATAAAAATTGAAATTTTTCTTGTAAATTCTCTAATCGGAGATACACACGTGTATACAATTTGAAGAAAATCTCGGGTACTTTTTAAATTATTGGTGCCCCTCGATTCCGGGGCCCGATCACTGCCAAATTTTTACAAAAAGTTTTGTCCATTGGAGATACACATTAAGTATAAAATTTGAAGAAAATCGGACCCTTTTTTTTACTCCGGGGCCCGATCACTTCCAAATTTTTTCAAAAAGTGTTGTCCATCGGAGATGTATGTATGGGTGCCCCTTGACCCCGGAGCTTAATCACTTCCAAATGTTTACAAAAAGTGTTGTCATCGGAGATACACATGCGTAAAAAATTTGAAGAAAATCGGGTACTTTTTTTTAAAAAATTTTTGTGGGTGCTCCTCGACCACGGAGCCTGATCACTTCCAAATTTTTACAAAAACTGTTGTCCATCGGAGATACAAATGCGAATAAAATTTGAAGAAAATTGATACTTTTTTTATAAAATTTGTATGGGTGATCCTCAACCCCGGAGCCTGATTACTTCCAAATTTTTACAGAATGTGTTGTCCATCGGAGATACACATGCGTATAAAATTTTAAGAAAATCGGGTACTTTTTTTATAAAATTTGTATGGGTCCTGGGGCCCGACCACTCCCAAATTTGAATAGAAAGTATTGTCATGGGAAATACACATCTGTACAAAGTTTGAATAAAATCGGACTGTAGGAAGTAGGGTTTGACGGTTTTTCTAACCCGGTTTTAAAAAACTGGGTTTTAAAATAATTTTCTCACATTTGAAAACCGGTTTTTAAATTAAGAAAACCGGTTTAAAAGAACCGGACAGCAGACACATTTTTTTTTAAAGGATCATCTACGAACAATCTACATACTCATTTGAAGCAGTTCATAAAAAAATTATCGGAAAGAAATCTTCTTCTTAAAAAAACAAACGAATATTTTGAAATTTATAATAGTGAAAAGGAGTAGTTTATAAGAAATCATATCAAAACTTGCTGCAATGGATGGATTTTCTATTAATAGCATTAAAAATAGTTCATTCATACGAGAGTCTCTTCAACAACAAGGATATTCTTACCAAGAAACCACTGTAGAGTAATGGATCTCATTCATGCGTTTTATGACAATGCCAAACGTGAAGCTATTACTGAATTAGATTCAATAAAAAAAATTTTCATGTAAATTCTCGGGTACCTATGAGTTAAAATTTGAAGAAAATCAAATCCGGAATTGCAAATTGATTGATTTTTAAAAAATTTACATGGATGGATAGGGTCTCATGGCCCTATCAATCCAACAAATTTACAAAAATTTATGTCCATCAGTGATACACATTTGTTAAAAATTTGAAGAAAATCGAGCTAATTTTTAAAAAATTTATATGAGCACCCCTTGGGCCTCAGGGCCCGTTCACTTCAAAAACTTTACAAAAAGTTTTGTCCATCGGAGATACGGAGTGTATAAAATTTGAAGAAAATCGTGTTAATTTTTTTGAAAAATTTTTATGGGGCCCACGGGCCCCGGGGTCACCAAAATTTTTACAAAAAGTGTTGCCTATCGGAGATACATACGTATATAAAATTTGAAGAAAATCGGGTTAATTTTTTTTTGAAAAAATGTTATGGGGCCCCACGAACCCGGGGCCCGGGGTCTCCAAAATTTTTACAAAAAGTGTTGTCTATCGAAGATACATGCGTATATAAAATTTAAAGAAATTCGTGTTATTTTTTTAAATAAATTTTATGGGGTCCCACGAACCCGGGGCCCGGGGTCTCCAAAATTTTTACAAAAATTGTTGTCTATTAGAGATACACATGTGTATAAAATTTGAAAAAAAAATCGAGTAAAATTTTGTAAAATATTTGTATGGGAGCCCCCTGACCGAGCCCGAGGGGCCTCAAATTTTAATAGAATGTGTTGTCTCCGGAAATACGCATGTGTCCAAAATTTCAATAAAATCGGACCTTGGGAAGTGGGTTAAAAATTGATCGCAAGATTCCACGACGACCGACGACCGACATCCGCGCCACGGGCAAGTGAAGTTAATATAGAGAATTTAAAAAAAATAATAGGAAAAAATTCTCTACAGGGTGATTGACACGAAATGTTACCAAAACAAAACACCACAGATTTTTTTTTTTGATGAATTTTATTGAATCAAAGTAAAAAATTTTCATAAATATTTAAATTTTCGAATTGCATTAGCAGTTTTGGATTTGGCCACCCTTAGCCGCGAATGTGGCCTTCAAACGGCCGACAAAGCTATTGCATGCAGCACGAAAGTGGCTCTGCGGTATTTTGGCCCATTCCCGGCGAAGCGCTTGCTTGAGATGATCGACACTTTGGTATTTTTTTGAATTTGATGGCCATTGGGCAGTGGAAATGAACCGCGGAACATTGTTTCTCAGCCAATCTTGATTGAGGCGCGCTTTATTACTCGGCGCCGAGTCCTGTTTAAATGTCCAGGCTCTGCGGCCGAAATGTTTTTGTGCCCAAGGCTCCCTCCAACACATGATCGATAAATTTGAGCATTTATCTTGAAGCCACGGTCCAAAAAACGGGCGGTGAACGGCTTTTAGCCGTTACGGCGGCCCAAACCATCACCATCGGCGGCGCTTGGTTTCGAGTGGCAATCCGTTCGTCCAAATTTTCAGTCTGCCGGGCAAGTAAATCCGGTCGTTTTGCTTGTTCACATATTGCTTAATAACGAACGGTGACTCATCGGAGAAAACCAAATTCGGCAAATCGCCACTTTCGTGCAAGCGTAACAGCTCCTTTGCTCTTTCCACTCTAACTTTTTTTTGAATTTCAAGGCCTTTATTCCAAGATGATCTTTCAATATGTGCTGCATCCGTTCGAGCGAAATGTTCGCCTCACGAGCCATTTTTCTGCCGCTACGGCGCGGATTCCAAGCCAAATTGGCCTTCACCTTCCGAATGATATCCGGCGATGTTGCAGTGCGTTTCGGTCCACCACCAGGGCGCTTTGCAATGTCGCCAGTATCGTTATAACGATTTATGATGCGATACACAAACATTTTATTCACATGCAGATGTTTTAACTGGTTAACAATCTGCGGCTGTGGTTTTCCAGCCAAAAATAGAGCAATCACACTATTACGCTTGAATTCCATCGCGGATAACTTTTTTCTGAATTCCCACTAAAATGCTTTTGTACGCTTGTAAATGAACTGTCATTAGTGTAAATTTTAGCGCTCTGTCATCACTGGTTTGACAGCAATGACAGCCTGAAGTTGGTAACAATTCGTGTCAGTCACCCGGTATAACTTTAGACGAGTGGACTAGCAAAAGAAATCATAGATATTTGAACATTTGGCAGAAGATTTCAGTTTAGGATTAGTACCAATAGCTGGTTCATGTGATGCTCAGAAAACATTAGAATTGGTATCTGAAAGGCTACAAAATTTCAACTTGAACCTTGAAACAGACATAGTTGCAGCAACAAATGATGGTGCTGCTGTTATTAAAAAATTATCATCTATAATTAATCAACTTTGCTATTCACACGCCAACCACTTAGCAGTTACTGATGTGTTAAATAAACATAGACAAATGGCTGAAGTTGAAGCCGAAGTAAATGTTTCAAGTGAGGAATCGGAAGATGACGATTATAACGATTATAAAGATTCTCTTTATTATGTTTGTAACCGAGAACATCCTATTCCTATTTTGTCTGACGCGGGATATCAATATTGGCCCTCGACATTGAGCCGCTCACAAAATCTCAGCCTCTAGATTGTGCAAAAAGTTGTTAAAAAAGACCTAAAAAACGAGAAAATGGCTCAATTTCAAACCATCACACACAAAACGGGACACGTGTCATATAAAAAATTGTATTTTGGACTAAGACGCTCACAAAATGTCAAAATGTGGTAAAAATGAACTCAAAGAAGTCGAATAATAATTCAAACCCATCAAACACGCCACACGCGACACGCGACAAGTTAAATAAAAGTTTTTAACAAGAAAAAGTAAAGGAATTTAATTTAATTCTTGACTGCAAAACAAGGTGGAATTGTATAGAGGACATGATTGGAAGATTTGTGGCAGTAAAATAATGTGTTGTTTGAGCATTGAATTGGTTCTTCTTATATGTGGAATGAAGCTAAATATCCTAAACTTTTGGAACTTCATAAAGTCTTGGGACTGATTCGTCTGGCAGCTGAAGGCTTAGGGCGACAAGATGCCAATTTATTAACAATTAAAAGTATATTTGAATTTCTGTTAAATAAACTAAAAAATTTAAGCAAGGAAATAAGTTTGAAAACAAGTAGAATTAGAAACTCTTTTGCTGTATTTGCAAAATCCACAAAACATTTCCAGTTCAACAAAGAAATATTGTGTACTTTCTTTAGATTTATCTAAACTATTTGGTTATTTGGAAAGATATTGTCTAGGTTATTTCCAAATCAATATGTGGAAACCGATTCGGATGAAGAGCAAATTGAAGAAGCTACTCATCAGAATAATGCTTTTTTAAAGGAAGCCATGGAAAATTACATTCACAAGTTTCTTGTACCCTGAGGAAAAACTTACAAATCCAAAGACACTGAGCGCTGAATTTTCATTATTTGAGACAACGAATAAAAGAACCACAAACTTAGATTTGCTATTTGATGCCCTAAAAACTATAAATCCAAGCTCAGTAGCTAGTGAACGAGTATTTTTATATTAAGGCAATATTGTGTCCAAAATAAGAACAAGACTTACCCACCGTTCAGTGGATATTTTATGTTTTTTAAATAAATAAAAAATCTCTGTCTGTCTGTCTGTGTACGTCAGCCCAGACGGCTGACTTATAGGGATGAAAAATCATATTTAAGCTTTTAATAAAATTGTGAGAGGCCATATGATTTTGACGGAAATCTGAAACCGGAAGTGACATGACTTCGAGTTTTTGCAAATAACTCAAAAAGTATAGCACTTAGGAGAAAGATGTTAAATGCAAAAGAAGTTTAAACAAAAAACCAAAAAAAAATAAAAATAAAAAAAGTAAAAAAAATTTAGAAAAAAAATAAAAAAAAATTTAATATCCCATTTACTGAAGATTCATACGTAAAAGAAAGTCGTGTTGTGACCAAACCTCATTTTTTTTTATATTTTGACTTTGATATTGATTTCGTTTTCTGTTATTTTATATAAATTAAAATAAAATATAAATTCTATTTTTTGACAAAAATTCGAAAACCGGCTAAAACCGGTTTATTGAAATTTGGTATTCGAAAACCGGTTTTTCAAAAAGTATGTTTTTGTAGTAGGAAGTGTTTAAAATTGATCACAAGATTCTGCCCACTAGCCAGACACGGGCAGGCGAAGTTAATATAGAGAATTTAAAAAAAGAAACCCCTTCTCAAACAATGTTTGTACTTGACTGCTTCTAATCTTATGAACCAATTTAAATGCATGCCATTCTGACTCATTCGTGGGCGCCGTAGCTCAGTGGTTAGTACAAGGATTTCTGAGCAGGAGGTTCGAATCCCAGGAAACACCAAAAGTATTTTTCACGGTCAAACATCTCGCGAATGTCTGACAAAATATCCGAGAGTAATAACTTGTCAGGTATAGATTCTCAATTTACCGTTCGGATACGTCATTAAATAGTAGGTCCCTTCCATTTTTGTGCAAAAATACAAATGGTCGATAAAAGTTAAAGTTTTACAAAACTACATTTAGCTTGTTCTCCTAAGATTTTGGAATTCACCATTGCATTCAACATGAACCACTGTTTTCTTTACTACTTTTCTTTTTTCTCTTGTGTATAAAATTTGAAGAAAATCGGGTTAATTTTGTTTAAACCTTTGTATGGGGCCTCACGACCCCGGGCCCGGGATCTCCAAAATGTTTACAAAAAGTACTGTCCATTGGAGATACACATGTGTATAAAATTTGAAGAAAATCGGGTTAATTTTTTAAAAAATTTGTATGGGGCCTCACGACCCCAGGGTCACCAATTCAAGTTAAAGATCGCTGGACAAAAGAGCAACTAAGGAAGGAACAAGTGCACGATGATTCGATTGCTCCAATATTTCAATGGATGGAGCAAGGTGAAAGATCGGAGTGGCGCGAAATTGCAACACCAAGTCCTACAGTAAAAAGTTACTGGGATCAATGGCAGTCATTGAGATTGGAACATGGACTTCTGGTAAGTCAATGGGAATCGGCTGATGTTCGAAGCACAAAATCATAGATTGCGCTACCAACGAACCGAGTCTAAGAAATTCTGCAAGAATTACATGTGGGACATCTTGTGGGCGTTAAAAACATAAATAAAGTAAGGAATAGCTTATACTGGGTCAATTGTCGTTGACATGTGGAAGACTGGTGTCGAACGTATGACATGTGCGCAGCAAGCAAAGGACCGCAACCACAAATTAGAGGAAAATGCAACAGTACAATGTTGGAGCACCATTTGAGCGGGAGTAAAATAAATATCTTTTACTAATCTTTTGTATAAGTAAAAATATCTTTTATTAATATTTGGTATATTATTCCTTTTAAATAAAAACGCACTTTTATTTGATTAACATTTATTGGAAAATAATCAAAGACTATATTATTTTTTATAAGTCAAAAATTATACAATTAATATAATTATGCTCAAATGGAGCACCGACGTCGACCTTCTAACTCAACTATATAAAATCAACTTCACTAATCTATTGTCACTCCGTTTTCTTTATGCCTTGGTCATGGCTGCATCTTATCTTAATGACTCCTACACAACATTCTGAACTTCTGCTTATTCGGCAGGAATTTGCTGAAGTACGAATGTGCCGTCAGAGAGCCGCTCAACTTTATGATTGTGCCTTTGTCTTTGTGGCTCCGCAATTTGATATTGTTTATCTAATGCAGATTCAATCGCAAAAGTTCTTTCGGCAAACTGCTTAGTACCACAAATTGGCGTATCTGCGGATCGAATTTGATCGTGATGGCATGCATTTATCACTCGGGTGGCAATGGACATAGCTAGTCCATTCACATAAACAAGAGATGGTAATCGCTATATACTCGTGTGCATTAATTATTTCACTAAATGGGTACAGGCATATCCCATCGCAAACCAGGAAGCTAGCACGGTGGCTTGGGAATTCGTGGACAATTGGATCGCAGATTTGGAGTACAACTGGAATTACATTCCGATCAAGGGCGGAATTTTAAATCGCTAGTCTTTCAAGAGCTGTGCCAAGTACTCAACATCAAGAAAACGAGGACTACTCCGTTACATCCGCATTCAGATGGAATGGTCGAAAAATTCAGCAGAACGCTGGAAGAGCATCTGCGAAAAGAAGTTAATGCTAACCAAGATGAATGGGATCGTTTTATACCGTTGTTTATGATGGGTTATCGTAGCGCTGTCCATAACACCCCTAAAAACTCTCCAGCAATATATTGTATTTTGCAAAGAACTTCGTCTACCATGCGACAATAAATTTGAATCAGCACTAGTACCTCAAAGGAGAACTATGTTAGTGTTCTGAGACAGAGCATGATCGCTGTTCATGCTGCAGAAAGGAGCAACATAATGGATGCCAGCAAACGGATGAAAACGCGATATGACCTGCGTGTGAACTGTGGAGGATTTCAGAGATTTGGTATGGCTGTACAATCCCAAAAGAAGAAAAGGTAATTCTCCAATACTACACCAAAGTTGGGAAGGCCCTTACAAGATCATTTAGAGGATAAATGATGTAGTATACAACATTCAACAAAGCTACAGCTGCAAGATTAAAGTTGTTCACATTGACAAGGTACAAAATCAGAAGGAGTGCTGAATCTGTTTGGGGCAAACAGAATTAATGCGGGGTAATGTTACGAAAAGTAGTTAGCAGCGCAGATAATGGGATTCGAATCCTAGATAAATCGTAATGTACATAATGCATACTAAAAATATGCACTGAATTAGAATTTAGCACTTTTGAGTAGCATACTTTTAGACTATAAGATATATTAGATTATTTGAAATGTAACCGCCTGTAAGTTTGAATCATTACTTACTGGTCAAAAATGTAGTCAAACCGGTTTGACCGGTTTTTGTGAAAGAACACGATTGTACGTGTAGTTTTTTTAGAAGATGAGTCCTTACATATGAGTATCGTTAGTTGTAAAGGGAAAAGGCCACAATTTTCTGGTATTTTCTGAATATTTCTGTCTATAAGATTGAAAGTTTCTGGAAACTTTAAAAATAGTATACAAGGTGGCGTTTGCTAAAGACGATTTTTGAGTTTAACCAGTCAAGTTGTATATGTTCTTGCAGTGTTAAGGATACCACCTAAGAGAATTATTGTAGAGTACAGGTATTATAAGTGTTTTTGTGTGCAGTTAAAAGTTTTCCAGTATAAAAATGTTAACTTGTGTTATTTTTACTGTTTCCTAATTAAAGTTTTTATTTGTAAACTAGCTGACCCGACAGACGTTGTCCTGTCATTGTGTTACATTTTTTAACACAACACTGAACTCACACCCACTGACCTCACACCCACTGACATCCCGCCCACTGACCACCCACCCATTGACCTCATACATACTGACCCACCGCCCACTGAACTCACACCCACTGACCTCACAACCACTGACCTTCCGCCCACTGACCTCCCGCCCATTGACCACCTACCCATTGACCTCATACACACTGAACTCACACCCACTGACCTCACACCCACTGACGCCACGCCCAATTACACCCGCGTTTCCCGGCTGCCCCATTCCACTGACCCCCGCCCACTGACCTCCCGCCAACTGACGGCACGCCCACTTACACCCGCGTTTTCCGGCTGCCCCATCCCGATGACCACCGCCCGCTGACCTCCCGCCCACGGACCACCCACCCATTGACCTCATACACACTGACCCACCAGCCACTGACCTCACACTTACACTCCAATAACTAACCAACTTACCAATCCAGAAAACTATAGAATCGACGTGAATTTGAGCCGAATCGTTCCATAAATAAGAATTTTCGGAAAAAAAAGACAAAAAAAGACACCAGCGCCACCTATCGGGTCCAAATTTTGTCAGCGACTTTCTTTTTATTTAAATATTATATGGTGTGAATTTGAGCCAAATCGTTCCATAAATAAGAATTTTCAGAAAAAACCAGCGCCACCTAGCGGGTGTTTTAATAGTTATTATGCTATTCCTGGCGGAGACAAATCCAACAAAACAAAAATCATAAAAATCGGTCCAGCCGTTCTCGAGTTATAAATGGTGTAACTAACCCGACTTAATATATATAGATATATACAGGGTGTATCCGTTAAGGTGGCAAATACTTAAAGGGATGATTCCTTGGTTAATTTCGTGAAAAAAATCGTATGGAAAGGGGGGGTCTATTTTTAACCCCTGCGGTGTACGTAGCGTTTTAATGTGAAGATACGTACTTTTGACCTTACATCACTTCACACCCTGTAACTCTTAAAAGCTTCTAGCTACAAGATCACTGTTGATCATGAAGAAAATTAAATTTTTAAGATCAAATAATGTACATTTTTTTAAATTCTTAAAACCGTTACCGATATAAACGTCGTCAAAATCTAAAAAAAATTTTTCTTTTTTTAAATTTTATTTTCAAACGCGAATATTTCGAAAATTGCTCTCGGATATTTTTTTTTGACAAATGCAATATTAAAGCCTATTCAATTTCCTACAAATCTACCTTATAATATTAATGCATTCGGTCAACAGGAGCAGGGTTAAAAATGAAAGTTTGTAAAATGAACGAAAACGTACTTTTGACCTTACATGACTTCACACCCTATAACTCTTGAACGCTTCCAGCTACAAGCTTGCTATTGGTCTTTTTTGAAAGAAAATTACTTTTTTAAGATCTAACAATCTACACTTTCTTAAATTATTTAAGCCATACCGATAAAAAAGTAGTCAAATTCAAAACTGTATGTTTATTTTTGGAAATTTAAAATTGTATTTACCAACACGATTATTTCGAGAAATGCTCTTGGATAAATTTTTTTTGATAAATACAGTATTGAAGCCCGATGACCCCCGCCCGCTGACCTCCCGCCCACTGACCACCCACCCATTGACCTCATACACACTGACCCACCAGCCACTGACCTCACACCCACTGACGCCACGCCCACTTACACCCGCGTTTCCCGGCTGCCCCATCCCGATGACCCCCGCCCGCTGACCTCCCGCCCACGGACCACCCACCCATTGACCTCATACACACTGACCCACCAGCCACTGACCTCACACCCACTGACGCCACGCCCACTTACACCCGCGTTTCCCGGCTGCCCCATCCCGCTGACCCCCGCCCACTTACACCCCAATAACTAACCAACTTACCAATCCAGAAAACTATAGAATCGACGTGAATTTGAGCCGAATCGTTCCATAAATAAGAATTTTCGGAAAAAAAAGACAAAAAAAGACACCAGCGCCACCTATCGGGTCCAAATTTTGTCAACGACTTTCTTTTTATTTAAATATTATATGGTGTGAATTTGAGCCAAATCGTTCCATAAATAAGAATTTTCAGAAAAAACCAGCGCCACCTAGCGGGTGTTTTAATAGTTATTATGCTATTCCTGGCGGAGACAAATCCAACAAAACAAAAATCATAAAAATCGGTCCAGCCGTTCTCGAGTTATAAATGGTGTAACTAACCCGACTTAATATATATAGATATATACAGGGTGTATCCGTTAAGGTGGCAAATACTTAAAGGGATGTTTCCTTGGTTAATTTCGTGAAAAAAATCGTATGGAAAGGGGGGGTCTATTTTTAACCCCTGCGGTGTACGTAGCGTTTTAATGTGAAGATACGTACTTTTGACCTTACATCACTTCACACCCTGTAACTCTTAAAAGCTTCTAGCTACAAGATCACTGTTGATCATTTTTGAAAGAAAATTAAATTTTTAAGATCAAATATTGTACATTTTTTTAAATTCTTAAAACCGTTACCGATACCGACGTCGTCAAAATCTAAAAAAAAATTTTTCTTTTTTTAAATTTTATTTTCAAACGCGAATATTTCGAAAATTGCTCTCGGATATTTTTTTTTGACAAATGCAATATTAAAGCCTATTCAATTTCCTACAAATCTACCTTATAATATTAATGCATTCGGTCAACAGGAGCAGGGTTAAAAATGAAAGTTTGTAAAATGAACGAAAACGTACTTTTGACCTTACATGACTTCACACCCTATAACTCTTGAACGCTTCCAGCTACAAGCTTGCTATTGGTCTTTTTTGAAAGAAAATTACTTTTTTAAGATCTAACAATCTACACTTTCTTAAATTATTTAAGCCATACCGATAAAAAAGTAGTCAAATTCAAAACTGTATGTTTATTTTTGGAAATTTAAAATTGTATTTACCAACACGATTATTTCGAGAAATGCTCTTGGATAAATTTTTTTTGATAAATACAGTATTGAAGCCTATTTAATTTCCTACAAACACATGATACAATATTTGTGTATTCGTTTAACAGGAGCGAGATAGTGCGGGTTGTGTTACTACTAATACGTATAAGAAGGGTTGCATGGCGTCCTAGTGTTCCTGCAGCAAAAGTGCAACAAAATTACACGGGAAATGGATGCACCCTTACCACATCCCTCCAGTGCATAGACTGCTTCAAAAGGACTTGCCAAGAAAGACCTAATTTTGTGAGTCGATTTCACAACATCGAATGGAGACATAAAATTGGTGGTGAAAATGAACACATGAAAATGGTGTACACTCTCAAAATTAGGTCCTTATTGGTATGTCGAAGCATGGTATGTTGAAGCAGATTATGCACTGGAGCGAACTGGTAAGAGTGCATCCGTTCTACGTGTAATTTTGCACTCTTGCTACGGGAACACTGAGACGTCATGCAACTCTTCCTATACGTAATAGTAGTAACACAACCCGCACTATCTCGCTCTTTTTGACTAAATACACAAATATTATGATATGGATTTGTAGGAGATTGAATAGGTTTTAATAGTGCACTTGTCAAAAAAATGTATCCGATAGCATTTTTTTAATTAAACGTGTTTGTAAATACAATTTTAATAAAAAAAAATTTTTTTGATTTTGACGAACTTCATATCGGTATGGCTTAAATAATTTAAGAAAGTGTATATTGTTAGATCTTAAAAATGTAATTTTCTTTCAAAAAAGCTTGTAGCTTGTAGCTGGAAGCGTTCAAGAGTTATAGGGTGTGAAGTCATGTAAGGTCAAAAGTACGTTTTCGTTCATTTTACAAACTTTCATTTTTAACCCTGCTCCTGTTGACCGAATGCATTAATATTATAAGGTAGATTTGTAGGAAATTGAATAGGCTTTAATATTGCATTTGTCAAAAAAAAATTATCCGAGAGCAATTTTCGAAATATTCGCGTTTGAAAATAAAATTTAAAAAAAGAATTTTTTTTTTAGATTTTGACGACGTTTATATCGGTACATTATTTGATCTTAAAAATTTAATTTTCTTTCAAAAATGATCAACAGTGATCTTGTAGCTAGAAGCGTTTAAGAGTTACAGGGTGTGAAGTGATGTAAGGTCAAAAGTACGTATCTTCACATTGAAACGCTACGTACACCGCAGGGGTTGAAAATAGACCCCCCATCCATACGATTTTTTTCACGAAATTAACCAAGGAATCATCCCTTTAAGTATTTGCCACCTTAACGGATACACCCTGTATATAGATTAATAAACTTTTTGTGTGTTTTATTAGCAAAATCCTTTACGAACTCAAAAGCATAAATTTCGTAACAATATATATAATTTCATTATTGTATATAAAATAATACATATAATTTTATATATTGTATATAAAATACTAGGTTTTCCCGGGCGCTTTACTACCCGCACACATGAACCTCCGCCCTTCTCTTACCAGTAGCTGGTAGCTGATATTAAATTTTTACGCTTTCTTTAGCATATAATAAAGAAATACGAAAACAATTACTTCACAACAGCGTTTGTGTATAGTCAGTTATGGTCGCAAGTTCATACGAAAATCCCATGGGAAAAACACTTCAGTTTTTCCCGAATTTTTCCAATTTTCCGGGCAACTTTTCCGTAATCAGACTATTACCAACATTTAAAAAAATTAGCCAAAAGAGCAGCTGTTCTCAAGTTATGCACTTACCAACGAACAGCATTTTATTTTTTTATATCACTACATAGTATAAAACAAAGTCGCTTTCTCTGTCCCTATATCCCTATGTATGCTTAGATCTTTAAAACTACGCAACGGATTTTGATGCATAAAAAGTAAATGACAAAAAATGTTATTGTGGGATATCCATAAGAGATAGACCTATACCATCGCGAAGTTTTCTGTAGACCTTTTCAATGTGTACAATACTTAGTATATTATTTTGATAAATCTCGTAGGGTTCAGCCTGCGTTTGCAATGTAAGCGGCAAAAATGTAATTATTTACGACATCACATTAGAAACCTCAAAAATAACAGTATTTTTCCACTATTTAATGGATTTATATGTATAATAAACCTTCCTCTTCAATCACTCTATCTATTAAAAAAAACCGCATCAAAATCCGTTTCGTAGTTTTAAAGATCTAAGCATACAAAGGGATATAGGGACAGAGAAAGCGACTTTGTTTTATACTATGTAGTGATACATATAATTTTATATATTGTAATTAAAAGTACAATATTGTTAAGATGGGGTGGTTATAAGAAGTCACCCAAAATACCACAAAAGACCCCAAAAGGCTCACAAAAGAAAGCAAAAAAAACCCTTAAATCCCCCTTAATACCCTATTAAAGACCCTTTCAAAACTCACTCAAGACCCCCTAAAATGTCTTAAGACCCCCTCAACACTACATAAAGACCACCTCAAGAACCCCTTAAGACCACCTTCATAATCCCTTCAAGAACACCCTAAGATCCCCATAAAACCCCTTTCAAGACCCTTTTCAAGAATACCTCAAGAGTCCCATGAGACCCTCTTAAGACCACACCCAAGTCTCCTAAACCCCTCAAGACCCTCGTCAAACCTCACTCAAGATTCCTTTAAGACCCCCTTAAAGTCTCTCTCACGAGACCCCACTCAAGACCCTCTCCAAACTCCCCTACTCAGGCCCCTACAAGACTCCCCTTATGCTGCTCTAAAGACCATCTCAGGATCACTCTTAAGACACCGTTAAGACCACGTTCAATATTTCCTTAAAACCTATAGAAAGCCCCCTTAAGATTCCCTTAAGAACCCCTCAAAACACTCTCAAGAACTCACTTTAGACCACCTAAAGACCCCTTCAAGACTTCACCACGACCCTTTTAAAATTCCCCCAAGATCCCCTGAAGACCACCCAAAGACCCCCTCAGGACTCCACTCGTAACCCTCTCAAAATCCCCTCAAGACCACCTAAAGACCACCTCAAGACCCCACCAAAGATCCTCACAAAACCCCCTCCGGACTCCCTCATGAGTACCTAAATACGCACACAAGATCATCTCAAGGCCCCGTTCAGACCACATTACTACCCCCATCAATACTACCTCAATACCCCATTAAAAGTCCCTTAAGACCCCCTCAAGACTCAAGACTCAAGACTAACGAACCACTCGAGCCCCTCAAGCCCTCCTCAACACCACCTAAACACCCCACTAAGAACTCTTCAAGACACCACTCAAGATTCCCTTAGAAACCTTCCTAATACCCCACTCAAAGCCCCTTTTAAAACCCTTTAAGATTTCCTTAAGACCTCACAAAACCTTCTTAAGACCCTACTCAAGACACTCCCAAACCTTCATAAACTCCACTCAAGATTCCCTGAAAACCCTCGTCAAGACCCTCTTAAACCCCCATCTAGACCACCACAAGAACAACTCAAGACTCCCGTTAACCGCCCTCAAGACCCATCACAAGACCTCCTCAATAGCTCCTAATGATTCCCTCAATAACCTCTGAAGACACAGTCAGAACTTCCTCAAGACCACTCTAAAGACTACATTACGACCCCCTTCACTACTCTAGACCCTCTAAAACTCTGCTCGAACCATTTAAAGACCATCTAATATTCATAATATTCAAACCCCCCTCAATACCACCCTTAAGACCCCCTCAAGACAACCCTCAAGATCCCCTCAAGCACCCCTTAATATCATCTCAAGAAGCCCTAAAAACTACCTCAAAAACCCATCAACATCCCACTCAAAACCCTCTTAAGACTCCATCCAGACCCACCTGAAAGCCCCATCATGAGTCACCTCAAGAACCACATCAAGACCCACATAAAGACCACCAAAAGACCCCCCCGAAAAGTCCGACCCAAAAACGCGTACGAGAAATGAAAAAAGCGTGACAGAATGACATATAAAGCTACACATAGACACAGGCAAGTTAATATAAAAGCATTTAATAGTAATATTTTTGGTTGAAATTCATTTTGATATAGCATATTACATAACTAGCGAGGAAAGTGGACGTTATCGTACGAGTTAGAAGCTTAAAGCACGAGACGGCAGCCGACTGCGGCAATCTAACGAGCATAAGCACTTTTCACACGACCAAAACAATTTTGCTGATGAACTGCTCATGTACAATCCAAAACTACTGTGGGAACGTGTGTTCGCTGAGACTGCAGTAAATAACAATAGTATTTTCTATGTGTGGATAATGCTTACTTTCGAGGGTTTTTTTTTATATAGAGACTCATTGCCAAGGGAGGACTCCCTGAATGACTTGCGTCACGGCAATAAGTTGGGCTAAGCCCAGGGTAGGTTATAGCGTAGGAAATAGTCACTTTCGTCTATGGTCGTGTGAAAAAACTATAGCAGCACTGCACTATGGCTGACAGTATAGAGTTCAATATTGTTTTTTTTTGCTTTAAAACCTGGCACAGACTGATTTTTTGACTGTCAAGTTGTTCGTTTCCCGTAAAAAACCAATCTACCGTAGAGTGAAAACAATCTTTTTTCGGAAATTTTGGAAATAACACAAAATGCATCAGAAGTGACAAGTGGCCGTAACTATATCTTACTGGTGGAAGTGCGATAAAACCTCCACGTAATGGCCGCCAGTAATTTTCCTTCAATACAGGAAAAGCTGATTGATCGGGCTAGTCCATTCAAAGTAAGGTTTGCCAATAACCTCGCCCGTAAAATAAAACTTTACTACGGAACCTAAAATCAGACTCGGATACACTGATGAACGACGAAGACCACGGCAACGGAAATGGCTAAACAATTAAAGAATTTTCTCATGGAACGTACGCTCACTGTATAGAGCTCCAGCTGAACACCCGGTAGCCGATATCCTGCCAAATATAATGCAGACATAACATCAATCAGAATACGACATAGATTACAGTAGTCATAAAAGACATCATGTGCTCGGGTGGGGTTTCTAGTTTTGCACATTTGCGCCCAAAATTCGTACCCTGATTGACCCGAACCTGATGATGGTACGAATTTTGGTAGCAAATGTGCAAAACTAACCTGAACGTAAGATTAGTATACGTACGAGGTGTATTGCATACAATTTTAATGTGGTGTGATGTTTTTTCCTTTGGGTTAGTGTATTTTTAATGACAGATTCTAGTACAAAATCTAAATCGGTTCGCTTTTGTCTCATGTAGACGACAATTCACATACTCAAAACTAGATGAGATGTGAGAAAGTTTCAGAAAAGCAACACTGCTGTTGACATTAAAGCAAAATCAAATCATTAGCATGCGTCAAAAATCATACTAAAAAGACACGTTGGATACCTTATCGGGAGCCAGAATCTTCAGTACATTGGATCTTAAAAGCGGATACTGGCAGATAGCAATTCGACGACAAGGAGAAGACAGCATTCACTGCGGGAAATGGTTTATATCAATTTTCTGCAATGCCGTTTGGTTTATGCAGCGCTCCTGCTACGTGCGAGCGGTGGTTGGAACATGTTTTACGAGGCTTTAGCTGGAAAACATGTCTATTCTATTTGGATGACATCATTGTTTTTGGTCACACATTTAATGAGCACTTGAATAATCTTCGGTAAGTTCTGGAAACCATTAAAGCTGCCGAATTAAAGTTGAATCCGCCGAAATGTAGCCTTTTCAAAAATGAAGTGAACTATTTGGACCACATTTTATCCAGTCAAGGAGTATGCACGGATCCCAAGAAGTTGAAAGCTCTTAACGAATGGCCGGTAGCAAAGAATTTACATGAGCTGCAAAGTTTCCTGGGGCTATGGTCCTACTATCGAAGGTTTGTTCCTAACTTCGCAGATGTTGCACGAAGCCTTCATCGCTTACTGAGAAGAATCAAAATTGCAAAAAGTTACTGGGGTCAATCATTGAGTCATTGAGATTGAAACATGTACTACTGGTAACTCAATGGGAATCGGCTGATGGTCGAAGCACAAAATCATAGATTGGGCTACTAACCGAGTCAAAGAAGTTCTGCAAGAATTACATAGTGGGACATCAAGAGCACATTTGGGCGTTAACGAGACGCTATCTAAAGTAAGGAATCGCTTCTACTGGGTCAATTGCCGTAGAAATGTGGAAGACTGGTGTTGAACGTGTGACATGTGCGCAGCAAGCAAAGGACCGCAACCAAAATTAAGGGTAAAATGCAACAGTACAATGTTGGAGCACCATTTGAGCGGGTGGCAATGGACATAGCGAGTCCATTCCCAGAAACAAGAGATGGTAATCGCTATATACTCGTGTGCATTGATTTTTTCACTAAATGGGTACAGGCATATCCCATCGCAAACCAGGAAGCTAGCACGGTGGCTTGGGCATTCGTGGACAATTGGATCGCAGATTTGGAGTACAACTGGAATTACATTCCGATCAAGGGCGGAATTTTAAATCGCTAGTCTTTCAAGAGCTGTGCCAAGTACTCAACATCAAGAAAACGAGGACTACTCCGTTAAATCCGCATTCAGATGGAATGGTCGAAAAATTCAGCAGAACGCTGGAAGAGCATCTGCGAAAAGAAGTTAATGCCAACCAAGATGAATGGGATCGTTGTATACCGTTGTTTATGATGGGTTATCGTAGCGCTGTCCATAACACCCCTAAAACCTCTCCAGCAATATATTGTATTTGGCAAAGAACTACCATGCGACAATAAATTTGAATCAGCACTAGTACCTCAAAGGAGAACTATGTTAGTGTTCTGAGACAGAGCATGATCGCTGTTCATGCTGCAGAAAGGAGCAACATAATGGATGCCAGCAAACGGATGAAAACGCGATATGACCTGCGTGTGAACTGTGGAGGATTTCAGAGATTTGGTATGGCTGTACAATCCCAAAAGAAGAAAAGGTAATTCTCCAATACTACACCAAAGTTGGGAAGGCCCTTACAAGATCATTTAGAGGATAAATGATGTAGTATACAACATTCAACAAAGCTACAGCTGCAAGATTAAAGTTGTTCACATTGACAAGGTACAAAATCAGAAGGAGTGCTGAATCTGTTTGGGGCAAACAGAATTAATGCGGGGTAATGTTACGAAAAGTAGTTAGCAGCGCAGATAATGGGATTCGAATCCTAGATAAATCGTTATGTACATAATGCATACTAAAAATATGCACTGAATTAGAATTTAGCACTTTTGAGTAGCATACTTTTAGACTATAAGATATATTAGATTATTTGAAATGTAACCGCCTGTAAGTTTGAATCATTACTTACTGGTCAAAAATGTAGTCAAACCGGTTTGACCGGTTTTTGTGAAAGAACACGATTGTACGTGTAGTTTTTTTTAGAAGATGAGTCCTTACATATGAGTATCGTTAGTTGTAAAGGGAAAAGGCCACAATTTTCTGGTATTTTCTGGATATTTCTGTCTATAAGATTGAAAGTTTCTGGAAACTTTAAAAATAGTATACAAGGTGGCGTTTGCTAAAGACGATTTTTGAATTTAGCCAGTCAAGTTGTAAATGTTCTTGCAAAGTGTTAAGGATACCACCACCTAAGAGAATTATTGTAGAGTACAGGTATTATAAGTGTTTTTGTGTGCAGTTAAAAGTTTTCCAGTATAAAATTGTTAACTTGTGTTATTTTTACTGTTTCCTAATTAAAGTTTTTATTTGTAAATTAATAAACTTTTTGTGTGTTTTATTAGCAAAATCCTTTACGAACTCAAAAGCATAAATTTCGTAACAATATATATAATTTCATTATTGTATATAAAATAATACATATAATCTTATATATTGTATTTAAAATATACATATAATTTTATATATTGTATATAAAAGTACAATATTGTTAAGATGGGGTGGTTATAAGAAGACACCCAAAATACCACAAAAGACCCCAAAAGGCTCCCAAAAGAAAGCAAAAAAAAACCCTTAAATCCTCCTTAAGACCCTATTAAAGACCCTTTCAAAACTCCCTCAAGACCCCCTAAAATGTCTTAAGACCCCCTCAAGACTACATAAAGACCACCTCAAGAACCTGTTAAGACCACCTTCATGATCCCTTCAAGAACACCCTAAGATCCCCATAAAACCCCTCTCAAAACCCTTTTCAAGAATACCTCAAGAGTCCCATGAGACCCTCTTAAGACCAGACCCAAGTCTCCTAAACCCCTCAAGACCCCCGTCAAACCTCACTCAAGATTCCCTTAAGACCCCCTTAAAGTCTCTCTCTCGAGACCCCACTCAAGACCCTCTCCAAACTCCCCTACTCAGGCCCCTACAAGACTCCCCTTATGCTACCCTAAAAACCATCTCAGGATCACTCTTAAGACACCGTTAAGACCACGTTCAATATTTCCTTAAAACCTATAGAAATCCCCCTTAAGATTCCCTTAAGAACCCCTCAAAACACTCTCAAGAACTCACTTTAGACCACCTAAAGACCCCTTCAAGACTTCACCACGACCCTTTTAAAATTCCCCCAAGATCCCCTGAAGACCACCCAAAGACCCCCTCAAGACTCCACTCGTAACCCTCTCAAAATCCCCTCAAGACCACCTAAAGACCACCTCAAGACCCCACCAAAGATCCTCACAAAACCCCCTCCGGACTCCCTCATGAGTACCTAAATACGCACACAAGATCATCTCATTTTTTATTTGAATTTTCAGTCAAACGCAAGCAAAAAAAATATATTCAAAAAATTAAAATAAATTTTATTTCAAATAATTGAAAATATTTTTTCATATTTTCATTTTAATTAAAATTAACTTTTTTCATTATTTTAAATTGTGTTTAATACCATACAGTATTTATTGTTGTGTTAAAATATTTTAAGATTAATTTTTCATATCTAAAAGTGTTAAATTTATTGGTCAAGATCGATACAGAAAGAAAGATCTTAAAAAGAACAAATTGGTAATTTGAAAAACAAGAATATCAACAAAAGTGGAGTAGATTTACCAAAGCGGAAACAATCGCCAATTTATAATCGAAGAATCTGGTGCTGTTGGATAATCTAAACGACAAGATCATCACACTGAATCAACAAAAGAAGTCAAATAAAATCCTAACGACAAAAATTGCTGAACTCGAAAAGCGATTACAGGCGTTTTCCAATATTGTTCATCAAGCGTGGATACTGCTGATAGTAATACCATCAAAACAAAGACATCATATCGTAACGTTACCAAAGAATCAGACACAAAAAAGCAGTTACGTTCAAAAGTATTGTTATTCAAGTTTTTATTTTATTTGAGTAGTTTTTTAAAAGTAGAATTTTTATTGACTTTCTGTCTCAGTAGCTGTGCGTGCCTTTTTCGTTTGTTAGGCCGGGTACTACAAACGAATAAGTAATGATTTCACTGTTGAGTGGTTGGTTCGTAGAAATTCTTCTTATTATTGTTATTTATAGTATTTTTTTATTTTTTATTTTATTATTATCTTATTTTACGTATATTTTCATCATCTTGACGGGTTCGGTATTTTTAATTTGTAAAATGAACTCTTATTTTGAAATTCATTTCACAAATATTCGCGGCATTAAAAGTAATTTCAACTCGATCGTAGCACATCTTGACGCGAATAAACCTGCGGTTCTAAGTTTATGTGAAACGCAGGCCTCTTATATGGGTACCCCAAATGATTTTCAATGTCAGGGGTATTCTCGTGTCGACTGTTTGGTTCCTCATCGTGGGGTTATTTTATTTATACGAGAAGACATCAGTTTTAGTGTACCTATTTTAATATTCCAAACAGTAATCCAATGTTCAATACGATATGGATTGAAATTGTAATTTCAAACCATTCGATATTTATTTGTTCCCTTTATCGTAGTCCTAATTTGTCACCTGATGACACTAATATTGAGTTTAATTACTTATCAGACACAATAGACAAGATTTACCAATCATCACCAACATCAGAATTGGTAGTCTTGGGTGATTTTAATGTCCACAATGATTCATGGTTGACCTATTCGAATGGTAGAGATCGATCAGGTGAAACCGCTGAACTATTTTCAAATGTTAATCTTTTCACCCAACTCGTTGATAAGCCAACTAGGTATCCCGATACTACTGGTCAATCACCTCACCTTTTAGATTTATTTCTTACAACTATGCCAGATAAATATTCAATTGATGTATCTGCTCCATTAGGTCTTTCTGACCATGCTTTGATAGTAGCCAAATTTTCAATAACACCAGCCATTATAGAGCCTCCAAGTAAAAGGCTACTCTGGCACTATAAAAATGCTAACTGGAAGCTCCTGAACCAATTTTATAGCTCATTTGATTGGTCAACCTGTTTTTCCAGCAATAATGCTGATGAAGCATCAGAACTTATCACGTCAACCATTTTGCTAGGAATGAAAAATTGCATTCCTTCTTCATTTACAAAGAAAAATACTCATAAAAATAAATGGTTTAACGAACATTGCAGGTCAGCAGTCGCGTGTAAAAAAGCAGCCCATTTGGACTACGTTAATTGCACTTCTGAAGAAAACCTTGTAACGTTTCGAATAGCTAGAAATAGATCAAACGCTATATTGAAAAGGTCCAAAATTAATTAATTAAGATTCGAGATAGCATGCGAAAAATTTTGGATTCTGATTCAAACAGTCGAAGCTTTTGGTCGTTTGCTGCATTGGTTAAAAGAAACTTTGCAGACAATACTTCGTCTATTCCTTCTTTATTTCATAATGGTATTCATTATAGAACTAATATTGAGAAAGCTAATCTCTTAGCTTCTCATTTCGCTGGTGCGTCTACTCTTCCTTTAACTAATCAAAGCCCCCAAATTCTCTCGAATCTAGGCCCAGGTATGTCTAAAATCTATTTTCGGAAACGGGTTGTTTCAAAGATTCTGAAAGAACTTGACCCCAATAAAGCGACTGGCCCCGACGGTATTCCGCCATTAGTATTGAAAAGTTGTCATCTTACTTTGGCAAAACCGCTTAGCAAATTGTTTCATCTCTCAATGAAGACGGGTGTTTTTCCGTCAATTTGGAAAATAGCTAATATTCAACCCGTCCCGAAAAAAGGTGATAAATCGGCACCTACGAACTACCGACCTATTGCTTTGTTGTCGGTTCTATCGAAGGTAATGGAATCTATCGTTAATTTCAGACTAATGAACTATCTGGATTCGAATGTTCTTCTATCCGATGTGCAGTATGGATTTCGTAAAAATCGATCTTCAGGCGAACTAATGACGTGCATGACTCATTGTTTGGAGCGAAGCATTGAAAACCTAGGTGAATCCAGCGTTGTTTCCTTAGATATTGCTAAAGCTTTTGATAGAGTATGGCATGATTGTCTTGTTAATAAGATTCGTGCGCTGAATTTACACTCCTCTCTCATTACATGGATTGAGAATTATTTATGGAACCGTAAAATAAAAGTTGTATTAAATGGTATATCTTCAGATTTACATGGGATCAATGCTGGCGTGCCTCAAGGATCATCCTTGTCTCCCACGCTCTTCTTGATATATATCAACGACCTGTTGTCTTCTACAACCTGTGATATCCATTCATTTGCTGATGATACAACACTATCGGCCTCCATTGAGTTTGACAATCAAAAAGAATGCAATTCTCGCTTGAATGGTTCGCGTGAATTAATGAATTTGACTATTCTGTCTAATATTCAAATCATTCTTGATTGGGGCATTTCTAACAGAGTAGAATTTAACCCAAATAAATTCCAGTCTTGCCTTTTTTCTCAGAAGACAACTCAACATTATGTTCCTCCTGTTATTAATGGTACCTCTATTGCGAGATCTGATTCACTTAAGTTGTTAGGTTTAAAAGTATCAAGTGATCTTTCCTGGAAAGAACATATTTATGAAATTTCAAAAAGAGCTAGCCAATGTTTAGGCTTCATAAGAAGTTGTAACTTCTACTTTACTCCCTCTGAAGTGTTAAGATTATATAAATCTTATGTTAGACCAATTTTAGAATTTAATTCATATGTGTGGGGTGGTGCTCCAAGATCGCATTTGGTTCATCTTGATGGTGTTCAGAATAGAGTTATCCGTTTGATAAACGATGTAACCATTACTTCGTCTCTTGATACTTTGGAGCACAGACGAAATGTAGGAGCTTTATCTGTTTTCTTCCAAATTTTACTACGGTAGATGTGATTTAAAAACCATTCAATATTTTTAAAATTCGTAATATTTTCTTGGTCAAGGTTTTTTGTAGTTTTCCCTGACCATGATTCATTGATAAAAGTATTTGGACTCGCGTCGTTCTAAATTCGTGTTCGTTTTTCGTATTGCTTTTCCAATGAATCAGGGAGAATTCTGAGAAAATAAATTGAAACCGGCTACAAACGTGAGGAATGTGATATATTGTAAATCACATTCTTTCGATTTTTATTTTATTTTGAATTTAATAAAGGGCTTAGCCCAACTTATTGCCGTGACGTAAGTCATTCAGGGAGTCATCCCTTGGCAATAAGTCTCTATATATAAAAAAAAAAAAAAGGCCCCGTTAAGACCACATTACTACCCCCATCAATACTACCTCAATACCCCATTAAAAGTCCCTTAAGACCCCCTCAAGACTCAAGACTAACGAACCTCTCGAGCCCCTCAAGCCCTCCTCAACACCACCTAAACACCCCACTAAGAACTCTTCAAGACACCACTCAAGATTCCCTTAGAAACCTTCCTAATGCCCCACTCAAAGCCCCTTTTAAAACCCTTCAAGATTCCCTTAAGACCTCACAAAACCCTCTTAAGACCCTACTCAACACACTCCCAAACCTTCATAAACTCCACTCAAGATTCCCTGAAAACCCTCGTCAAGACCCTCTTAAACCCCCATCTAGACCACCGCAAGAACAACTCAAGACTCCCGTTAACCGCCCTCAAGACCCATCTCAAGACCTCCTCAATAGCTCCTAATGATTCCCTCAATAACCTCTGAAGACACAGTCAGAACTTCCTCAAGACCACTCTAAAGACTACATAAAGAATTTTCTCATGGAACATACGCTCACTGTATAGAGCTCCAGCTGCACACCCGGTAGCCAATATCCTGCCAAATATAATGCTGACATAATATCAATCAGAATACGACATAGATTACAGTAGTCATAAAAGACATCATGTGATCGGGGTGGGGTTTCTAGTTTTGCACATTTGCGACCAAAATTCGTACCCTGATTGACCCGAACCTGATGATGGTACGAATTTTGGTAGGAAATGTGCAAAACTAACCTGAACGTAAGATTAGTATACGTACGAGGTGTACTGCATACAATTTTAATGTGGTGTGATGTTTTTTCTTTCTTTGGGTTAGTGTATTTTTAATGACAGATTCTAGTACAAAATCTGAATCGGTTCGCTTTTGTCTCATGTAGACGACAATTCACATACTCAAAACTAGGTGAGATGTGAGAAAGTCTCAGAAAAGCAACACTGCTGTTGACATTAAAGCAAAATCAAATCATTAGCATGCGTCAAAAATCATACTAAAAAGACACGTTGGATACCTTATCGGGAGCCAGAATCTTCAGTACATTGGATCTTAAAAGCGGATACTGGCAGATAGCAATTCGACGACAAGGAGAAGACAGCTTTCACTGCGGGAAATGGTTTATATCAATTTTCTGCAATGCCGTTTGGTTTATGCAGCGCTCCTGCTACGTGCGAGCGGTGGTTGGAACATGTTTTTTTAGCTGGAAAACATGTCTATTTTATTTGGATGACATCACTGTTTTTGGTCACACATTTAATGAGCACTTGAATAATCTTCGGTAAGTTCTGGAAACCATTAAAGCTGCCGAATTAAAGTTGAATCCGCCGAAATGTAGCCTTTTCAAAAATGAAGTGAACTATTTGGGCCACATTTTATCTAGTCAAGGAGTATGCACAGATCCCAAGAAGTTGAAAGCTGTTAACGAATGGCCGGTAGCAAAGAATTTACATGAGCTGCAAAGTTTCCTGGGGCTATGGTCCTACTATCGAAGGTTTGTTCCTAACTTCGCAGATGTTGCACGAACCCTTCATCGCTTACTGAGAAGAATCAAAAATTCCACTGGTTTAGCGAGCTCCAAAAATCATTCGAATTACTTAAGGAAAAGCTCCAATTTTGGCATATCCACAGGCAGGAGAACTCTTCATCCTGGACACTGACGCGAGCAATGCGGGAATAGGAGCGGTTATAATATCGCAGAATCAAGAAGGAAAGGAGCGTGTAATAGCGTACTACAGCCGTTCGCTTTCTAAGGCAAAGAAAAACCACTGTGTGACCCGAAGGGAATTGCTAGCTGTTGTGGAAAGCGTCCAAAACGTCCACTACCATCAAGTGGCCAGATGGATCAAAAGACTCCAGGCATAATGCCGATGGGTTATCAAAAAGTACTTGTGCACCCCAATGCAAGCACTGCACAAGGCAAGAAAACAAGAAGTGCTCTGATGTATTTGCACAAATAAGACTACAAGTTGAAGATCGCTGAACAAAAGAGCACCTAAGGGAGGAACAAGTGCACGATGATTCGATTGCTCCAATATTTCAATGGATGGAAGGTGAAAAATCGGAGTGGCACGAAATTGCAAAAAGTTACTGGGGTCAATGGCAGTCATTGAGATTGAAACATGTACTACTGGTAAGTCAATGGGAATCGGCTGATGGTCGAAGCACAAAATCATAGATTGCGCTACCAACCGAGTCAAAGAAGTTCTGCAAGAATTACATAGTGGGACATCAAGAGCACATTTTGGCGTTAACAAGACGCTATCTAAAGTAAGGAATCGCTTCTACTGGGTCAATTGCCGTAGAAATGTGGAAGACTGGTGTCGAACGTGTGACATGTGCGCAGCAAGCAAAGGACCGCAACCAAAATTTAGAGGAAAATGCAACAGTACAATGTTGGAGCACCATTTGAGCGGATGGCAATGGACATAGCGAGTCCATTCCCAGAAACAAGAGATGGTAATCGCTATATACTCGTGTGCATTGATTATTTCACTAAATGGGAACTGGCATATCCCATCGCAAACCAGGAAGCTGGCACGGTGGCTTGGGCATTCGTGGACAATTGGATCGCAGATTTGGAGTACAACTGGAACTACATTCCGATCAAGGGCGGAATTTTAAATCGCTAGTCTTTCAAGAGCTGTGCCAAGTACTCAATATCAAGAAAACGAGGACTACTCCGTTACATCCGCATTCAGATGGAATGGTCGAAAAATTCAGCAGAACGCTGGAAGAGCATCTGCGAAAAGAAGTTAATGCCAACCAAGATGAATGGGATCGTTGTATACCGTTGTTTATGATGAGTTATCGTAGCGCTGTCCATAACACCCCTAAAAACTCTCCAGCAATATATTGTATTTGGCAAAGAACTACCATGCGACATTAAATTTGAATCAGCACTAGTACCTCAAAGGAGAACTATGTTAGTGTTCTGAGACAGAGAATGATCGCTGTTCATGCTGCAGAAAGGAGCAACATAGTGGATGCCAGCAACCGGATGAAAACGCGATATGAACTGCGTGTGAACTGTGGAGGATTTCAGAGATTTGGTATGGCTGTACAATCCCAAAAGAAGAAAAGGTAATTCTCCAAAACTACAGCAAAGTTGGGAAGGCCCTTACAAGATCATTTAGAGGATAAATTATTTAGTATACAACATTCAACAAAGCTACAGATGCAAAATTAAAGTTGTTCACATTGACAAGGTACAAAATCAGAAGGAGTGCTGAATCTGTTTGGGGCAAACAGAATTAATGTTAGATAATGGGATTCTAATCCTAGATAAATCGTTATGTACATAATGCATACTAAAAATATGAATTAGAATTTATCACTTTTGAGTAGCATACTTTTAGGCTATAAGATATATTAGATTATTTGAAATGTAACCGCCTGTAAGTTTGAATCATTACTTACTGGTCAAAAATGTAGTCAAACCGGTTTGACCGGTTTTTGTGAAAGAACACGATTGTACGTGTAGTTTTTTTAGAAGATGAGTCCTTACATATGAGTATCGTTAGTTGTAAAGGGAAAAGGCCACAATTTTCTGGTATTTTCTGAATATTTCTGTCTATAAGATTGAAAGTTTCTGGAAACTTTAAAAATAGTATACAAGGTGGCGTTTGCTAAAGACGATTTTTGAGTTTAACCAGTCAAGTTGTATATGTTCTTGCAGTGTTAAGGATACCACATAAGAGAATTATTGTAGAGTACAGGTATTATAAGTGTTTTTGTGTGCAGTTAAAAGTTTTCCAGTATAAAAATGTTAACTTGTGTTATTTTTACTGTTTCCTAATTAAAGTTTTTATTTGTAAACTAGCTGACCCGACAGACGTTGTCCTGTCATTGTGTTACATTTTTTAACACAACACTGAACTCACACCTACTGACCTCACACCCACTGACATCCCGCCCACTGACCACCCACCCATTGACCTCATACATGACCCACCGCCCACTGAACTCACACCCACTGACCTCACAACCACTGACCTTCCGCCCACTGACCTCCCGCCCATTGACCACCTACCCATTGACCTCATACACACTGAACTCACACCCACTGACCTCACACCCATTGACGCCACGCCCAATTACACCCGCGTTTCCCGGCTGCCCCATTCCACTGACCCCCGCCCACTGACCTCCCGCCAACTGACGGCACGCCCACTTACACCCGCGTTTTCCGGCTGCCCCATCCCGATGACCCCCGCCCGCTGACCTCCCGCCAACGGACCACCCACCCATTGACCTCATACACACTGACCCACCAGCCACTGACCTCACACTTACACCCCAATAACTAACCAACTTACCAATCCAGAAAACTATAGAATCGACGTGAATTTGAGCCGAATCGTTCCATAAATAAGAATTTTCGGAAAAAAAAGACAAAAAAAGACACCAGCGCCACCTATCGGGTCCAAATTTTGTCAGCGACTTTCTTTTTATTTAAATATTATATGGTGTGAATTTGAGCCAAATCGTTCCATAAATAAGAATTTTCAGAAAAAACCAGCGCCACCTAGCGGGTGTTTTAATAGTTATTATGCTATTCCTGGCGGAGACAAATCCAACAAAACAAAAATCATAAAAATCGGTCCAGCCGTTCTCGAGTTATAAATGGTGTAACTAACCCGACTTAATATATATAGATATATACAGGGTGTATCCGTTAAGGTGGCAAATACTTAAAGGGATGATTCCTTGGTTAATTTCGTGAAAAAAATCGTATGGAAAGGGGGGGTCTATTTTTAACCCCTGCGGTGTACGTAGCGTTTTAATGTGAAGATACGTACTTTTGACCTTACATCACTTCACACCCTGTAACTCTTAAAAGCTTCTAGCTACAAGATCACTGTTGATCATGAAGAAAATTAAATTTTTAAGATCAAATAATGTACATTTTTTTAAATTCTTAAAACCGTTACCGATATAAACGTCGTCAAAATCTAAAAAAAATTTTTCTTTTTTTAAATTTTATTTTCAAACGCGAATATTTCGAAAATTGCTCTCGGATATTTTTTTTTGACAAATGCAATATTAAAGCCTATTCAATTTCCTACAAATCTACCTTATAATATTAATGCATTCGGTCAACAGGAGCAGGGTTAAAAATGAAAGTTTGTAAAATGAACGAAAACGTACTTTTGACCTTACATGACTTCACACCCTATAACTCTTGAACGCTTCCAGCTACAAGCTTGCTATTGGTCTTTTTTGAAAGAAAATTACTTTTTTAAGATCTAACAATCTACACTTTCTTAAATTATTTAAGCCATACCGATAAAAAAGTAGTCAAATTCAAAACTGTATGTTTATTTTTGGTAATTTAAAATTGTATTTACTAACACGATTATTTCGAGAAATGCTCTTGGATAAATTTTTTTTGATAAATACAGTATTGAAGCCCGATGACCCCCGCCCGCTGACCTCCCGCCCACTGACCACCCACCCATTGACCTCATACACACTGACCCACCAGCCACTGACCTCACACCCACTGACGCCACGCCCACTTACACCCGCGTTTCCCGGCTGCCCCATCCCGATGACCCCCGCCCGCTGACCTCCCGCCCACGGACCACCCACCCATTGACCTCATACACACTGACCCACCAGCCACTGACCTCACACCCACTGACGCCACGCCCACTTACACCCGCGTTTCCCGGCTGCCCCGTCCCGCTGACCCCCGCCTACTTACACCCCAATAACTAACCAACTTACCAATCCAGAAAACTATAGAATCGACGTGAATTTGAGCCGAATCGTTCCATAAATAAGAATTTTCGGAAAAAAAAGACAAAAAAAGACACCAGCGCCACCTATCGGGTCCAAATTTTGTCAACGACTTTCTTTTTATTTAAATATTATATGGTGTGAATTTGAGCCAAATCGTTCCATAAATAAGAATTTTCAGAAAAAACCAGCGCCACCTAGCGGGTGTTTTAATAGTTATTATGCTATTCCTGGCGGAGACAAATCCAACAAAACAAAAATCATAAAAATCGGTCCAGCCGTTCTCGAGTTATAAATGGTGTAACTAACCCGACTTAATATATATAGATATATACAGGGTGTATCCGTTAAGGTGGCAAATACTTAAAGGGATGTTTCCTTGGTTAATTTCGTGAAAAAAATCGTATGGAAAGGGGGGGTCTATTTTTAACCCCTGCGGTGTACGTAGCGTTTTAATGTGAAGATACGTACTTTTGACCTTACATCACTTCACACCCTGTAACTCTTAAAAGCTTCTAGCTACAAGATCACTGTTGATCATTTTTGAAAGAAAATTAAATTTTTAAGATCAAATAATGTACATTTTTTTAAATTCTTAAAACCGTTACCGATACCGACGTCGTCAAAATCTAAAAAAAAATTTTCTTTTTTTAAATTTTATTTTCAAACGCGAATATTTCGAAAATTGCTCTCGGATATTTTTTTTTGACAAATGCAATATTAAAGCCTATTCAATTTCCTACAAATCTACCTTATAATATTAATGCATTCGGTCAACAGGAGCAGGGTTAAAAATGAAAGTTTGTAAAATGAACGAAAACGTACTTTTGACCTTACATGACTTCACACCCTATAACTCTTGAACGCTTCCAGCTACAAGCTTGCTATTGGTCTTTTTTGAAAGAAAATTACTTTTTTAAGATCTAACAATCTACACTTTCTTAAATTATTTAAGCCATACCGATAAAAAAGTAGTCAAATTCAAAACTGTATGTTTATTTTTGGAAATTTAAAATTGTATTTACCAACACGATTATTTCGAGAAATGCTCTTGGATAAATTTTTTTTGATAAATACAGTATTGAAGCCTATTTAATTTCCTACAAACAACTACGTAATAGTAGTAACACAACCCGCACTATCTCGCTCTTTTTGACTAAATACACAAATATTATGATATGAATTTGTAGGAGATTGAATAGGTTTTAATAGTGCACTTGTCAAAAAAATTTATCCGATAGCGTTTTTTTAATTAAACGTGTTTGTAAATACAATTTTAATATAAAAAATTTTTTTTGATTTTGACGAACTTCATATCGGTATGGCTTAAATAATTTAAGAAAGTGTATATTGTTAGATCTTAAAAATGTAATTTTCTTTCAAAAAAGCTTGTAGCTTGTAGCTGGAAGCGTTCAAGAGTTATAGGGTGTGAAGTCATGTAAGGTCAAAAGTACGTTTTCGTTCATTTTACAAACTTTCATTTTTAACCCTGCTCCTGTTGACCGAATGCATTAATATTATAAGGTAGATTTGTAGGAAATTGAATAGGCTTTAATATTGCATTTGTCAAAAAAAAATTATCCGAGAGCAATTTTCGAAATATTCGCGTTTGAAAATAAAATTTAAAAAAAGAATTTTTTTTTTAGATTTTGACGACGTTTATATCGGTAAAATCCGTTTCGTAGTTTTAAAGATCTAAGCATACATAGGGATATAGGGACAGAGAAAGCGACTTTGTTTTATACTATGTAGTGATACATATAATTTTATATATTGTAATTAAAAGTACAATATTGTTAAGATGGGGTGGTTATAAGAAGACACCCAAAATACCACAAAAGACCCCAAAAGGCTCCCAAAAGAAAGCAAAAAAAATCCCCCTTAATACCCTATTAAAGACCCTTTCAAAACTCACTCAAGACCCCCTAAAATGTCTTAAGACCCCCTCAACACTACATAAAGACCACCTCAAGAACCCCTTAAGACCACCTTCATGATCCCTTCAAGAACACCCTAAGATCCCCATAAAACCCCTTTCAAGACCCTTTTCAAGAATACCTCAAGAGTCCCATGAGACCCTCTTAAGACCACACCCAAGTCTCCTAAACCCCTCAAGACCCTCGTCAAACCTCACTCAAGATTCCTTTAAGACCCCCTTAAAGTCTCTCTCACGAGACCCCACTCAAGACCCTCTCCAAACTCCCCTACTCAGGCCCCTACAAGACTCCCCTTATGCTGCTCTAAAGACCATCTCAGGATCACTCTTAAGACACCGTTAAGACCACGTTCAATATTTCCTTAAAACCTATAGAAAGCCCCCTTAATATTCCCTTAAGAACCCCTCAAAACACTCTCAAGAACTCACTTTAGACCACCTAAAGACCCCTTCAAGACTTCACCACGACCCTTTTAAAATTCCCCCAAGATCCCCTGAAGACCACCCAAAGACCCCCTCAGGACTCCACTCGTAACCCTCTCAAAATCCCCTCAAGACCACCTAAAGACCACCTCAAGACCCCACCAAAGATCCTCACAAAACCCCCTCCGGACTCCCTCATGAGTACCTAAATACGCACACAAGATCATCTCAAGGCCCCGTTCAGACCACATTACTACCCCCATCAATACTACCTCAATACCCCATTAAAAGTCCCTTAAGACCCCCTCAAGACTCAAGACTCAAGACTAACGAACCTCTCGAGCCCCTCAAGCCCTCCTCAACACCACCTAAACACCCCACTAAGAACTCTTCAAGACACCACTCAAGATTCCCTTAGAAACCTTCCTAATACCCCACTCAAAGCCCCTTTTAAAACCCTTTAAGATTTCCTTAAGACCTCACAAAACCTTCTTAAGACCCTACTCAAGACACTCCCAAACCTTCATAAACTCCACTCAAGATTCCCTGAAAACCGACGTCAAGACCCTCTTAAACCCCCATCTAGACCACCACAAGAACAACTCAAGACTCCCGTTAACCGCCCTCAAGACCCATCACAAGACCTCCTCAATAGCTCCTAATGATTCCCTCAATAACCTCTGAAGACACAGTCAGAACTTCCTCAAGACCACTCTAAAGACTACATTACGACCCCCTTCACTACTCTAGACCCTCTAAAACTCTGCTCGAACCATTTAAAGACCATCTAATATTCATAATATTCAAACCCCCCTCAATACCACCCTTAAGACCCCCTCAAGACAACCCTCAAGATCCCCTCAAGCACCCCTTAATATCATCTCAAGAAGCCCTGAAAACTACCTCAAAAACCCATCAACATCCCACTCAAAACCCTCTTAAGACTCCATCCAGACCCACCTGAAAGCCCCATCATGAGTCACCTCAAGAACCACATCAAGACCCACATAAAGACCACCAAAAGACCCCCCCGAAAAGTCCTACCCAAAAACGCGTACGAGAAATGAAAAAAGCGTGACAGAATGACATATAAAGCTACACATAGACACAGGCAAGTTAATATAAAAGCATTTAATAGTAATATTTTTGGTTGAAATTCATTTTGATATAGCATATTACATAACTAGCGAGGAAAGTGGACGTTATCGTACGAGTTAGAAGCTTAAAGCACGAGACGGCAGCCGACTGCGGCAATCTAACGAGCATAAGCACTTTTCACACGACCAAAACAATTTTGCTGATGAACTGCTCATGTACAATCCAAAACTACTGTGGGAACGTGTGTTCGCTGAGACTGCAGTAAATAACAATAGTATTTTCTATGTGTGGATAATGCTTACTTTCGAGGGTTTTTTTTTATATAGAGACTCATTGCCAAGGGAGGACTCCCTGAATGACTTGCGTCACGGCAATAAGTTGGGCTAAGCCCAGGGTAGGTTATAGCGTAGGAAATAGTCACTTTCGTCTATGGTCGTGTGAAAAAACTATAGCAGCACTGCACTATGGCTGACAGTATAGAGTTCAATATTGTTTTTTTTGCTTTAAAACCTGGCACAGACTGATTTTTTGACTGTCAAGTTGTTCGTTTCCCGTAAAAAACCAATCTACCGTAGAGTGAAAACAATCTTTTAGCATGCGTCAAAAATCATACTAAAAAGACACGTTGGACACCTTATCGGGAGCCAGAATCTTCAGTACATTGGATCTTAAAAGCGGATAATGGCAGATAGCAATTCGACGACAAGGAGAAGACAGCATTCACTGCGGGAAATGGTTTATATCAATTTTCTGCAATGCCGTTTGGTTTATGCAGCGCTCCTGCTACGTGCGAGCGGTGGTTGGAACATGTTTTGCGAGGCTTTAGCTGGAAAACATGTCTATTCTATTTGGATGACATCATTGTTTTTGGTCACACATTTAATGAGCACTTGAATAATCTTTGGTAAGTTCTGGAAACCATTAAAGCTGCCGAATTAAAGTTGAATCCGCCGAAATGTAGCCTTTTCAAAAATGAAGTGAACTATTTGGACCACATTTTATCCAGTCAAGGAGTATGCACGGATCCCAAGAAGTTGAAAGCTCTTAACGAATGGCCGGTAGCAAAGAATTTACATGAGCTGCAAAGTTTCCTGGGGCTATGGTCCTACTATCGAAGGTTTGTTCCTAACTTCGCAGATGTTGCACGAAGCCTTCATCGCTTACTGAGAAGAATCAAAATTGCAAAAAGTTACTGGGGTCAATCATTGAGTCATTGAGATTGAAACATGTACTACTGGTAACTCAATGGGAATCGGCTGATGGTCGAAGCACAAAATCATAGATTGGGCTACTAACCGAGTCAAAGAAGTTCTGCAAGAATTACATAGTGGGACATCAAGAGCACATTTGGGCGTTAACGAGACGCTATCTAAAGTAAGGAATCGCTTCTACTGGGTCAATTGCCGTAGAAATGTGGAAGACTGGTGTCGAACGTGTGACATGTGCGCAGCAAGCAAAGGACCGCAACCAAAATTAAGGGTAAAATGCAACAGTACAATGTTGGAGCACCATTTGAGCGGGTGGCAATGGACATAGCGAGTCCATTCCCAGAAACAAGAGATGGTAATCGCTATATACTCGTGTGCATTGATTTTTTCACTAAATGGGTACAGGCATATCCCATCGCAAACCAGGAAGCTAGCACGGTGGCTTGGGCATTCGTGGACAATTGGATCGCAGATTTGGAGTACAACTGGAATTACATTCCGATCAAGGGCGGAATTTTAAATCGCTAGTCTTTCAAGAGCTGTGCCAAGTACTCAACATCAAGAAAACGAGGACTACTCCGTTAAATCCGCATTTAGATGGAATGGTCGAAAAATTCAGCAGAACGCTGGAAGAGCATCTGCGAAAAGAAGTTAATGCCAACCAAGATGAATGGGATCGTTGTATACCGTTGTTTATGATGGGTTATCGTAGCGCTGTCCATAACACCCCTAAAACCTCTCCAGCAATATATTGTATTTGGCAAAGAACTACCATGCGACAATAAATTTGAATCAGCACTAGTACCTCAAAGGAGAACTATGTTAGTGTTCTGAGACAGAGCATGATCGCTGTTCATGCTGCAGAAAGGAGCAACATAATGGATGCCAGCAAACGGATGAAAACGCGATATGACCTGCGTGTGAACTGTGGAGGATTTCAGAGATTTGGTATGGCTGTACAATCCCAAAAGAAGAAAAGGTAATTCTCCAATACTACACCAAAGTTGGGAAGGCCCTTACAAGATCATTTAGAGGATAAATGATGTAGTATACAACATTCAACAAAGCTACAGCTGCAAGATTAAAGTTGTTCACATTGACAAGGTACAAAATCAGAAGGAGTGCTGAATCTGTTTGGGGCAAACAGAATTAATGCGGGGTAATGTTACGAAAAGTAGTTAGCAGCGCAGATAATGGGATTCGAATCCTAGATAAATCGTAATGTACATAATGCATACTAAAAATATGCACTGAATTAGAATTTAGCACTTTTGAGTAGCATACTTTTAGACTATAAGATATATTAGATTATTTGAAATGTAACCGCCTGTAAGTTTGAATCATTACTTACTGGTCAAAAATGTAGTCAAACCGGTTTGACCGGTTTTTGTGAAAGAACACGATTGTACGTGTAGTTTTTTTTAGAAGATGAGTCCTTACATATGAGTATCGTTAGTTGTAAAGGGAAAAGGCCACAATTTTCTGGTATTTTCTGGATATTTCTGTCTATAAGATTGAAAGTTTCTGGAAACTTTAAAAATAGTATACAAGGTGGCGTTTGCTAAAGACGATTTTTGAATTTAGCCAGTCAAGTTGTAAATGTTCTTGCAAAGTGTTAAGGATACCACCTAAGAGAATTATTGTAGAGTACAGGTATTATAAGTGTTTTTGTGTGCAGTTAAAAGTTTTCCAGTATAAAAATGTTAACTTGTGTTATTTTTACTGTTTCCTAATTAAAGTTTTTATTTGTAAACTAGTTGACCCGACAGACGTTGTCCTGTCCCACTTTCAATAAATTTGTTTGTGATCGTTTTGTGAACTTGTGAAAAGCTATTTGTTTTGCGATATCGCGTCACAGTATTAGTCACATCATTGTGTTACATTTTTTACCACAACACTGAACTCACACCCACTGACCTCCCGCCCACTGACCACCCACCCATTGACCTCATACATACTGACCCACCGCCCACTGAACTCACACCCACTGACCTCACAACCACTGACCTTCCGCCCACTGACCTCCCGCCCATTGACCACCTACCAATTGACCTCATACACACTGAACTCACACCCACTGACCTCACACCCACTGACGCCACGCCCACTTACATCCGCGTTTCCCGGCTGACCCATCCCACTGACCCCTGCCCACTGACCTCCCGCCAACTGACGCCACGCTCACTTACACCCGCGTTTTCCGGCTGCCCCATCCCGATGACCCCCGCCCGCTGACCTCCCGCCCACGGACCACCCACCCATTGACCTCATACACACTGACCTACCAGCCACTGACCTCACACCCACTGACGCCACGCCCACTTACACCCGCGTTTCCCGGCTGCCCCATCCCACTGACCCCCGCCCACTTACACCCGCGTTTCCCGGCTGCCCCATCCCGCTGACCCCCGCCCACTTACACCCCAATAACTAACCAACTTACCAATCCAGAAAACTATAGAATCGACGTGAATTTGAGCCGAATCGTTCCATAAATATGAATTTTCGGAAAAAAAGACAAAAAAAGACACCAGCGCCACCTATCGGGTCCAAATTTTGTCAACGACTTTCTTTTTATTTAAATATTATATGGTGTGAATTTGAGCCAAATCGTTCCATAAATAAGAATTTTCAGAAAAAAACTATACCAGCGCCACCTAGCGGGTGTTTTAATAGTTATTATGCTATTCCTGGCGGAGACAAATCCAACAAAACAAAAATCATAAAAATCGGTCCAGCCGTTCTCGAGTTATAAATGGTGTAACTAACCCGACTTTATATATATAGATATATACAGGGTGTATCCGTTAAGGTGGCAAATACTTAAAGGGATGTTTCCTTGGTTAATTTCGTGAAAAAAATCGTATGGAAAGGGGGGGTCTATTTTTAACCCCTGCGGTGTACGTAGCGTTTTAATGTGAAGATACGTACTTTTGACCTTACATCACTTCACACCCTGTAACTCTTAAAAGCTTCTAGCTACAAGATCACTGTTGATCATTTTTGAAAGAAAATTAAATTTTTAAGATCAAATAATGTACATTTTTTTAAATTCTTAAAACCGTTACCGATATAAACGTCGTCAAAATCTAAAAAAAATTTTCTTTTTTTAAATTTTATTTTCAAACGCGAATATTTCGAAAATTGCTCTCGGATAATTTTTTTTTGACAAATGCAATATTAAAGCCTATTCAATTTCCTACAAATCTACCTTATAATATTAATTAATTCCTATAACACATGTGTATACCCAATAAACAATACTTTTTCGAAAATTTGGTAGTGATCGGGTCCCGGGTTCGGCCGCAAGGCCCTTATACATTTTTTAAATATCTATACTGGCATCAGATATTCGTCGCCCTTTATGGACTGTGTGCGGTGTGTGCTGCGCAGTCGGCTGCGCTGCATGGTTTTGGTGGTGGTGGAGAGAGAGAGAGAAATCTTAGCGCACGCACAAATGAACCCAGCAAATGAAACGAGACATACATGTTTTATGCTTACTTCAACATACATTTTAATTATATACTGAATTGTATTTTTATTGATGTCGTTTTTTTTGTTGTCGATATCAACTTACAGATAGAACAACAAGTTTTCACAATATTCTGTCATTTGGCGTTTTCATAAATTAGTTCAGAGCAGTCAAAGAGTTCTCAAGATAAATGTTCGTGTTTCTTATTTGCTCAGAGTATGAGCGTGCTCTAAGTGCTCAGAATAAAATGATCTGAGCTTTTTCAATTTTAACATCTGATGTCAAATGTTTGTTTCGATGATTTTCTCCTACAATAAAAAAAAATGGCCCAGGATCGAGGGGCTCCCATATCAATTTCTGCGATTAGAGAATTTAGATGAAAAATTTTAATTTTTATGGGTTGTTTTTTTATATATCACTACATAGTATAAAACAAAGTCGCTTTCTCTGTCCCTATATCCCTATGTAAGCTTAGATCTTTAAAACTACGCAACGGATTTTTTCACATTACTACCCCCATCAATACTACCTCAATACCCCATTAAAAGTCCCTTAAGACCCCCTCAAGACTCAAGACTCAAGACTAACGAACCTCTCGAGCCCCTCAAGCCCTCCTCAACACCACCTAAACACCCCACTAAGAACTCTTCAAGACACCACTCAAGATTCCCTTAGAAACCTTCCTAAGACCCCACTCGAAGCCCCTTTTAAAACCCTTTAAGATTTCCTTAAGACCTCACAAAACCTTCTTAAGACCCTACTCAAGACACTCCCAAACCTTCATAAACTCCACTCAAGATTCCCTGAAAACCCTCGTCAAGACCCTCTTAAACCCCCATCTAGACCACCACAAGAACAACTCAAGACTCCCGTTAACCGCCCTCAAGACCCATCACAAGACCTCCTCAATAGCTCCTAATGATTCCCTCAATAACCTCTGAAGACACAGTCAGAACTTCCTCAAGACCACTCTAAAGACTACATTACGACCCCCTTCACTACTCTAGACCCTCTAAAACTCTGCTCGAACCATTTAAAGACCATCTAATATTTAAAAATCATCAAACCCCCCTCAAGACCACCCTTAAGACCCCCTCAAGACAACCCTCAAGATCCCCTCAAGTACCCCTTAATATCATCTCAAGAAGCCCTGAAAACTACCTCAAAAACCCATCAACATCCCACTCAAAACCCTCTTAAAACTCCATCCAGACCCACCTGAAAGCCCCATCATGAGTCACCTCAAGAACCACATCAAGACCCACATAAAGACCACCAAAAGACCCCCCGAAAAGTCCTACCCAAAAACGCGTACGAGAAATGAAAAAAGCGTGACAGAATGACATATAAAGCTACACATAGAAACAGGCAAGTTAATATAAAAGCATTTAATAGTAATATTTTTGGTTGATATTTATTTTGATATAGCATACTAGCTGATCCCGGGCGCTTTGCTACCCGCCCACTGACGCCACGCCCACTTACACCCGCGTTTCCCAGCTGCCCCATCCAACTGACCCCCGCCCACTGATATCCCGTCCACTGACCACCCACCCATTGACCTCATGCACACTGACACAACGCCGACTGAACTCACACCCACTGACCTCACACCCACTGACCTCCCGCCCACTGACCTCCCGACCACTGACCACCCACCCATTGACCTCATACGCACTGATCCACCGCCCACTGAACTCACACCCACTAACCTCACAACCACTGACCTCCAGCCCACTGACCACCCACCCATTGACCTCATACACACTGACCCACAACCTACTGAACTCACACCCACTGACGTCACGCCCACTTACACCCGCGTTTCCCGGCTGCCCCATCCCACTGACGCCACGCCCACTTACACCCCAATAACTAACCAACTTATCAATCCAGAAAACTATAGAATCGACACTTATTCAGGCAAAAATGTACACTTGTTCGAATGAATGAAGATTATATACAGGGAAACTACATTTTCCACCCCAGCGCCACCTATCGGGTCCAAATTGTCAACGACTTTCTTTTTATTTAAATATTATATGGTGTAAATTTGAGCCAAATCGTTCCATAAATACTAACACAAAAACAATGTTCGGACTATAGCCAAATCAGTCCAGTCGTTATCAAAATTTTTTTTTGTTTTTTTTTTCTTCACCTAGCGGTATTTTTTTTTTCACTTTATTCTCATACCTACTAAATATACATAAAAAATTTCATAACAATCGGTCGAGCCAAATCTTGGGAAATCTTACGTGCAAACTTCGCTTTTCGTTCCGTTCCACTTATTTGACCTTTTGCTTAAATAAAAGTGAATTTATTCAAAAAATTACCTCGATATTAAAAACTTAATAAATTTAAGTCCCTTTATTTTTACATCTAACTATGGGCGTTTCTGCAGTATAGCCCACATGCGAATTTACGACCCTGACACGCCCACTACCATGCCCCCGACGCCCCCTTTTGTGGGCGGCAAAAATAAGGCGGCGGCCACGCCCCGTTTTTGTAGGAGGGCCATACAAACTTAAGGATTTTTTTTTAGAAAAATCCATTTTCCGAAGTGATTTGAAGGATGTTTGGGGGTTAATTGGTAAATATAAAAGGTAATAAAAATACCTTCAATTTAAAAAAAAAAGTTAGGCCAATCGAGTCACCTTCGGCAGTGAGTCAAAAAACTGTCTTTTATGTAAAAGGTAAAAAGAGGCGTGCTTAAAAGTGGGCGGGCCTAAATGTTGGTAAAAAATGAAAGGTAAAAATTAGTTTTGCATTGTCCTACTGTTTTTATGGGCGTGGCATAATTTTAACGGAAGGTGGATAAGTAAAACACTCGGGAAAATGGTTTTTTTGTGTAAAATTTCATAACTTTGTATAGCCCTCCTAGAAAAATGGGGCGTGACCGCCAAGAAAAAATGCGGTTTTCATGGTGTGCTCAATGAGGGCTTTCATTAGACTGGTGTCTATAACCGCTCACCCAATGCGGGTTATACTGCTGTTCGCCATATAACACCTATTTTCGTATGGGGAAATAAAAGCAATACAAACTGATGCACGTTCCACTAAAATTGGACCATGCCCATAAAAATAGTATAGTCGTATAGAGGTAATGTCAACCTTTTTTTGGTACCAATATTTATGTCAGCCCACTTTTAACACGCCCTCTTAATTACCCTACCACTCGCAAGAGTGGTCCGATTAGTTCCGTTTTTTTTGTTTATTATAACTTACCCGTAATACCTTTCATTCGATACCAATTAACCCCCAAACCTCCTTATTTTAGAGTGTACCCATACTTTCCAAAAACGCCTTTTAAAAGGAAGAACTCCTACTTAAATATAAATTCATTGAGCGCATAGTATTTTACAGTGTGCCCATACTTTACAAAACGCCTTTTAAAAGGAAGAACTCCTTCTTAAATATAAATTCATTGAGCAGATAGTATTTTACAGTGTGCCCATACTTTCCAAAAACGCTTTTTAAAAGGAAGAACTCCTACTTAAATATAAATTCATTGAGCGCATAGTATTTTACAGTGTGCCTATATTTGTAAAGCCACGCCCATAAAAACAGTAGGAACATGCAGAACTAATTTTTACCTTTCATTTTTTACCAATATTTAGCCCGCCCACTTTCAAGCACGCCTCTTTTTTACCTTTTATATAAAAGACAGTTTTTTGACTCTATCACTGCCGAAGGTGGCTCGATTGGCCTAGTTTTTTTAAAATGGAATGTATTTTTATTACCTTTTATATGTTACCAATTAACCCCCAAACCTCCTTCAAATCACTTGGGAAAATGGATCGTTCTGATAAAAAAAACAAAACTTTGACAGCCATTCCTACTAAAACGGGGCGTGACCGCCATGAGAAAATGCGATTTTCAGGGAGTGTACAATGAGGGCTTTCAGGGAAGGCGTGTCTGGAACTCCAAATCCAATGCGGATTATACTGCAGTTTAGCCTATATATTTAAATACACGAGACTGATTCAGAATTAATGCATCATTACCTCTTAAAATCAAATATTCATTACTAACAAATGTTTTTTTAACAAGTTTTATTGTATATTCTATAAATGTATATAAATCGTCAAGAAACCTATTTGAGGCACCAACTGATTGGAATCACTGATTTTACATGCCGAACAATTAAATTTTTTAAATTAATATTTATGCATGGCACAATCACATATCACAATGGGCTAATAAGAGATGCCACGATAATGTTATAATAAACCAAATTAAAACAAACAGTGTTCTAAATAATTTCTATCGTAACATTACACTTGCTAAAATACATACTAGAAAAATTACAATACTGATAGTAAAGCCCGTATGACAGTACATTTTTTGCTTATTTTAATTTCATTGCAAGCAGTCCCGGATAAACTAGATAGCAAGTTATTTTTGATAGTTATAACGGGTCTGTTCCAGTACTCAAAAAGTAATAATAATTATTTCTAATTCATAAGATTTTTTACTCGAAATTATTTCAGTAATAGCCGTATTTTATTGCCGAGGAACAACATCAATTGCACTGTCGAATTCCTTCTTTGGAATTGTGAAAACCTGCTGTTTGGCTGGTTTTGGCTGGTTTTGACATTCGAATTCCGAACTCGCTCGGCAAATAAAATGCAGCTAATGTGGTGGAAAAGAGAGGAAATAGAGAGTAAGTTCATTTCCCCTCCATGCGAATTTTGCCAATATTTACTACAAAAATCTGTGTGTGTAACATGAGAACATTCTAAAAAAAAGAATTTATTGACAACGAACTTATGTGTCGTTCGTTTTTTCCTACACTATTAGAAGATAGTGCATTAATTTTTGGCACTAAACTAAAAAAAAAATTTGCACTCGTACAGTTTGTATGAAAATTTGGCAAAGCCGGCTTGGCTTTACAAAGCAACAGCTTTTGGCTTTACCGCATTACGGCGAGCACCAGTACTATAAAATGGCTTTAGTTTCCTTAATCCTGAACATTTTTATGGACTTCGGCTTCATGTATATTTCCGGTGACAATACTTTCTATTAAAAATTCTATTAAAATTAAAATTTGAGGCCCCTCGGATCTCGGGGTCCCATACAAATTTTTTAAAAAATTTACCCGATTTTCTTCAAATTTTATACGGATGTGTATCTTTGATGGACAACACTTTTCTGGAAGTGATCGGGTCCCTGGGTCGGGGGGCTCCCATACAATTTTTTTTTAATGATCAATTTTTAACGCACTTTCTAAAGGCCGATTTTCCTGAAATTTTGTACACATGTGTATTTCCTGTGACAATACTTGGAAGTGATCGGGCCCCGGGTTCGGCCGCAATGCCCTTATACATTTTTTTAAATATCATCAGTGTGTGTTGCGCAGTCGGCTGCGCTGCTTGGTGGTGGATTTTGATTGCAAAATCTATTCTGCCTGTTCATGGAAGCACTACGAGTTTGCGTCGCCATATTTTTAACTCGGCACTTACACGGTTATTAATAATATCATTATTTCTAATAATGAACGAAAACAGAAAATTTCGGTTTTACATCATTTCTCAAGCATCAATATACATTAATCCGACTGACACAATCATTATTAATGCCATTCACAAAGTTACATGAATGTGCGTAGTAGTATAAAAGTCGAATCGATTATGAACATTCCATTTCATATTTAAGTAATATGTATATATTTTGTTTACTAATAGCCGTATTTTATTTGCCGAGGAACAACAACAATTGCACTGTCGAATTCCTTCTTTGGAATTGTGAAAACCTGCTGTTTGGCTGGTTTTGACATTCGAATTCCGAACTCGCTTGGCAAGTAAAATGCAGCTAATGTCTCTTTTCAATTGCACAAAACGTATCCGAAACCTTACCCAAATGTTAGCTTTTAAAGTGACGGAGGTTTTTGAGGTGAACGAGGTGAGTGTCCGATGTACCCGATTGCCGACGGGTAGCAAAGTAACAATATTGGTTACAAAACAAAGGTACATAAAATCAAACCGTACTCCGGGCACAGTTTGCAAATGCAACGTTAAACTGAAACCACGATAGAGAAATCTTAGCTCACCCACAAATGAACCCAACAAATGAAACGAGACATAATTGTTTTATGCTTAATTCAACTTACTTATTTACTGAATTGTATTTTTATTAATGTCGTTTTTTGTTGTCAATATCATTTTACAGATAGAATAAGTTTTCACAATATTTTGTCATTTGGCGTTTTCATAAATTAGTTCAGAGCAGTCAAAGAGTTCTCACTAAAAATGCTCGTGTTTCTTTTTTGCTCAGAGTATGGGCATGCACTAAGTGCTCAGAATAAAATGATCTGAGCATTTCTAAATTTGACATCTGATGTCAAATGTCTCTTTCGATGATTTTCTCCTACAATAAAAAAAATAAAAAATTACTCAGGATCAAGGGGCTCCCATAAAAATTTCAGCGATTAGAGAATTTAGATGAAAAATTATAATTTATTTGTAATGTTTTTTTATTACATAAAGTACGAGAACAGACCTACTAATAGCAACGTTTTGCATTGAACGGGTTTGGAAGTTTGACATTTCACGCAACCTTTACTCGTTGTTTCCATTTCAAATAATATTAATACTACAATAAAATAATTTGCTTTGCGCGTTTATACGTATAAGGCTTCAAAAAAGGCTACAATTGAAAGGAAAATGTTGTAGGATTATTTGAAGCCCGTATACGTGTACACGCACCCAAGCTAATTATTTTAATGTATCATTATTATTATTTGAAATGGAAACAACGAGTGACTTCTGAAAAAACTAGTCTCTATAAATTATTACGTTGCCGTAAACATCGATCGAAAAGAACTCTAATGTCGTTTTATTTTAAAAAAAAAAATTGGCGTTGATTGATTTTTTTCGCTTTGCAGCTGTTCGCTATCTCTAAAAAACGCAATCTACGGTAAATCGGAGTTTCCGTCTAACAGATCTTGATATTTTTTGTAGATTTACCCCTCTTTTACTAACTTCAACACCTGGGTAAGAATTTTGGTCGCAAATGTGCAAAACTCACCTGAGTACGGATTTTGGCTGCAAATGTGGAAAACTCACCTGAATGTGAGATGTCAGTTCGTATACGTACCAGGTGTATAGCATACAATTTTAAAGTTGTGTGATGTTTTTTCTTTCTTTGGTTTAGTGTAATTTAATGGCAGATTCTAGTATAAGATTCTAGTACAAATTCTGAATCGGTTCGATTTTGTCTCATGCAGACGACAACTCACGTACTCAAACTAGGTGAGATGTGAAAAAGTCTCACCAAAGTGCTACTCATTGTTTCCACCTCAACTAACAATAATGCTACAATAAAATAATTTGCTTCTTGCATGTACACGTATACGGGCTTCAACGGGCTTCAAATAATGCTACAATAAATGTGAGCCGAATTGAAGGAAAAATGTTATAGGATTATTTTAAGCGATTTTCAAGGTCAGCACAGATCAAAAAATTTTGAATTTTAAGAGAAGGGTTGCACTGCAAACATCGAAACGGAGCAGACGGACATGTATAAGTGGTCGTTATAGTTATTAGCTGTGATCAAAACCTTCTCTATAGAAAGCCCAACTGTACGCATACTAATGCAGTGAAACTATCTCAAACGCGTCTGTGTTTGTGGGATGTGATGGAAGTGTACAAAAAATAAGCAGACGCATTTTATGAAAGGCGCTAACTGGTGGAAGTGCAAAGAGCGAGAAACGTATATATTGATTTTGATATTTTGTTGATTACCATTTTTTATTTCAAATATCATTTGTTATATTTTTCAATTTACCTTTATTCTTTTTATTATTTTGCTTATTAATTACCGAATTTACCGAGTTAAAAATCATACTACTACACAATATCTACTAATCTACGAACTTGCGGTTAAGATGTGAGTTTTTAATATTTGCTATTGCTATATTGCTTTCAACAAAATGAGTTAGGTATTTTTTGTGGTTAACGGCTGATCAAAGCAACTAACGAAATCAATTGGTCAATTTTTTGTTTCATGTGTTTGCCAACTTATCCATATATAATTTTTAAAAATCCGACTAATGGTGGGAATTATAACTAAAAATTTGGTTAAATAATTCTTTTTTTTGATTAACGCTAAACCTTTTCTGGTCTATCCAATGTGTTTGTGTTGTAATTTTTATTTTTTTGTTGAAAGCAATATAGCAATTTGCGGCCAAAATCCGTGCTCTGATGGTGAGATGTCAGTTCGTATACGTACGAGGTGTATAGCATACAATTTTAATGTGATGTTTTTTCTTTCTTTTAGTGCCCGATGCTAGTACAAGATTCTAATACAAATTCTGAATAGGTTTAATTTTGTCTCATGAAGACGACAACTTGCGTGCTCAAAACTAGGTGATGTGAGAAAGTCTCACCAAAGTGCTACTCATTGTTTCCACCTCAAATAAATATAATGCTACAATAAAATAATTTGCTTGTTTGCATGGACACGTATAAATAATAATAATATTCTCTTGCTTCTCGCGACCAATTGTGTTACGTATATATCAAAATGGAGAAAATTGAAGTAAAGGGCCGCACTGCAAACTCCGAGACGGAGGCAGAGAATATTTAGAACATATGTATTAGTGGGCGCTATAATTCTTATCTGTGATTAAGTATTACTGTTGCATGTAGTTAAACTTAAAGTTTAAAATTTGAGGCCCCTCGGATCTCGGGGTCCCATACAAATTCTTTAAAAAATTTACCCGATTTTCTTCAAATTTTATACGCATGTGTTTTTTTGATGGACAACACTTTTCTGGAAGTGATCGGGTCCCTGGGTCGGGGGGCTCCCATACAATTTTTTTTAATTATCAATTTTTAACGCACTTTCTAAAGGCCGATTTTCCTGAAATTTTGTACACATGTGTATTTCCTGTGACAATACTTGGAAGTGATCGGGCCCCGGGTTCGGCCGCAATGCCCTTATACATTTTTTTAAATATCATCAGATACCGTCGTACTTTAATGACTGTGTGCGGTGTGTGTTGCGCAGTCGGCTGCGCTGCTTGGTGGTGGATTTTGATTGCAAAATCTATTCTGCCTGTTCATGGAAGCACTACGAGTTTGCGTCGCCATATTTTTAACTCGGCACTTACACGGTTATTAATAATATCATTATTTCTAATAATGAACGAAAACAGAAAATTTCGGTTTCACATCATTTCTCAAGCATCAATATACATTAATCCGACTGACACAATCATTATTAATGCCATTCACAAAGTTACCATGAATGTGTGTAGTAGTATAAAAGTCGAATCGATTATGAACATTCCATTTCATATTTAAGTAATATGTTTATATTTTGTTTACTAATAGCCGTATTTTATTTGCCGAGGAACAACAACAATTGCACTGTCGAATTCCTTCTTTGGAATTGTGAAAACCTGCTGTTTGGCTGGTTTTGACATTCGAATTCCGAACTCGCTTGGCAAGTAAAATGCAGCTAATGTCTCTTTTCAATTGCACAAAACGTTTCCGAAACCTTAACCAAAGGTTAGCTTTTAAAGTGACGGAGGTTTTTGAGGTGAACGAGGTGAGTGTCCGATGTACCCGATTGCCGACGGGTAGCAAAGTAACAATATTGGTTACAAAACAAAGGTACATAAAATCAAACCGTACTCCGGGCACAGTTCCCAAATGCAACGTTAAACTGAAACCACGAGAGAGAAATCTTAGCTCACCCACAAATGAACCCAACAAATGAAACGAGACAACTTACTTATTTACTGAAATGTATTTTTATTAATGTCGTTTTTTGTTGTCGATATCATTTTACAGATAGAATAAGTTTTCACAATATTTTGTCATTTGGCGTTTTCATAAATTAGTTCAGAGCAGTCAAAGAGTTCTCACTAAAAATGCTCGTGTTTCTTATTTGCTCAGAGTATGGGCATGCTCTAAGTGCTCAGAATAAAATGATCTGAGCATTTCTAAATTTGACATCTGATGTCAAATGTCTCTTTCGATGATTTTCTCCTACAATAAAAAAAATAAAAAATTACTCAGGATCAAGGGGCTCCCATAAAAATTTCAGCGATTAGAGAATTTAGATGAAAAATTATAATTTATTTGTGATGTTTTTTTATTACATAAAGTACGAGAACAGACCTACTAATAGCAACGTTTTGCATTGAACGGGTTTGGAAGTTTGACATTTCACGCAACCTTTACTCGTTGTTTCCATTTCAAATAATATTAATACTACAATAAAATAATTTGCTTTGCGCGTTTATACGTATAAGGCTTCAAAAAAGGAAAATGTTGTAGGATTATTTGAAGCCCGTATACGTGTACACGCACCCAAGCTAATTATTTTATTGTATCATTATTATTATTTGAAATGGAAACAACGAGTGACTTCTGAAAAAACAAAAGTCTCTATAAATTATTACGTTGCCGTAAACATCGATCGAAAAGAACTCTAATGTCGTTTTATTTAAAAAAAAAATTGGCGTTGATTGATTTTTTTCGCTTTGCAGCTGTTCGCTATCTCTAAAAAACGCAATCTACGGTAAATCGGAGTTTCCGTCTAACAGATCTTGATATTTTTTTTAGATTTACCCCTCTTTTACTAACTTCAACATAAGAATTTTGGTCGCAAATGTGCAAAACTCACCTGAGTACGGATTTTGGCTGCAAATGTGGAAAACTCACCTGAATGTGAGATGTCAGTTCGTATACGTACGAGGTGTATAGCATACAATTTTAAAGTTGTGTGATGTTTTTTCTTTCTTTGGTTTAGTGTAATTTAATGGCAGATTCTAGTATAAGATTCTAGTACAAATTCTGAATCGGTTCGATTTTGTCTCATGCAGACGACAACTCACGTACTCAAACTAGGTGAGATGTGAAAAAGTCTCACCAAAGTGCTACTCATTGTTTCCACCTCAACTAACAATAATGCTACAATAAAATAATTTGCTTCTTGCATGTACACGTATACGGGCTTCAGCGGGCTTCAAATAATGCTACAATAAATGTGAGCCGAATTGAAGGAAAAATGTTATAGGATTATTTTAAGCGATTTTCAAGGTCAGCACAGATCAAAAAATTTTGAATTTTAAGAGAAGGGTTGCACTGCAAACATCGAAACGGAGCAGACGGACATGTATAAGTGGTCGTTATAGTTATTAGCTGTGATCAAAACCTTCTCTATAGAAAGCCCAACTGTACGCATACTAATGCAGTGAAACTATCTCAAACGCGTCTGTGTTTGTGGGATGTGATGGAAGTGTACAAAAAATAAGCAGACGCATTTTATGAAAGGCGCTAACTGGTGGAAGTGCAAAGAGCGAGAAACGTATATATTGATTTTGATATTTTGTTGATTACCATTTTTTATTTCAAATATCATTTGTTATATTTTTCAATTTACCTTTATTCTTTTTATTATTTTGCTTATTAATTACCGAATTTGTTATTCTTACTTTTCTTTTTATTCTTAATTAAAACATTATTTATTATTTATTTTTATGCATTCCACTCATTTTTTTTTTTGCATTTTTGTTATTTGAGGTGGAAACAAATAATAACACTGCTGTTGTCATTAAAGCAAAATCAAATTATGCGCATACAAAACCTTCTCTAGAGAAGGTTTTGTGCGCATACGTTAAAAATCATACTACTACACAATATCTACTAATCTACGAACTTGCGGTTAAGATGTGAGTTTTTAATATTTGCTATTGCTATATTGCTTTCAACAAAATGAGTTAGGTATTTTTTGTGGTTAACGGCTGATCAAAGCAACTAACGAAATCAATTGGTCAATTTTTTGTTTCATGTGTTTGCCAACTTATCCGTATATAATTTTTAAAAATCCGACTAATGGTGGGAATTATAACTAAAAATTTGGTTAAATAATTCTTTTTTTTTGATTAACGCTAAACCTTTTCTGGTCTATCCAATGTGTTTGTGTTGTAATTTTTATTTTTTTGTTGAAAGCAATATAGCAATTTGCGGCCAAAATCCGTGCTCTGATGGTGAGATGTCAGTTCGTATACGTACGAGGTGTATAGCATACAATTTTAATGTGATGTTTTTTCTTTCTTTTAGTGCCCGATGCTAGTACAAGATTCTAATACAAATTCTGAATCGGTTTAATTTTGTCTCATGTAGACGACAACTTGCGTGTTCAAAACTAGGTGATGTGAGAAAGTCTCACCAAAGTGCTACTCATTGTTTCCACCTCAAATAAATATAATGCTACAATAAAATAATTTGCTTGTTTGCATGGACACGTATAAATAATAATAATATACGGTGCGACAGACCATTGCGGTCCAAGGCCTAGCTTCTCGCGACCAATTGTGTTACGTATATATCAAAATGGAGAAAATTGAAGTAAAGGGCCGCACTGCAAACTCCGAGACGGAGGCAGAGAATATTTAGAACATATGTATTAGTGGGCGCTATAATTCTTAACTGTGATTTAGTATTACTGTTGCATGTAGTTAAACTTAAAGTTTAAAATTTGAGGCCCCTCGGATCTCGGGGTCCCATACAAATTTTTTAAAAAATTACCCGATTTTCTTCAAATTTTATACGCATGTGTATCTTTGATGGACAACACTTTTCTGGAAGTGATCGGGTCCCTGGGTCGGGGGGCTCCCATACAATTTTTTTTTAATTATCAATTTTTAACGCACTTTCTAAAGGCCGATTTTCCTGAAATTTTGTACACATGTGTATTTCCTGTGACAATACTTGGAAGTGATCGGGCCCCGGGTTCGGCCGCAATGCCCTTATACATTTTTTTAAATATCATCAGATACCGTCGTACTTTAATGACTGTGTGCGGTGTGTGTTGCGCAGTCGGCTGCGCTGCTTGGTGGTGGATTTTGATTGCAAAATCTATTCTGCCTGTTCATGGAAGCACTACGAGTTTGCGTCGCCATATTTTTAACTCGGCACTTACACGGTTATTAATAATATCATTATTTCTAATAATGAACGAAAACAGAAAATTTCGGTTTCACATCATTTCTCAAGCATCAATATACATTAATCCGACTGACACAATCATTATTAATGCCATTCACAAAGTTACCATGAATGTGTGTAGTAGTATAAAAGTCGAATCGATTATGAACATTCCATTTCATATTTAAGTAATATGTTTATATTTTGTTTACTAATAGCCTTTTTTTTTAATTGCCGAGGAACAACAACAATTGCACTGTCGAATTCCTTCTTTGGAATTGTGAAAACCTGCTGTTTGGCTGGTTTTGACATTCGAATTCCGAACTCGCTTGGCAAGTAAAATGCAGCTAATGTCTCTTTTCAATTGCACAAAACGTATCCGAAACCTTACCCAAATGTTAGCTTTTAAAGTGACGGAGGTTTTTGAGGTGAACGAGGTGAGTGTCCGATGTACCCGATTGCCGACGGGTAGCAAAGTAACAATATTGGTTACAAAACAAAGGTACATAAAATCAAACCGTACTCCGGGCACAGTTTGCAAATGCAACGTTAAACTGAAACCACGAGAGAGAAATCTTAGCTCACCCACAAATGAACCCAACAAATGAAACGAGACATAATTGTTTTATGCTTAATTCAACTTACTTATTTACTGAATTGTATTTTTATTAATGTCGTTTTTTGTTGTCGATATCATTTTACAGATAGAATAAGTTTTCACAATATTTTGTCATTTGGCGTTTTCATAAATTAGTTCAGAGCAGTCAAAGAGTTCTCACTAAAAATGCTCGTGTTTCTTTTTTGCTCAGAGTATGGGCATGCTCTAAGTGCTCAGAATAAAATGATCTGAGCATTTCTAAATTTGACATCTGATGTCAAATGTCTCTTTCGATGATTTTCTCCTACAATAAAAAAAATAAAAAATTACTCAGGATCAAGGGGCTCCCATAAAAATTTCAGCGATTAGAGGATTTAGATGAAAAATTATAATTTATTTGTGATGTTTTTTTATTACATAAAGTACGAGAACAGACCTACTAATAGCAACGTTTTGCATTGAACGGGTTTGGAAGTTTGACATTTCACGCAACCTTTACTCGTTGTTTCCATTTCAAATAATATTAATACTACAATAAAATAATTTGCTTTGCGCGTTTATACGTATAAGGCTTCAAAAAAGGCTACAATTGAAAGGAAAATGTTGTAGGATTATTTGAAGCCCGTATACGTGTACACGCACCCAAGCTAATTATTTTAATGTATCATTATTATTATTTGAAATGGAAACAACGAGTGACTTCTGAAAAAACAAGTCTCTATAAATTATTACGTTGCCGTAAACATCGATCGAAAAGAACTCTAATGTCGTTTTATTTTAAAAAAAAAAAAATTGGCGTTGATTGATTTTTTTCGCTTTGCAGCTGTTCGCTATCTCTAAAAAACGCAATCTACGGTAAATCGGAGTTTCCGTCTAACAGATCTTGATATTTTTTGTAGATTTACCCCTCTTTTACTAACTTCAACACCTGGGTAAGAATTTTGGTCGCAAATGTGCAAAACTCACCTGAGTACGGATTTTGGCTGCAAATGTGGAAAACTCACCTGAATGTGAGATGTCAGTTCGTATACGTACCAGGTGTATAGCATACAATTTTAAAGTTGTGTGATGTTTTTTCTTTCTTTGGTTTAGTGTAATTTAATGGCAGATTCTAGTATAAGATTCTAGTACAAATTCTGAATCGGTTCGATTTTGTCTCATGCAGACGACAACTCACGTACTCAAGCTAGGTGAGATGTGAAAAAGTCTCACCAAAGTGCTACTCATTGTTTCCACCTCAACTAACAATAATGCTACAATAAAATAATTTGCTTCTTGCATGTACACGTATACGGGCTTCAACGGGCTTCAAATAATGCTACAATAAATGTGAGCCGAATTGAAGGAAAAATGTTATAGGATTATTTTAAGCGATTTTCAAGGTCAGCACAGATCAAAAAATTTTGAATTTTAAGAGAAGGGTTGCACTGCAAACACCGAAACGGAGCAGACGGACATGTATAAGTGGTCGTTATAGTTATTAGCTGTGATCAAAACCTTCTCTATAGAAAGCCCAACTGTACGCATACTAATGCAGTGAAACTATCTCAAACGCGTCTGTGTTTGTGGGATGTGATGGAAGTGTACAAAAAATAAGCAGACGCATTTTATGAAAGGCGCTAACTGGTGGAAGTGCAAAGAGCGAGAAACGTATATATTGATTTTGATATTTTGTTGATTACCATTTTTTATTTCAAATATCATTTGTTATATTTTTCAATTTACCTTTATTCTTTTTATTATTTTGCTTATTAATTACCGAATTTACCGAGTTAAAAATCATACTACTACACAATATCTACTAATCTACGAACTTGCGGTTAAGATGTGAGTTTTTAATATTTGCTATTGCTATATTGCTTTCAACAAAATGAGTTAGGTATTTTTTGTGGTTAACGGCTGATCAAAGCAACTAACGAAATCAATTGGTCAATTTTTTGTTTCATGTGTTTGCCAACTTATCCATATATAATTTTTAAAAATCCGACTAATGGTGGGAATTATAACTAAAAATTTGGTTAAATAATTCTTTTTTTTGATTAACGCTAAACCTTTTCTGGTCTATCCAATGTGTTTGTGTTGTAATTTTTATTTTTTTGTTGAAAGCAATATAGCAATTTGCGGCCAAAATCCGTGCTCTGATGGTGAGATGTCAGTTCGTATACGTACGAGGTGTATAGCATACAATTTTAATGTGATGTTTTTTCTTTCTTTTAGTGCCCGATGCTAGTACAAGATTCTAATACAAATTCTGAATAGGTTTAATTTTGTCTCATGAAGACGACAACTTGCGTGCTCAAAACTAGGTGATGTGAGAAAGTCTCACCAAAGTGCTACTCATTGTTTCCACCTCAAATAAATATAATGCTACAATAAAATAATTTGCTTGTTTGCATGGACACGTATAAATAATAATAATAATATTCGGTGCGACAGACCATTGCGGTCCAAGGCCTAGCTTCTCGCGACCAATTGTGTTACGTATATATCAAAATGGAGAAAATTGAAGTAAAGGGCCGCACTGCAAACTCCGAGACGGAGGCAGAGAATATTTAGAACATATGTATTAGTGGGCGCTATAATTCTTAACTGTGATTAAGTATTACTGTTGCATGTAGTTAAACTTAAAGTTTAAAATTTGAGGCCCCTCGGATCTCGGGGTCCCATACAAATTTTTTAAAAAATTTACCCGATTTTCTTCAAATTTTATACGCATGTGTTTTTTTGATGGACAACACTTTTCTGGAAGTGATCGGGTCCCTGGGTCGGGGGGCTCCCATACAATTTTTTTTAATTATCAATTTTTAACGCACTTTCTAAAAGCCGATTTTCCTGAAATTTTGTACACATGTGTATTTCCTGTGACAATACTTGGAAGTGATCGGGCCCCGGGTTCGGCCGCAATGCCCTTATACATTTTTTTAAATATCATCAGATACCGTCGTACTTTAATGACTGTGTGCGGTGTGTGTTGCGCAGTCGGCTGCGCTGCTTGGTGGTGGATTTTGATTGCAAAATCTATTCTGCCTGTTCATGGAAGCACTACGAGTTTGCGTCGCCATATTTTTAACTCGGCACTTACACGGTTATTAATAATATCATTATTTCTAATAATGAACGAAAACAGAAAATTTCGGTTTCACATCATTTCTCAAGCATCAATATACATTAATCCGACTGACACAATCATTATTAATGCCATTCACAAAGTTACATGAATGTGCGTAGTAGTATAAAAGTCGAATCGATTATGAACATTCCATTTCATCTTTAAGTAATATGTATATATTTTGTTTACTAATAGCCGTATTTTATTTGCCGAGGAACAACAACAATTGCACTGTCGAATTCCTTCTTTGGAATTGTGAAAACCTGCTGTTTGGCTGGTTTTGGCTGGTTTTGACATTCGAATTCCGAACTCGCTTGGCAAGTAAAATGCAGCTAATGTCTCTTTTCAATTGCACAAAACGTATCCGAAACCTTAACCAAAGGTTAGCTTTTAAAGTGACGGAGGTTTTTGAGGTGAACGTGGTGAGTGTCCGATGTACCCGATTGCCGACGGGTAGCAAAGTAACAATATTGGTTACAAAACAAAGGTACATAAAATCAAACCGTACTCCGGGCACAGTTCGCAAATGCAACGTTAAACTGAAACCACGAGAGAGAAATCTTAGCTCACCCACAAATGAACCCAACAAATGAAACGAGACAACTTACTTATTTACTGAATTGTATTTTTATTAATGTCGTTTTTTGTTGTCGATATCATTTTACAGATAGAATAAGTTTTCACAATATTTTGTCATTTGGCGTTTTCATAAATTAGTTCAGAGCAGTCAAAGAGTTCTCACTAAAAATGCTCGTGTTTCTTATTTGCTCAGAGTATGGGCATGCTCTAAGTGCTCAGAATAAAATGATCTGAGCATTTCTAAATTTGACATCTGATGTCAAATGTCTCTTTCGATGATTTTCTCCTACAAAAAAAAAATAAAAAAATACTCAGGATCAAGGGGCTCCCATAAAAATTTCAGCGATTAGAGAATTTAGATGAAAAATTATAATTTATTTGTGATGTTTTTTTATTACATAAAGTACGAGAACAGACCTACTAATAGCAACGTTTTGCATTGAACGGGTTTGGAAGTTTGACATTTCACGCAACCTTTACTCGTTGTTTCCATTTCAAATAATATTAATACTACAATAAAATAATTTGCTTTGCGCGTTTATACTTATAAGGCTTCAAAAAAGGCTACAATTGAAAGGAAAATGTTGTAGGATTATTTGAAGCCCGTATACGTGTACACGCACCCAAGCTAATTATTTTAATGTATCATTATTATTATTTGAAATGGAAACAACGAGTGACTTCTGAAAAAAAAAGTCTCTATAAATTATTACGTTGCCGTAAACATCGATCGAAAAGAACTCTAATGTCGTTTTATTTAAAAAAAAAAAAATTGGCGTTGATTGATTTTTTTCGCTTTGCAGCTGTTCGCTATCTCTAAAAAACGCAATCTACGGTAAATCGGAGTTTCCGTCTAACAGATCTTGATATTTTTTTTAGATTTACCCCTCTTTTACTAACTTCAACATAAGAATTTTGGTCGCAAATGTGCAAAACTCACCTGAGTACGGATTTTGGCTGCAAATGTGGAAAACTCACCTGAATGTGAGATGTCAGTTCGTATACGTACCAGGTGTATAGCATACAATTTTAAAGTTGTGTGATGTTTTTTCTTTCTTTGGTTTAGTGTAATTTAATGGCAGATTCTAGTATAAGATTCTAGTACAAATTCTGAATCGGTTCGATTTTGTCTCATGCAGAAGACAACTCACGTACTCAAACTAGGTGAGATGTGAAAAAGTCTCACCAAAGTGCTACTCATTGTTTCCACCTCAACTAACAATAATGCTACAATAAAATAATTTGCTTCTTGCATGTACACGTATACGGGCTTCAACGGGCTTCAAATGATGCTACAATACATGTGAGCCGAATTGAAGGAAAAATGTTATAGGATTATTTTAAGCGATTTTCAAGGTCAGCACAGATCAAAAAATTTTGAATTTTAAGAGAAGGGTTGCACTGCAAACATCGAAACGGAGCAGACGGACATGTATAAGTGGTCGTTATAGCTGTGATCAAAACCTTCTCTATAGAAAGCCCAACTGTACGCATACTAATGCAGTGAAACTATCTCAAACGCGTCTGTGTTTGTGGGATGTGATGGAAGTGTACAAAAAATAAGCAGACGCATTTTATGAAAGGCGCTAACTGGTGGAAGTGCAAAGAGCGAGAAACGTATATATTGATTTTGATATTTTGTTGATTACCATTTTTTATTTCAAATATCATTTGTTATATTTTTCAATTTACCTTTATTCTTTTTATTATTTTGCTTATTAATTACCGAATTTGTTATTCTTACTTTTCTTTTTATTCTTAATTAAAACATTATTTATTATTTATTTTTATGCATTCCACTCATTTTTTTTTGCATTTTTGTTATTTGAGGTGGAAACAAATAATAACACTGCTGTTGTCATTAAAGCAAAATCAAAGCATACGTTAAAAATCATACTACTACACAATATCTACTAATCTACGAACTTGCGGTTAAGATGTGAGTTTTTAATATTTGCTATTGCTATATTGCTTTCAACAAAATGAGTTAGGTATTTTTTGTGGTTAACGGCTGATCAAAGCAACTAACGAAATCAATTGGTCAATTTTTTGTTTCATGTGTTTGCCAACTTATCCATATATAATTTTTAAAAATCCGACTAATGGTGGGAATTATAACTAAAAATTTGGTTAAATAATTCTTTTTTTTGATTAACGCTAAACCTTTTCTGGTCCAATGTGTTTGTGTTGTAATTTTTATTTTTTTGTTGAAAGCAATATAGCAATTTGCGGCCAAAATCCGTGCTCTGATGGTGAGATGTCAGTTCGTATACGTACGAGGTGTATAGCATACAATTTTAATGTGATGTTTTTTCTTTCTTTTAGTGCCCGATGCTAGTACAAGATTCTAATACAAATTCTGAATCGGTTTAATTTTGTCTCATGTAGACGACAACTTGCGTGCTCAAAACTAGGTGATGTGAGAAAGTCTCACCAAAGTGCTACTCATTGTTTCCACCTCAAATAAATATAATGCTACAATAAAATAATTTGCTTGTTTGCATGGACACGTATAAATAATAATAATATTCGGTGCGACAGACCATTGCGGTCCAAGGCCTAGCTTCTCGCGACCAATTGTGTTACGTATATATCAAAATGGAGAAAATTGATTAACTGTGATTTAGTATTACTGTTGCATGTAGTTAAACTTAAAGTTTAAAATTTGAGGCCCCTCGGATCTCGGGGTCCCATACAAATTTTTTAAAAAATTTACCCGATTTTCTTCAAATTTTATACGCATGTGTATCTTTGATGGACAACACTTTTCTGGAAGTGATCGGGTCCCTGGGTCGGGGGGCTCCCATACAATTTTTTTTAATTATCAATTTTTAACGCACTTTCTAAAGGCCAATTTTCCTGAAATTTTGTACACATGTGTATTTCCTTTGACAATACTTGGAAGTGATCGGGCCCCGGGTTCGGCCGCAATGTCTTATACATTTTTTTAAATATCATCAGATACCGTCGTACTTTAATGACTGTGTGCGGTGTGTGTTGCGCAGTCGGCTGCGCTGCTTGGTGGTGGATTTTGATTGCAAAATCGATTCTGCCTGTTCATGGAAGCCCTACGAGTTTGCGTCGCGATATTTTTAACTCGGCACTTACACGGTTATTAATAATATCATTATTTCTAATAATGAACGAAAACAGAAAATTTCGGTTTTACATCATTTCTCAAGCATCAATATACATTAATCCGACTGACACAATCATTATTAATGCCATTCACAAAGTTACATGAATGTGCGTAGTAGTATAAAAGTCGAATCGATTATGAACATTCCATTTCATCTTTAAGTAATATGTATATATTTTGTTTACTAATAGCCGTATTTTATTTGCCGAGGAACAACAACAATTGCACTGTCGAATTCCTTCTTTGGAATTGTGAAAACCTGTTGTTTGGCTGGTTTTGACATTCGAATTCCGAACTCGCTTGGCAAGTAAAATGCAGCTAATGTCTCTTTTCAATTGCACAAAACGTATCCGAAACCATAACCAAAGGTTAGCTTTTAAAGTGACGGAGGTTTTTGAGGTGAACGAGGTGAGTGTCCGATGTACCCGATTGCCGACGGGTAGCAAAGTAACAATATTGGTTACAAAACAAAGGTACATAAAATCAAACCGTACTCCGGGCACAGTTCGCAAATGCAACGTTAAACTGAAACCACGAGAGAGAAATCTTAGCTCACCCACAAATGAACCCAACAAATGAAACGAGACATAATTGTTTTATGCTTAATTCAACTTATTTATTTACTGAATTGTATTTTTATTAATGTCGTTTTTTGTTGTCGATATCATTTTACAGATAGAATAAGTTTTCACAATATTTTGTCATTTGGCGTTTTCATAAATTAGTTCAGAACAGTCAAAGAGTTCTCACTAAAAATGCTCGTGTTTCTTATTTGCTCAGAGTATGGGCATGCTCTAAGTGCTCAGAATAAAATGATCTGAGCATTTCTAAATTTGACATCTGATGTCAAATGTCTCTTTCGATGATTTTCTCCTACAATTAAAGAAATAAAAAATTACTCAGGATCAAGGGGCTCCCATAAAAATTTCAGCGATTAGAGAATTTAGATGAAAAATTATAATTTATTTGTGATGTTTTTTTATTACATAAAGTACGAGAACAGACCTACTAATAGCAACGTTTTGCATTGAACGGGTTTGGAAGTTTGACATTTCACGCAACCTTTACTCGTTGTTTCCATTTCAAATAATATTAATACTACAATAAAATAATTTGCTTTGCGCGTTTATACTTATAAGGCTTCAAAAAAGGCTACAATTGAAAGGAAAATGTTGTAGGATTATTTGAAGCCCGTATACGTGTACACGCACCCAAGCTAATTATTTTATTGTATCATTATTATTATTTGAAATGGAAACAACGAGTGACTTCTGAAAAAACAAAAGTCTCTATAAATTATTACGTTGCCGTAAACATCGATCGAAAAGAACTCTAATGTCGTTTTATTTAAAAAAAAAAATTGGCGTTGATTGATTTTTTTCGCTTTGCAGCTGTTCGCTATCTCTAAAAAACGCAATCTACGGTAAATCGGAGTTTCCGTCTAACAGATCTTGATATTTTTTTTAGATTTACCCCTCTTTTACTAACTTCAACATAAGAATTTTGGTCGCAAATGTGCAAAACTCACCTGAGTACGGATTTTGGCTGCAAATGTGGAAAACTCACCTGAATGTGAGATGTCAGTTCGTATACGTACGAGGTGTATAGCATACAATTTTAAAGTTGTGTGATGTTTTTTCTTTCTTTGGTTTAGTGTAATTTAATGGCAGATTCTAGTATAAGATTCTAGTACAAATTCTGAATCGGTTCGATTTTGTCTCATGCAGACGACAACTCACGTACTCAAACTAGGTGAGATGTGAAAAAGTCTCACCAAAGTGCTACTCATTGTTTCCACCTCAACTAACAATAATGCTACAATAAAATAATTTGCTTCTTGCATGTACACGTATACGGGCTTCAACGGGCTTCAAATAATGCTACAATAAATGTGAGCCGAATTGAAGGAAAAATGTTATAGGATTATTTTAAGCGATTTTCAAGGTCAGCACAGATCAAAAAATTTTGAATTTTAAGAGAAGGGTTGCACTGCAAACATCGAAACGGAGCAGACGGACATGTATAAGTGGTCGTTATAGTTATTAGCTGTGATCAAAACCTTCTCTATAGAAAGCCCAACTGTACGCATACTAATGCAGTGAAACTATCTCAAACGCGTCTGTGTTTGTGGGATGTGATGGAAGTGTACAAAAAATAAGCAGACGCATTTTATGAAAGGCGCTAACTGGTGGAAGTGCAAAGAGCGAGAAACGTATATATTGATTTTGATATTTTGTTGATTACCATTTTTTATTTCAAATATCATTTGTTATATTTTTCAATTTACCTTTATTCTTTTTATTATTTTGCTTATTAATTACCGAATTTGTTATTCTTACTTTTCTTTTTATTCTTAATTAAAACATTATTTATTATTTATTTTTATGCATTCCACTCATTTTTTTTTTGCATTTTTGTTATTTGAGGTGGAAACAAATAATAACACTGCTGTTGTCATTAAAGCAAAATCAAATTCTCTATTCTCTAGAGAAGGTTTTGTGCGCATACGTTAAAAATCATACTACTACACAATATCTACTAATCTACGAACTTGCGGTTAAGATGTGAGTTTTTAATATTTGCTATTGCTATATTGCTTTCAACAAAATGAGTTAGGTATTTTTTGTGGTTAACGGCTGATCAAACTAACGAAATCAATTGGTCAATTTTTTGTTTCATGTGTTTGCCAACTTATACATATATAATTTTTAAAAATCCGACTAATGGTGGGAATTATAACTAAAAATTTGGCTAAATAATTCTTTTTTTTTGATTAACGCTAAACCTTTTCTGGGCTATCCAATGTGTTTGTGTTGTAATTTTTATTTTTTTGTTGAAAGCAATATAGCAATTTGCGGCCAAAATCCGTGCTCTGATGGTGAGATGTCAGTTCGTATACGTACGAGGTGTATAGCATACAATTTTAATGTGATGTTTTTTCTTTCTTTTAGTGCCCGATGCTAGTACAAGATTCTAATACAAATTCTGAATCGGTTTAATTTTGTCTCATGTAGACGACAACTTGCGTGCTCAAAACTAGGTGATGTGAGAAAGTCTCACCAAAGTGCTACTCATTGTTTCCACCTCAAATAACTATAATGCTACAATAAAATAATTTGCTTGTTTGCATGGACACGTATAAATAATAATAATATTCGGTGCGACAGACCATTGCGGTCCAAGGCCTAGCTTCTCGCGACCAATTGTGTTACGTATATATCAAAATGGAGAAAATTGAAGTAAAGGGCCGCACTGCAAACTCCGAGACGGAGGCAGAGAATATTTAGAACATATGTATTAGTGGGCGCTATAATTCTTAACTGTGATTTAGTATTACTGTTGCATGTAGTTAAACTTAAAGTTTAAAATTTGAGGCCCCTCGGATCTCGGGGTCCCATACAAATTTTTTAAAAAATTTACCCGATTTTCTTCAAATTTTATACGCATGTGTATCTTTGATGGACAACACTTTTCTGGAAGTGATCGGGTCCCTGGGTCGGGGGGCTCCCATACAATTTTTTTTTAATTATCAATTTTTAACGCACTTTCTAAAGGCCGATTTTCCTGAAATTTTGTACACATGTGTATTTCCTGTGACAATACTTGGAAGTGATCGGGCCCCGGGTTCGGCCGCAATGCCCTTATACATTTTTTTAAATATCATCAGATACCGTCGTACTTTAATGACTGTGTGCGGTGTGTGTTGCGCAGTCGGCTGCGCTGCTTGGTGGTGGATTTTGATTGCAAAATCTATTCTGCCTGTTCATGGAAGCACTACGAGTTTGCGTCGCCATATTTTTAACTCGGCACTTACACGGTTATTAATAATATCATTATTTCTAATAATGAACGAAAACAGAAAATTTCGGTTTCACATCATTTCTCAAGCATCAATATACATTAATCCGACTGACACAATCATTATTAATGCCATTCACAAAGTTACCATGAATGTGTGTAGTAGTATAAAAGTCGAATCGATTATGAACATTCCATTTCATATTTAAGTAATATGTATATATTTTGTTTACTAATAGCCGTATTTTATTTGCCGAGGAACAACAACAATTGCACTGTCGAATTCCTTCTTTGGAATTGTGAAAACCTGCTGTTTGGCTGGTTTTGACATTCGAATTCCGAACTCGCTTGGCAAGTAAAATGCAGCTAATGTCTCTTTTCAATTGCACAAAACGTATCCGAAACCTTACCCAAATGTTAGCTTTTAAAGTGACGGAGGTTTTTGAGGTGAACGAGGTGAGTGTCCGATGTACCCGATTGTCGACGGGTAGCAAAGTAACAATATTGGTTACAAAACAAAGGTACATAAAATCAAACCGTACTCCGGGCACAGTTTGCAAATGCAACGTTAAACTGAAACCACGAGAGAGAAATCTTAGCTCACCCACAAATGAACCCAACAAATGAAACGAGACATAATTGTTTTATGCTTAATTCAACTTACTTATTTACTGAATTGTATTTTTATTAATGTCGTTTTTTGTTGTAGATATCATTTTACAGATAGAATAAGTTTTCACAATATTTTGTCATTTGGCGTTTTCATAAATTAGTTCAGAGCAGTCAAAGAGTTCTCACTAAAAATGCTCGTGTTTCTTATTTGCTCAGAGTATGGGCATGCTCTAAGTGCTCAGAATAAAATGATCTGAGCATTTCTAAATTTGACATCTGATGTCAAATGTCTCTTTCGATGATTTATATGAATATGATTTAGATGAATAAAAAATTACTCAGGATCAAGGGGCTCCCATAAAAATTTCAGCGATTAGAGAATTTAGATGAAAAATTATAATTTATTTGTGATGTTTTTTTATTACATAAAGTACGAGAACAGACCTACTAATAGCAACGTTTTGCATTGAACGGGTTTGGAAGTTTGACATTTCACGCAACCTTTACTCGTTGTTTCCATTTCAAATAATATTAATACTACAATAAAATAATTTGCTTTGCGCGTTTATACTTATAAGGCTTCAAAAAAGGCTACAATTGAAAAGAAAATGTTGTAGGATTATTTGAAGCCCGTATACGTGTACACGCACCCAAGCTAATTATTTTATTGTATCATTATTATTATTTGAAATGGAAACAACGAGTGACTTCTGAAAAAACAAAAGTCTCTATAAATTATTACGTTGCCGTAAACATCGATCGAAAAGAACTCTAATGTCGTTTTATTTAAAAAAAAAATTGGCGTTGATTGATTTTTTTCGCTTTGCAGCTGTTCGCTATCTCTAAAAAACGCAATCTACGGTAAATCGGAGTTTCCGTCTAACAGATCTTGATATTTTTTTTAGATTTACCCCTCTTTTACTAACTTCAACATAAGAATTTTGGTCGCAAATGTGCAAAACTCACCTGAGTACGGATTTTGGCTGCAAATGTGGAAAACTCACCTGAATGTGAGATGTCAGTTCGTATACGTACGAGGTGTATAGCATACAATTTTAAAGTTGTGTGATGTTTTTTCTTTCTTTGGTTTAGTGTAATTTAATGGCAGATTCTAGTATAAGATTCTAGTACAAATTCTGAATCGGTTCGATTTTGTCTCATGCAGACGACAACTCACGTACTCAAACTAGGTGAGATGTGAAAAAGTCTCACCAAAGTGCTACTCATTGTTTCCACCTCAACTAACAATAATGCTACAATAAAATAATTTGCTTCTTGCATGTACACGTATACGGGCTTCAACGGGCTTCAAATAATGCTACAATAAATGTGAGCCGAATTGAAGGAAAAATGTTATAGGATTATTTTAAGCGATTTTCAAGGTCAGCACAGATCAAAAAATTTTGAATTTTAAGAGAAGGGTTGCACTGCAAACACCGAAACGGAGCAGACGGACATGTATAAGTGGTCGTTATAGTTATTAGCTGTGATCAAAACCTTCTCTATAGAAAGCCCAACTGTACGCATACTAATGCAGTGAAACTATCTCAAACGCGTCTGTGTTTGTGGGATGTGATGGAAGTGTACAAAAAATAAGCAGACGCATTTTATGAAAGGCGCTAACTGGTGGAAGTGCAAAGAGCGAGAAACGTATATATTGATTTTGATATTTTGTTGATTACCATTTTTTATTTCAAATATCATTTGTTATATTTTTCAATTTACCTTTATTCTTTTTATTATTTTGCTTATTAATTACCGAATTTGTTATTCTTACTTTTCTTTTTATTCTTAATTAAAACATTATTTATTATTTATTTTTATGCATTCCACTCATTTTTTTTTT